>OY856415.1:519316299-520516299 GCA_963693085.1 Alisma plantago-aquatica
TGATTAAACCACTCACCGCACCGGTTAAACTGCAGGCTATGGTGGCAGCACCCGGAGGTGGAGGAGGTCGACCGGGCTGAAGGTGAAGGTGGCCGGTGCTGGAGGTGTAGGAAATGGCCAGTGGCGGTGAGTGGAGAAGATGATGGTGGCTAGAATAAGGCTCCTCGCTCCGCCTAGAGCAGGTGCTGGCGGAGACGGGAGCAGGTAGTGGCGACCGACGACTGGGTACAACAACATCAGTAGCAGCTCCGGACAGCAGCAGTAGCTCTGGCTTGAGTAGCTTCAAGGTCGTCGGGGCGACACACGGATGTAGTGAGCAACTACAAGCTCATTGTGGCCATGCGCGGAGGCGGTGAGTAGAGAAGGGAGGTGGTAGAAAAATTACCAGACCTAGCTACGGGGGGAGAAAATCGGGTACTAAATAGCGAAGGGGAAGAGTCTGGCTCGCGTGATGCTCATAAGTTAACTATCGGCGTCAGTTATTTCTCCAAAACTGACAATAAATAAGGTAATGAATTTTTGCCTTGCAAAGTGTATTTAGTCCTCCGTTCTTTAGTCAAAACCAATGACATATAAGAGGATGAAAATTTTCATGGGGCTTGGTGCAGAACATGTGTCGCCAGATTTTTCACAACCGACGCTGCCAAATTTTTTTCACTAAAAAATTGTATTTCATGGTTGATTTTGGACGTCGTTTTGGTTTATTAAAAATGGACGTTAAAGAAAAGTGATACACGTGTCTTTTATAAATCAGACAGTGTTCACATATAGGTGTTAGTTGAGTTTATACACCAACCTCGTAGACTGTGGGCATCATTTTTTTGCAACAACTGACGACATAAAATGTGACGTTATACGTCATTTCTGTACTAGTGATTATATATATGTATATATATATATTTCCACACATTATATATATAAATATAAATAAATATATATATATATATATATATATATGAGTTTTATTTGTTGCCCACTCGGGTAACTAAGTTTTCATTATCCATGCAAGCTGAAAAGAACTAATCGGTCAGAAAAGTAACTATCTTAGATAAAAAGGTAACTATGTTGTAAACAAATAATCATTCTGCGGTGAAAATAAAAATGAACAAAATACAATGTTGTAACTAAAAGTTTTACTATTTATTTTCTATGTTTTATCTTATTCGTAGTATATCTATTTTCTTGATAACATAGTTACTTTTTTGTCTAGATTGTTACTTTACTAACCAAATAGTTACTTTTAAAACTATGGGATGATAAAATCTGAATTACTGATGCGGGTATTAAGGACACACCCTGTAGTTTTGAAAGTTACTATTTCATCAGTAAAGTAACAATCTGGACAAAAAAATAACTATATTGTAAAAGAAAGTAGCTATTCTACTAAAAAAGTTAAAACAACCAAAATACAATGTTGCATGTTTTATAATAGTTACTTTTTTATTGTCTAGTTATCTTTTTTGTCCAGATTATTACTTGATTGATCAAATAGTTAATTTTAAAATTGCATGATAGTAAATATTAGTTTCCCGTGTGGATATTAAAGATACACCCATTCCTTCTGACCAATGAAGCAATCCTCCTCCAATTCTCTTCATTTTCATAGTTTTATGTTATCCTCTCACATAATCTAATTTGTAATATAAACCAACAAGAATCTCTTGTTACTCCCGTAAACCTACAATGTTGTTTCAAGTAAGTTTGTTGTATTTTTGTCCACAATACTATTAAAGTATCACTAGTATCTACAGAACTACGATGACATTTCTGATAGCGCCCTATTATGGAACTCTATTGATAGAGATAGATCACTATTAAAGTACTATTACTATCTATGGAACTACAATGACATTTCATGTAGTGCCTTATTGTGAGACTATATTGATAAATATAGATACTTATCAAAACATTAAGGGAATAAGAAATGTTCATTTTATTTGAGGTTCGGCGTACACTAGATTTTTTAATTTATAGATAAGTGAAGAAGCTTCATATGCTAAACTACAAGAAATATGTTCCTTACACCACAGATTGTAGGATACATGTGATTGATTTTGTTCGATGGGAATATGTGTGTATGCTATACAAACACAATGAAATGAAAAAGAAATATATACGGAAACGTTACCGAAAAATGTGTAACCCCATGATAATAATTGCAAGCAGATAGAATAGAAAAAGACTAGATTTTTATGTGAAAAAATCTCAAGATGTGTTAGGGAAAGACCACAGGGCCAACCATTGACAAATCCACTATAAGAAGCAAAGATATAATATTTACCTCTCAAATTTTGATCCAAATCTAAGAAAATATATTGAAAATCCTTAAATGTGGGTCCAAAAATGGAGACATGTCTAGGTCATCGGACTTTAGAAATTTATAATACCCAAATGTTTAATACTCCTGCAACTAGCATAGGGTCAAAGTAGTTTGGGGCCAAACACAGGGATTGGAAGAATAGCGCTTCGGAACTCAAGTTTTACTTGTCTAAGCATGTCGAAAAGTTGAAGGATAAGGTTTTGATGCAATGAGTAAGAATTATAAAGAATCAAACCAAAAAAAACTATCTCCAAGGGGAGTTACGAGAAGGATTAAGATTTTGGGGTTTAGCAGTTTTTATGGAAGTTTTTAAATAAAGGAAAGACGAGGAGATAAAACTGTTCTCGGTATATAGCACAAAGGAAGAAAACTTAATCGTAATAATGGACAACGGCGTACATCCGGCACCCTCTTATCTCAAAGAAGGTGCCACTAGCCATGCACTAAATTCCCTCTCTCAAGGAGACCAGGCATAGACTGGAGCGGAAAGATAGGAAGGGGCAGCCCTGATTTTGGGTACTCTCGTACGCCCAAATCAGACCAAGCTCTAGAGTTTATGACATCCGTCTCTCAAAGGAGTCAAAATGAGAAAAACGATTTGATAGCTAGTCAAAAGTGTGATCCAGCTAGAAGAGACTAGAGCTTAGATGCTATAAATAAATCATCCAACAAAAAGGAGCCATACACGAAACAATATGAGATAAACTCCACACATTCCAATAATCATAAAGAAATAAAAGGGTTTAGTTACAAAAGCAGTAGCAAAATGAAAGTAAAGTGTTATAAGAGGGAAGATAGTTGTCGGTCTCATTGATTTAGGAGATCGAAGTACATATTCGTAGACACCTAAGATAACATTAACTTGGTGCCAGGTAGGAGCCCTATCGGGATACGACTATGTCAGGTTCTTGACCGTGTCGGGTCGTGAACCATGATGGGTAAGGGGAGTATCAAGATAGGACTCTCTACCCGATATGGTCGTGTCGGGCTAAAGTTGTGATGGGTATAGACCATATCGGGTTGGGTATTGTGTCAGGTTAGGATACATATCGGGTAAACATTATCGTAGGGCTCTCAAGTTCCTTGTGTCAGGTATAGATGGGTGAGCCGTCTCGGGTTGAAGCCCAGGTAGGGACCTGACATCGAAAAACTCTGGAACTCGATGCACTAGCTCCTGTGCTCTAAGAGTTAGCTCTTGTAGGGTCTGGCCCGTCCCATCGTAGGCTTGTAGCTACTATTTATAGTCAGTGGGATGGTGGGAGTTGCAACTCTTATTGGGCCATGTGTCCTCCGTCTGGCACCGTTCATGTGGCTTTGAAGTGGCTGATACGTCTGTCGCTCGACACACATGTTAGGCCATCATTCGTGGTGGGTAAGGTTCTTGGCGGGCTGCTGCACTGAGGGGTAGTAGCCTCATCATGTAATCGACGTCTTCGGCTGGGTGAACCGTGATGAGCAAGGCACTCTATTAGGTAAGGATTTGTTGTTGTCAAGGATCCCACACGGCACACCCCATGTCGGGTTTCTATCGTATCGAGCAGTGACTGTGATAGGTAAGGGGTGTGTATCCTCACGCGCTACTTGGCCAGGTTGGGTGCTTCATTACTAATTGGCCTGAAGGGCCCATTAACACTCCTTTTGTGTAAAAATAAAAGAAACTCTGCAAAAGATAGGAAATGTTATCAGGGGCATAGTGGGCATTATTTCTTTTCAACAAATTAAGATAAAACGGAGAGGAAGTTAGGTTTGGAGGCTATTTTGATAGTAAAATATAAGCTCTAGCATCCATAAAATGGATGTTAACAACTCCCCCAAACTTAAGATTTTGATTGTCCTCAATCAATCTGTACTTATTTTAAAACTTTGTTTGCAATACCTTTCAAAACCAGGAGTAGTCTTTGGACAAGGGTTAAGTGGATTTTTGCGGTGTCCTAAGGAAAATTACATCTAACCACGGATAATGGACTTTATTTTCTTTCCTTGTTTAAACAAAAAATTTCTCCCCAACTTTTGCAAGACTTTGGTGCATATTTTGAAGTTAGCTTTCACACCAAAATGCTTGAGTCTTTGAAGTGGAAGGCGGGATTTTTGGAAAGGTTTAAGGCTTTTTAGGTATTTCTTGCTTCCAATTGGTCCATCCAGGTACGGGTCCGTTAGCGGGCAAGTGGTCCCTACACTCCAAGACAGTTGGCTTTAGAGCAGTAATTTCACATCCTACGTACCACTGCCCCGAATCTACCATGCCTAAATATGGGTACTTCTGGGAAGACAAGTGTTTTTTTTTGCACAACTATCATTCTTTTTTCTCTCCTAAGGATTTTCTCTCTTTTTGGGATTTTGATGGGTAGGGAAAGGGAGTTTGCTATTTGGACAACTTTTTCCTTCACATGCACGTCTCTCGTCTCTTAGTTGGAACGAGATTATTTTTCAAATTTGGCATAGAAAAGTTATAGCCTTTGTCATTTAAGACTACATTTTCAAGAGAGCATAGCAGAAATGTCCACTGCCTTAAGTACGGAGAGAACAAGCTAGAAGAAGTTATACTAGATATTTATGATAAAGTAATTTTTACAAGTTTGAGCAACATGTAGTTGTGTATGTATTGTGTATGTATTGCTTCTATCAAACATTTATATACATGTATACTCAGAGTATGTTGGGGAGAGGAAAGGGAAAGAATGAGAAAATTTTAGAGTACCTCCCTCACTGATGCTATGGAGCACCCCCCAAACTTACCCCACACTCTGTCCCAGAGTAGTGAGATAAATAGGAAAGGGTAGGCATATATCAGTGAGGGTTCAGTAGGTGCATGTGGCATTGACAGATTAGAGCTCCATGACATATTCTCCTCGTTGGATGTGGTAGACGAGGTTATGGAGCTTCTGTGGCATTTTCGTCAGGGCTTCTACATTGTACATCTAGTATACCATGTAAACTCCATAGTCATTTGATAGGGGGCCTATCGTGGACTGCAGTGGTATAATTGGAGATCGTGCCAGGTTGCCGCCAGATCTTTGAGGTAAGGTTGTATGAAGGACACCACCTCGGTATAGTATTTTCTTACTAGTCATTTGAGAGATGTTGCTGGCGTAGATGCACACTCCGTCGGCTAGTCACTGTTGGCGTCTGAGCTGTTGTAGAAGAAACCGGTGTGGGCATGGGTGTATATCATGAGGAGTGTCCAGTGGTTGTCATGCAGTATAGGAAGAAATATTATGCACGACATACACTTTTTTACTTCGAGCTGGAACAGATGGCACACTCTTGTTTCATTAGCCATGCATAAATCATTTAACATTATCAAATGGGTGATGTAGGGTTTTCCAATCTTTTTAAGTAAGATAGGGATGTAAGTTGATGCCACCATCATAGCTAAACACCATCCATCCTTGACTAGGCCCCATAGATTGTCGAGGGGGATTATTGCATTATCCTTCTCATAGATGACGTATGTAGTGTTAGAATTAGCAAGTTGTAGCAGTATTTGATTGACATGTTCTTGAGATAGAGAACTATAGGAGAAATAGTCAAATTTATTGATGATAGAGTCAGAGACGACAGGCGAAGTAGGAGTGCCTGTAGCGGTGAGTATGGATTGCAAATGCTCTTTCTTCTTGCCTTTCCTGAAGACGTCAGAGGAGCCCTCAATTTCATTTCTTGGAGGACTGTTGGGTGGAGATGAATGGGAATTAGAATCAACATCTGTCTCCAGCAGATCCTCTGGAAGCTCTAGATTTTGGAAATAGCGCTTCTCTTTTATCAACAATAGCGCATAGATCCTCCTTATAAATAAAATTTGTGTCCTGGAGTTGCTGTATATATCTAAATATGTTTACCATCTCTAAGGCACGCAAGATGATGAAAATGTTATTTCCGCTCCCTGGGTCTTGTTGAACTGGGAAGTTTTTGATCCCGTAGAAGTTCCAGACGTCGTTGTGGCATCAGATGCCTTATCTGATGACCCGGTGGAGACACAGAGGTAGGATCCTGAGGGCGAAGGAAGATGTGTTCCAGATGCAGGACCATCGTGCCACATCAACTTAGCAAGGTAACATCATGGGAGAGGAGGTCAGCTACGCAGAGAAACTAGTACCCCCTATACTTATGGGAGGTCAGCACCAGGTCGGGCTTATGCTCTTCTATATGCTTCAACATATCAACCACCAGACGTGTATTATCTGCCCCTACTAGAAGTCACCTGGAAAAGGCCAGAGTTGCATTGTAGATCGACTGCCGACCTATCCTGAGCACGATATTCTCTATCATGGTGCCTTCTAGGACTCTGAACAGAATCTTCCCAATGACAGCTTCTGAGCGAAATGTTCCTTTGAGTGCTCAGTGGCGCACGGAGAAGTATATGTCGCTCTAGAGGATGGCTTCTTCTTTTTTCAGCGGCCTTAGGACCATGTTCATCAATTGTTAGTCTCAGATTGTTAAGTAGTCAAGGGTGTGCCTGTAGAAGTCGGCCATCTCGAAGACTGGAATCTCGGACAATGTAGAGAATGCATCAGCTACTGAGGTATTCACTCTTGGAGGCTACTCAGCAAACGAGCTATACCAATCACCCCCTCTCCTTTAGAAGAATCATCTGTTAGGCCTTCAGTCATTTTGAAACGACCGTCTCGCAAAAATAGGATTAACTAATGCGGAAGCGAATTATTTGCAGCGGATTACTGAAAATCACAGAAAATTTAAAACTTTTTGCAAAGAGATCCATTCACAGGAAAACTCTTTAACCATGAACCAAAGTATTCCAAATTCATCCTGGTTCACAAGTACACAACCTGTACCATTCCTTTTCAAGGATTACAACATTGACTGCCCTGTTAACAAATATACACAGGCAGTATAAAAACTTCGAGGCACTAAGCCAAAACTCATATTGATACATTTAAAACTCCGAGGACCTGAGAGTACAGAGACGACACATAAGACTACTATCTATATGACTAGACAGACAATATCTTCACCTGAGATCTGATTGCTGTCCTTGTTGTTGTTGTTGTTGTTGCTGCTCTTTTTCTGATCTTAGGGATTTCCTACTTGCCTTCCATGCATACCTAAAAATGTTTCCCACGGGGGTGAGACAATTGAAAATTGCCCCAGCGAGAGATATAACTCTCCGCCAAAAACATTGTTATTGCAGTTTATCAAATTAAAACTGAGTAGGGATTACTTTTACATTATCAGACAGAATTATTCATCATAGAACAGAATAAGATAATCTCCATTCTCAAGGAGGTCATTGCATCTACCCATGGTAGATAAGTAATTCATCTGTCTACTTTGCAGAGAATATAAAGAAACATAATTAACATTTATCTACTAAGGAATGCACAAAGAAGTACAACATCAACCAATGAATCTCCGTATTCAATCCTTAAGCAAACATGCTATACGGCTGATTACATTTTACAATCACACTTATGCTCTGAGGAGATGAGATATACGGCTCATACTCCAACCGACCATTACGAAATCGCCTCGGTACCATACATAGGTCATAAAAAGAGCCAGATTCTTATGACCTCATCTGTCTCGGTCAGTACGAGACCACATGCAGGACATCTCATGTCTCTGCTAACTAGCTAGCCAGGGTATTCTGGCACCTTCGCTACAGAGTTACAGCGTCAACTGCACTCTCATCGCCAATCCAGAGATTTCTTGTTTATCTCCTCGATTCGACATTAAGTATCATTGGGAGATTCATGATACATCCATCCCGACATATTCATGAAGGATTGAGAGGTTTCTTGTTTACCTTCCAACAATCTCTTCAAGAGGACGTAAGGATATTTTCACCCATTTACCCCCACATATTCAAAATATGTGCTCCGAGTTTTGCCGCGGGCACCCGTTTCACCATCACCTATTCCTGACGATGATGGATCTATGGTCAGAGCACTACATGAATAGATTTCACTTGATTTATTAAGTACATTCTCATATTCTTTTAGCATCAGCCAAGTTCTCAAACATAACTTATTACAACAATGCTATAAAGAGACATGTACTACTTTTATCAGATATTTATCAGTCTTTCAAAGACCCTGGGAACTCAGTCCCTCATTTCAATACTGGGAATTATCATCCCTTCACTTTCTCATCACCATAATCATATGGTTCTGGGTATTCAAACCCTTAACTCATCATTGAGCATTATTATACCTTTTTCAGGTAACTATCACTTTCAGGTCATCTGACCAAGGCATGCATGATACTTGTTACACAAGCATCACACCTGGCTCACAAGGCCATGAAATATCTTGTCACCTCTCACTAGGTAACAACTTACTCATGTGACTCATAAAAGTCCATGCATATTGCTTCTTTTACTAAGCAACAACAACATTAAGGCACATAATGCCAATCAACATTTATTATATAAATGTCACAGCTCACACTAGCTATATACATCATCTCATAATATCTGTATGGTTATTAGGCATGATAACAGTCATACAAGATATTCATCACATCATGTGATGTGATAGTAACACCATTATTCCTCTACCAGGAATTAGGGTTTACTATCAAATAGGGCTTTTCATTCCCTTTACCCAAATTAGGGTTAGGGTTCCCCATTTCTCATTAATAAAGAGTTCATGATCTCATTATCTGTCCAACCCTTAATACATTATTCCATACCTCTGGGGCATTGAAGGATATCATATTTGATTATTCTAGAACATTACTTTCATCATATAGCATTAATGATCATCAATTCAAGGTATGAGTTCATTTCTCATCCTTATCATGGTATGATTATATCATACACATTATTTGGGCTTAACCCCATTCTCAAGGTACATTAATTAGCACTCATCAAGGTGTAACAAATCATTACATTTCATTTTAATAGTTTCATAACACACTTCATATGTTTCTTACCCAATTATATTGTATTTGAAGTACATCAAGGCATATAAACCCTGAAATGTTCAATGTGATAACTATCATATCTTGATGTATCACTTTCTCATCATTTCAAACTCTGTTGAGTTATCCATCTTATCTTGTATTAAGGTATTTCCCTCTTAATACATTCCATCACTAATCTCTTACCTTTAGCATATAATGCAAAGGCCACACATTAGAATTGTACAACTATCTCACATGATATGGACTTATCTTAGTTTAAGGCATGACTTTATTATAAAGTTGCTTATAAACAATCACAATGATACACCCTCAACTAGGGTTTCTCATCACATATCTTATGTATCCTTCATCCAATTATGTTGGACTTATAATCATATCAAGGTATACGATCATATGAGGTCACTTTCAAATCACCTCTAAATCAAGCATAGAGCACCACGGCCGTGCAACCAAGAACGGTCGTGCGAGGGGAAGCTGCCATGGCCGTGCTACCTTGCATGGTCATGCAAAGGGAGTTCACCTCATGAATCATATTCAAGTATGAATTCTATTCTCTCATTAGGGATTAGGGTTTCACATACCATCTCCCTTCTTTAGAATAGGGATTGCATATAGCATCACCCTTCATTAGGGTTTCATATCACATTGCCCATAATTAGGGTTTATGTTCATGATTAGGGTTTCATGATCTCTCTACTTAAGGATCATACCCTTAAACACCACATGAATCATATTCTTATAGGAATTCATGATATCATCATCTCAACTTGATTAGGTCATATCAACCCTTCAATCGAGTTCATACAACTATGATTAACATAGTATATCAAGTCATTAATCCTATAAGCAATTAGGGTTCATCCCTTAATGGGCACTAACCACTTAGGTACTAATAGGGTTTCAACCTTTGTACCTTCATTGACTATCATTACTAATCAGAATTGGATCAATGGATCATTCATCATCTTGATTCTCAAGAGATTCAATCACATTGGACCTCCATTACATAAGTATCCAATTGAATTAGGGTTTCCAATGTTGATTCCTTCAATCATTGAATTCATGGAATCAATCATCAATTGGACCTATCCTCATACTTCAATTGAGTTTAATAGGTCAACCTTCAAATGATTTGACCCTCAATTGATCATCACTTAGGGTTTGATTCAATTGAATTAGGGTTTGGAATCGATGATTCAACAACACTAATCAATGTAAGACTAGTTGCTTTGAAACCATTGAACCATCATCCAAATTGGGTATGACCTGACCCCAAACGATCTTGAGGTCGTTTGGATGACCTCCAAACGGTCTTGAGACCGTTTTCCCATCATATCACTCAAATCTAAGCATTCCAATTGGGGTTTGGTTCATTGGATTGATCACCAAATCAACATTGCATTATATATCAGCTTAGTACCTTTAGACCTTCAAACACCTAACCATACTCAACCCTAGACCTCCAAACGGTGTTGGGTGATCACCAAACGGTCTTGAGACCATTTGGATGAGCTCCAAACGGTCTTGAGACCGTTTGGCTCATCCAACCTTTGGACTTTAGTGAAACATCATCATGGATTGGTCTATCGAGTTGATCAACAAATCAGCATTGAGTTGCAGTATGATTTGGTACCTTTGGACCTTCAATTGATCAACTATACTTGACCCCAGACCTCAAAACGGTCTTGGGGTGATCCCCAAACGGTCTTGAACTCGTTTGGATGATCCCCAAACGGTCTTGAACCCGTTTGGGCTAATCAACCCAAAATCTCAACTTAACTCATTGGAATTTCAGCACTATTTTCAATTAGGGTTTGCCTAATTGAATAGCCTTCAACTCACTATTCCTTGGGATTTAACCCCTAAAATTTGGAGATTCATTAACCAACATAATTATAAACAGTAATCCCAAACGGTAAACGCTTGGTCAACTCACTCAAACGGTCTTGAACCCGTTTTCCCAAGCAGGTCAAGTTAATCAGGTTGAAAATCAGCACTTAATCCAATTAGGTTTTCCTAATTGATTAGCCTTCAACCTATGATTCCTTTGTATTTAACCCCTCAAATTTGGAGGGTCATTAACCAACATCATTATGAACAGGAATACCAAACGGTAAACGCTTGGTCAACCATCTCAAACGGTCTTGAACCCGTTTTCCCAAGCAGGTCAAGTTAATCAGGTTGAAAATCAACACTTAATCCAATTAGGTTTTCCTAATTGATTAGCCTTCAACCTATGATTCCTTTGAGTTAACCCCTCAAATTTGGAGGGTCATTAACCAATATCCTTATGAACAGGAATACCAAACGTTCAACTCTTGGTCAACCATATCAAATGGTCTTGAACCCGTTTTCCCAAGCAGGTCAAGTTATTCAGGTTGAAAATCAGCACTTAATTCAATTCGATTTGTCTAATTGATTGGCCTTCAACCTATGATTCCTTTGGAGTTAACCCTCAAATTTGGAGGGTCATTATCCTACATAATTAGGAACGAGATTCCCAAACGGTCAACGCTTGGTAAACTCGCTCAAACGTTTTTGAACCCGTTTTCCACCAAACGGTTTGCAACCTGTATGGTCACCAAACGGTTTTGGTGAAACCGTTTGGTCCCAACTTTTGAGATCGTTTTCTCCTAAGATATTTGGTGAGGTTCTTGCTTATGATGATTTTATCATTATATTCCTTCGTGCACCCAAGAACAGCAACCGTTCTTGATGGAATTTGCAGCAAAGAAACAAAAGTGTATATAATTGAAGAAATCAATCAACAAAGCATAGAAGATTGATGCAATAGCAATGTTTGAGGGTTTAAGTTATAAAACCCGCCTCCAATTGAGCTCCAAAGCTCTAAGATCACCCCATAAATGGTGGATGAAGCTCTAGAAACTCCCCCTAGGCTCGTCCTCAAGCTTTTGATTGCAAAAGTTGGCTAGAGTTGAAGAGGAGATCGAAATAAGAAGGAATCCATAATTTATTTTCGATTTCCACCATGAAATCATGAAGAACGAGGGTCAAGAAGCTTACCAACAGGTTGGGGCTCGTCCTCCTGTTTCTCCTAAGTCCCCTTGAGCTCATCCCAAGCAAAGGAAGAAGAAAGGGCCGAAAAAGCCTTTCAATTCATTTGGAAAAGGCACTTTTATAAGGAAATTGATGAGAGAGAAAATGCCTTATAAAAATCCAATTAATCCAAAAATTATGGCCGCCTATTCCCCCTCAATTTCATGGATACGAGGAACCTTCCTTTTCCTTTTATTCCCCTTCATTATCCTCAATTTAAAGAAAAGAAAATTAAGCACCTTAATGCTTATTATAAAAATATCCCATATGTGAGTGGAAATTACTTTTCTTTATAATAAGGTGAGTGGAATTTCACCTACTTAAGATATTTTCGTTCCTTATCTTAGCAAAGGAACGTCCATCCTTATTCAAAATCAACCGAAAACATTTTGGTTGAAAGCCCTTCAATTATTTTTATTCATTTTTGCCCTAAATCGAATTAGGGTTTCAATTAGGCATTATTCTTGATTATTTTAATGTCAAGATTCTCTCTCCTCCAATTTAGTTCAAATGAGGAGTACCTCTCATTTTCTTTGCTATACATGATGCCAAGAAACATTAAGGACCTTATTGAAGTGGTAATTTGCATATTTAACCCTAGATTTTGGGTAAATTGCACTTTACTCCAAAACTAGGTTTTAATGCACAACATTGTCCAACAAGCTCTATCTTGGTATCCAGGCTTGTAGAAACCATACTACTACATCATATTCATCCTTATGATGTCTCAACATCCGAGGAACATCTTATCATGTGCAATTTGCAAGTTAACCCCTCAACTTGGGTAATTTGCACTTTAGTCGAAAATAAGAAATCATTGCTTCAACATTGTTCAAACATGACCAAAATTGAAACATAAGTTCCTCATGAGCCCTAATTACTTTTCACAAGATGAGATTAAACATATAATCATATTTCTTAATCAAAACACCTAGGGTTAAAGCATAACCCAGGTCAGGGGTGTTACACATTTCTTCTCCGGCTTCAGTTGGCTCTTACAATTGTGGTAGCGTGGAATTGTCGACACGGTGGGTACTCCCTTGTTCTGTGGGGGGCCCTTTGACAGATTTGTTGGTCGTCTCCTCCTTAGGCATTGTTGAGGGCCCACTTGTGTCAGATGAGGATGACGAGCTGGAGGAAGAAGGTGATGAGATGGTGGTGGAGAGGAGGGTGTCGGTGGTGAAGGCAATCTCCAAGAACACCTTGAGTGGTGGCAGGCATCCCTTTTGTCGAGCCTCTACTTGATGGAGTCTCGGCGTTGGATCGCCGCATGCATCATGTTGTCCATTGCTTCTAGTTGGTCGGGGAGGCCAACTAGTGTCAGCTGCTGACGCTCCTACTCGCCTAGCCATTGTTGGAATACCTAAAACTTGCGGGTTAGGGAAGCAAAAGTAGCATTGTGGTTGTTTGTCACCTCCTGCATGTTATTGAACTTGAAGCCGAAGGCTTGCCTTAGTGAGGAAAGGACTCTCATCGATCGGCTTTGGCTCTTCATAGTACTCCTCACATTGGCGGCGCAGCTCATTTAATATGCATCGTCTGTCGGGGCTGAGTCCACCAGGATAGTACGAGAGGGTGTGGCCTCCAGGAGAGGCATTGGCACCTTTATAGCTTCCTCTGTCTCCTCAATTTGGGGTCGTGGAGAAGGTGGCAGAGTGAATAGATGTTGATCGACCATCTAGCTCTCGACTTCCTCCTCCATGGCGACCATTGGTGTTGAGGGTGGCAGTGTCAGGGTCTACTGGACACACTTGAGCTCCGCCTCTAATAGCTCAACAAACACCTCATCGTTGTTGCGAGAGGCATCTGGCTGCACCAAAGGCGTGGTTGTGGCTTTTGTCATTACCAACAGAGCTGAAGCTTACAGCGCTACGGCGATTGCTTCTGCAGTAGCGGCTTCTAAGGCAATGACTGTTGTGGAAGCCTGGGTGATGTTGACAATCTCCCCAATGGTCGGCACTTCTTTTGTAACCGCGGAGAGCGTCGTTGTGGCTACCATGGCTGGTTCGGTAGCGGTAGTAGCGATCACCCAAAGTAGCAGCTACTGGTTCGGTGGTGATTGTTGTTGGATCAACGATGGTGGTGACTGGCGAGTCTTCGAGGATGACTGCTGATTATTTGTCCCATTGATCTTCTGTCAGTGCAGGCTTCCCTATTGCGGCCATCCTTTCTTGTATGGCCGTTGTGGCAACATAAGTTGTGTCTACGGTTAGAGCTTTGACCTCTGCCATTGCGAAGACTAGCTTCTTCGCATCGTAGTTGATGCAATTTAGGAGGGGTAGAAGGATATTGGTCCTCATGTATTTATAGAAGAGGCAGTGGCCTTCCTTTTTTATAATGATTGACCTGGTGAGGAACTTTATATCTATCTTTTTGTTTCCCTTAGTTTGCAATAGGATGAGTGGCTCCATCGGGTACCTAAGCCCGGCTTCTATGAGGTTGACGACTCCTCCCATGTTGTATTCTTTGGTGGCATCCTTTATAGGATGTAGACAGGTTAGTAGGAAGCACCCTAGGTTGATCGGCTTGCCTTCCATTATGTACCATATAAGGTGCAACTCTTCAGTGTAGAGGTTGCTCATCTCATACTTGCTGAAGAGTAGGCTCGCTACGATCTTGTGGACTATCCTCCAGAAGCAGGAGTGGACCGCTACCACATTGCTCCCTATCTTGAAGGAGGACTCGCCCGTCAGCTTCTTCCACAACCTGACTGGGTCAAAGCTGTCGTCGTCACTGATTTGGGCCCCGTTGTTGAGCAGTTCTCACTCAGCCTCGCTGGAGGAGAAGATCTCATTGAGCAGCCTCACTGTTATATTATGCTCTGCGTTGTTGAGGTGCCCCTGTAGTTTGTCCTCTCTACCATACCTTTTTCTTTCCTCTGGTGTGTTTGGAACTTAGTGGAGGGATGGGATGAACTCCTTTGTGAGCTTTGTGTAAGAGACAGAGAAGTTGAAGCAGATCTTTCAGAGTCTGGTAGCTTCCAGGACATTCTACAGCCTGTCGAAGATGTCGATCTGCCGGAAGTATGTGTGGTGACAGAATCGTGTTGGGTGGTAAACTTTCACTGCCAACTCATTGTAACACCTTTGATGCTCTTCAGCCCTTGGCACGAAAAGCACTGGGGATTGGGTCAGCACCTCGGGTTCTGCTGTCGTGGCCGAGACGGCAATTGCTTCTACTTGGGGCTTCTTCTCAGCCTCAGAGGGCCCAACTGTCTCTGGGTTAGGACGTTTCTGCCCAGTTCTGGCTTCAGCTATAGCCTCAGGGTTGATCCTCTAACCTGGCTCGTCGACCTGAACAACGGTCTGCTTAGTGTGTGCCATTTCCTGAAAAGATTAAATAAGGAAATAAAATAAAAAAGAGTCATTTGATAAAAATTATATTTACCCGATACTGGGATTTAGTAAAAGAAAGTGTGTTGCCCGATATGGGTTGGGTGATAAATGAGAACTGGTATTGGTCTGTAAAAGTTCAACATCGGGCCTTAGGAATCCAGACGTGCGACACACAAGTGCCCGATATATAGAGAAACCCGACACATTTTTCAAATGATGCGTCAGATAAATCGATATCGGGTACAACAGAAGATGACACCCTGGTAAAGTCGGTAGCAGAGAAGTGCGATAAGGACACATGATAAACGTGTCACGTGACATGTATGGGGTATCGGGTAGCACTGCTTAACTTAGCTTGCACAATAAGGATGCACGATATACGTGTCATGCAATATGTGTGTCGCGTGACAAGGATAAAAGAATGACAAATTTTCTAAATGATAAGGTCACCGACACTTGCTCGAGGTCTTACCCGTCAGCAACACACGATACTTTGTGTCGCGCGATGCTTGTGTCACGCAACATAGGTAGAAAAATTGATGCAAAACTAATCGATAAGAAAGTTGATACGCTTGGCGCGATACCCAGAAAACTCGATACGTGTTAGAGGTTTTGCCCGACACGGGTAAAAACATGATACAGTTAAAGCATCATTGGTGTGTGATAGGGATGGTCGATACAATATGCATGACACACGGTTACACGACACGGGTGGCACGTGACGAGTTTTTACCTTGTCAGGCAGGAAGATTGGGAACATGACACAAAATGTCGATAGGATGGAAACTGACACGGGAGTTTAAGCTAGCAAGAGGATGCGCCATACGAGAGAGAAAGTTGTGGTGACTTTGGTAACCAGACACAGTTAATCTCAAGCTGCTATATATGGCCGTCTGCGAGCGGGGTTAAAAGGTAAAAAGGGGGATACATGTCGTGCTTGCACACGAATCACTTTCTAAAGCAAGGTAAAATCCATCTAATCACGTCTTGTCATGAAGCTTTCGAGAAGGCAGTCTATCACCTTGTAGACATGTCAGGCGGCAAGTGCGTGTTACTTGATATGCATAGCTCGACATGATCCTTGCACGCCATAGGCTTGCGCGATATACATGTCGCACGACACAGGTAAAGACTGAGCGATGTACTGGGCGGGATACTATCCGAAAAATCTTTATGAAGTTTGTTAACTTCGACAGTGTGGGCACATGATACATACGGGCGACACGACAACCCAACATGCTTTTCATGGGCGATACGGATGGGCGTGTTACTTGCCCGACATGCCTTTACAAAACTGGGTAAACTTGAAAGATGCAGTCGTGCGATACATGCCCAACATGGTTTGGGTGACACGTTAACCCAGCATGCTGAGCATATCATGCATGCCCGACACGTTATCAATGAACTTAAAGAGAACTTATTAAGTATGAAAACCCAAAATTAGAAGGCACTCGGTATGTAAAACATCACTGGCTTAGGTGTGAACCTCAGCCTCAACTAGTATTACATGCCAAGGTGATAAAACTAAGTCGGTGGCCCAGAAAACAAGAGAGTTTGTGTACATGGCATGGGCACAGACTTGGGCCTTATTACAATGAGAGTGTTCGTAATGTTCTTTGCAAGAAAAGGAAATAACATCCTATTCTAGGAAAGTAAAACTTGGGTTGCCTCCTGAGGAGTGCTATGGTTTCTATCGTTAGCTCGACATCTTCAAATCTTGCTATGTTTCTTCAGTAGGTGCAGCTTCGACATCATTTAGGGGCAACTCGGACCTCCATAGTAAAGCTTCATCTTCGTAGAACCTCATTACTCAGTGTCCGTTGACTAGGAAGACCTTCGTAGGATCATCTTTGTCATATAGCTCCATCATTCCTGATGGATACATCTTCACTACTACGAATGGTACAGACCACCAAATCTGTAGTTTCCCTGGAAAAGTCAAATAGAAGATTTAAACAACAAAACTTTGTCACCTTCTTTGGCGTCTTTCTTCTATAGGTGGGAATCATGACAGAATTTTGACCTCAGCTTGTAGATTCTTGCATTCTCATAGACGTGAAGCCTAAGTTCTTCAAGTTATTGGAGCTGGAGGAACCTCTTCTTTTTGGATAGGGACAGATCCATGTTGAGATGTTTAATGGCCCAAAATGCCTTGTGCTCCAACTCAAAAGGTAGATGACCAGCTTTCCTGTATATCAGACGATAAGGTGTGGTACCGAGCGACATCTTGTATGGATTTTTGTATGCCCATAGAGCATCATCTAGCTTGGTTGACCAGTCTTTCCAAGACTTCTCGACTATTTTCTCTAGGATCTATTTGATTTTCCGGTTAGAAACTTCAACTTGACTAGATATTTGTGGATGGTATGGTGTGGCAACTTTGTGTCGAATGCCATATATGCGCAAAAGTGACTCAAATTGCCTCTCAGCAAAGTGAGATCCACCATCACTGATAATTGTTCTTGGTACTCCAAACCCGGGGAAGATTATCTTCGTAAAAAGCTTTACAACTGCCTTAGCATCACAGGTGGTGGTGGGTAAAACTTGTACCCACTTGGATACATAATCCACTGCAACAAGAATGTACTTGAAACAGTACGATGAAGGGAAAGGTCCCATGTAGTCTATCCCCCATACGTCAAAGATTTCCACTTCAATCCATTTTGACATGGGCATCTCATTCCTATAGGAGATATTGTCAGTTCTTTGACACTCGTTGCAATCCTTGACAAAGGCGTGAGCATCCTTGAAAAGAGTGGGCCAATAAAAACCAGATTGGAGAACCTTGGTTGCAGTTCTTTCTACACCCAAGTGCCCTCCATAGGGAGAGGAATGGCACTCAAACAAGATCTTTGGGGCTTCGTCCTCGGGTATGCACCTCCTATATAGGCTATTAGCACAATGCCTAAACAACAGAGGGTCATCCTAGTAATCCTTCTTCAAATTGGAGAAGAACTTTTTCTTCTGATTGTAAGACATTTCTGGGGGTATTGTTTGCAGGCCAAATAGTTACAAAAATCGGCATACCATTGCCCTTCAGGATTGGCCATCTAGGCAACATAGATTGCTTCATTTGCATAACTTTCATTGATCGACAATGGGTGGTCATCCTCCACCCTAATCCTTGAAAGGTGGTCGGCAACCACATTCTCAGAACCTTTCTTGTCTATTATCTCGTGATCAAACTCCTATAGTAGCCATGCCTAGTGTAACAACCTAGGCTTAGCGTCTTTCTTTTGCATCAAATACTTCGTGGTCAGTATTAAAAACCACTTTAGAACCCACAAGGTAAGATCGAAACTTGTCAAATGCATAGACAATTGCTAGCATTTCTTTCTCGGTGGTGGTGTAATTCATCTGTGCTTCATCAAGCATCTTACTGGAGTAGAAGATCACATGATGCTTCTTATCTTTCTTTTGCCCAAGGACTGCACCTATGGCAAAATCACTAGCATCACACATAAGCTCGAAGGGAAGATTATAGTCAGGGGATTGGAAAATGGGTGTAGAGACTAGAGCATCTTTCAAAGTGGAGAACACTGTCAGGCACTCATCAGTGAGATCAAATTTCACATCCTTCATCAGCAAATTTGATAGAGGCTTCACAATCTTTAAGAAGTCTTTGATAAACCTTCGGTAGTAACCGACATGTCCCAAGAAACTTCTGACTCCTGTTACAAACGAGTGTGGATGGAGCTTTGATATTGCCTCCACCTTGGATTGGTCAACTTCAATGCCTTTATTGGACACCTTATGTCCCAGAACTATCCCTTCATGTACCATAAAATGGCACTTCTCCCAATTAAGGGTGAGACTCTATTCTTCACATCTCCTCATCACCAAAGACATGTTAATTAAGCAATCGTCAAAAGAGTTGTCATAAACAATGAAGTCATCCATAAAGACTTCCATCTTATCTTCTAGGAAGTCTGCAAAAATGACGTTCATGCACTGCTAAAAAGTTGCAGGTGCATTGCAAAGCCCAAAGGGCATTCTTCTAAAAGCAAAAGTTCCATAGATGCATGTGAAGGTAGTCTTTTACTGGTCATCCAGGTGAATGGGGATCTGATAGAACCCCAAATAACCATCCAACTAGAAAAAGTAAGAGTGGTGGGCCAGGCGCTCAAGCATCTAGTTGATAAACGAGAGAGAGAAGTGGTCCTTGCGAGTGGCAGTGTTGAGCTTTTGGTAATCTATACACATCTGCCAACCGGTGATGGTCTTAGTGGAAACCTCGACTCCATTATCTCCCTTAATTAACATTATGCCTCCCTTGTTTGGAACTACCTGAATGGGACTCACCCATGTGTTGTCACTAATGGTGTATATGATTCCCGCATCACGGAGTTTCACAACCTCCTTGCTAACCACCTATCTCAGCTTCTCGTTCAGCTTTTGTTGTGGCTGGGTGTAAGGCTTGGAATTTTCTTCCAAGTGGATCACGTGCATACACACAGAAGGGCTGACCCTCCTTAGGTCTCTAATCGAGTAACCTAAGGCTTTTCTCCATAGCTTTAGTTCCTCAAGTATCTGTTCTTTCTGACTGTCAGTCAGCTTTGAGTTGATGATCACTGGATTCATCCTTTCTTCTTCCAGAAATGGTACTCCAAGCCTTTCGGTAGAACCTTCAACTTGGGCGGGGTCTTCTCTCCTTGTTCTTCAACAGGATCACTTCATAGGGCATCATACATCACTTTCTCCACTGGGTTTTATGCTTTGGACAGACCTTTGGCTTCCAGAAATGCCAACAGTTCCTTCACTTCCAGGTCCTCGACCACATGTGCTTCACCAGCTAAGGCGCGCATCAGTGGGTCTACCATAGCTTTATCTTCCCTTACCTCATTGCAGAGCTGCTGATAGCTTTTGACGAAGTAAGATGACTCAAAGTACGAGGGGGATTTCATACAATCATAGATATTGAAGTCAATGTGCTCTCTTCCAACTCTGATTGTTATCATACCCACTTCCACGTCAATGAGTGCTTAGCCAGTTGCAAGGAAGGGTCGCCCGAAGATAATGGGGCAGCTAGGATCTTCCACAGTGTTGATCAAAATGATATCACATGGTATAAAGAACTGCCAAACTCTAATGGGCACGTCTTCGACCACTCCAACTGGTCTGGTGAAGGTGGGATCCACAAGTTGAATTCTCATATTGGTGCTAACCATATCAGTGATTCCTAACCTCCTTGCAAGGGACAAGGGCATTAAGCTGATACTTGCTCCCAGGTCCGCTAGACCTTTGCGGGTTATGTTGTCCCCAACCTGAAAGGGGATGACAAAAGCCCCAGGATCTTTATTCTTAGAAGGCATACTTTCCTTGATAAAAGAACTGGATATTTGTGCTAGTTTCACATTTTCAACATCTTTGCCTCTCTTCTTTCTCGAGATCAGATCTTTCCGGAACTTTGTGTATGTGGGAATCTCCTCGATAGCATCCAAGAACAGGATGTCAAGGTGCAACTTCTTTACTGCAACCATGAACTTCTCATACCTCTTCTTCAATTGTGCCTTTACCAACTTATGCGGGAAAGGTATGTGAGGTGAATACTTGTGCGGACTCTCCTCGAAAGGGACATCATCAACTCTTTCTTTTGTCACTTTCTTCAACTTTGTGGGTATTTCTTCCAGTTACTTGGGGTTAACATCCTCAACTGGTGTTGTCGCCGTTGTTGCTCTCTTTTTAATAGCTAGCTGCACCACTATTCCTAACCTTAAAATGACCATCTTTGTGGTTTCGTTCCCACACGGATTTGCCTCGGTAATGGAGGGGAAGCACCCTACTAAGTGATAGATACTCTGGTCTAGGCTTGCTAACTACTAGTCAATCTACTTGTTGTGTTGCTGGAGCTCTCCTATCTAGGCAGAAAACCCTCCCATCTGTTGTTGAATCAACTTGAGTAAGGTTGTACTATCCACAGAGCTTTTATGCAGCTTTAAATTTAGATCGTTCTGCTGCTTCACAAAAGACATCAACTCTGTCATCATTGATAGTCATTGTGGCTGGTTCTGTTGGAAACTTCTCTACTACGGGAACCCTACTTGGCATTACTGATTCGGTGGAACTCCTGAGGAAGTTTGTCCCACCAATTGATAAGAATTTTCAGTTGTACTAGTGTTCCCATATGAAAAACCAGGGTGATCGACGCACCGATACTGGACGTAGCTTACATTATCTGTATTGTCTTCATCAGGTTTGCCTTGAGCGGTTGTGTGTGGACAGAAGTCAGATAGGTGGTCTGGATCCCCATAAGTGACACATCTTCTTACTACCTCCTATCATACTTTTTCCTTATATCCCTGCTCCTTCAAGGTTTGGATGTCAATTACTATCTTGTCCAACTTAGCTGCTAGTGCCTCCATTGCCTTCGATTCTCTAGGAGTGGAGTGGCTCATTGACTCGCTATCGTACTCACTGTCTTATTGGTCCGTGGTAATATTGTATATAATCTCTCTGTCCCTTTGAGCACTTAGTCCCAAGAAATCACTGCCAGCTATAGCATTCAGGGATTTCCTTTCTCCAGCTTACAATCCATTATAGAAAGTAGTGATCAGCTTGGGATTAGAAAAACAATGGTGTGGGCACTCCCTCTGATAACCTTAAATCCTCTCCCAGGTATCATGCAGGTTCTCTGAGAATTTTTGTGAGTACCTTGTTATCTTGTTTTGGCATTTGATCGTTCTTTCTATAGGGAAGAACTTGGCGATAAATGTGTTGGCTAGATGTTTCCAATTGGGGAGGCTTCCATCCTGTAGACTTGTGTACCACTCCAAAGCTTTATCTCTTGAGAGAAAGGAAAGCACTGGGTGTAGATATGGGATATTGGGGCTCTATTAATCTTTAAAGTCTTGCAAGTCCTTTTAAACGTTGTAAGGTGGTTATACATGTTCTTTTCGATAGTGTTCCCTCTGAACCGGTTGTGCTGCAACAACTGGAGGAAAGCAGGCTTCAACTCAAAGTTGGCAACATATAGTGGTTGCTCAACTATCAGATTCCTCTCTTCGTTTTCCCTGACTTGGACAAAAGAGCATAGGGACGGAGCTTCAAGAGCCTGCTCAGCCATGGCCTGTCAGACACAAGGATGGCTCGAAAAGGTGAAGAAGTACTTGCAGAGAAGAAGTGTGAAAGTGTGAGTGTGTTGTATAAACTATGTGCAGTAAATATTTGCAATATTATATGCATATGTACAAAGTTTTTGGCAAAGTGCAAGTAAAGCTCGAGTTCATAGAATGGTATTCGTTTCCGATCCCCGGCAACGGTGCCAAAAAGTTGACAAGCCTTAAATGTGGGTCCAAAAATGGACACATGTCTAGGTCATCGGACTTTAGAAATTTATAATACCTGAATGTTTAAGACTCCTACAACTAGAACAAGGTTGAAGTAGTTTGGGGTCGAACATAGGGATTGGAAGAATAGCACTTCAGAACTCAAGTTTTTACTTGTCTAAGCACGTCAAAAATTTGAAGGATAAGATTTTGATGCAATGAGAAAGAATTATAAAGAATCAAACTAAAAAAAACTATCTCCAAGGGGATTTACCAGAAGGATTAAGATTTGGGGGTTTAGCAGTTTTTATCGAAGTTTTTAAATAAAGGGAAGACGAGGAGATAAAATTGTTCTCAGAGTATAGCATAAAGGAAGAAAATTTAATTGTAACAAGCGGTAGTGCCATACATCCTGCACCCTCTTCTCTCAAAGAAGGTGCCACTAGCCATGCACTAAATTCCCTCTCTCAAGGAGACCAAGCATAGACTCGAGCAGAAAGATAGGATGGGGCAGCCCTAGTTTTGAGTACTCTCATACACCTGAATCAGACCAAGCTCTAGAGTTTATTACATCCCTCTCTCAAAGGATTCAAAATGAGAAACACGATTTGATAGCTAGTCAAAAGTGTGATCTAGACATAAGAGAATAGAGCTCAGATGATATAAAGAAATCATCCAACAAAAAGGATCCATACACGGAACAACATGAGATAAAATCCACAGAGTCCAATGATCATATAGAGATAAAAGGGTTTAGTTACAATGCAATAGTAAAATGAAAGTAAAGTGATGTAAAAGGGAAGTTAGATATCAGTCTCCTTGATTTAGGAGATAGAAGAACATAGCAGACACCTAAGATAATGTTAACCTGGTACTAGGTAGGATCCCTATCGGGATACGATCGTGTCGGGTTCTTGACCATGTTGGGTCATGAACCATGACGGGTAAGGGGCATATCGGGATAGGACTATCTACTCGATATGGTTGTGTTGGGCTAAATCCATGTCAGGCTACAGTCGTGATGGGTATAAACCATATCGGGGTGGGTACTGTGTCGGGTTAGGATACATATTGGGTAAACATTATCTTAGGGCTCATGGGTTCCTTGTGTTGGGTATAGATGGGTGAGCGGTCTCTGGTTGAAGCCTAGGTAGGGACCCGACATGTTGAAGTAGCCTTGAGGGTCATGTCGTGTTGCCTGCTACTTTCGGGTCAGGTTCTAAGTGAACTCCTCCCATCCCTCTCGGGTTGGCGGTGTGCTCACATAGTATCGCCCGGTAGACTCTAGAACTCGACGTACTAGCTCATGTGCTCTAAGAGTTAGCTCTCATAGGGTCTGCCCGTCCCATCGTAGGCTTATAGCTACTATTTATAGACAGCGGTCTGGTAGGAGTTGTGACTCCTATTGGGCCATGTGTCCTCCGTATGGCACCGTTCACGTGGCTTCGAAGGGGCTCATACGTCTGTCACCCGACACACATGTTGGGCCATCAGTTGTGGCGGGTAAGGATCTTGGTGGGCTACTGCACTGAGGGGTAGCTGTATTGTGTAATTGACGTCATCGATTGGGTGAACTATGATGAGCAAGGCACACCTGTGTCGGGTAAAGAGCTGCAGCAGTCAAGGCTCCCGTGTGACACACCCGTGTCGGGTTGCTGTTGTATCAGGCAGCGACCATGCCGGGTAAGGGGTGTGTCGCCTCGCGCACTACCGGGTCGGGATGGGTGCTTCATTGTTGATGGGCCTGAAGGGCCCATTAACACTCTTTTTTGTGAAAAAATAAGACAAACTCTACAAAAGATAGGAAATGTTATCAGGGGCATAGTGGGCATCATTTCTTTTCAACAAAATAAGATAAAATAGAGAAGAAGTTAGGTTTGGAGGCTATTTTGATAGTAAAATATAAGCTCTAGCAGCCATAAAATGGGTGTTATCATATATCAAGCAAGAGAAATAAGAAAATATCATACTGTATGAAGAGATCTCCACAATAATACCACACCAGGTATGCACTCTTCCATAAAGTGCACAATAGTAGATGACACTCAGATTTCTTGACAAACTTGCCCCGCTTCTGCTCTTCTTCCTTTTCTTTTTATTTCTTCTTCCTTCTTTGACTTCTTCCCCGTTTTAGCAACGGTAAAAATCTCACAATCTAGAGTATTTATTTTCTTGTATCTGCTTCTGCAATGTACTATGTCTCTGTCGTAGAAAGTCCAATACACTTTTACAACATGAACTGTCAAGATATTGATCCTCCTATAAAAGTGAAAACATACCTAGAGGTGGACTTTTTGTGATCAATGTCACCTATCACATCAGCATCAATGAAGCCTTTCAGAACTGGTTCGGAACCACCAAACATCAAACACGTGTTTCTAGTTCCTCGTAAGGATATGAAGATCCACTTAACTTCCTCTCAGTAATTTTTCTCAGGGTTTGAGAGAAATATGCTCACAACGCCAACTGCATGTGCGATTGCTGACAAAAGCACACCATTGTGTACATCAAACTCCCTACAGTAGAAGAATAGGGAATCTTGGCCATCTCCTCCTTCTCCTCATCAGTAGATGGATATTACTTTTGGCTTAGCTTGAAATTACATGATAGTGGAGTACTCACGACTTCAAACTTGCTCATGTTGAATCACTCCATAGTCCGTTCAACATAGCAATCCTATGACAACCATAACTTATAGTTCTTTCTTTCATGTGTAATATTCATCCCGATAATCTGCTGTGCTGGTGCTGAATTCTTCATTTCAAAGGCTTTGGAAAGATCTGTCTTCAGACTATCAACATGTCATCTACATAGAGTAGTAGAATAATGAACGTGCTATTTGGAAACCTCTTGATGTAAATAAATGGATCTTCACTTGTCTTCTGGCACTCGCGACTATGCATGAAAGAATCAAACGTCTTGTACCACTGCCTAGGAGCTTGTTTCAATCTATACAAACTCTTCTTTAATATGTAGACTAAGTGCTCCTTCCCCTTGACCTAATAACTTTTTGACTACTTTATGTAGATCTACTCAGCTAGGGAACTATAAAGAAATGTCATCTTCACATCTGTCTTCTCAATCTATTGATCTAGGCTTGAAACCAAGCCTAGAACCAATCTAATATAAGTCATCTTCACAATGGGAGAAAATATCTCATCAAAATTCACCCCTAGAATTTGACCAAAGCCCTAGACAACTAGTTTGGCTTTATATCTGATATCCTCGCTACTATCATATCTCTTCATTCTGTAAATCCACTTGTTCTTTAGTGCTCTTGGGCCCTTGGGAAGCGCCACAAGCTCATAGATATCATTCATCTACAAAGAAGACATCTCCTCCCCCGTCGTCTAATGTCAATATGTTTGATCTTTACAAGTTTGTTCCTCTTAAAAAGTCTCTGGTCTCCCTGATCAAATAAGGAGAACATACTGAGATGTCAAATATCTGGATGAAGGATGACGAACTATGTCATACTTCCTCAATTGTTGCTCTGAGGACTATTCTTGGTGATGATCTTACTCCCCTACCTAGATGTCTCTAACTATGAGTCTGAACCACTCATCTATACATCTACAACTGGAGCACTTGATGTGCTTTCACGGTGCTACTCAGGGTGATCATGATGCTCTTCTTTGTCATTTGAAGACTACACTGGTGAAGAAACTAAAGCATCCTCACACTCATTATTAAAAGAATGATCACCTAATCATGCAGCCTCTTCATCATCACTCTCAAGTTCTATACCTGTATGACTCTCATAGTATGTCACATCTATGTGTCTTCTCATTTTCTTTTTAACATGATCCCATAATCTATAGCCAAACTGTTCATATTCATAGCCAACAAAGATATATGGCACCACTTTATCATCCAACTTTTGCCTCTTTTCTTTTGGATAACGTGTATAAGCATTGAACCCATATACTCACAAATGATCATAAGAATCATCCTTGTTTGTCGATACCTACTTAGGTATATCAAACCCCAAATGAACTCATGGAGATCGATTAATCGGACAACACAAAGTACTCAATGCCTCATCCCAAAATTTATTTGGTAAATTTGCAGTCTTCAACATGTATCTAACTTTCTCCACTATGCTACAGTTCATCATCTCAGTTGTACTATTGTTATGTGGTGTGTTGGACTCTATCTTTTCATGTCGTATTATGCATGCATATAGTAATTCTTGAACTCCTCAGAGGTGTACTCTCCTCTATTGTCCATGTAGAGACACTTCAGTTATTTCTTTGTCTCATGTCCCACCATGGCATGAAATTTCTAGAAACACTGAAAAATATGATCCTTGGTCTTCAACAAGTAGGCCCACACCTTCCTAGATGCATCATCAATGAATGCGACAAAATACCTATTTCCACCAGTGAACCCACCTCAAACGGACCACAGACATCCAAATGAACCAATTGTAGAAGTTGCAACTTCACCTTTGATCTTGTCATGAAAGAAACATGTCAATGCTTTCCTGTCTGACATGCATCACAAGAACTGAGACCAGCGTCCTTTCCACAAGGAATCAACCCATGCTTTAATAGCAGCTACAAGCTTTTTCAGTCATGTGTCCTAGACATTTGTTCCACAGATCTTCCTGGGGATCCTCAACTGCATTAATACTGCTACCTTTGAGCACTTTAAGTTGGATCTTGTACAATGTGTGACATAATTTTTCCCACACAATAATCAAATCTCCCTTGGTGATGTTGTATTTGCCACCACCAAAATCCAGATGACAACCTTCTCTATCAAATAAAGAACTTGAAATTAAATTGAGATGCAAATCTGGAACATGACAAATATCCTTGAGTGTGAGCGTGGAAATGACACTTGTATGAACACAAATGTCTCCAATCCCGATAATTCTATAGAAGATGGAATTTCTCATGTTTACCCTCAAGAAGTCTCCCCTCCTATATGAAGTAAAGAAATCCTTACTTGGCGAAGCATGATAAGAAGTTGTCGTATCCACCACTCACTTATAATCATCATCTTCAACATGCAAACATTGCTCCTGGGTTGTCAAGACCACATCATCATCGTTCCTTTCATCCGAAATTGTCATTGTAGTATTATTTTTGTCATCCTTCTTATGTTTAGCTTTAGACCTATGTTTTATTTTCCAAACCTTGCAATCCTTCTTGAAATGACATGTCTTCCCACAATGGAAGCACCATGTACTGTTTGACTTAGATATACTATGGGACTTCCTACGGTCCTGAGACTCACCACATCCCTGAGATCTGTCATGGTCTTTCACTCTGTTAGTGCCCCTACTCTCTATGAAGTGTACCTCTGACCCGCTATCGCCTGAGGATCTTCGACAAATCTATTCATTTAGAAGACTTCTCTTCACCTGATTAATTG
The DNA here is from genome assembly GCA_963693085.1 of Alisma plantago-aquatica. Classification (NCBI taxonomy): domain Eukaryota; kingdom Viridiplantae; phylum Streptophyta; class Magnoliopsida; order Alismatales; family Alismataceae; genus Alisma; species Alisma plantago-aquatica. The sequence continues at coordinate 519,344,541 of OY856415.1, forward strand.
TAAACTTTCCTTTTTGTGCATAATTGTTGATAGTCACAACAAGCGTTTCCTAAATGTCAGGTAATGATCTCAAAAGAAGTAGAGTCTGGAATTCATCATTAAGAACCATCTTCATGGACCCCAGTTGATTTATAAGACTTTGAAATTTATTCATATGCTATGAAATATTTGTACCATCCCAGTACTTTAGGTTCACCAACTTCTTGATCAAGAAAGGTTTATTTGTGGCAGTTCTCCATTCATATAATTTCTTGATATTTTCTCACAAAAATTTTTCATTTGTCTCCTCTAAGACATGGTGGAACACAAAATTATCAACATACTTTCTAACTATATCTATAGTCTTTCAATTTAATTTCATCCAATCTGCATCATAAATATTTTCTAGCTTTTGTCCCTCTATCAGATCATACAAGTCCTTGCAATAAAGAATATCTTCCATCTTGGGTTTTGAAATCTGCCAATTGTGCTCATCAACTTTACCATTGTTGCATTATAATCCTACTCAGTCTATATCTAGATCCACCAAACTGGGGCTCTAATACCACTTGATGGATTTTGTTCGATGGGAAATATGTGCACGTATGCTATGCAACCACAATGCAACAAAAAAGAATATATGTGGAAGCGTTATAGACTAGCGTGTAATTCTAAGATAATAATTGCAAGCAGGTAGAAGAGAAATAGACCAAAATTTTATGAGTATTGATATACATCACACTGCTTACACCAACATCTACACCCTGGCCTCAGGAACCCACAATTGACATCCTGCACACATGCAATTTTTGGTTTTTACGTGTTCCCAATACTCTGTCCGCACTGTGTCAATTTCACAATTAAACCGTACTAGAAGATGAACAGACAGACTAATATTGAGGCTATAAAATCCTCCATACCCCCACTCTCTCCCCCTTTTTCACGATGCTCCCTCTTACTCCCATCCAACCAAGCTGCGTGCAGTGGCTGCCTCTTCCTCTCCTTAGCGTCATGTCCAGGCTGTTGTCGTCCCGCCCAGACGCTTCATCGTCTTGCACGTCGCTGCGCCGCCCGTTGGCTGTCTACTCCTCTCCTCGATCACATCTAGTCTATTGTTGTTCTGCTGGTCGTTGTCCTGCCCAGATACCACCGCCGTCGAGCTTGCCACCATCCCAACCCATCGTCATGACCAAGACAAGGTCATCTCCAACCAGTCATCCGCACCTATCTCGGCGTCGTCTTGTCTGCCCGCAGTTGCACCAGCCTGCTGACATACCAAGGTTGCTTCTCTAACCAGATCCTCTCTTGTCGTGCCTCCTCCTCCATTACCATGGCAATAACAACATGTCGCTTTTGTGACCACACCACATCCTTGTAATATATTGTGCCTTATAAACATTATAAAAATTTTCTAAGAAATCAAGAATACTGGATACATCATATGAAATGTGTGGAAAGAGCTGCAACTGTTTGATGCAGGTGTATAAAAAACAAATACATAACTTGGAACTGTGTCTTTTTTTCTTTTACAATGTTTAGAATAGTTTAGATTTATTTAGACAAATTATATATAATACATTAATGAGATTGGAATCATTGTTTGCTACTTACATTTCAACAAGTTTCTTTCATGAAAATCTTATTCACCCTCATTCATTAAGATCTTCTTAGGTGTCTCCAATCTTGTGTGTTTTGTTGAACCCATTATACGAGTCTTTGTTACCTTGGCAACCTCGTACACAAGTGCGGTGATTTCATAAAGATAAAACAAAGTCCACATGTAAGACCACACTTTTAAGAAAGTGAACGTATTTTCTTGATTATGGTGAATGCACTTAAATTTTAAATGGATATTTGAATAATGTCGAGGAATATTTTCATATCTACATTATGTTTTACTCTTTCTAGTTTCCCTTAGCAAATCAAATTCAAAGTTGCATGTTTTCAAGACAAATGAAGAACTTTGATGTGTATTGTTTACAATTAAATGCTAGTGTTTTGTGTCTAACCTCTATGAATATGTTTGATAACGTATGAAAGACATAAAATTGTGGAATAAGATTGATTTTATCGTGTTATGGTAACTATTAAATATACCAAAATTGAAAGTAGGTAAGCATTTTGTATCATAACTTTATAGATTTTCTTGTTGGAAATATTTCAAAATTTTGAATTATAGTTATAGAATATTTGTTAGATAAAAACAACACATAATGTGATAAAAATATAAAATAGAGTTTATTATGTTTAGAAGAGCTTGTCATTGAAAGAATTGTTGGTATATATACCCATAAAGCCAAATATATGATGATTGTATTGTTTCATGAAGCACTTGATTTGATAATTATAAAGATAATTCCATGTGTTATGTTTCTCTCAATCATTAGATGATGACATTATAGATTACTAAAGAATGATGTTACTCAATGACATATGTCTTCATGTTAAAGACCTAAATAATGAGATCATATATATGATAACAATATATATATATATATGTATATATATATAAATATATATATATACACATGTTCTTGTTATGTCCGTAGTCAGATATTATCATGGAAGTAAAATAGACAATAATAATAAATAAGACTAGAATGTGTATTGATTGATGAAAGAGACTCATTAGTTATGATATTGGATATCAAGTCAAAAACATAGGTACTTGTAAGAGAATAGTTTATCGGGTAAGTCCACTTTGAGAGTGATACATAGAAACCCAGGAATGATAGTCAGAATCTACTTTCAAAGTGAAAGTGGTGATTGTTGTACTTAGACCTAATATAGCTACACTCATTAACTATCATTCGATGAACATTGACACCATTCAATGTGACTTTGAATAAGGTTTTATATAAAAGTGGTGTTCGTGTACTTTGTGACTCTAGGTTACGACTGTGAGTGATGTAGATGAGATTTATCCTTCTTGTTGAAGTTAATATATCGGTCAATTGATAAGCGAGACTAAGAAACATATGGACGTATGCATATGAGTTAACATGTGATATGTGATCTCAGGTGCATCTCAACAATCTGATCTATTTGAAGGAACACATATTAAGTGTTAAGAGGATGATGATTCCATTTCCTATGTTCAATGTAGATATCAAAGATAAAGGAACTATACGGTCATGGTCACACTAGTCACAAATGTTGGTTGAAGTTGTTCTTCATTACAATGATGTGTTTCTAGCTTCCACTCATTTGTTGACTAGTCATAATGGTTATGAACTTCACTACTAACATACACTCAACAAAGTGGCCCTATACCAGCAATATAGGCTTATAAATGGCGATATAGGTTATACCAGCGGTCAAGAAATATCGACTACACTGATGTCAGCATAGCCATTTACCAACATCTTTTGAGGCTATACCAACATTTTAAACCGCTGGTATAAGTGTGACAAGTTAGCTCATATCAGTTGTTATGACCTCTCTGCTGACACTCTTAGAGTGCCAGAACAAACTCCATAGACACTGGTATAGTTACAATTGGCACCAATTATAACCGACTTGTTACCTATATACCAGCATTGAGAAGCCGCCAATAATGATAATATAATCACCCACAAATAAATGTTTGGATACATGGTAGGAATAATATACCATCATAGTAAGCATTCCAGTATAGAGTACTACCATGCAAAGTAGAATAATATATCCTAGAATTATTAGATTTCTAGTATATCTAAGTTATAGAAATGTCAACATATTTTACAATTTGTTGTCTAAAATGTGCTAAACTCTTTTTAAACCATACAAATCACATTCAAGTTTATACCACAAGTTAAACATCCATATGGCAATTGTTTATCCTTGGAGAACTGGTAACATGTAAAATATATGAATAGAACCGTAAATATAGTTGTTGATATGAAGAAAATGACCATATATTTCATATTTCAATAAGTTTCAACAAAATAGGGACATTCACAAATTTATTTGATGCTACATGAATACAGGAAGTGAGGGACATCCTCCAAAATTTCACCAAATCTAAAAAAGAACTTGATCCATTTTGATTGTGAATGGTGTCTTTTTGCTTCACGTTTCTTCATTATTGATAGGACTTCCCTACATAATGAAATCGTGAGTGATAACCATTAGTTCTAGTGATCATAAAACTTATAAAATTTCATGCAGATGAGAAAATATAAAAATTCCATAGACACTCATAAGAATGCCACATATAATAATGTTAGATGGTTTCACCTAAATGTTATTGATATTGTGGATCCTCTTTCCTTCAAGTCTTGAAAGTCTACCATCAAGGAGTTGGAACTTCTTTTGAAATTCTCTATTTTAGGCACACAAATTTTCTTCATTTTCAAGAGAATCTTGCAATTGTGCTTCAAGATCCAATTCACATGATGTTGGCTCCTTTCTCAAAGTATTATCCCTTGTGGCATCACGGGTTTGAATCTCATCTACTTGTTGCTGCATTTGATAAGAACATTCATTATTACACACTAATTTCATATTAAATGCACAACTAAGTACACAATTATACAAGGATTGGTGTTTCTTGTGGTAAAAGGTGTCCCGTCCTTATGACAACGAGAATTCTCTAAATCTCACAACTAGAAGGAATCTTTCCATTTCTGTCTAAAGTCTACAAAAATAATATATCAATTTAAATCAATATCAAAAGAAAAGTCCATCTTGAAAATGTGATTAAATAAAAATAATTAGCTCCTCATGTATTCTTATTGCGTTATCCATCGAACCACATGTTGTGTTCAATGATTGATTACTTCTAAAAATTTTATTTCTCTTCCACAATAACTACATAAAATAAATTGAAGGATTTTAATAGTGTTCCACTAACCAAACTATTTAAATAGTTTAAATTTAATTCATCTTCTGGTGAGAACCAAAAATAAACAAGGATATCCCACGAATGTGGATCCACTCTGTTATCAGTAATAATTACTTCATGACATTTTCCCTTATCTCGATAGTATGAGGTCAAAATACTTTTGTTTCAACTCACTCTTCAAACTCCTCCATTTTTCTCAAGCTTTTGAAGAATTCTCAGCTTCACATTAGGACATTGAGTAGTAAATTGACTCTACAGAATAAATGTATCATAATGTTATCATTGTATAGTCATAAATATTAATATGAAGAAAATGTTGATAGGAAATAAGGACCTTTATTTGATCCAATGTTTCACTACTACAAAAAATGGTTTTTACAACAGTTCATTTTTCCATTTTACAACGGGTGTCAACTTTTGTATTAGATCGCGTGGTCTTATGGGGGGGTTCTTTATACAACAGGTGTTGCACATGTTGTAATATATGTATTTTATACAACAGTTAATACATGTTGTAGATCATTGAACACACCTGTTGTAATAGGGGTGTTGTATATAACATGTTGAGACAAAAGAAATACATCTAGACACAAGGTTTCAAACTTGAGACCACTTGAAAGTAAGGCACATCTCAAACCGCTGAACCAGTTTCATTTTATGCAATACATATATTCTTTGTTGTACATATACAACAAATGACGTGCAAACATATTGTGTGATTGTGGTATATTACAACGGGTAACTATTACAATAGGTGAAAGCCCATTGTGTAATTATAGTATACTACAACGGGTTATTGTATGTTGTGTAATGATGGTCTATTACAACAGGTTAACATATGTGGCTATTACAACGGGTAGAGCATGTTGTGTAATTATGATCTTTTACAACGGGTTAGAGTATGTTGTGTAATGATGGTCTATTACAACGGGTTAACATACATGACTATTACAACGGGCTAGAGCATGTTGTGTAATTATGATCTTTTACAACGGTTTAGAGTATGTTGTGTAATGATGATCTATTACAACAAGTTAGCATAAGTGACTATTACAACGGGTTAGAGCATGTTGTGTAATTATGGTCTTTTACAATAGGTTTGAGTATGTTGTGATATTACAGTCTATTACAACAATTTAGCACATGTTGTAGTAATCACATATACTACAACGAGTTTGGCTTGTTGTATATAACTTGTGTTGTATAAAATATATAATTCACAACACACAAATAGACTTGTTGTAAAAGATATGCTAACTACAACACAACCAATAGAACTGTTGTGTTTTTCCCGTTGTAAAAAGCATTTTCTGTAGTAGTGTTTTTTCTATGTTTTTTGGATTATGTGCTCTCTAGTCACGTACATCAAGAAGAAGAATGTTCTATCAGAATCCCATATATATTGATGAAACTTGTGCACATATTCAGGGACATGGGGATCATTCTCTTGATCGATTTTTGAGTCTGTTGCTTGATCAGTATGGATTTAAAAAAATATTATGCAACTTACCATGCATTCCAACATTTATATTTGACTCTTCATTGATATCCATATCATCATGACTCATGCCATTACATTCTCCATGATGAATCCATGATGTTTAGATTGGCATAACGCTATATATTATTAGATCATCTCTAACAGCAGAACATGTTTTCCAATCTCTAACAGATTAATGTGTTTTCCAACTACCATTTATATATCTAACACATGGGAGCAAGTTTCTCCCTCTATTGTATGCATGGCCAAATGCAAAATCAAAAAAAATTGTACTCCTTCTGCATGCTCCAAATCAACACGTAGTTTCACCATCCATTATTTGTCCATAATTTTTTATTCAACTAATCTAACAAATCAAAATGTATACATACTCAACTGTTATCTTAGGAAGAATAAAATAAAATTTCTAAGCTCAAGAAAAGTAGCCATTAAATTTTCATTTTATATTCAATATCATTATAATTGTTTTATATTCCGTTGGTTTTTTGCTTTTGGTAAAATTGTTATCATACATGGAGTAAAGTTTTTAACAATACTCAAGAAAGAATTTAAATGGGTTGAGCGTGCCAATAAACACATTAACTAAAAATACTCTAAAAATTAGTCAAAATCATGTCCTCAAAAATTTTGAGTATTAGTGTGGATATGTTATTGGTACATAAGAATATAAATAATGCAACAATAATTTTAATTTTGAACTTCTGCCACCAATAAAGTCAATAATTCTAGTTTCACATTATGCACCTATATGAGATGCAGAATCACGACTTTGACTGGTTTGGACAATACAAGATCTAGTCCACAAAATTAAAATTGAAGCCACTAAAACCTGCAGTAGAATTTCTACATTACTAAATCATCACAGGATATCCTACAAATTGATATATATATATATATATATATATATATATATATATATATATATATATATATATATATATATATATATAAGATGGAATATAAATAAGTTAGAAGATGTGTTTTCCGGTGGCCTCTAGCGGAAGAGTATGAATTCATAGGATGAGTCCTCGCTTAGATTCCTACGAATATATTAGCATTATGTAACATCTTCTAGTCAAGAAGGCCAAAATATTGTCAAAATTAATTCAAAAAGATGAGTTTTTAAACATTTGTACTAATTGACGTTGAAATCTCATACATTCCTTTAACATTGTCTGGTCGTTGATTCCCCGTAATAAAAATGCTATACCATTTACTTGTATTAAAAATTAACCTCGTGTAAAATGTTACTTGAACAATGTGTCATTGTGTATTTTAGAGATATACAATATGAATTCTTTGCAAGTTAGAGATATACTTGATCAATGTTCCCAAGAAGATGAGTACAAAATTTCCTGCCAATATGTTATCCAATGATAATGTATAATAATGATATGAACTACATGCTTCATAGAATAGTCCATCGTACTCCTTGAGTTAAACGCTAAATCAGTATGAATTCCTAATGTTTGACTTTTAGTAAGAGGACAAACAACAATGCAGCCATTCAGCCACGTTCAATCAGAAATTAAACTCCACTGTTTTATTCAATCTAACAACTGATCATATCATGAGATGATTAATTGGGAATTATGAGACCGTTGTCAACAGTGACAGAAGAATAACAGTTCTAGGGATGTTGTCTGCACATGATAGAAAAGTAATAGGATAATGAATCCATTGTCCTCTGCTCGTGGCCGAAAAAAGTAGTGCAACGAATTCGTACCGACAACAGAAAAGCAAGACAAATGGTTTTATTCAGGACGGTCGCTTCGTACAAGATGATTCGTCTAAATAAGATAGACGATTGCGAGTACGTTGCTGCAGGCGCTAAACATCGTTTCTAGGATGGAGATGAATGGGACTGTATCTTCATTTCAGGACATCGCTGTTACAAGGCTAGGCGTCTGCCGGCTGTGAGGCGGCTGGATTCCTTGCTGTGATTTTCTTATTAGGGCAGCGTTTTGCTTCCTTTGTAGAACTAAAAAAAGATTAGAAAACCGTACAATGATTATTATAATTACCGATCAATTATAAAAGATAGCATACTATCCTATTCATTCCATTTACTTTGTATGGAAAATCTTGTATTGAAGTTGTTACTAGTGACTGCACGTGCTAATGCACGTGATCCTATCCAAAATAGGACGTTATATAAAAAGTACACGTTTTCCATATATTACAAAGAGTAATATAGTAATTCCATCTACGTTTCAAAATTACTTACACCTTACATAGAACATGATTAAACTTCCTAATATTCCTTGCATGGAGTTGAAGGGATATGAAAACATAATTTGCAATCTCTCTAAATTATAATGTTTGTCTTGACAAAATGGTTGACAAAAGTGATGGCGTTATTTCACTCTAGCAATTTGTGGATCTCTTGGTTGCTTACGCTCTGACTATTTGATCTTGTTGCAGGTAAAGAGATCATTATGAATTTCTTTGTTATCTTATATTATTTAACACTTGACCTTGTATAGGTCTTCTTCAAGTGTTACAAATGCTCTATTGTTCTCCAATTACAAAAGCTTGGCTGATTTATTTTAAAGGCATGTGTTCTTTTTTTTTTTTTTGGGGGGGGGGGGGGGGTAGGCCAAGAGGCTATTTATTCATCTTGCCCTTCTCTTGTAAGCCAATACGGAAAATGATTACGTGGTAACATTCTTGGGCGGAAAAGAAACTTGGTAGTACTACTACCATTACATTCATCATCTTTCAAAGGAGATCTAATACAATCAGGAGGTCGACTATAATCGTGGTATCCTGTCATGTGTTTTTGGTGATGCTTAGCTAACGTGTCTGTGACACCGTTGTCCTTCCTTCCTTCATACTTCACTATCCATCCCGGGTTAATCGATTTACGCCTTTGTATCTGAGACGGTCCGACTTATAAATCATGAGGTAAACTTAGCGGAAGCGATTGATTAGCAGCTGAATTATGAAAAATCACTAAAAATTAAAACTTTTTGGAAAGAGATCTTTAAACCATAAACTCTTTTATAAGAAAACAAGGTAAACTGTTTACATCATAGCTTGACATTACATTTCTGTGATTACATACATCCATTGCCCTATTATCTGTACAAGGCAAGATACAAAATCTCGAGGCACTAAGCCAAAAACCTCAAACCTACTGACTCCTAGGACCTGAGAGTACAGAGATGACATAATACATACTATCTACGAGACTCGACAGTCAGTATCTCCACCTGAGATTCACTGTTTCCCTTGGTGTTGTTGTTGCTGCTGAAACTGCTCACCCTCAGATGGGTTCCTCCATTCTCAGCGTCCACCTAAAAAGTCAAATCCCACGGGGGTGAAACAATTTGAATAATTGTCCCAGCAAGAGTTATAACTCTCCGCCAGAAGCTTTGTTATAGCAATAAAGGGTAAACATAAGCAATATAATCTTTAAGACATTCAACAGTAGATTTGGTATTAAGACAACATTTACTTAAGCAATTATTTCAATAAGGAAAATGAAGAGCATGTATACTAATCACATGGCTAGAATATTATAAACAATATAACATCAATCATTATTTCTCGTAGTTCAACCTAAGAAGTTATGCTACACGGCTGATTATGATTTTCAATCATTATTATGCCCTGCAGAGATGAGGTATACCGCTCATACTCCAACCGACCATTATAAAATTGCATCGGTATCATACATAGGTCATCAAAAGATCCGGATTCTTATGACCTCATCTTCCTCAGTCAGTGTGAGGATCAACATGCAGGACATCTCGTGTCTCTGCTACAATAGCTTTCCAGGGTATTCTGGCAACTTCGCTATTAGAGTCACAGTGGCATTCTGTACTCTCTTCGCCATCGAGGGATTTCTTGTTTATCTCTCATCGATGCGGCATGAAAGATTCCCTCGGGAGATTAGTGAAACATCACCCCGGCATAAACACATAATGAAGGATTGATGGATTAAAGTACATCCTACATCAATTCCTACATTAGGACATAAGGATATTCGCGTCCATAACCCCAACATACTCAAAAGTATGTTCTCCAGGAGTTCCCATAGGAAAACCTATTTCACCATCATTAAACTACTGACAATGATGGATCTATGATCAGGGCTCTACATGATATGATTAGACTTGATTATTTAAGTACATTATAGCATTCTTTTGACATCAAGCATGTATTTCAATCATTAATCATTAAAACAACTGCTATTAAGAAAGAATACTAAATGTATCAAGTTTAACTCACATCATTTATCATATGAATATTATTTATTAATCATTTCATCAATATGATTCAAGAGTAGGGGTGTTCAAACACTTAGATCACCATAAGTCATCTAACAACATGACCTTGATTATAACAATGTGAATATTACTCAAGGCTCTTACAACCCATCAATCTTATATATTGCCTCTTAAACCAGGCAATATAGTATGTCATTATTCATAAAGTTTATAACATGCTTTCAATGAATAAAACATCATAACCCTTACCTGGCTATGATTACCTCTTGCTAAAAACATGCATGATTAGCATAATTGAAGACATGCATATATAATAGTATCAACACAAAACCAATTCTTTTCAATTTATTCATAGAACACCACGGCCGTGCCACCTTGCACGGTCTTGCGAAGTAAAGCTACCACGGTCCTGCTACCTTGCACGGTCGTGCTACCGAAGATCACTACATGATTCATATTTATATATGAAATCTAATCTTTCATCCTTTCAACTTGATTAGGTCACATCAACTCTTCAATCAAGTACATACAACTATGATTAACATAGTGTATCAAGTTATTGCTCCTATAAGCAATTAAGAATTCACCCCTTAATTGGTACTAATCACTTAGGTACTATTAAGGTTTCAACCTTTGTGCCTTCATTGATTCTCATTACTAATCATCATTGGATCAATAGAACATTCATCATATTAATTCTCAAAGATTCAATCACATTGGACCTCCATTGCATAAGGTATCCAATGGAATTAGGGTTTCCAATGTTGATTCCTTCAATCATTGAATTCATGGAACCAATCATCAATTGGACCTATAATCATACTTCAATTGAGTTTAATAGGTAAAACTTCAACTGATTTGACCCTCAATTGATCATCACTTAGGGTTTAAATCAATTGAATTAGGGTTTGGAATCAATAACCCTTCAACATATTTCAATGTGGGTCTAATTGATTTGAACCCATTGAACCATCATTCAATTTGGACATGACCTGACCCCAAACGGTCTTGGGATCATTTGGATGACCTCAAAACGGTCTTGAGACCGTTTTCCCATCATATCATCAAAATCCAAGTCAATCAATTATGGTTTGGATCATTGAATTGATCACCAAATCAGCAATTGATTACACTCCAACTTAGTATCATTAGATCATCAATTGCTTAACCATACTCACCCCTAGACCTCCAAACGGTCTTGGGCGACCTCCAAACGGTCTTGAGACCGTTTGGATGAGCTCCAAATGGTCTTGAGACCGTTTGGCTCATCCAACCCTTGGATTCTAGTGAAAAATCATTAGGGTTTGAGCTATGGAGTTGATCATCAAATCAGCACTTAATTGCAAAGTGATTTGGTACCTTTAGACCTTTAATTGGTCAACCATGCTTAACCCTAGACCTCCAAACGATCTTGGGTGATCCCCAAACGGTCTTGAGACCGTTTGGGGGATTCCCAAACGGTCTTGAAACCGTTTGGGTCAATCAACCCAAAACATCAACTCATTTCAATGCAAAATCAGCACTTAGCCGATTAGGGTTAACACCCTATCTTTTGTCCTTCAAACACTTAACCATATCCAACCATAGACCTCCAAACGGTCTTGGGTGACCCCCAAACGGTCTTGAGACCGTTTGGGTAATCCCCAAATGGTTTTGAAACCGTTTGGGCTAAAAACCCCAAAAAGTCAAATCAATCAAGTTGAAAATCAGCACTTAATCCAATTAGGGTTTGCCTAATTGATTAGCCTTCAACTCATGATTCCTTTGGAATTAACCCCTCAAATTTGGTGAGTCATTAACCAACATAACTAGGAACAGTAATCGCAAAAGGTCAACCCTTAGTCAACGCTCTCAAATGGTTTTGAAACCGTTTACCCAAAAAGTCGAATTAATCAAGCTGAAAAATCAGCACTTAATCCAATTAGGTTTCCCTAATTGATTAGCCTTCAACTCACGATTCCTTGGGAATTAACCCCTAAAATTTGGTGAGTCATTAATAAACATACTTATGAACAGTAATATCAAACGGTCAACCCTTGGTCAACTCCCTCAAACGGTTTTGAAACCGTTTTCCCTAAAAGGTCAAGTTAATCAGGTTGGAAATCAGCACTTAATCCAATTAGGTTTACCTAATTGATTAGCCTTCAACTCATGATTCCTTGGGAGTTAACCTATCCATTTGGTGGGTTATTAACCAACATAACTACGAACAGGAATCTCAAATGGTCAACCCTTGGTCAACTCAACCAAATGGTCTTGGAGACCGTTTTCTCCAACCGACCTTGCGAAACCGTTTGCCCTTCAAACGGTTTTGAAACCGTTTGCCCCAAATGGTTTTGCAAACCGTTTGGCCAAGGGGTGCAATATCGTTTGCTAAAGTAACATTGGTATTCACGCCCCCTTCTTCTACCTCCAGATCAAGGTCTGTTCTTCACGGTTTTGGTTGCAAGAATGCATAGAAGGATGGAAGAAAGAAGAACTAGCAACGTTTACAAGAAAAGAAGATGCATAATCAAAGCTTTAAGGTTTAGCATTATAAAACCTGCCTTAGAACCAGATCTAGAGCTCCAAGCTTTGAAGATTTAATGGTGGATTGAGCTCCATAGGTCGTCCAAGGTTTCTTCTTCAAGAATTGGTTGGAAAGGATGGCTAGAAAGAAGAACTAAGTAAGAAAAACTAGCAAACCAACCTTGAATCATGATTTCCTCCATGAATCCAAGCTAGATAGTGGTTAAAGCTTACCCAACTATACTTGGCCGTTCTCCTCTTCTCCTGAGCTCCTTCCTTAGTCGGCCACAGCAAGAGATAAGTGAAGAGAGAAAGGGAAACAATCCCTTGGTTGTAAAAGAAAGGTGTGTATATATACTTTGGGCATGTTTCCAAGATAAGGACAATCTTTTCTTCTGTTTCTCATATGGGTCCTCCTATCCTTCTTGGCCACGCCCCTCCTTTCTATACTTAAGAAAAAATCCTCCTTTAACCAAGGTTTAGAGGAAAAGAAGCCAAACATCCTACTAAGTTGCACACATAAAAGGGTCATTTTGCTTACAACTTAGTTATTTAATTACAAGGGTTTTCCTTCTTATTTAATTAGTCAAATGAAGCGCCCTCTTCATCACTTTTACTCTAATTGATGCCAAGAGTCATAAAAGATACTCTAAAAGGTATATTTTACATGTTGCACCCCAAATTTTGGGTAAATTGCACTTTTCACCAAAACTAGGGTTTTAAAGTACAAGGATTGCTCCACAAGTTGCATTTTGGTGCCCAAACTTGGAGAACCCATAACACTTCATCATATTCATTCTTATGATGTCTCATCATCATAGGAACATCTAAAAATGTGAAATTTGCAAGTTAACTCCTCTAATTGGGTAATTTGCACATAAGTCCCTATTAACAAAATAATATTATAACATTGTTTAAAAAGGGCAGAAATAGAAATATAAGTTCCTCAGAAGGTTTAATTACATACCAAAAAGATAATCACATGTTTCTAATTACATAATTAAACAAATCACCTAGGGTTAGTTCATAACCCAGGTCAGGGATGTTACAAATTATCCACCCCTTACAAGGATTTCGTCCTCGAAATCAACAAAACATATTAAGAGAAAAGAGCAGGGTATTTCCTTCTCATTTCCTCCTCTAGTTTTCATGTGGCTTCTTCAATACCACGATGATTTCAGAGGACTTTAACAAGACTTATATCTTTCTTTTTCAACTTTTTAATTCTGTTATCGAGGATTGACACTAGTCCTTCCCCGTATGACATATCATCATTCAATTCTACTTCCATAGGTTGTAGAACTGACTCTATATCAGGGTGACATTTCCTTAGCATAGAAACGTGAAACACAGGGTGTAACCTCTGTAACTCTGGTGGCAACTCTAGTTTATAGGCTACTTTTCTATTCAATGATTGGATAAGGCCCCATAAACCTAGGAGCTAACTTCCCTTTTCTTCAAAATCTTAGAACTCCCTTCCAAGGTGAAACTTTGAGATACACTCTATCTCTAACTTGGAACTCCAAATGTCTACGACGCTTGTCAGCATAAGATTTCTGCCTATCCTGTGCAGTCTTGATCTGTTGTTGTATTACTTTAATCTTTTCTATGGTCTGATGTACAAGATCAGGACCTAACATTTGATATTCACCAGTTTCATACCAACATAGGGGTGATCTACAACGTCTACCATATAAAGCTTCATAAGGTGCCATGTCAATGCTATGTTGATAGCTATTGTTGTAGGAAAACTCTATCAAGCTTAGGTGCAGATCCCAACTCCCTGTAAACTGAAGAACACATGCTCTCAGCAAGTCTTCCAAGGTCTGTATAGTCCTTTCAGACTGTCCATCAGTCTGAGGATGAAAGGTTGTACTAAACCTTAACTGGGTGCCTAAAGCTTTATGAAGTTGTTCCCAAAAACGACTCGTAAACTGGGGACCCCTATCTGAAACTATAATGACTGGAACTCCGTGCAGTCGCACTATCTCCTGAATATACAACTGTGCTAGCCTCTCAGCAGAATAGGTTGTTTTGACAGGTAAGAAATGTGTTGTCTTTATCAACCTATCAACTATTACCCAAATGGAATCATACCATTTGCTTGTCCTAGGTAAGCCAACAACAAAGTCCATGGTTACGTGATCCCACTTCCACTGTGGTATGGGAAATGGTTGCATTGTCCCTGCAGGCTTCTGGTGTTCAGCTTTAACTTGCTGACACACAGGACACCGTATAACAAACTCAGCAACGTCCTTCTTCATTCCAGGCCACCAGTACATATCTTTTAAGTTTTGATACATTTTGGTGCTTCCTGGATGCATAGCATACATCGAAGAATGAGCTTCTTCCAGGACTAACTTCCTCAAGTTATCCACATCTGGCACTATCATCCTCCCATGATAATAGGCTACTTGGTCATCAGAGTCATGGAAACGATCTCGTTTCTCATCACCATACTCTGATCTAATCTGTTGAACTACAACATCGATTTGCTGTGCCTCTTTAATCTGCTCTCTCAGAGTAGATTTTATATGCATCTCAGCTAACAACGCGGCTAACAATGACACCTTCAACTATACATTGTCTTGCCTTAAGGAGATAAGCATATCTCTCCTAGAGCATACTAAAGAGTTTAGTTGTGCCCTATTTAAGGCTGGTGTTGCTGATTTCCTACTCAAAGCATCTGCAACTACATTGGCCTTCCCTGGATGGTAATCAATTGTACAATCATAGTCTTTGATTAACTCCATCCAGCGACGTTGCCTCATGTTAAGTTCATGCTGAGAGAAGATATACTTAAGGTTCTTATGATCAGTGAAAATCTAGAATGTCTCTCCGTAGAGATAGTGTCTCCAGATCTTCAAGGCATGAACCAAAACATCTAGTTCCAGATCGTGTGTTGGATAATTCTCCTCATGTTTCTTAAGCTGTCGAGAAGCAAAAGTAATCACTTGTTTATCCTGCATCAACACACATCCGAGTCCATTCTTAGGGGCGTCACAGAAAACTATGTATCCTTTGCCTTGCTCAGGTAACACAAGTACAGGTGCACTTGTCAACCTCTCCTTCAGCAACTGGAAGGATCGCTGACACTTATCACTCTAAACAAAAGGAACATCCTTCCGGGTCAACTTAGTCAAAGGTAGGGCTATGGAACTGAAGTTCTTAATGAACCTTCGGTAATAACCAGCCAACCCTAAGAAACTACAGATTTCCGTTGGTGTCTTCGACTGTTCCCATTGTAGGACAAATTCTACCTTTTTAGGGTCAACACGAATACCCGAGGCAGATATCACGTGTCCAAGGAAAGATACTTCCGATAACCAGAACTCACACTTGCTAAACATAGCATATAGCTTGTGTTCTCTTAGCAAAGTTAGAGCCTGACGAAGATGTTGTTCATGCTGCTGAGCATCTCTACTATAGATCAGAATGTCATCTATAAAAACAACAACACACTGATCGAGGAAAGGTCGGAAGATTCTATTCATGAGTTCCATAAATGCAGCTGGTGCATTAGTTAGTCCAAATGACATAACTGTGAACTCATAGTGAGCATACCTCGTTCTAAAGGCAGACTTGGGTATGTCACTTTCCTTAATACGGAGTTGATGATATCCTGATCTCAAATCTATCTTTGAGAAGATGGTTGCACCACACAACTGGTCAAAAAGATCATCAATTCTCGGCAGAGGATACTTGTTCTTTATTGTTACTTTGTTTAGTTGTCTGTAATCAATGCACAACCGCATTGATCTGTCTTTCTTCTTAACAAAGAGAACCGGAGCACCCCAAGGCAAAGTACTCGGTCGGATGAAACCCTTCTCAAGCAACTCATGTAGCTGTTTCTTGAGTTCTGCCATCTCAGCAGGTGCCATCCTATATGGTGTTTGTGCTATAAGTTGTGTGTCTGGGATCAAATTGATTTCAAAATCAATCTCCCGAGGCAGTGGTACACCTGGAAGTTCTTCAGGAAATACATCTTCAAATTCCTTGACTACAGGAACTTCAGCAGGGTTAGGACTTTCCATGGTAGTATCTACCACATGGGCCAAGAATGCATAACATCCTTGCCTCATCAGCTTCTCAGTAACCATAGCTGACACAAGACAGGTGGGTAGAATCTTTCTCTCTCCTTGAAAGATCCATGTCTCATTTTCATCAACAAATACAGCTTGCTTGGATTCACAATCCAAAACAACCTTATACCTTTCCAAGGTATCCATCCCAAGGATTATGTCAAATCCTTGCATCTCAAGTGTATAAGATCCACTTGAATGTGGTGTTCAGAAAAGAAAAGGATGCAGGAAGAGCATACCTCCTGTAACACAGCAGACCCTCTCAACGGAGTCTCTAGCAATAGACTATCTGCTCTATGACTGACTGTCATATTGCAGTTACAAATCATCCTTCGAGTGATAAAGGAGTGTGTAGCACCCAGATCAATCAAAACAGATACAATGCAGGATGTAGACATATCAGAATATAACAATTCCATCTGACCTGCCACAACCCGAGGGTTGATCACTGCATTAGGTGGATTCATTGCATAGAATCTTGTTGTTGCTTCTGGTTGATTTGGTGCTGACGATCTAGCTTGGGATGCTTGTCCACGTCCTCTAGCTCCTCCTGGAAACTGTCTCCTCTGCAGTCCTTGCTGACCCTGCCTCTGTGGTTGGGATACACTCGTTGGTCTAGCTCTACAGTCTTTCATCACATGCCCCATCTTCCCACATATATAACAACTTCTGTCTTGTTGTTGTGGTCTGGGTGGTCCTATAACTGACATAGATGTTGAATTGCGAGCCCCTTGTAGTGGTAGGCTTCGTCCTCTACCTCTACTCGGTGTCCATTGTGTCTGAGCACTGGGTCTAGGTGGTGGTGATGTAGGCACAGAAAATCTAGGCTTCTTGAAGTCTGTGGATGAAGATCCTTGGAACTGAGGATACATCCTCTTGTTATGGGTTTGCCTCTTCTCTGCTACGGACCTCTCTATCCTTCTGACAGACTCTACGAAGGTAGGAAACCTTTCTCTGTTCTCTAGGGAAGATACAGCGGTAGTCAACTCAACATTTAACCCCTTCTCGAAATGCCTGATCCTTTCTTCATCTGTAGCAGCCATATGAGGACAGAACCACAACAACTCCATGAACTTAACCTCGTACTCTCTAATGTTCATCGGACCTTGCCTTAACCTGTCGAACTGAGAGATTTTCTCGTCCAGGAATGTCTTAGGGAAATATCTATTGAGAAATTCCTGTCGGAAGACTTCCCATGCAACCTCCACACCAGTCCTCTTCTGCTCTTCCATGGTCCACCAATGCCCGACACTCCCTTTGAGAAGATAGACAGCATGTCTAACCTTCTCAGCTTCTGGGATGTTTAGGATTCTAAAGGCCTTCTCTAGTTCGGTTAACAATAGGTCGACATCTGCGGGATCAGCCGTTCCAAAGTACTCGGTTGTTCCAACTCGGCGAAGTCGTTCAAACGTCTTGTCGATTCCTTGTCCTTCAGGTTGGGTAGGTTCCCTAGGTGTAGGCATGGGCATCCTATCTGTTATGTGTGTCATGGTAGTCATAAAATTCCCAAACATGGTATGGACGGCTGGATTCCCCATGTCAGTTGGATTGAACTGGGGTGCCTCAGGTACAGGTTGCTCTATCTCCGGGTTCCTTGCACCTTCTCAAGGTGCAACAATGCTACTCTCTACCACATATTCCTCATGTGGTCTAGACATCCTTAACTTATCTTCTTCTCCTGAGGAGCAGAAGACACTATTAGATATACTGGAAAACACTAAGAATAGACTCGACATCCTAAGTCTTATGTCTCTGTAGACTCAGTGAACCTAGAGCTCTGATACCACTAAACTGAGACGATCCGACTTATAAATCACGAGGTAAACTTAGCGGAAGCGATTGATTAGCAGCGGAATTATGAAAAATCACTAAAAATTAAAACTTTTTGGAAAGAGATCTTTAAACCATAAACTCTTTTATAATAAAACAAGGTAAATTGTTTACATCATAGCTTGACATTACATTTCTGTGATTACATACATCCATTGCCCTATTATCTGTACAAGGCAAGATACAAAATCTCGAGGCACTAAGCCAAAAACCAAAACCTACTGACTCCAAGGACCAGAGAGTACAGAGACGACATAAGACATACTATCTACGAGACTCGAAAGTCAGTATCTCCACCTGAGATTCACTGTTGCCCCTGGTGTTGTTGTTGCTATTGAAACTGCTCACCCTCAGATGGGTTCCTCCGTCCTCGGAGTCCACCTAAAAAGTCGAATCCCACGGGGGTGAGACAATTTGAATAATTGTCCCAGCGAGAGTTATAACTCTCCACCAGAAGCTTTTTTATAGCAATAAAGGGTTAACATAAGCAATATAATCTTTAAGACATTCAACAGCAGATTTGGTATTAAGTAAGACAACATTTACTTAAGCAATTATTTCAATAAGGAAAATGAAGAACATGTATACTAATCACATGGCTAGAATATTATAAACAATGTAACATCAATCATTATTTCTCGTAGTTCAACCTAAGCAGTTATGCTACACGGCTGATTATGCTTTTCAATCATTATTATGCCCTGCAGAGATGAGGTATACCGCTCATACTCCAACTGACCATTATGAAATCGCATCGGTATCATACATAGGTCATCAAAAGAGTTGGATTCTTATGACCTCATCTTCCTCATTCAGTGTGAGGATCAACATGCAGGACATCTCGTGTCTCTGCTACAATAGCTTTCCAGGGTATTCTGGCAACTTCGCTATTAGAGTCACAGTGGCATTATGTACTCTCTTCGCCATCGAGGGATTTCTTGTTTATCTCTCATCGATGCGGCATTAAAGATTCCCTCGGGAGATTAGTGAAACATCACCCCGGCATAAACACATAATGAAGGATTAATGGATTAAAGTACATCCTACATCAATTCCTACATTAGGACGTAAGGATATTAACGTCCATAACCCCAACATACTCAAAAGTTTGTTCTTCAGGAGTTCCCATAGGAAAACCTATTTCACCATCATTAAACTACTGACAATGATGGATCTATGATCAGGGCTATACATGATATGATTAGACTTGATTATTTAAGTACATTATAGCATTCTTTTGACATCACGCATGTATTTCAATCATTAATCATTAAAACAACTGCTATTAAGAAAGAATACTAAATGTATCAAGTTTAACGCACATCAGTTATCATGCGAATATCATTTATTAATCATTTCATCAATATGATTCAAGATTAGGGGTGTTTAAACACTTAGATCACCATAAGTCATCTAACAACATGACCTTGATTGTAACAATGTGAATATTACTCAAGGCTCTTACAACCCATCTGTAACATCCCTGAATTGGGTTATGAGTTAACCCTAGGTGTTTTGCCTAATTATGTAATTAAATACTTGTGATTATCTTTTAGTATGTAATTAAGGCTCCTGAGAAACATATGTCTTCATTTCTGTCCCTTTTAAACAATGTTGTAGTATTATTTTGTAATACAGGGACCTAGGTGAAAATTACCCAAACAGATGGGTTAACTTGCAATTTGTACATGTTAAGATGTTCTTTTGGTGTTGAGACATCATAAGAATGAATATGATGAAATATGATGGATTCTCCAAGCTTGGGCACCAAGATGCAGCTTATGGAGCAATCCTTGTGCTAGAAACCCTAGTTTTGGTGTAAAGTGCAATTTACCCAAAATATGGGGTGCAACTTGTAAAATACACCTTCTAGAGTATCTATTATGACTCCTTACATCATTTATAGTAGTAATGATGAAGGGGGTGCTTCTTTTGAATAATCATATAATAAGGAACACCTTTGTATTTAAATAATCAAGTTGTAAGTAAGAAGATCCTTATATATGTGTACCTTAGTGATAAATTGACCTTCTTTGCCTTTAGTTCTTGGTCTTAGAAGGAGTTTTACCTTATAAATAAGATGAAGGGACGTGCAAAGAAGAAAGGAGGGACCTAGATGAGAAATGGAGAATTAGATGTCCTGCAAGTAAATCCTCTTACTAACTGAGGAAGATGAGGTCATAAGAATCCGACTCTTTTGATGACCTATGTATGATACCGATGCGACTTAATAGTGATCGGTTGGAGTATGAGCGGTATATCTCATCTCCGCAGGGCATAATAATGTTTGTAAAACATAATCAACCGCATAGCATATCTTCTTAGGTTGAACTATGAGAAACAATGATTGGTGTTACATTGTTTACATTAATGATCTATTCAAGTATTTAGTGTACATGTTCTTCATATGCTTTAAAGAAGTGATTGCTTAAGTAAAAGTTACTTTACTTATTATTAAACCTGATGTTGAATAATATAAGTTACCTTGCTTATGTTGTTTCTTAAATGTTATAACAAAGCTTCTGGCGGAGAGTTATAACTCTCACTGGGACAATTATTCAAATTGTCTCACTCCCGTAAATTTCTACTTTTTAGGTAGACGCCAAGGACGAAGGAATCCATTTAAGAATGAGCAACAACAGCAGCAACAGCATCAGAGGAAGTAGTGAATCTCAGGTGGACATACTGACTGTCTAGTCTTGTAGATAGTGTGTCTTATGTTGTCTCTGTACTCTCAGGTCCTAGGAGATAGTAGGTCTGAGGTTTTTGGCTATAAGCCTCGAGATTTTGTATCTGGATGTACATAATCACTCGATAGGTGATTTGACAAATGATGTAAACTATTTATCTTGTTTATGATAAAGGAGTCTTATGATTTACATATCTTCCTTAAAAAGTTTTAAATTTCCGGTGATTTTTCGTATTCCACTGCTAATCGAATCGCTTCCTCTATGTTTATTCTGTGTTTTGGAGATCGGAGCCCACAATTAAGTGGTATCAGAGCTTTAGGTTCACTGAGTCTATAGAGACATAGGACTTAGGTAGTAGAGTCTGTTCTAAGTGTCATCCAGTGTATCTGATGGTATCTTCTGCTCACATAGGGGGAGAAGAACTTGAAGATGACTGGACCGGACGAAGAGCTTGTTGCAGAAAGTAACAATGCTACACCAAGAAGAAGTGCAGAGGAGCAAGCAATAGAGGGACAATTACCTGAGATTCCCCTAGTTAATCCAACCATGATAATGAATCCTTCCTTAGGAATGATTGTTGTGGAATTTAGGGCAACCATGATGTATCTAGTGGATCAAGCACTAGCAATACAACCCAGATTACCAACTCCTAATGATGATGTTTTGGATATCCATAGAATATGTAGCCCTCAACAGCAGGTTGAAGCAGAGGTAAATGATGAAGCTTTGAACTTAGAGCAAGCCTGTGCTCAACCTTAGTCTGATGAATCAGTATAGAGTAATATAGGGGTTAGGATACAACCAGAAACCAGGACCTGCCATAGGTGTAGGAAGCCTCGACATATCATACCTAATTGTCCAAAAAAGAAATATAAGGGAAGGATTGAGAAAAGGCCTATCCAAACCCTGAAGCAGAAACCTGGTAGTTCTAGAAGGAAGAAGTTTTTGGTGTCACCAACACAAGCAGGACCTAGTATACCAAGGCAATGGTTATCTAGAAAGGGTAAGGAACCCTTTAGACCACACAGGGAACTCAGAGCTTGCTATCAATGTAGACAGGTAGGGCATCTGATGAGAGATTGCCCAACCAGAAATGTTATGGCAAATCAACCTCTGAGGCAGAATCAGCCTGAGATAACAAATAATCCTCGATCCATGACAGGTTAGACAAGATAAATGGTATTTCTTATATGTCTTTTTATGATCTTTTGGATAAAATTTAAAAAAAAACAATTGATTGAACCTTCCTTGATTGGTCTTATAAAGACTTATTATGTTGTGTAAAATAGATGTTTCATGTTACATACTTACTTCCATAAGAAGATATGGTATTAAAAGAATTGATCTGGATGTAAAATTCAGCAAAGTTAATATTTATACTTGTGATGATAAGAAAAGAGAAGGAACATGGTAGTATACAAGTGCATATCACCTTATCTCAGTAATTATATACCCTGGCCAGGTATGCAATTGTTGATGATAAAGTAAATATGGAAACTCTTAGATTGTTATCTTTTGATTACTCTGATCAAGTAGTCAATCTGAAACAACCTAAAAAGTATCATAAAATAAGAAATATGAGAATAAGGAAGGTCGGTCCTAATTAGTAAAGGTTGAAAGAATAATAATAAAGATGTTATGTGATGAATACTTATCAAGGTATCAGTTTAACCTAGATTTTGGTTCTAAGGTGAGAATATATGTAATAAATAATGTCCCATGATAAAAGATAGAAGAAGATATAATGTGTTGATAAAACATGTGATAAGTACCAAAATAAGAATGCAATAATATATCAAATGATTATATTAATATCTTGGATTGGTCAACTATGAAATTAAATTAGACATATAGAATGTTATGAACATCACATGTTAGGGGTTTATGTTTTTCATAAACATATCCTTCTCCAGGATGTCTGCCAAATAAATCCTTGTTTGACAAGTAACTTTTCCCTATGATAATAAAAGGTACAACTAATGAATTAGTTAGTGCAAATAATAAAGAAAGTTAGTATGGTGATTATCGGATGTGATGACACACTCAAGGTACGAAAGCATTTATATGGTCTCAAATAAATAACAGAATATGAGTGTGATCTTAAGAAAAGTTGAATCAATACTCTATAACATCTCCCTAATAATGGAATGTTACCTAAGGATGTAATAATATGATGCTTGAATAATATCTGCTTTCCCCTTTTCTTCCTGGGATTTTGGGGACGAAATCCTTGTTACGGGTTTATAATTTGTAACATCCCTGACTTGGGTTATGAGTTAACCCTAGGTGTTTTGCCTAATTATGTAATTAAATACTTGTGATTATCTTTTGGTATGTAATTAAGGCTCCTGAGAAACATATGTCTCCATTTCTGTCCCTTTTAAACAATGTTGTAGTATTATTTTGTAATATAGGAACCTAGGTGCAAATTACCCAAACATAGGGGTTAACTTGCAATTTGTACATGTTAAGATGTTCTTTTGGTGTTGAGACATCATAAGAATGAATATGATGAAATATGATGGATTCTCCAAGCTTGGGCACCAAGATGCAACTTGTGGAGCAATCCTTGTGCTAGAAACCCTAGTTTTGGTGTAAAGTGCAATTTACCCAAAATATGGGGTGCAACTTGTAAAATACACCTTCTAGAGTATCTATTATGACTCCTGACATCATTTAGAGTAGTAATCATGAAGGGGGCACTTCATTTGAATAATCATATAATAAGGAACACTTTTGTATTTAAATAATCAAGTTGTAAGTAAGAAGATCCTTATATATGTGTACCTTAGTGATAAGTTGACCTTCTTTGCCTTTAGTTCTTGGTCTTAGAAGGAGTTTTACCTTAGAAATAAGAAGAAGGGACGTGCAAAGAAGAAAGGAGGGACCTAGATGAGAAATGGAGAATTAGATGTCCTGCAAGTAAATCCTCTTACTGACTGAGGAAGATGAGGTCATAAGAATCCGGCTCTTTTGATGACCTATGTATGATACCGATGCGACTTAATAGTGATCGGTTGGAGTATGAGCGGTATACCTCATCTCTGCAGGGCATAATAATGTTTGTAAAACATAATCAACCGCGTAGCATATCTGCTTAGGTTGAACTACGAGAAATAATGATTGGTGTTACATTGTTTACATTAATGATCTATTCAAGTATTTAGTGTACATTTTCTTCATATGCTTTAAAGAAGTGATTGCTTAAGTAAAAGTTACTTTACTTATAATTAAACCTGTTGTTGAATAATTGAAGTTACCTTGCTTATGTTGTTTCTTAAATGTTATAACAAAGCTTCTGGCGGAGAGTTATAACTCTCGCTGGGACAATTATTCAAATTGTCTCACTCCCGTAGATTTCTACTTTTTAGGTAGACGCCAAGGATAAAGGAATCCATTTAAGAATGAGCAACAACAGCAGCAACAACATCAGAGGCAGTAGTGAATCTCAGGTGGAGATACTGACTGTCTAGTCTTGTAGATAGTGTGTCTTATGTTGTCTCTGTACTCTCAGGTCCTAGGAGATAGTAGGTCTGAGGTTTTTAGCTATAAGCCTCGAGATTTTGTATCTGGATGTACATAATCACTCGAGAGGTGATTTCACAAATGATGTAAACTGTTTATCTTATTTATGATAAAGGGGTCTTATGATTTATAGATCTTCCTTAAAAAGTTTTAAATTTCCGGTGATTTTTTGCATTCCGCTTCTAATAGAATCACTTCTGGTATGTTTATTCCGTGTTTTGCAGATCAGAGCCCACACCATCAATCTTATATATTGCCTCTTAAACCAGGCAACATAGTATGTCATTATTCATAAAGTTTATGACATGCTTTCAATGAATAAAACATCATAACCCTTACCTGGCTATGATTACCTCTTTCTAACAACCTGCATGATTAGCATAATTGAAGACATGCATATATAACAGTATCAGCACAATACCAATTCTTTTCAATTTATTCATAGAACACCACGACCGTGCCACCTTGCATAGTCGTGCGAAGTAAAGCTACCACGGCCGTGCGACCTTGCACGGTCGTGCTACCGAAGATCACTACATGATTCATATTTATATATGAATTCTAATCTTTCATCCTTTCAACTTGATTAGGTCACATCAACTCTTCAATCAAGTACATACAACTATGATTAACATAGTGTATCAAGTTTTTGATCCTATACGCAATTAAGAATTCACCCCTTAATTGGTACTAATCACTTAGGTACTATTAAGGTTTCAAACTTTGTGACTTCATTGATTATCATTACTAATCATCATTGGATCAATAGAACATTCATCATCTTAATTCTCAAAGATTCAATCACATTGGACCTCCATTGCATAAGGTATCCAATGGAATTAGGGTTTCCAATGTTGATTCCTTCAATCATTGAATTCATGGAACCAATCATCAATTGGACCTATACTCATACTTCCATTGAGTTTAATAGCTCAACCTTCAACTGATTTGACCCTCAATTGACCCTCAATTGATCATCAATTAGGGTTTAAATCAATTGAATTAGGGTTTGGAATCAATAACCCTTCAACATATTTCAATGTGGGTCTAATTGATTTGAACCCATTGAACCATCATTCAATTTGGACATGACCTGACCCCAAACGGTCTTGGGATCATTTTGATGACCTCCAAACGGTCTTGATACCGTTTTCCCATAATATCATCAAAATCCAAGTCAATCAATTAAGGTTTGGATCATTGAATTGATCACCAAATCAGCAATTGATTACACTCCAACTTAGTATCATTGGATCATCAATTTCTCAACCATACTCACCCCTAGACCTCCGAACAGTCTTGGGTGACCTCTAAACGGTCTTGAGACCGTTTGTCTCATCCAACCCTTGGATTCTAGTGAAAAATCATTAGGGTTTGAGCTATTGAGTTGATCATCAAATCAACACTTAATTGCAAAGTGATTTGGTACCTTTAGACCTTCAATTGGTCAACCATGCTTAACCCTAGACCTCCAAACGGTCTTTGGTGATCCCCAAATGGTCTTGAGACCGTTTGGGTGATTCCCAAACGGTCTTGAAACCGTTTGGGTCAATCAACCCAAAACATCAACTCATTTCAATGCAAAATCAGCACTTAGCCGATTAGGGTTAACACCATATCTTTTGTCCTTCAAACACTTAACCATATCCAACCATAGACCTACAAACGGTCTTGGGTGACCCCCAAACGGTCTTGAGACCGTTTGGGTAATCCCCAAAAGGTTTTGAAACCGTTGGGGCTAAAAAACCCAAAAAGTCAAATCAATCAAGTTGAAATTCAGCACTTAATCCAATTAGGGTTTGCCTAATTGATTAGCCTTCAACTCATGATTCCTTTGGAATTAACCCCTCAAATTTGGTGAGTCATTAACCAACATAATTAGGAACAGTAATCGTAAACGGTAAACCCTTTGTCAACGCTCTCAAACGGTTTTGAAACCGTTTTCCCAAAAAGTCGAATTAATCAAGCTGAAAAATCAGCACTTAATCCAATTAGGTTTCCCTAATTGATTAGCCTTCAACTCACGATTCCTTTGTAATTAACCCCTAAAATTTGTTAATTAATTAAGCAACCTAATTATGAACAGGAATCGCAAATGGTCAACCCTTGGTCAACTCCCTCAAACGGTTTTGAAACCGTTTGCCCTAAAAGGTCAAGTTAATCAGGTTGGAAATCAGCACTTAATCCAATTAGGTTTACCTAATTGATTAGCCTTTAACTCATTATTCCTTGGGAGTTATCCTATCAAATTTGGTAAGATATTAACCAACATAATTATGAACAGGAATATCAAACGGTCAACCCTTGGTCAACTCAAACAAATGGTCTTGGAGACCGTTTTCTCCAACCGACCTTGCGAAACCATTTGCCCTTCAAACGGTTTTGAAACCGTTTGCCCCAAATGGTTTTGCAAACCGTTTGGCCAAGGGGTGCAATACCGTTTGCAAAAGTAACATTGGTATTCATGCCCCATTCTTCTACCTCCAGATCAAGATCTGTTCTTCACGGTTTTGGTTGCAAGAATGCATAGAAGGATGGAAGAAAGAAGAACTAGCAACGTTTACAAGAAAAGAAGATGCATAATCAAAGCTTTAAGGTTTAGAGTTATAAAACCCGCCTTAGAACCAGCTCTAGAGCTCCAATCTTCCAAGCTTTAATTGTGTCTTGAGCTCCATAGGTCTTCCAAGGTTTCTTCTTCAAGAATTGGTTGGAAAGGATGGCTAGAAAGAAGAACTAAGTAAGAAAAACTAGCAAACCAACCTTGAATCATGATTTCCTTCATGAATCCAAGCTAGATAGTGGTTAAAGCATACTTGGCCATTCTCCTCTGCTCATGAGTTCCTTCCTTAGTCGGCCGCAACAAGAGATAAGTGAAGAGAGAAAGGGAAATGATCCCTTGGTTGTAAAAGAAAGGTGTGTATATATACTTTGGGCATGTTTCCAAGATAAGGACAATCTTTTCTTCTATTTCTCATATGGGTCCTTCTCTCCTTCTTGGCCATGCCCCTCCTTTCTATACTTAAGCAAAACTCCTCCTTTAACCAAGGTTTAGAGGAAAAGAAGCCAAACATCCTACTAAGTTGCACACATAAAAGGGTCACTTTGCTTACAACTTAGTTATTTAATTACAAGGGTTTTCCTTCTTATTTGATTCGTCAAATAAAGCACCCTCTTCATCACTTTTACTCTAATTGATACCAAGAGTCATAAAAGATACTCTAAAAGGTATATTTTACATGTTGCACCCCCGGTTTTGGGTAAATTGCACTTTTCACCAAAACTAGGGTTTTAAAGTACAAGGATTGCTCCACAAGTTGCATCTTGGTGCCCAAACTTGGAGAACCCATAACACTTCATCATATTCATTCTTATGATGTCTCATCATCAGAGGAACATCTAAAAATGTGAAATTTGCAAGTTAACTCCTCTAATTAGGTAAGTTGCACATAAGTCCCTATTAACAAAACAATATTATAACATTGTTTAAAAAGGGCAGAAATAGAATTATAAGTTCCTCAGAAGCTTTAATTACATACCAAAAAGATAATCACAAGTTTCTAATTACATAATTAAACAAAACACCTAGGGTTAGTTCATAACCCAGGTCAGGGATGTTAGAGTATCCGAGCTATGATATCTGTAAACCTGGGATTCTCTTCTAGTGATCAGTTAGTCATGTCTAAAAACCCTTTTCAGTCAGATTCAAAGATAACCTTCTGCATATTGCTTGCCATAGAAATTTCACAGAGTACGTCTAAAGAAATAACTTCTGCATGCATGGCAGACTTGGCTTCTGTTTCCCTCGCATGTCCACCCACCCATTTGCCTTCTCGGTCTCGTGCAATCACCGCGATCGTGGCCCTCTTTTTGGTCCTTGCCGCATCAGTGTTTATCTTTATATACTGCTCTGGTGGCCTTACCCATTCTACTTTTTCCATTGTCTTTGCTTCTATTCTTGAGCAGTCATTCTCCCACACAAGAACATTCATGCGAACCTCCCTTTCTATTTGTTGAACAAGGATATGTCTGGGAGTTTTAACTTGTTGGAATACTTCCTCATTCTGGGCCCTCCACAACATCCAATAGGTAATTGAAAAACTTTGTAGCCTCGGTCCAGCCTGTTTCACCTGCTCCTTGAACCAGTTGCGTGCTTTTGTATGGAAGAATTCATCATGATGTTGGGTGTTAAGCGTAGCTTCCCACACCTCCTTTGATCCTGGACAGTCTCTCAACGCATGAGCCATGGTTTCCTCCTCCACCCGACACCGTTCGCATAGGCTATTGATAGCTATTTGTCATTATACTCTCTTTGTGTTTGTCAGTAAAGCTCCATGCATGGCCAGCCATGAGAACATCTTCACCTTTGCTGCTACTTTAACCTTCCATATCTTATCCCACTCCCCATCCACCTTAATGTCCTGCTCTCATCTCAATATCCCATAGGCAGATATAGCAGACAAGGAGCTATTTTTAGTGCTGGTCCACACCTTTACATCCCTCCCTCCTGTTATTTCAGGAGGTTCGATGTTCCTGATTTGTTGTATAATGCATGTTGGAAGCCATGACTGAAGGAACCCCTCATCCTAGTATCCATTGTCCATTCTTACACTCACCACAGATAAGTCATATAGGGCCTTTGGGATGGCTTGCACCGCCAATTCAGCTAGTTTGGTGCCAGGTTCCACCCAATTATCATGCCAAAATTGTATAGTCTCTCTACTCTCGGGTACTAACACATAGTTTTCCTGAATAAGTTGTTTAGCTTGACAAGCGGCTCTTGCTAGTCTGGACATGTTCGTCCCTTTGCCATTGCTATAATCGTCAAATTTCTTCTTCATGTATCTGCAACAAAGAGACGGTCTTCTTTGTGCTAGATCTTAGGCGTTTTTTGCAATTAGGGTTGCATTCCATTCTTTCATCGCCTTCAACCCAAGACCCCCTTCCTTCTTACTACAGGTAATTTTGTTCCATGCCACCAGTGACATACGATGTGCTTTGTGGCTGCCTCCCCATATGAATCGACGTATACAACTGTCTATGCGATTACATAAACTCACTGGTAAGATAGCATCTTGCATGGTGAAGGATGGAATAGCTTCAAGTGAATCTTTGGCAAGGCAGTAACGACCCGCTAGGGACAAAGTCCTAGCAGCCCATCCCTTCGTTTGCCCTTCTACTTTCTCCAGGATGCTTGCATGGGTCTTCTTTGTAACCTTAGAGTGAATAATAGGGACTCCCAGGTATCTTCCAAGGTCCTCTGTCTCTTAAAATTTATTGATATTGCTAATTCTCGTACGCATAGTCTTAGGCACTTCTCTAGAAAAGAAGATTTGCATTTTCGTAATAGAGACTGCTTGTCCTGATGCCTTCTCAAACTGTCTGAAACATCTTTTGATAGTACGTATATGGGTACAGGATGCCTCTCCAAACAGAATCAAATCATCTACAAAGCATAAGTGGGACATTGTAATACTGCTTTGACCCAAAAGATGGGTTTCCACTCTCCCTTGTCAACAAGATCAAATATCATCTGGCTCAGTCTTTCAATGCACAAAATGAATATGTATGGGGACTAGGGATCTCCCTGTTTGAGTCCCCTGCTCAGCCTGAACGATCAGGTGCTAGATCGATTCCATAGAATAGAACACTCACCAGTCGTGATAGAGTTCATAATGTAGGTAATTATATTATTGGGCATTGTAGCCAATTGAAGGGTGTTCCTGATAAACTCCCACGAAAGTTTATCATATGCTTAGGATAAGTCCACTTTGATCGCCATCTGTGCTCGACCATTCATCTTCTTCATCCTATGGATGACCTCTTGCGTCATGGCAATATTGTCTGTTATGCGTCTCCCTGAGACAAAAGCACTCTGCACCTGTGATATCCATCCTGGGAGGTGACCTTTCAGTCTCTCAAAAGCTATCTTCGACACTAGCTTCAGGCAAAAATTGTTAAGGGATATCGGTTGTAGTTGATCACAGTTCATAGGGCTAGTGTTCTTCAGTATGAGAACAATCGTCAAATTGCACAACTCCTTAGAGAGCGTCTCTCCTCTTATGGCTTGCATAGTTGTCCTCATAATCAATGCCTTCACAGTGTCCCAGTGGCTTTTCACGAACAGGCCATTGACCCCATCCGGTTCTGCCGCCTTGTAGGGGTTTATATTTTTTAGTATCTTCAAGCACTCTGCCTCTTTGGGATTTGCTACTAAGTCCTTTAGCTGGTCTTCTTGCAGGCTTCAGAACTGCCCAGGGATGGTGTCTATGACATCTCCTCGACGTTCAACTGATTCAGTAAGGATGTCTTGAAAATGAGCTCTCACCAGTTCGCCAAGTTGGGTTTCATCCGAGATCCATTCTCCCGCTTTGTTCTTAATTTTCAGAATGGTGTTCGTGCTCCTCCTTTATTTGACATAGGCATTATAGAACTTCATGTTGGAGTCACCATTTTGCAACCAGTTAATGTGACTTTTCAACTTCCACTCCTCTTCGTCCTCTTTAAGGATGGTATCAAGCTCAGTTTGCATATTGGAGTATATCTCATCTGTGATGACATTATATTGGTCCGCTAGTTCCTTCTCAAGCCGTTCTAAGTTCCGCATAAGAGTAGCCTTCCTTCGCTTCTTCACAGCCTGCTTCCTGCAATCCCAATTAGTAATGGTTCCTTTGATATGGTTCAGGGTCTGATTGAACTCAAGATTGTGGTTCCAATTTCCAGCCATTATAGCCTTTAACTCCTTATCACCTGCCCATGCTGCTTTGGTCATGAACCGTGTCTGACCCCTCCACTGTTTAATTCGTTTAACCAGTAAGGGATTATGGTCAGAATGCAAGTGAGGGAGGTGTTCAATGACAAACTGGTTGTGAGTTTGTATGAATTCTGTGTTGGCCACTACCCTGTCCAACCTTTGTTGGATCGCGCCTCTTTTGAAGGTGAACTTGGGCCGGGAAAACCCTAGATCTGATAAGCCAGCCGCCATCAACGTTTCCAGGAACGTTTGAGCCTCTGCAAAGTTATAGTGTATGCTTCCACTTCGCTCGTCGGGCGTGCACATAGTATTGAAGTCCCCGAGTACTATCCACGGTTTGGTAAAGCGGGAGCCCATCTCCACAATGTGTTTCCACAACAGTTTTCTAACTGAGATGTGTGGGTTTGCATAGACAAATGTTATCATTGTGTCGTTGTTGATACATCATGTAATAAACTGATGATGATAGTTGATAATCTGTACAGTGCCTCCATTGTCATGCCAACAAACCCAAATGACTCCTGCAAACCCTTGCGCTTCCACGCGGAATGAGTGTTCGAACCCAAGTTTGGAAATGGTTTGTGTGGCTTTGGTTCCACTGATCCATGGTTTAATAATAGCTACTATCATGGGATTATATATAGATATTATCTCTTTCAGATTGCGTTGATTTTCTTTCTTGCCTATTCCTCGTATGTTCCAGCATAACACGTCCATCATTATATCACACTGCTGCGGGAGGGGTCAGAATCGCACATCCCTACTTCCGCCTCTAATCGAGTAGTGTATTCTGCTAAGTTTTCAGTGGTATTCACCTGGCAGTTCTCAGAATCAGCCCTTTTCTCATTCTCCTTGTGAGCCTCTCTCTCTGCCTGGATTGTCATCAAGACGCTTGTCTCTGCCATCTCTCAGTGTTCCTCCATGGGCTTTGGTTGTGTTAAATTCGGGGGTGGTCTTCTGGGGCTTCTCCTCTTCGTTTGAGGCATGGTTATGCCTTGTTGCTTCTTTGTTCTTTTCATCTTAGCACTGCTACTTTTGCTTTTCCTGCCCTATCCAGAGGGTGTATTGATGGCCAAAGCGTCGTTAATGCAATTAAGTTCCTCTATTGAGGGGATCTTCTTTGAGGTATCACTGTCTTCCACCTGTGCATCCTGTTCCACCATTTCCACCACTGTATTATCCCTGCCTTCCTCATCGATGGTTATCACTTCATCCATTGCTAGTATGACTGCTACATGTGTAGC
This sequence comes from Alisma plantago-aquatica, assembly GCA_963693085.1. Taxonomy (NCBI): domain Eukaryota; kingdom Viridiplantae; phylum Streptophyta; class Magnoliopsida; order Alismatales; family Alismataceae; genus Alisma; species Alisma plantago-aquatica. The sequence continues at coordinate 519,377,711 of OY856415.1, forward strand.
GTTGGCTTGCTCGACTCGTGTAATATTGTCCCTATTTGAGATATCCTTCGGATCATCAGCGTTGGCCTTCTCCCCCTCTCCTGCCTTGGTCACCTTCTTTTTCCTTCATATTTTTGTTGTTTTCTTAGATATATCACTTTTCCCATGCTCCGCTGCTATTGTCGACGGTTCTGCAATGGCATCAGTCCTTGCTTCCTCCTCACCCCGGCCCACAGACTGGCGAAAGGGTTATCATACTATGCATCTAGAGATTGCTTAGTTTTTTGTTGATTCTGATCAATGATGTGTCTTCCTTTTCTTTTCCTCGATTGCTGGGTCTGCCAGTTTTCTTTAGATGTCTCTTTGTTGCCACCACTGGTTGTTCGAAGTTCTGGCGTAGTTGGTCATTTTCAGCTTCATTCTCGTGTTCAGAGGATTGTTGTTGTACCGTGATGCATTCTTTGGATGTATGACCCTCCTGTCCACACCTAGCACACATCCGCGGGAGACCTTCATAAATAACTTTGTATTCCTCACCGTTGATCAATATTGCAGCCTCCAGTTCCCTTGAAGTATCGAGATCTATAGCCATCCTGGCAAATCGACTTTTGGTTCTGCTAGATGTGTGGGTATCGACTTTAATGAGCCTTCCCAATGCCATCCCTATATACTGGAACATGGTTGAGACATATAGATGTATAGGTAGATTTACAATTCGCACCCATGCCACAAACATATCTGGGTATTCTTCCCTGGGTTTAAAGGAAGGGGACCACTCCCACACCAACAGATTCAGTCTGAATATCTTCCATGGGCCTCATATGAGAGCTTCCTCAAAATCTCTTCTGCACGACAGTTGTACAACAAAGTGCCCAAGGTCCATCTCGTACATGTTCAATCTACTGGATATCTTCCACAGGACCTTCAGCCGATCTCTCAGTGTCATATGGCCGATTTCTGTGCCCAAGAGGCGGACCACGACAACGTATTTCCATGGTTTAGTCAGCGCGTCTTCAGCCTCCGGAACTATAATCGCTGGGTGTCCTTCCACGTCTTCCAACCTGACGTCCTCCTTGGCAAGATCGTCCTCGAACAACTTTTCTAGTAATGTGGCATTTCTTCCCTGGGTACGGTTTTCGGAAACCACACCGCTGAAGGACAGCGGGGGTGTCTGTGTATTAGCGCTCCCCTACAGTAGCTGCTCCGATCCAGATGGTGGTGGGTTAGCTCCCTTACTCCGTCGGTCCTCCTGGTTAATCGCTGCTTGTCCAGCGGCAGATGATCCCTGATCAATCTCGGTTCCTTCCTGTCTAGCGGTTTGTGAACCCCTTGTTCTCGCAAAGTTGAAGTGCAAGCCAATCTCATGGATCGTGAATCCTAACCCTACTTCCTGGTTTGTTTGGATGGTATTTCCCTGCTGTACATCTCCGTTATCATCTTGATTTCCTCTAGCGTCTCGAAATTCGTCTTGCCCTCCCCGATCCACATCGGGATCGGAGGTGCGCACATCGCTTCTTCCACCGCCAGACCCCCTCAAACCCATAGGTTTCGCCATAAGATTCCATACAGCATCCATGTGTTCATTTATGATCCGAACAAAAAACCATATTATCAGTTTATTAACGTAGGTGCATTTTAAATTTTATTAATGATCAACTTAAAATGATTTATAATGATACTATGAAGAAAATTGTGACTCGTCCACTATGTATGACATATAACACTCTTGTATGTTAAGTTTTCATTTCTCAATATTGATTATACTTGGAATACAAAACATACATATTTGTTTTAGATTCCACATATACCCTCTCTGCAATTACATAATTTTCTCTTATACAGGATTAAACAACATTATTTAATACCCAGATACACATTACTTGATCTCAAACTTACTTTCAAATGTATTGAAGAGAAGTTGATGTTATTTGTTAACTCACAAATTCATATTTGGAAATTTCTTGATATTTCTCTTGGTATATATTGATCATTTTGTGTTATTAAAATAAAAGACTATATATTATTTTCTTTCTTAAAATTTTGAGATAATGTATATTCCATAATCATTTATAGATTGGATGCAATTATTTTTTTGGTCCTCAAAAATTTTTTTTGGCCCTTTGATTGGATGCAATTATTCAATTATAGAGTCCTATTTTATGAAACCATCAAATGTGTATTAGTAGAATAATCAAAACATTTATATATAATCAAGGTATCTTCACATGACCTAAAAATGTAGAGCTCATATTTAAATAAATCATAAACACATATAATACATGTTCAAGTTGAGATCATGGTATGTGATTATGATAAATGGATTTTGAAACTTAAAATGCTAAATAATCTAATAGTAGTGTATGGCTACCTTGAAAATTGAAACAAAACATGACACAAAAAATTAAACTATGTGTTAAAAATCCATTGACCTATGCATATTTATCATCAATTGTACATGTATCTATATGCATTGTAGTTATTGTAACAATACGGTACATTTATACTATGACATGCTTAGTTATTATACAATAAAGATGCAAATGGAATATTAACATGGGTTGGCATATCTCTACTCTTGTCTATTTTGATACATAATATGAAACCTTGAAAATTAAGAGCATTGACTCCCTTGAGAACTTTTTTATTTCTATAATAAATCAAACATGTTGTTCTACATATCAATATGTGTAATACATTGTTTGATTTATATAGTTTTTACAATATAAAAGCATATAATTATATTAAATATGCACATGGAAAGGTAGATTTTATTTTGTATAAAAGCTGTTATGAACTATGTTTTTTAATTTTGTACTTAAATATAATTACTTAACATATTATAAATTGATCTATTATTGGAATTTTGATTTTGGGGTGCAATCTTAAGCGTCCATAGAAGGGATAACTTGAATTGTTCACATTATATAGTGTTAAATATAGTCACGATGATATACAATTTATTTTAAAGTCAATTTTCATAGTTTTGTCTATGTATTTCAAAATATATAATATCAATTAAAAATGAATCACATAGACAATTGGCTTCAAATGATTTAATTAGAAAAATATATAGTTTTGTTCAAGATTACCACTCATTTATGAAATATAATACTTTTATTAAGATCAACTTCTCTGAAAATTCAGGGAAATGACATTTCAATTACCTAATTAAATGATGTTAATAATTCATGAAAAACAATATCTAACACCTGAAAGGATATGTATCTCATCATCTACCTTTTTAGTAGATGGGATGTAAATGTTCTAAATATTTTAATTTCTTTACATATATTAATCCTATAGCATGAGTATGTGGGCAACCACATCATGTCTGGGCATAGGTCATGCCCTGGTCAGTCCCGAGCTCTAAGCTTGTCAGCCTTACTATGGCATAGTCCATTCCGATAACTATATGCTCCCCCACTCTGACCCTCTCCCATGTGTTCTCAACATGTAGGGGCGTTTGTTCTTGTTGCACTACCTAGATGAGCTAATGCACACATTTTTGGGCCCATAGTCAACTCTCCTATTGCATGCCCTTGCCTCAAGAGAACCCAAAAAGGGTGTATACACCTCTCCCATGGAACTTTGAATATATATAGTTTGTACGAAGGGCTTGCGGAGTTTTGAGAGTCAATGGTTTCCTTGTGGAACATTTATGCAATAACTGACAAAGAAGGTGGTTAAAGAGGTGTTTGGAGGGGTGCTCATGTGACAACCTCACTTTTCTCTTTCCTCTAGTATACTCTTTCTCATTCATCAAGTGGTCTCTTACTATATTTGATATCAATTTCATAGTTGGAGTGTTGCTATTTCCCAATTTGATCACATCAATTATCAATTTCACAATTAATGAATTTAATTTTGACCTTTATTTGAGTTTTATGCTTTAATGCTTCACCATCTTGCAATTAAAATGGAACCTCTTAAACAAGATCTTCTTGTACTCTAATATAGGGCATGTTGTAGATTATCCAATTTGAAATCCAACGACACCAAAATCACCTTAATCGGAGTTAAAAATCTAAAGTTATGATCATTCTAATAACCGCTCTTTAATCCTTGATTTATTCGTTTTTCGATATTTAGTGGGCCCAATAAATCGCACGTGACCCAGACACCGCCTCCTTCTTGTCCAAACACTAAAATGATTCAACTCTCGATTGTTGATTCCTGTATTAGATATTCAATAATTTTGGACTTATCCCCAGCCTCTGTACGATGATCTGGCTCCGTTGGCATTCAACTCACCTAACCTTTCTTTTTCGACCCTCTAGTATGTGGTGTTCTCGCTTGCTTTCACACGATTGACTAAAAAAACTTTATTTTTAATTTTCATGACTTCCACCTATTCCCCCTTGTTTCCATTTCATTATATGCCTAGTAGCTCCCTCCTTGATCCTCCACCTCCATGCCATGGTGTCGGCACCTCAGCTGCCTTAGTGGTGCCACCCCAGACTTCTTTGCACCAAGGTGAGCCCACTCTATACTCGACATGGATTCACTTAGGTAGATTGGTAGTGTTTCAGGTATCCATGCAGCTTCACGATCATCCTCAAACACACTCCACAAAGCACCAACAAAGTAGTGCTATTGTGGGTGGATGCCAACATGAGACACGTGAATTCTAGATGTAGTAGTGGGCAGAGGATCATGAACAAGCGATCACAACTAGGTGGAAACCATGATAAACCAGTACATGTTGAATACTGGGTGCTAGGTTTTTTTGAACTATCATCGAGTGCCACATGATCGGGGATGCCCTGTCACAAACGGAAGCATAAATAATATGTCATATCGATGGAAAACACCCATGATATCTCACCAATGATTCATGTAACGCCCGCATGAAGTTCTCATGCCAAATGTTCTTAAAATTATAACTTGCTCATTCTTTACCCAAAATATACAATTTCTACATCAAATTAATTGTATAAAAAAGATCTACAACTTGAGTATAGTTTTAGACCCTAAAACCTATTTCTTTTTCCCTATTTTGCTAAAAATATTATCTTGACTATGTTGGACCATATCTCATGAAGGAGTATGGTCAATAATGATTCGTTGATGTACTTATACCCTTGTATGAATCAAATTAATAATTTTTATGCAATTTTGAACTTAATAAAGGTCCTGATCACCCTATTTCTCATGAATGACTCTCTATATACATATGTAACTTGAGTGATTTACTTTTCTCTTTTGATGCTAATCTTGATACCTAATGACACAAAATGATTAATCAATCATGAAATCAGTAACTTAATGAACTTCAAGTACTATGGAAACCCTTATAACCTTTCTTCTACTCTTTATGACCTAATTTGATATTTGTGACCGCTTTATGATAATTCTTGTTGTACTTTGATCAAATGATTTGTTTGAACTAGATTATACACCAAACTACTTATATCTCTTAAATCAATATTTATATGATTCTAGATGACCCTAATATATAATATGAACCCCATGTTTGTATAAGGTATTGGTGATTACCTAAGGCCACCATTGTTCATCAAGTGTGACACATATGACATACTTGCTTCACTTGTACCCTTATCCCATGACAATTTTGTTATTATAGAACAACCTCTCTATATGAGTTGACTCTATTAATATTGTTTTTCCTTGATGTTTGGACACACCTAAGTCACATAGTGAGAAGGAGCATATGAACTATGTTCACGTTTGCATGAATGTTGAGGTATTGATACCAAGTTTGTACAATGATGCCTAGATGCCAGGGGGCATCCACCTAACCTTGAATATGTTACCTATATCCTTATCTTTCTTATATAAATCATGTTCTTTGCTTGGACCCCCTTTAATTTATGAACCCTTGTCTTATTTCCCTAACATGAGTATTTTAACCTTAAAATGTACACAAGTGATGTAAATAATTAAATATTCATATAAAGTGAATAGAATATCAAAATGACATGAAACTTGAACCACTGTAACATACTGAAACCTAGGAATTAATTTTATTCCAGGGTTAATAGCTTAGAACCCTTAGTTTTGGAGGTTTAGCCAAACAAGGATTTAAAATGTCCTCTTTGGTGACCTTGAATATAATAATGCATGCATAAGTCACATTAAAATGTAGAACATAAATAAATATTACCCAATACTTTCAAATTAATCATAAATGCAATAAAAGGAATATAGGATTTGTGAATAAAAGGCAAAGTGTTCATAATTGAGGATAATGGGTTATAATTCCACAAAATACGAAATATATAATCCTAAGTGGGATAATGATTATATAGATTAGTTCTAGCTCTTTCCTATGCCTTATGGTGCAAGGAAGAGAAAAAGGAAATAAAAGATAATGCTTAAAATAGGAATAATGAGATATTGGTTATTAATGGGAGAAATAATAGAAATAATGAATAATATGTTAAAAGGAAAATTTCTTGGATAATAATAACCTCAAATTCGTTTTCTTGATATATGCCTTGGCTTGGAGCCCAAGTTTCATCGATTTAGAATAATAATAACTATATATATTCTATTTAGAAAAGAAAAGGGTGTTTTACCTTACAAATATTAAATAAAATATTTAATGATTCCAAAAGTGGAAAATAATTTTATATTCATAATCTACATAATAAAATATGCCTTTGGGTGAATTTTCACTCAATTTGGAGAAAGTTTGATTAAAAGATGAAAGTAGGAGAGAGAAAGTGTGTAGGACCATCAAAATATTAAATAATTATAAAAATAACTCCAAAATCTAAAATTTATGGCAAATTCATAATCAAAATGTTAAATATGTCTCGTGAGTCAAGTTTAATAATTTTTGGATAATCCTAATGTCATTAATGAAGGAAGAAAGAGAAAATAGTAATTAATTAATTTGACATATTAAAAGTTGTCAAAAGGCAAATCTGATTTTATATTCGGATTCTACATATTAGTATTAGCCTCTCTGCGGATCGTCTACTACCCGCGGTCGTCCTGCTACAGTGCCGCTGGGTAGGTTGCTCAGAGAATCCCAGTTTTCTCAGTCTTTTTACATCCTTTTTCCGCGATTTCTTTTGCATTGAATTCGTGGAGATGTCCCGCACCCAACAAACTCTTACACGAGTTCTAATTCTTCAGATCCAAGAAATGCCCAATGTTGGCCTCATAGGTCTCCCACGGCCAAAGAGATTTCACCCTAAAGCTCTACCCTATATATATGGGACTTCACCCTCGGTTCCGCGACACCATACCCTAATCTTCCCTAGTTTCAATTCCTTCGTTGCTCGCTCATATCATTGTTGGTGGCCGGAGTTGTGCTTGTTGCTTGTGGCGGCCTGTTCTTCCCCAACTCGGCATCACCGATCCAATTGTTTGCCCCGGTGAGTTCGTAGCATCTCCTGTTATTCTTTCGTGATGATGGTTACGAGATTTATCTTGAATCTGGGTTTTGTCCAGTTTGGCTCGCACCTTGCAGCTGTTCTGTACGCTGCAATGGCGGACGAGATGAAGGGATGAATCCCATGTGTACAAGGTCACCTTTGCCCTCCGCTTAGCTTTGATCGTTTGTTTTTCCATCAGGGATAAAAACATCTTTTCACCATGTTGTCTTTTGTTTGGGCGAGTCAAGGTTGTGCCTTTGACCCCTGACTTGGTCGAGTCTAATTGGGCCAAGTCAGCAGATCAACCCACTCTTTTTCCCTCTCTTTCTTGCTTATTTGGCAATTCTTGAGTTTCTGATTGGTCGAGCTTTGAAAACCCATAACCAATTAATCCCTAATCAGAAAAATACAAATAAATACTCATTGAATTCATAAAAATGTAATCTTTCTTTTGGGTTAGGTTTTTTCGCCTGAATGTAATATTTTTTGATGAGTAATTTTAATAGATTTAATTAATAAGTTAATAATTTGTAAAATTCATATCTAGTAAACCCTTGGGCCAAAATTAAAAGTAAAATATGTTCTAAATTCATAAAAGTATTTTTGAGGATGATTTAATTAACTAAAAATACAAAAACTAACCATAATTATCAATATCTTCAAAATACTTAATAATATATGGTATTTTGATTAGAAAACCCTAATTAACACAATGGTGATGTTTTTGAGACCTAAATTGGTGGTTTGTAGAAAAGTTGACAACTTTAGGGTTTTGAGTTCTTAATGAATGCATATAATGCTTATACATGTGTATGATTATTATAATAGGACAAGTGGACTCTAATCTTGCTTAGGATTTTGGAAAGTGTTTTGAGTAAGAGGTATGTTAGCATCTCTTATTTTTCTTTATTGAGAAATAACCTAAATTGTCTTTCTCTTGGTCCTATGGACAATAACCTAAAAGCCATATCTTTTCCTCTTGAATATTATGCTCCATGTGAAGTACCTTACTTGTTGTTGATCTTGTGATCATAATATCTTCTTGACTTTCTTTTGTAATCTTTATTATGACTTGTTCATTATGGAACTCAATTTGTTGTTATATGCCCACTTTGAGGTGGTTGATATTGATGATCACTTATGTGGTGATTAAATTATAAATCTAACTATACCTTTTTACTTTCCTCCCTATTAAGCATGTTGTGTGACTCAGTAGCCCTAGAGTAATCTAATTTGCATTGGTTTTGGGTGATGTGCCCTTATTGTTTATTTTGGGATGGTGGTTATGTGCCCCATACCCGAGTTTTATCTTTATGGGGGTTGAACCAAATTTTTAAATATATTGGGAGTTTGGTTATGTGCCATTCTCTATCAGGTTTCAACTTTATGAGGGTTGGCCGCCAATTGTTATTTATGTTGTTCTAGTGCTATGTTTATCTCACTTACATGCAGGTTGTTATGGATTTTGTGCCCTAAAATCTTTATGAGTGCTTTTGTGGCACCACATTTATTATTTGTTTTAATGGAAAGTATTCCTTTTATCATATGTTTGGTATTCTTTTCTTTTACGCCCGATTTGGGTAGTCCTTATCTTTTTGCATGGGAAGCCTTCTATACTTTTGTACCTTTTTCTTAAAATATAATGCTCAATTTCTTTTGTGGGGTACACTTCCAACCCCAGGTGTTGGAAAAGGAGGAGGTGATCTAGGAGGACCTGGACCACATCAAGGATAGCTGACTTCTAGGGAGACCTTGTTCGAAGTTGTTAGGTGATCCTCAGCTAGTTCAACATATGATATTAGTTTTCCTTTATGTCACCCTGCGAGGTGAAAGTTTAGTATGATAAGTTGCTTTGTAATGGTTAGATATATATTCAATTCCCCTGTTACTTTGTGTTATGATACAATCATGTTTAAATAAATTTGGTTTCATCCCCTTTTGAAAAAAAAAATTGGTGGATGTTGCCCTCTTTATTTTTAGTAGGGAGTGGATCCCTATGGGATCCCACTCCTTACATCATGGTATCAGAGCCTATAGTTTTCGGTTATCTAACTATTTCAAACATGTCTCCCTTAGGATGTTTACCCTTATCATAGGTTGCTTATACCTAGTACCTTGCCTTGTGCAGGAAAAACCCTAATGGCTGGAGATAACTCAACGGTTGACAACTAGAGCAGTTATGAGACACCTCAAAAAACAACGTTTGGCTAGGGGTCCTCAGCTACTACTGGTTCAGGAGGATCTATGACTCCGGAGCAAGAGTTAGCCATGTTCCGACAACTCTTTGATTCTTCCATGGCGGGAAAGGTGAAGGATACATCTGTACCTGAGAAGCCTAAGGAGTTCTCAATCATGGAGTTCATGAAGATGCAACCACCTTCCTTCAAGGGTGAAGGTGAGATAGAGATGGTTGACAAAGTTGATGATTGAGTTTTAGCCATAGAGAGGACTTTTGATGGCATGGCCTGTCCTCCACATCAGAATGTTAGGTTTGCTTCATATGTTTTAGATGGACCTGCAAGAGTTTGGTGGAATGGGATTGTGAGGACTATAGATGTCTCAACCATATCTTGGGTAGAGTTCTTGGCTCTCTTTTAAGGGAAGTACATCTGCACTGCTGCCTTAAAGAAGAAAGAAGTAGAGTTCTACAGCTTGAAGCAAGGATCTTTATCCGTTTCTGCTTATGTGCAAAGGTTTCTGCTGTTAGAGCGTTATGCTGTCGATTTGGGTGAGGAACGTAGGGATGATCTATTCCTCCAAGGGATCAACTACAATGTGGTACATGCTCTTATCCCACAAATTCCCTTGACTTTTCACCAGATGGTTGATAAAGCGTTGGTTGTGGAGTCATATCCAGGGTTTCAACCTAGGGAGTTTGATAAGAAGAGGAAACCTTCAGGAGATGAGTAGAGAAAAGACAAGTGTGCTAAGTGCAATGATTACCATCCTCCGGGAAAGTTCTCTCAAGAAAAGAACCAACATGACTATCGGGTTGTGTGCCATCATTGCAATGAACCTGGACATATTCACCCTAGGTACCCTCAGCTTCGTAATGGACATGTATCGGCTCAACAACAACAACATCAAGTGCCTCATCAGAACAATGGTAACAAAAATGGTAAGAGACCTGTGGAAAGGCGATCTGGAAGAGTTTTTTCTTTGGATGGTCAAGAAGTCCATGATGATGATCAAGTTGAAGGTAACCCTTATTCCTATAGTAGACTTTCAAGTTATGTTTTCTTTTGCATGATATGTATGAAGGAAGTTACCTTTGTACCTATAGTTTTGTTTAGCTTTTTAATATGCACCTTTCAAGGGGTGGTAGATAGTTATTTAGATTTCGAGGATGAAATCTCTTTAAGGAGTGTTGTAACATACTGAAACCTAGGAATTAATCTTATTCCAGGGTTAATAGCTTAGAACCCTTAGTTTTGGAGGATTAGCCAAACAAGGATTTAAAATATGCTCTTTGGTGACCTTGAATATAATAATGCATACATAAGTCACAATAAAATGTAGAACATAAATAAATATTACCCAATACTTTCAAATTAATCATAAATGCAATAAAAGGAATATAGGATTTGTGAATAAAAGGAAAAGTGTTCATAATTGAGGATAATGGGTTATAATTCCACAAAATACGAAATATATAATCCTAAGTGGGATAATGATTATATAGATTAGTTCTAGATCTTTCCTATGCCTTAGGGTGAAAGGAAGAGAAAAAGGAAATAAAAGATAATGCTTAAAATAGGAATAATGAGATATTGGTTATTAATGGGAGAAATAATAGAAATAATGAATAATATGTTAAAATGAAAATTTCTTGGATAATATTAACCTCAAATTCGTTTTCTTGATATATGCCTTGGCTTGGAGGCCAAGTTTCGTCAATTTAGAATAATAATAACTATATATATTCTATTTAGAAAAGAAAAGGGTGTTTTACCTTACAAATATGAAATAAAATATTTAATGATTCCAAAAGTGGAAAATAATTTTAGATTCGTAATCTACATAATAAAATATGCCTTTGGGTGAATTTTCACTCAATTTGGAGAAAGTTTGATTAAAAGATGAAAGTAGGAGAGAGAAAGTGTGTAGAACCATAAAAATATTAAATATTTATAAAAATAACTCCAAAATCCAAAATTTATGGCAAATTCGTAATCAACATGGTAAATATGTCTCGTGGGTCAAGTTTTATAATTTTTGGATAATCCTAATGTCATTAATGAAGGAAGAAAGAAAAAACAGTAATTAATATTTTTGACATATTAAAAGTTGTCAAAAGGCAAATTTGATTTTATATTCGGATTCTACATATTAGTATTAGCCTCTTTGGAAAATTTTTGTCAATTTGGAATTTGTTTAAGCCCTCAAATGAAGAGAGAGAAATTCATTTAATATCACATGAAATTGCTTTCGTTTTGGATAAGGTTTTCCTTCTTTGATCTGGCGCATGGATTGTGACTGTTGGATTTTGATCCGACGATCCGCAGATCATCTCCTACACATGGTCAGCCTGCTACAGTGCCGGCGGGTAGGTTGCTTAGAGAATCCCAGTTTTCTCAGTCTTTATACATCCTTTTTCCGCAATTTCTTTTGCATTGAATTCGTGGAGATGTCCCGCACACAACAAACTCTTACACGAGTTCTAATTCTTGAGATCCAAGAAATGCCCAATGTTGGCCTCATAGCTCTCCCACGGACAAAGGGGTTTCACCCTAAAGCTCTACCCTATATATAGGGGACTTCACCGTCGGTTCCGTGACACCATACCCTCCCTAGTTTCAATTCCATCGTTGCTCGCTCATATCATTGTTGGTGGCCGGAGTTGTTCTTGTTGCTTGAGGCAGCCTGTTCTTCCCCAACTCGGCATCACCGATCCAATTGTTTGCTCCGGTGAGTTCGTAGCGTCTCCTGCTATTCTTTCGTGATGATGGTTACGAGATTTATCTTGAATCTGGGTTTTGCCCAATTTGGCTCGCACCTTGCAGCTGTTCTATATGCTGCAATGGCGGACGAGACGAAGGGATGAATCCCATGTATAAAAGGTCACCTTTGCCCTCCGCTTCGCTTTGATCGTTTGTTTTTCCATCAGGGATAAAAATGTCTTTTTTTCCATGTTGTCTTTTGTTTGGGCGAGTCAAGGCTATGCCTTTGACCCCTGACTTGGCCGAGTCTGATTGGGCCAAGTCAGCAGATCGGCCCACTTTTTCCCTCTCTTTCTTGCTTATATGGCAATTCTTGAGTTTCTGATTGGTCGAGCTTTGAAAACCCATAACTAATTAATCCCTAATCATAAAAATACAAATAAATACTCATTGAATTCATAAAAATGTAATCGTTCTTTTGGTATAGGTTTTCTCGCCTGAATCTAATATTTTGTGATGAGTAATTTTAATAGATCTAATTAATAAGTTAATAATTTGTAAAATTCATATCTAGTAAACCCTTGGGCCAAAATTAAAAGTAAAATATGTTCTAAACTTAGAAAAGTATTTTTGAGGATGATTTAATTACCTAAAAATACAAAAACTAACCCTAAAAGTCAATATCTTCAAAATACTAAATAATATATGTTATTTTGATCAGAAAACCCTAATTAACACAATGGTGATGTTTTTGAGACCTAAATCGGTGGTTTGTAGAAAAGTTGACAACCTTAGGGTTTTGAGTTCTTAATGAATGCATATAATGCTAATACATGTATATGGTTATTATAATAGGACAAGTGGACTCTAATATTGCTTAGGATTTTGGAAAGTATTTTCAGTAAGAGGTATGTTAGCATCTCTTATTTTTCTTTATTGAGCAATAACCTAATTTGTCGTTCTCTTGGTCCTATGGACAATAACCTAAAAACCATATCTTTTCCTCTTGAATATTATGCTTCATGTGAAGTACCGTACATGTTGTTGATCTTGTGATCATAATATCTTATTGACTTTATTTTGTAATATTTATTATGACTTGTTCATTATGGAACTCAATTTGTTGTTATATGCCCACTTTGAGGTGGTTGATATTGATGATCACTTATGTGGTGATTAAATTGTAAATCTGACTATACCTTTTTACTTGCCTCCCTATTAAGCATGTTGTGTGACTCAGTAGCCCTAGAGTAATATAATTTGCATTGGTTTTGGGTTATGTGCCCTTATTGTTTATTTTGGGATGGTGGTTATGTGCCCCATACCCGGGTTTCAGCTTTATGGGGGTTGACCCAAATTTTTAAATATATTCGGAGTTTGGTTATGTGCCATTCTCTATCAGGTTTCAACTTTATGAGGGTTGGCCGCCAATTGTTATTTATGTTGTTCTAGTGCTATGTTTATCTCACTTACATGCAGGTTGTTATGGGTTTTGTGCCCTAAAATCTTTATGAGTGCTTTTGTGGCACCACATTTATTAATTATTTTAATGGAAAGTATTCCTTTTATCATATGTTTGATATTCTTTTCTTTTATGCCCAATTTGGGTAGTCCTTATCTTTTTGCATGGGAAGCCTTCTATACTTTTGTACCTTTTTCTTAAAATATAATGCTCAATTTCTTTTTAGCATGCTCATACCAGCGTTTTGCTGATATCCTCTTGTGTTTTTATTTTGTGGGGAACGCTTCCAACCCCAGGTGTTGGACAAGGAGGAGGTGATCTAGGAGGATCTGGACCACATCAAGGATAGCTGACTTCTTGGGAGACCTTATTCGAAGTTGTTAGGTGATCCTCAGCTAGTTCAACATATGATATTAGTTTTCCTTTATGTCACCATGTGAGGTGAAAGTTTAGTATGATAAGTTGCTTTATAATGGTTAGATATATCTTCAATTCCACTACTACTTTGTGTTATGATACAATCATATTTAAATATATTTGGTTTCATCCCCTTTTGAATAGAAAAAAAAAATTGGTGGATGTTTCCCTCTTTCTTTTTAGTAGGGAGTGGATCCCTATGGGATCCCACTCCTTACAACCACACCTTCATGATGGACTCTAAATCAGTAAAATAATCAAATGCACTAATAAGTAACTTGGCTAAAACCCTAAAAATAGAGCTAATTATGGTTAATGATGAGAACAATACATGTATGTAATCTTGTTGTTAATGAGGTGTTTCTTGAGATGTAGATGGTCAATGATAGTTAATCAAATCTCTAAATCAGGTACGATCTTTAATAATTATATGACTAAACCTTTGTTCCTTGAAATGTGATATATATGTATTCTTCTTTACTTTCTCAAATATTGCCATGTAGTATTCTAGTATTGTACTTGATGTTTGTCTCATTTTCATCATTTTATAAATTTCAAACATAATATAGAATCTTCATTACTTAAACCTTGTGCACATGTCTATATTCTCAGTGTAAAGACAAGAGGTTGGGAATCCTACTTGAGTTGTCAAGATAGTGAGGACCATGTCGATATAGGGTTTAACTCTTGACGATGGCCTTGCGGTCCTTCACTTTCAAAAAGGGTTAGTTAATCTTGAGCACCCTTATGGACTCTTCCAGTGGGAAGTTAGTCAAAAAGGATTTATGATATATGATGTTGTTGGTATTATTGGAGTAAAATGATATAAAACATGGATCTCATTTTTCTAGATGCTTAATGTGTTTATTGTTGTTCACTTACTTCTACAACTCTTTTGAAATTATGAAAGATTATATATTTGTATCTTTTGGCCATGTACTCAACATCTCGTGTGTTGAACAACTTGTTTCATGCATTTTATAGATATAGTGATGGATACAGAGTTGATAGCTTGGTGATCTATGCCATGTTTAGTTGTTGTAAGATCCCTAGTATACATCAGCAGACTAGTATAATTTGACTCTTGAAATGTAATTGAAATCTTGTCATAAGACAATGTTTCTTAATAATACTTGTTTAATGTTGTGTGATTGATGCTTTTATCTTGTTTTATGTTCATGTATGATAATCTTTCATCATTCCTCTTTTGTCTTTGATAATAACATTTTAGGAAAGGATGCCTAGTTCCTATCACCATTGACTTTGTAGTCATTTGGATTTAGAATTTAGGTAATAAATAGATCCATGAAAGATGGTACCAGAGCATGAACAATAACTACATGAAACATTTCTCACATGAAACACAAACTAATCATAACCTTACATCTCAACCCTAGAAACTTAATGAGTTTTCCTTTGTGGACTAAATTTACTAAGCCTCCAGGTTAGAACCTAGATGTTCTAGAACTAGGTGTAGATTTGTATAATCCCTAGAACCTTTCTTTTCTCCTCCTTTATGAAAGTATTGGTTGTAGGTTTAGGAGGGCGAGAAGGGAGAGTTCTTATTACAACCCAAGACATATGTTTGTGAGATGTGTTTAAAAGTAACTAAATAGGTGTGCATCATGTTTTTTCTAGTTCTCTAGGTGTCATGGTATTGGATTTCTTAATGAGTGTGGAAACTTATTTCGGTATTGGTTTTATCTGAATGGATTTCTGTGGCTTCCATCTCTTTTTTCAATGTTGGAGAAAATCTATTTCAAATATTAGTATATACATGTACCTATCAGAAATGTCATGACACATTGAAAGGCAGTGAGTATTCTTGTAACGTAAGAGAAAGAGATGTAACATCAGTCTACATGAGAGTGTTTGGATTCTAGTAGTAATCGATAGAGTTGTATAGAGCCATGATAAATGTTAGACTAGTAGTATCCTAGTAACCTAAGATGATGATGTAATGTTCATGATTTGAGCTTGCTTTAATATGACCTAATCTTTTTTTTGGAAGATTCAAGTATGTATTGATGAAATTAGATAAGTTTCACCATTCAACCCTAGCTAATCTAGAACCATGTTTTATGTATTTGACTTGGTTGATGCGCCAAACATACCTAGTGGGATGACATGCTTGCTTGTGCCTTGTCATGTACATGATGATATATGATGTGTGATATATGTTTTGTGACCAATATAGGCCTCAATCTCTTTACAACAAAGGATCTCTAGCATGGAATGTACATTAATGTTGAGCTCTTGATATAAATCAACCTAACATGGGAGACGGTCATAGTACCTAAATCAACAATATGTGTCAAATGTTGAAAAATATGAACAAAAATAGATCATGCTGAGTCCCTAGATAAAATACTTCTAACTATATGAGTTTAGTCACTTAGTGTGTGGTTCCCTTGATGATGTTGAACCCTAGATTTTTAAAGAAAATACCTAACCCTAGAGAAAGAGGAAATTGAATATATGATGTTGGTTATATAGGTGATGGAGATTCCTAAGACCCTAAGATGATGTACATGAGGTGTGATCTTCATGATGAGCCTCATACTCTAGGGGTTGCCATTATTTTTTCTAGTTGGGTAGAATTTTTTTCATGGGTAGATTATTGTGGTTAGCATGTCTTGCTGGAAATAGATATGTCTTAGCTTGAGTGGCTTGGGATTGTAGAGCTCTTCCTAGATACAAGTAAAATCAAGATGAAACCTCGACTTTGATAATAATGTTGTTCTTCAAATGATGTTTGATACAAGAAATATCTCATTCAAGTTAAGAACTTGATACATTTAGGATGAGACATTGTAACATCGGTGGATTTTCTAAAACTTAATCTAATATGTAACCTAAAAATTTAAACATCACCTCAACAGGAATCTCGATTCAAACTCCACACACTAGGCCAAAAAGAAGAAAATCAATGGAGTCATAAGGAAACAATAGTATCACATGCACATGAACAATAATAAAACCATGCAACACATGTTCACCATTCAACATATAATTACAAAATGAAATATTACAACATTTGATATTACACATTGAATAGTAAACTTTTACATATGCATGCACTACATTTACAAAAGGATCTTAAGGCAATAGGTCCACTTGTACACCTGCTCGCCATACAACTCTCAACTATCTAGGCTCTTCAAGATAAGATGTCCAAAACCTAAACAAAAGATTACTTGTGGTACACTTTAGAACATATTAAAAAATATTGTAATGAGTACGCCAACATGTCTTTTTATATACCTCTTGTTACTATGAATTGGAAATAAAATAAAGCTAATACTTGGAAGTAATAAAAAATATAACAGAAGCATACTTGAAAAAAGATAGTTGTTAACAAAATACAACATGTTTTTAGGCATATTTTGCATTATATCACCCATGCATTTACTACTTGAAAGATGAATGCATTAAGGCCTTTAAGATTTACTACCAAAGTGTTGGATCATTTCATAATGGTATCTACTACCAAAGAGTTGGATCACTTCCAAGTACTTTACTACCAAAGAGTTGAAGTACTTTACTTTCCGACACTTTACTACCAACACTTTGAAGTGCTTGGATATAATGGAACACATATATTATGTTTAATGTTTCATAAATATAAGTATGGATAAATAAGCAATATATCATACAAGAACAATCATTTCATAAAATATCATATGCCAAGTATTTGTATACACATAATGCAACCATATTAAATATTAGGCCAAGTAAGAGGTAAGGCATACCTTCAACCAAGATAATATAAATATCTGATAATTGTGGAGTCAGCTACCACTCTTGGTCAAACCTGATTAAGAAAATATCACATATAACCATCATGTTTTCATCATCAACCCTAATATGTCCATTTTAAGATTTCGCTTGGTTCCATAGGATATGTGCATTATTATTTTTCTTAGCAACTTGGATTTGGGTTACGGATCTTTGATTCCATATTAGTATAAATAATATGAACATCTGGTTACATGTCATTTCATGCATATACTAACCCCAGATTATATTCTTTAATCCATGTTATGGTTTCTTAGTATTCTATGAATAATTAACATGTAACATGGTTTATATGTGTCCTTATGGTATCAGAATTATATAAGGTATTCCATGTACTGATATTCCGTTACACTGTAATTTCTAGGATTTATGGAGTATATTTGTAATTATTGTACATTAATTAGGGTTATTAGCCCTAGTTAGCCACATTAAGAAAATTACATAATTTCATGTTCTAGCATCATCATAGCTGACATCATATACATTATACATCATATTTTAGATCAACTGATGCATTTCCATAATTTACGAACATAATTTAATATTTATGATTTACAAGATGAGCATTTTACAACTTCTATGACAATCATCTAATTACAACATCAACACACTTATTAGATAGTTCCATATTATTATAGAGGTTTTCTTGAGAATTTCAGTATATTGTTTGTATTTTTTTGACATTCGATCAATTTACTATGGATTATTGAATATCTGCATATTTTCTAGGAATTTGCCTTTTGTACCCAATCTGAAACTACCACATGTCTGATATGAAGGTGATTCTGTTTCCTAGAATTTGCCAATTTTCTTGGTTTGGAACTGGTTCAATGTTTGGTATGGCAGACCTCCCGCTCCTTTTGTTCTCATGATCCATGCCCACCTGGTCTGTTTTGAGGGGGCAATGTCACTATGGGATGCTCTGACGAGCAACAAATAGAGTGAAGGTGCTCCGTGCTAGCCTATCATGCCACCATTTGCTTCAGACACATAATACAAACCTCCCTGACATTGATAACTCCTTGGATTGGTCTCTAAACATCTACCTCCACGAGCTCGCTGATGCCGACACTACTGCGATGGAGCAAAAGTGGCAGATGCCTCTAGCCATCCAAAACCCAAGATTGATGTTTTGAAGAGAAGAACACCACCTTCAAAAACTTTCCACTTCTATTATAAAGGAAAGGGAAAGGTTACAAGCTTTTCTTCAAACTCTACCAAGGTCTTTAGGTGGTAGAGGTGTGTCGAACATCGAAAAGAACATGGATGTCCATTCAACAATCCACAAGAAACACCTTCATCCTAGACCTTGTTTTCCCCTAATTGATCTCCCTTTAATCCACTCTCTAGATCCATATGTCTCCATCTCGCACAACCTACCTCACATGATGGAGAAGTAATAACAATGAGGAGTTGGATCTCCCTCGTATCTGCTCCAACTAATGCAAAAGAGGGGTCGGTCTGTCTATCTCGATGAGACGTGATAAAACTCTCATTTATTTTCTCCTCTCCCCCCATGACATGCGTGCTTGCATCATGGAAGCTCTCTGTTCAGAGGCTTGCTGCAACTTCTTCGAAGAAGATGATGTCTGTAGCTATTTGATCATATCCAATGCTCAAGATTAGGGATCTCATTAGGTAGATCTGTGGCTTCCTCTCCTTCAAATCATCTGCCACTAGATTAGATATGTAGGTTCAGAAAAATAGCCATGCAAACCCAGATCAACCAAGGGGAGTGTGACACTGATTAAATCCATGACTTAACTCTATAAATCATCAACCATGCACAATATTTCACTACATTCAAACCTATATAACTTCTTCTATGAATATCAAATTGTCCTGAAATTTCAAGTTTTATCACAACTCAATCTAAATACCATCCAATTTTGATGTCAAGACTCACTTATTTGACAGTTCAATAAAATACTTCAAAAGGCATGAACTTATGGATCATAATCATAACACCAACATTAATTAAATTCCTTGATTTGTAAAAATATTTATAACTCTCAAAATTACTGAAATACACATGAATTCACTTATTTCATTGGACATTTATGGATTTTAAAACATCAATCCATCACATGCTACACACCTCAAAAGAAATTTTGTCCTTCAAATTAGGCTAACATCTAGTATTTCACATCATATACATCTTAAAATAAAATTTTGTCCTCAAAATTAAGCTAAAATCCAATCTTTCACATCATATACATCTTAAAAGAAAATTTCATCCTCGAAATTAATCCATTCTCATACTCCAAGGAAAAAAATAAAAAGGTCTTCATCCAATGTATTACACACGCTAGGTGCAAATTATCCACAAACAAAATCCCCAGATCTATATTCATATTTTTCTAGGAGATTTCAAACAAATCCAGGGCTAACCACCCCATTAATATAAGGCTAAAATAAGGTTTAGAAAAATTGGTTATGTGACAACATATTTCACATTTTAGAATTGAAATTATTATTTTACTCCTAAATTAAGGATTCAATCAATTCATTTATCATGTTCAAAAGGAGTTATAATTAACCCACATTATCCATATAGGCGATATTACAAAGCCATCATCATTTCATTGAGCTAATTATATAGCATGTTTGACATCTTTATTAATCTCCAAGATCACCACATCATTGACATATATTATTGATATGATCTCATTTCACTCACATATTAGGGTACTACAAACTTTACTAGTGATTTCATCACTTGATTCATTACACTTATAATGTTATTGTTATTCATGTATATGGTTGACCATCTATACATTCATAGCTATAAAACCATCTCTAGGTTTTCCGTTATGTCATATTCATATATCACATCTCATGATAAGATCCCATTCATGCATATATTATATCATGTTTATTCTAAACAAGCTTATACAAGTGGTTCGTCAAACATATATGAAAAGGTTACCTAGTCCATTCGAGGTTCTCCTGACCCATGTCATGAGGGTAGTGTCATGCTCAGCCTCTCTAGGCTCACTCAACTCTATGAATATCTCATAACCACAAATTTATATTCCTTCTTTTAGTCAAGGGTTATCAGATTACCTCATTGGCATTAGTGATCAACTTCACAAGCTCTAGTCACATAAACACAACCAAAACATGATATGACATTCTCTTCATATATCTCTAGCCATGAAACATGCTCACCCAAAACTGTCATATAAATACACAACCACTAGATTCCTACAAGGAACCACCAACCCAAGCTTGAGGCTTTCATAGAACTCACATAGTTTTACCTCCTCCAGGGTCTCAGGACTCTCTCTCCCTCACCTAGATGGTAGGTTCTCATATTCATGTTCACATATACATATATAATCAGCCTCTATCTGACTCTACAGTTTGTTCCTCTCTAAGATATCTAGGGTTCAAAATGTCTATAGGAATCACGCATAAAGAAACTCAACTCATTCACTCGGGAGTAGTCTAGTTTAGGACATATCATATAAAATATTTCTCATATCTTGGAGGTTAGGTTTTTTGAACTTCTCCCTCTGGGTCTCACTCTCTCTGGATTTAACCCTTCAAATGTTCCTAACACTAGAGTTCCTTCTTTGTAAAAGAGATTGAGGCTTTTTCTGATCTTAACTTATCTTATCCTAACTTCGAAAGACACGGATACCTGCATCACCGAACCTTATCTCAAATCCTCAAAATTGAGCTCAAATTCTCAAATCTAACATTTTCATCAAAAAAAAACTTACATCATTACAAAAAACATAGATCATATCATCCAACTTATTTCATCTAATCCATCTATCACATATTCCAACAAGTCTTTCGACATCTAATCTAGAATAACTCTCTCTTCTATAATGATGCCACTCACTTTCACTTAGGTTGCATGACTACCTCCTACTCGTACCTGTGTGGGAACACATTTTTGTAATTCTTATAGATATAGTAAAATATTATATAGTTTTTCTCCCATAAATCATGCATCAGAGAAAACTTTCGAGGTTCGATCTGATTGGAATCAAAAACCAAATCCACAAAATGAGTATCCCACATATAGTAGAGAGTCTAGTGCAAAGTCACATAGATAAAAGGGTGAGAAAAAAGTGTAGACTAGTGTATCTACCCTAGACAACAAGCTCTATATGTCTAGCATTTCTCTACCCTCTACGCACATCATCTCTAAATAATGTAACCTCCCAAATCACCACATTATAAGGAAATAATGACATATGAGGAATTTCTATAAAAAATCACCAATCGACCTAGTTCTCAGACATATAGGTGCTAACCTAGAGGTTAGGTTAGACGTAGTCTCTAAAAGATAACTAATCTAACCCTACTGATTTTTAAAGTGCAAGGTTTTCTTTAGTTTTGAGTTGCATAATGAGCAAATGTTAGGCTTGGCAATTGCTTGTGCTCTGATACCACCTGTGAAGTGCATGAATTTTCTAAAAATTAATCTAATGTGTGACATCCAAATTGAAACCTCACCTCAATGAGAATCCCAATTCAAACTCCACACACTAGGCTAAGAAGAATAAAATCAAGGGAGTCATAAGGAAACAACATTAGCACATGCACATGAGCAATAATAAAACCATACAACACATGTTTACCATTCAACGTATAATTACAAATGAATTATTACAACATTTGATATTACACATTGAATAGTAAACTTTTACATATGCATGTACTAAATCTAGGAAATAGGTCCACCTATACACCTGCTCGCCACACAACTCTCAACTAACTTGATTCTTCAAGATCAAATGTCCACAACCCAAACAAAGGATTACATGTGGTACACATCAACACAATATTCTAAAATATTGTACGGATTACACCTACATGTCCTTTTATATACCTCTCATTACTATGAATTGGCAATAAGATAAAGCTAATACTTGACAGTAATAAACAATTATAAGAAAAGCATACTTGAATAAAGATAATTATTAATAAAAGACAACCATGTCTTTTAGGCATATTTTCCACTATATCATCCATGAATTTAATACTTGAGAGTTGAATGCATTAAGACCTCTGTGATCTACTACCAAAGATTTGTATCATTTCATAATGTGACCTATTACTAAAGAGTTGGATTACTTCCAAGTAATTTATGACCAAAGAGTTGAAGTACTTTGATTTTAAGAATTTTTCTACCAAAGAGTTGAAGTGCTTGGATATAATGGAACAAATATATTTTATTTGATGTTTCATAACTATAAGTATGGAAAATGAAGGAAAATATCATACAAGAATAATCATTTCATCCAATATCATATGCCAAGTATTTGTAAACACATAATAGAACCATATTAAATAGTAGGACAAGTTGAGGTAAAGTGTACCTTCAACCAAGATAATATAACTATTTGATAATTGTGGAGTCAAATACCACTCTTGGTCAATGATTAAGGCAAGATCACATATCACCATCAAGTTCTCATCATCAACCCTAATATGCCCATTTTAGGATTTATCTTGGTTCAATAGGGTATGTGCATCACTACTTGTCTTATCAACTTGGATTAGGCTACTGACATTGATTCCGTATTAGATAAATAATATGAACATTTTATTACATGTCATTTCATGAATATAATAACCCCAAATTATATTCTTTAATCCATGTTAGGGTTTCTCAGTATTTTATGTACCAATAACATGTAGCATGATTTATATGCATCCTTATGGTCTTAGAATTCTATAAGGTATTCCATGTACTAATATATAGTTACAAGTATTGTAATTATTGCACATTAATTAGGGCTATTATCCCTAGTTATCGAGATTAAGAAAATTACACAATTTTATGTCCAAGCATCATCATATCTAACATCATATATATTATATATAATATTTTAGATCAACTGATGCATTTCCATAATTTATGAACATCACTTAATATTTATAATTTATGATATGAGAATTTTATAACAACTATGTATTCATCTGATTACAACAAAACATTGATTAGATAGTTCCATATCGTTCTATAGGTGTTTTTGAGAATTTTGGTATGTTGTTCATATTGTTCTGACATTGGATCTAGTTACTATGGATTATTGAAGATCTGCATATTTTCTAGGTATTTACCTTTTGTAGCCAATCCAAAACCACCACGTTTCCAATAAGGAGTTGTTGCTCTTTCCTAGTGCCGACCAATTTTCTTGGTTTGGAACCGGTTCAATGTTTGGTATGGAAGACTGCCCACTCCTCTCATTCTCACAATGCACACCCACCTTCTCTTCTTTATGGGGGTGCCACCAATGTGGGATTCTCCAGAGAGCAACATACAGAGTGAAGGTGCTCTATGCAAGCCTATTATGCCACCATTAGCTTTGGATACATTGTATAGATCTCTACAACATTGAGAACTCCTTGGATTTGCCTCTAAATATCTACCTCCACAAGCTCACCGGTCTCGGTGCTCTATGATGGAGAAGAAGAGGCAAACACCTCTAGGCATCCAAAACCCAAGATTGATGTTTCAAAGAGTATCACACAACCTTTAAAAACTTTCCACCACTATCAGAAATGGAATAGAAAGGTTATTGGCTTCCTCCCAAACTCTGCCAATATCTTCAGGTAGTTGAGGTGTGTTAACCATGGAAAAGACCATGGATTTCAATTTAACTATGCACACACAACACCTTCATTATAGACCTTGCTTTCCCCCAATTGAGTTCCCTCTGATCCACTCTCTAGATCCATATGTCTTTTCCTAGCACAACCTACCTCACACGATGGAGAAGCAGTAATGACAGGGAGTTGGATCTCCCTTGTATCTGCTCCAACTGATGCAAAAGAGGGATCAATTTGTATATCTCAACTAGACATGATAAAACTCTCTATTTTTTCCCCTCTCACCTCAAGATGCATGTGCTTGGCATCGTGTGAGGTCACCATTTTGAGTCTTGTTGTAACTGCTTAGAAGAAGATGGTGTCCATAGACGTATGATCATATCCAACACTCAGGTTCAGGGATCGAGACGTCTGATCATATCCAACACTCAGGTTTAGGGATCTCACTAGGTTGATCTGTGGCTTCCTCTCCTTCAAGGCAGTCACCACTAGATTAGAGATCTAGGTTCATAAAACTAGCCATGTGGACCTAGCTCAACTAACAGATGTGTGATACTGATTAAATCCATGACTTATCTCTATAAATCATCAACCGTGAACATTATTTCACTATATTAAAACCTACATAACTTCTTCTAGGAATATCCAATTGTCCTGAAATTTCAACCATAACTTTTCACAACTCAAGCTACATACCATCCAACCTTCATGTCAAGACTCACTTATTTGACCATTCAATTAAATAATTTAAAAGTCATGAAATTATGGTCAAAACATTTAGAACTCTCAGAATTACTCAAACACACATGAGTTCTCTTATTTCATTAGAAATTTAGGGATTTAAATAGTTCAGTCCATTATAGACACTCTCATAAGACATACCTAATATACAATGACATCATACATGAAAGCTATAAGTTTGAAATCATGATCTTAACAAAATGATGTCTTAAAACCTTAACATGAATAGCCATGATGTGTATTTTTTTTAAAATATTCAGACCCAAAATGAAGTTAATGAATCAAATTGTGATACTGATAGAACCATACGGGTAATCTAGACCATGGATGAATTTTCATATATAGGTAGAATATTTGAGTATTGTTATCCTTAATTTAGAGGAATGATAATGGACATGATCTTTGAAATTGATATTATAGACGTTTGATTAGTCATATTGCACTTGTATGAATACATGAAAAAACACTAATGCACGAATAATAAGAGGTAAGAAAACCTTAAGGTCAAGATGAGGTTATAATATGATGGAACACCAAGTAATACATATATATGTATGATTACACCTGTAATTATGTCAACCTACGGTGCGGCCCCATTATGGGGATGCTTTAACACCTATGGGGTGGTTAATTAAACATGACAAATTCTACATAGACTCTAATCTCAAACTTGGACTTTTAGGTATGATCTTGGAAGAATCTCAAGGATGAAATTACTTTTAAGGAGGGAAAGATGTTACAACCTAAATTTTCTCTTTCCTCTAGCATACTCTTTATCACTCATCAAGTGACCTCTTAATATATTTGAAAGTAATTCCACAGTTGGAGTATTGTGATATCCCAATTTGATCCCATTAATGATCAATTTCACAGTTTATAAATTTAATTTGCATCTTGATCTACATTCTTTGATTTAATGCCTCACCAGTTGTAATTTAAACTAAACTTATAAACAATATCTTCTTGTCCTATAATATATGTCATGATGTAGGTGATTCAATTATGAATCCAACTCCACAAACAAAAATCTCCTAAATTTGAGTTATAAATAAAAAGTTATGACCATCCTAATAACCCCTTCTTAATCCTTGATTTATTAGTTTTTTTAGTTTAATGGGCCCGATGTGGCGCATGCGGACCAGTTTTTTCATCCCCCTTGTCCAAATCCTAAGATTTTTGTAATCTTCACCATTGATTCTTAGATCATAGATCCAATGGTTCTTAACTTATCCCCTACTTCTGTACATATAGCTGACATTGTTAGCAGTAAGCTCACCTAGCCTTGATTTCCACCCTCCAATCCATAGATTCTCACTTTTTTGGTGGAATTGATAGGAAAAAACCTATATTTCATTATTATCATCACTCCCCCATATTTCCCCCTTCTTTCCACTCCTTTTCATGCCTCATAGTTCTCCCCATTGCTTCTCCACCTCCATGTTGGTTTCATGGTTCTGACACCTTGCCACCCAAGAGGTTCCACCTCGGGCTTCTTTGTGTCGAGGTGAGCCCACCTTAGACTCATCCAGACCTCAGTGAGGAAGACTAATAGTATTTCAAACCTCCATGTGCCTTTAGAGGCATCCTCGACCACATTCTTGTGAGAACTAAAATAGTAGCACTATTATGGGTGGATTATAGTGCAAGGTTTGTGAATCCCAGACGCAAAAGTGGACAGAGTCCCATAAATGAGAATTCACCATTAGGTGGCCACCATAGGTGACCAAAAAACACTAATCATCGAGTAATGGGTTCACCGACCTATCGTGTGGACCCATGTGATCGAGGGAGCCACATCAATCGTCCACTGGATCGATAGAGAAGGACTACAATCTCACACCAACGGTTGATGTAACACCCCTCTCCCTTAAAATCAAAAGTTACTCATGATTTATCTAAAATATACAATATATCAAATTGATCATCTCAAAAAGATCTATGGTTTGACCCCTATATGATGATGTTTGTTATAGTTCGATTGTATGATGTGTTTGACCTAGATTATTCTCCCAACTACCTTATATCACTGATATCAATATTTATATGATTCTTTGAGACCCTAATGTCTAAGGTTCACCCAATGTTTGTATATGGTAGTGGTGATGACCCTAAGTCCACTAGGTTGACTTAGTGCATCATATATGGCATACTTGCTTTACTTGTGACCTAATACCATGTGAATCTTGGTATTATACACTTCCCTCTCTAATATGGGTTTATTTTGTTAATATTGATAACCCTTGATGTGGATGTCCACCTAAGTCACATGTTGAACCTATTCGGCATATGAACTATATAGATGTTTGCATGAATGTTGAGGTATTGATTCCAAGTGTAGACAACAAAGCCTAGACCCTAGGGTACTTCTACCTAAATTTAATAATGTGTCCTATTCACTTATCTTGATGAGATAAATCATGTTCTTATTTTTATCCCAATGACTTGATGAACCCTTCTCTTGTTTGCCCTATCATGGGTCTTTGAACATTAAAATGTACATAAGTGACATGAATCTTGAAATGTTAATATAAAGTGAATAGAACATAAAAAACACATGAAATTTAAACCACACCTTCATCATGGCCTCTAAATTAGTAAAAGATCATCAAATGCACTAATAAGTAACTTGTAAGTTGACTTGGCTAAAACCCTAAATGGAGCTATTTAGGGTTAATGATGAAAACTAATACATGTATGTAATATTGATCTTAATTAGGTTTTTCTTGAGATCTTGATGGTCAAGGATATGTTATATTATCTCTAAATCAGGAATGGGCTTTATTGATTTTATGACTATGGATTTCTGATTTGAAATGTCATACATATGTATACTTATTTACTTTCTCACGTATTGCCGTATAGTATTATAGTATTTTACTTGATGTTTGTCTAGTTGTCATTGTTTTGTAACCTGCAAATTTAATATAGAAACTCTATTACACAAACCTTGTACACCTGCTTGTATTCTGAGGGTAAGGACACAAGGCTAGGCATCCTACTTGAGTTGTCAAGATAGGGAAAAACATGTCGATAAAATAGTTATCTCTTGGTGATGGCCTTGATGCCCCTCATGTAGAAAAGGATTATCTAATATTTATCACATTTAAAAACTCTTCCAATGGAAATTTAGTCAAAAAGACCTTATGATATAAAATTTTGTTGGTATAATTGGAGTAAAATGATTTAAATCATTGTCTGTCATTGTTTGTGAATGCTTAATGTGTTTATTCTTGTTCATTTAGTTTTGCAACTCGTTTTCAATTATAAAAAAATATATATGCGTACCGTTCTTCCCTGTACTTAACACCTTGTGTGTTGACCCCCTTATTTCACATATTTTATAGGTTCATATATGGATGGAGAGTTGATGGATTGATGAGCTATATAAGAGATAGGTATTGTAATATCCCTTGTGTATACGAGCATACTTTTATAATTTGACTTTTGAATATGTAATTTAAATATTTTAATAAGACAATTGCATAATAATACTTTTTGAATGGAAGATTAAGACTGCTGCTTTTATCTTGTTATGTGTTCTTGTATGCTAAGATTTTACGCTCTCTCATTCAGACTTTGATAATACGATGCTAGGTACAGACATATAGATCCAATCACCATTCACTTTGTAGCCATTTGGACTTAGTATTTGGTTAACAAACAGATATGTGACAACTCACTTTCATGGTTACATCAAGCTTTAAGGTAGTCATCTCAAGAGTCAAAACTCCTTCATGATCCACAAGTATATGTGTGAGAAATGAGACATGTGTCTCCAATATTGTTTCATCAATGTTTTAGCACCTTGTTTTGAGTAATATTGTTGGTAGGGGAGAAGAGTCATGTTAGTGATGGCAATAAATTGTATTAGCAAGGCTCTAATCGTGATAGTGTATAATAGAAGGTGTTGATTGGTTAACATAGGACGGGGGTTGATGACCACAAATTCATCTATGTCTTCGTATTGAAAATAGTGAAAATGGCAAATATGATGGGCACTTACAATTGAATTTGTAGAACACATACATATCACATGTTGCCTAAATCAATATAATTCTCAACACAGTATCCACCAAGACATTCTTTAAATAGACGCTACCTTATTTACCATTGACCAAGATTAAAAAATAAAATATTAATCAAATAATAGTTACTTCTTCCCCATTTTCTAAACTCCTTTTTGACCAAAAAAGAATCCATAATAACAATATTTGACCATTTAACCAACTTCCTTAGCAAAGAATATAATAAATATGACTTGTATCCTCCATACATTCCAAAGCCCATTAAAAAATTGTAATGGAAATTAAAGTAGTTCTAAATGCATATAGTTGTATTCATCATTCTAACAAGTAATCTTCTACCACCACTAAAAACAAAATTTCATTTATTTTTAGTTATATTAAATAAACACAAAATCATTCTATAATACTTGATTTTTTTTCTCTCGAACACTTTTCCAATCATTTCAAATCTCTTCATTGTTATATCTTCCTTGAGCCATTGAATAAAAAAGATCTCACACATATTATATATTATATTTCAAAAGTTATATTGATTGTACATCAAGGAAAATTGGTGAATATATTCCAAAAAAATCATCAAGACTTATAAACTCTATGACAGGGGTTTAATGTACTTGTTATTATCTCCTTAACATTTTATGATCACTTAGTTATGATGAAATACATGTAGGAAAAAAATCTAGTCTCCAAATAAGATCTATCTCTTCTACACATCATTAAACTAAACTTACTTTGAACATTATTCTAGTCACATCTTGCATTGTTAGAGAAGATGCATAGTGATGGTTACATCCAATAGAAGATGCATACTGATGGTAATGTATTTCGTGTAGTAAAATATGTTTTTAATATGATGATCTCATAAAACAAGACATTTACGGTACAAACCACATAAGACAATAGATTCTAATGTTGGAATATCCAAGACAAACTCATAAGATGTATACATAATAGATGAATAACATTTGGATATCATAGTCTTAGTCACTGTATAATATATAAACTAACAATACAATTAATTAAATATATATCTAACTCTATCTTAGCTATCATGACTCAAGTTGGCATTATTCCTCCATGCTAGTTCACTGCATGAACCCTTGTAATACCTATACCTCTTCCATCTCTATCATATGCATCATCTCCATAGTTAATAGAGCTATATTGTGAGTCATGTTCTATGCTTTTTCTCAGGTAAGGTTGTTGATATTCTGCTCTATGTTTTTCATGGTGAATGTGACCGCTAGGGCCAATATCTAAAAAACTCCTTGACATGTCCACATGTGTAGAAAGTTGAAGATCTAGATCCCAATAGAGTCGCTAATGATATCATGAACATCCCAGACATTTTGGTGTTAAAGCATAACTTTGTATCAATGTCCTCTATTATTATAACATGGTTTTCACATGTATTTACATATTGAAATGCAAGTATTTTGTATAATATGGATATATAAGAATCGTGGAGTGCTTCTTAATAAAAGTAAGGGTTTAACTTCAAATTATCCTTTTCTATGGTTTTTGGGGATTTACAATTTCTAATAATCTGATAATAGATATGAGGAAAAGAAAGTGTGAAAAATCCCAAAATATATGGATTACTAAAGGTAATGGGTAATTAATAATTTACATGTGAAATTATGTGGAATTTTCTAGAGATGTTGAAGGCAACTGAATGATGGGTTTCATTTCCACATTGTTTTTAATGAGAAAAGTAAGCAAAATATGAAATACAAAAATGATGGGAAAAGAAAAGAATAATTTAATGCCTTAAATAATGGATATAAAAGGGAGACTTGGAGACAAATAAAAGTGTATTTAAATTTTGTATTTTGGCCACTGATCTCTCCCAAACATGGACAAAAATAATTAAGACTTTCCTTTAAATTTTAGATTAAATGGATAAAAGGAGAGAGAAGTGGAATTTACTAGAAATTGTTTTGGATAAGGTAATATATTGCAGGAAAAAACTGTATAGGGTAAGACCTATACTGTACAGGGGTGTGTTATCTACAAAAACCCCAATGCAAACAAGCGATCGGGTCTAAACCTTTACAAATTTTAGATTTGACCCTACAACTCAAGCTGAGTGATTCGCATAAAATGTCAGAAATGGTAAACTTATCTCTATTTGTCCCACCATGTAGACAAGAGTTTCTTTCCTGCCAAACAAGAAACACAATCGCAGCAAGGCCCAAACCACCAAAAGAGGCCATGCTATTGGTCCCCCCCGTCCATGCAAGGATCCACTGTAGACATCCCCCAATGGAGTTTGGGGCCTAGGCTCCCCATCCATTTTTAAGGCCCATCTAGAAAACAAGTAGGCAGTGAAATTGCATGTGAAAAATAGGTGCTCATGTGATTCGTCACCATGCCCACATAGAAAACACCTACTTTTCACAATCATCCCCCACCTTATCATCCTGTCATCCGTGGGCAACCAGCCCTGGAGCGTTCTATATAGGCAGCAACTCCATTTCGGGGTCTGCCATTTGCTTCACACAATCTTCCACCAGGGTATCGGCGGCCTGAAACACCTTTTGGTCCATGGCTTGGTGATCACACACACCCAGATCCCGTGGTGAGAATCATAGTCCTCCCTCGCCTATTGCCATCTATTTGTTATTCTTCTCCAGTCCAGTGAGCTCCCTTGCACCCCAACCCTCCAGGGAATGGCCATATCTCCTATGCATCCAGCTTGCCCACGGGACTCCTAATCCATGAGGAAACCATGGATGTGTCTTATTGTGTTCCCCTTCGCTATGGGCCAAGGATCAAGCACACGCATTCCACCCTGCTCCTTGGATTTGGAATCATTTCCCAAGTGATGCCATGCACCTTGCCACCCGATAGGAACCCCACAAAAATCGACAGTGCCTTCTCAATAATGAAGTTGGGGGGCTCCGCCTACCTGGTCCAGAAGCCAAATTTGCCCATAAACATGGTATTACACAGGACCATTCACCCAGCCATGGAGATATTCAAACCAGTCCATCTATCAATCATATTCCTGAGCTCATCGATATGGACCTCGAAGTCTGTTCCCTTTCCATGACCCCCAGATATCGGGATCCCCAGGTATTTAGTGGGGAACCGGCCTTGGGGCAAGCCAACCGCCACCCACAGCTGCCCCCATCGGGAATTTACTAGAATTACTAAAGTGAATGAGTTAAGGGAAATATACATTAGTGTGACTGATATTTTCATAATAGGAAATCAAGTCTCACTAGAAGTTTAGCAAACCAACACAATAAATGTGAGGAATCTTTTCTCTCCTCTCCATGATATTAGCTGCCCCCATCGTATACCTTCAGTTAGTTTAGCAAACCAACACAATAAATGTGAGGAATCTTTTCTCTCCTCTCTCCCACTTCAATACATGAGCCGATCTTGAAAAAAGTCCAATAGGTTTGGGAGAGCAATCCACATCTACCTACCCTAGGTTTTTCCTACCATGGAGAACCCTAGAAGAATTACCCAATTCACTAACTCAATGGAAACCCAATCCTCTATGGTCGACACTATATAAAGGGATGCCTACCCTCTAAAAAACCCTAAGTTCACTCATGAGAGTACACTCAACTTCACAATTGCCTCCCTACCCTCAGTTCTACTCCTAGCCTCATCCTTGATCCCTAAGTAATCCTTGGACACTGTCAGAGATACCTCTCTATTTTCCACATAACTCCGACCATGACCAGTGTAATTGAGATCCTCAATTAGTTTGTCGAGGTCAAACAAAGGTGTTGGTCCCCTTGTGAATCACTCCTGAGGTCAGGATCTCAGATTCAATCCTATCGTTGACTCTCCCAAGTTTCTCATAAAATAGCAAGGTTGAAGAAAAGTTGAGGGTGAAAAGACTGGTTTATCCCTGTCTCCTCTTCCTTTCAGGTAAGGAACTTTCTGTCATTTCTTTTCTTTCTCACCCTATATAATGTGCATCCACACAAGAACACCAAGTATATGTGTTGTGATACCATTATCTCGGCCCAACCAAGTTGGCAAGGTCTGGACCAAGGTTCATCGCCTAGGTAGAGATATCTCATTGGTTGAAAATCATTACACTTGCTATAATCATACAAGATTATAGGAATGTACAATCATAATTTATATATGAAATTCGATCAAAAAAATACAAGTATTGCAATAAAGTAGTTTCAATACCTAGATCAATACTCAATTCCAAAAGTAGCTAAATTTACTAACTTTAATGTATTAAAAGCACAGAAACCCTAATTTTAGGGTTTTAATGAATATAACTTGCTTAAATGACTCTGACGGATAAATTTTAGTCCTTTTGTATAAAAAGAATGTACTTGACTTAATTTAAGATTCGTGAGTTAAAAATACATTATAAGAGATAAATAGGGTTTGGAAAGACAAAACCCTAACTAGGAAACCAAATTATTCTTAATGTTAGATTTTGAACAAAATAGTAATACATCTGTGTTATGCATTAATTTCAGGGTGATTGCATGGTAAATCTCAACAACACTTGTTTACTTTTATTTTGATCACTTATGAGAAACTTTTATGGTTACACCGATGACTACTCGACTAAATGACTTCAATGGTTTTTCAAGGTTTCCCAAATTGATTGCAAATAAACTATTGATTGTTTATTTAATTCCTATAATCTATAAAGTCTCTATGGATATCCTCTAATGTAAATGTAACCTGCTCAAACCATGTATCATCTCTGGTGAGTTGTAGAGCATGGGGTGAATAATGTCATCATGGGGATGACTTATGATTAAGCTTGAATCTGAAGGTTACCTCAAACCAAGCTCGAAACAGAAGGACTAAGCATGAAATGAAGTTTTATCAGGGAAGGTTATGAAATGTCCATTATAGGGACCAAAAACCTTAAAGAGGATCCCCTAAAGAGATGACACACCATTGACAAAAAGAGGATACTAGTGGTGAGGTTGAAACAAGACTATTCTTTTTAAATTTTATAATTATTATTGTTGCTATGGCTAATGATATTTTTACACCTACATGTGAATATTTGATTTCTCCCACATACCATCATAAAATGTTATACTGATCATTGTTTTATTTCATGATGTTTTAGGTTAAACTATTGATATTCTATAAAATGGACATCATGAGAAGAAGGCACCAGAAGGAAAGATACTTAAAGTTATCATGAATGATTGAGTTGGATAGTTCTTATTTTAGGTTGTAAGTAACAATTTCCCATAATATGTAACTCCCTTGTGGAGAGTTTATCTTTCAGATTGTATCAAACTCTTTTCCATTAAATGAAATTTATAATTATTTTTAGCTAATAGATAAACCTCGATCAAGTAATTATAATAATGACTATTTCCCTCTAGGTTCACCTTAATTGGGGACAACATGGAGAGGGGGTCGTTACATCTATGTACTTGTCTATATCATTTTATGTGCTTATTGATCTGTGTAGTTAATAAACCCTATCTTTGGTTCCTCTTTCTCTCCTTCTTCTTGTGAAATATTTTGACCTAATTGTTACACCAGATGATGAATATATCCAACAAATAGGACAAGGACATAGTATTATTTTCCTCTACTGTGTACTAAGATTATATTAGTACATCTCTATTTCCAAGCTTTTATATGACTCTATTTCTTTCATGACCAAGCTAGTCCACTATGACCAACTTATCAAATCAATAAAGGCGTGATAATCTGCAAGAAATTCAATAATTATCACCTTCTACCACCCATTTAAATTTAAACATTCTTGAAATCTACATATCTTAACAAAGGATAGGAAATCAGATTTAGTATGTGACATGCTTCCCTGATTATTCTCTAAAACTACCTTAACTTATTAGATACATACATACATTATTAGTACTAGGACTCAAATCCTATCTAGAAACCCATACATGTATTCTTAGCATCTCCATACATCTTCCTTAATCCCCATGAATAGTGGAACTTCCTTTCAAAAGGTAAATTTTATGTTCTTCCATGTAATATTCTAGTTAGTCCCTTAACCTACAACCTTTTTCAACCTAATAGAACCATTAATCAAACTTATCTAGATCCAATCTACATGAAAAATCAAAAGCTCATGTTCCTCCCTACATTTGGCTAGGTTACAACTATACTTATGATGAGTAAGAGTAGTGTTGCACCAACCATCATTCCATCAGGTATCATTTCTATTTCTAATCTATATAATACAAACCATTTTCTACAAAGAGGTATAATTTGTAAATCATGGTTTATGAAAAAACTTGAATCATCCTATGTTCTTGTAGTGATAAAGAAGTCTAGGATATGATATCACACTTTTAGGTGCCAATCCTCATAATAATTGAGAAAATAACTAGATGGTAATAAGGTATTACCAAACTATACCAATATCTAAGCACATAACCAAACACATAAAAAGATGAATATAAATATTATAACATTACTTATCATAAAACTCAAGTATATTCTTTAAATAAAATAGACATGAAACTAGCATTCATGAGTGTACATTATTCCTTTATAATTAGCTCATACTTGCATAAACTAATTTTTTGCATCGAGCAAGGCAATTTTTTACAAACTCTATGAACAAGAAACTATAAGAAATCCACACAACCACAAAAAATTGAAAATACTTTAAACAAGAATGAACTAGCTAAAAATATATACACTATCTGCATCATAGTAGGTAAAGTGTAACTCCCAATTCCATATACCACAACTTCAGTAGATTTTTGGAAATTATGACTACTACACAAATAACCAATGGCTTTGGGTGCATTCTTTGTACTCATTCATGCACAACCCATGTTCTCTTCCTAATGTGTTACCCATCTTCGTACTACTCTAAGTGTACATACTTAAGTATGTAATTCCTATTATGGGATTCCTAAAAGGAGTTTGACCTTGGTAACCATTTTAAAATTATTTTCTTTTAGGCCACACATTTTGAGATGCTACATAAAGTCACTAGGTTACTTTCTAAGAGATAAGAGGATTACTCAACTTCAAGTCCTAAAAAGTATGTGAATGTATTCAATGTTCATTGTTTAAATGAGTAGATGCAAAATAAACAAAATATTTTAGAATATCACATTATAGTAATAAAACATGCAACCAACATCAACAAGTGAAAGTTAATATAGAATCAATAAAAAATAAGCTTTACAACATTCAATTTTTCATGTTTTGGTTAAGACTTGAAATTACTTGTCATATACCTAACCACATGGAAGACATCACAGTATGATCATATGCATGCCTCATCATCCTTTCCTTTGGCTATACCCCCTAGTAAACAACACAACCTACATCTACCACATGGATAGGTGGATGCCTCTAGCATTTTCAACATATTCACACTCCTTTGTAATATAATGGTATATACAAATCTCATTCACAATTTATAATCAAATCATTATTTAATTTACATTTCATAATTTCTCACAAGAATAATTGGGGTTTCATCTTCTGTAATCCATAATATTACATGAAAAATATTATTTGTAGGGAATTAGACAATAGCTTAGTCATTTTCTGTCTCCCCAGTCTTAATGTGGTTTTCTAATAACACAAAAATTACTCTATGAGAACTACGGGAAGAGTAGGTTTTTGTAGATTGTAACTATGCCAAATAGGATTTTCTCTTATTAGTTAAATATCTAACTTATCTCAAAAATATAATTTGATAAGCATGTATATTTTTTCTTAGTTAGTTATTTATACTTGAGAATCTAATATTAATACATAAGAATACTAAATAGTGTACAACTTATAAGTAGCATGTAATTCATGTCAACCTCATTGTTTGTATATCCATATTAACATTATATAATATTTTCTTAATAAATTCATGTCTTTCATACACTTCAACGTGTACCTTTTACCTTTTTTTATCAAACTCCTTATTTAAATCCATATAAAAATTCATGGACATAGTAGTTAAATTTTCAAGAATCCAAAGATTCCTCCTCGTAGAATTCATATGATAATGTGAACAACAAATCATAACAACTACTTATGTTTCTTGAATATTTCCTGGAATTATCTAGAATTTTGTAATACATTATTAATTAGGATTTAATAAAATTGGAGATATATGATATTTATTTTACTTGGTTTTGCTTCTACTCAACTTCATATTAACAAAGAACTTAAGAATTGAATCATATTGGATATACATATACCTAAAATTTGTCTATTCTTGAAGTTGTGTTAAATAACTCCCAAATCTTATTGTGGTGGAGAAGAGTTTGCCTTCAAGAAACCTAGATCAACTTTAAGAATGAAAAAATATGGGAGAAAATTAGTTGAATATTGATTCTAAAATCAAAAGTGAAGATCTATAGGGTAGAAAAGTATAGAAGATGGTATAAAAGAACAATGGATCACCACTTATTTGGTGATCTAGCTTGAATTCATTGTAGAACCAATCCACAACTGGAATTTAGCATTTTTCCTTAGAAATAAGCTCAAACCCTAGGTTTTGTGGATTCATGGTAGATTAATTGACAGAAGTTGAGAGTCTTGTAAAAGTCAATAAGATGTGGTAAGGGTAAAAAGTCATACATTTACCCATAAGACCTTAATTTTTAAATAACTGTGCTCAACTCTATAAGGCATGTTAGTTGGACATACTTTATTTAATCATCCTGGAAAATGAGGTCACAAAATGAAAATTATCTCTACTGGTTAGATCATGTTATGTTGGTACTATGCAATGAGATCCAATCTTATGAAGAGTATAGTTGTATTGCATACAACATCTATGTACCAAATCATTTATTACCCAAATACAACTCTAGAATACTAAAAAGTCAATGGAGAAATGACCCAAGTCTGGATCCCTAGAATAAAAAATCATTAACACAATATATTCATGAATAACAAAACAAAAAAAACTTTATATAGCATAACATAAGAACAACACGGGTAAATGTGGAAAGAAATTAACTATTACCTGATATCAATATAAGAGTCCCTTAGTTTTAAACAACATGTATGTCTCATTTTTCGATCATCAAACATATAGAAGTAGATGAAATATGAGAGTGGAGAACATAATAATTGTATTATCATGAGAACTTGATATCTAAAATCATAAAATAGGTACACATCATCAAAACTATGATGAGTAAGCTATATATGATATAAAATTGTAGTTTTAAGAGAACCCCATATTTCTTGGATAAACCACTGTAATAACAAGAAAATGTCACCCATTTAATATTGTATTTTGAACATGCAAGTGCTTTTTATGTGTATTTCATTCAACAATATAATAAGGACTTTGACCAACTTCCCAAAAAAATGGTTATGTGAAGGACATCAAAGCCAAAGCAATGTACCCTATTTCAATGTGAGGGACTATAAGATTAAAGATTGACATTTAACCCTATTTATAAGGGACATCACAAACAACGCCAAGAGATAAACCTTTTATCAGCATTGTCTTCCCTTCCATGACAGAACAAGTGCATACACACAACCTTGTGTTCTTCCCCCAAGAAGACAGATAGGTTCACAAAGTTGTATAATGGACATATATAATTCTATTTTTTGGTTTATTTAACACATATAGGAAAAATGAAAGCAGTAATCATTAGGGAACATGTAGATTAAACATGTATACACATTCAAAATAATTTTGACTATAAACAAACATGAAAATAACACTAGTATGGACAATATGATGACAAAAGTGTACCATGATTAAGAGCATTGGATCGAGCAACTTTACTAGATCTTTGAACAATCACCCAAAGTGACACTAAAAATACAAACATGTGTGATTTGATTAACATCAACAATGTTTAGATTTACTATTTATGTTCATGAAGGTTGGATGTTTCCCCTTAGATGAGGTGTCACATTTTATAAAATCAATTTTGAACATCTCAATTAGTGCATGTTCATCATCATATTACATTACAAAATCATGAATGTAACATAGGGTGAAACATCATTAATTGGATCAGGGATCTAGAAATAGAGTTTCATGGATGTTAAATGGGAAATCATTAGGTTCAAGCTGAATAATTACTTAATTGATAACATTGTAATATTAAGTAATGTTGAGCCATTATAAGGGAAGATGGTCTTCAAAGAAGAATGAATGAGATCAAGCTTGTATATTTTGTCTTAAGTACCCTAGTGTTACTAATTTGAAGTGTTTCTATAGCATCGGACATCATTTAGGGAAAGTTTGATACAACGTTAAACATATAATTACCAGCTTGTGTGGTTGAACCACATTTCATGTAGTAGAGTCATTCATGCACAAAAGAGATGATGTTTGGATTTTAAGGTACAAGTCACTAGATCTAGTACCACAAAGTCCATAAAAATCACATGTAATGGTACTTTCCACATAACAATGATATAAGTAGATAATGTTTATGGTCATGTTCAATTTGTTTCTAGAAAGATAGAATGAGTTATTAATTTACTAAAATTATGAATAAGTGAGGCACACTAGATCATATTTGAGCATAAACTTAAGAATATTAGCATTGAAATCCACATTACATTGTTTAGAAAAAAAATGATCACATTAGGTTAAATATATGAGGTCAAGGTTGATTTGTGTCTTATATGGAATCAAAACTTACTAATCTAAAGTCATAAAGATGATTTGAGGCATGAAAGATCATGGTCAGATATTTTATATCATTTATTATTTAAAAAAGTTCAAAATTTGTCATTTTCAGCATATCAGTAGATCAAAGAGTAAAATAAGGTATTCAACATGATTATGTTAAAAGGATTAAGTTTTTCATATCAATAGTATATATTATATGTCAAGACTGGCCAAAGGATCAATTGTTTATCAAATTTTTAGTATATATAATTTTCATGAAAGAGGAGAGGGAATTATCGACTACTGGTGATGTGGCATGTTTTTGTTGACCTCGTGAGGTTTGACCATTGGTGAAAAGAGAAAGGGGCTGAGAGGAGGGGGAGAAGCTCCACACCATTTTGAGACCAATGATTCATTGGATCTACGTCCATGGTTGAGATGGAGTGATGAAGCATTTGAGTGGTCGTGATTTCTTCAAGCCCTTGGATATTTGTACCATCATGGTCCATCATAATATGAAGATGTGGAGTCATCGCCTCCACTAAAATGACCCATGCATTTGTGGTCAACCCTGCATTAGTGTTTCTCTAATTAAGAAATTAGAGAATAGCATGAGGGGTCAGGGGACCATAAGATTTTGTTGATGGAGTCACCCTGAGCATATAGACTCCACAAAAGATTTGGATGGCCAGAAGGATGTTTGAAGGTAGTAGCTCTTCACCAACATTGCTACAGTTTAACTCTGTTGTTGATGGAGCAAATAAATGGCAAAGAGGGTGAGAAAAGTTAGGGGAAATATGTGTTGACCTAACAATTATACATTGTCCATATTTTAATGATGACTTAACCATTCCATTCATGTGTATCTAATATTTCTTACTGAGATCAATCTCAAATATTAGGTATATCATGAGGATGAAACAAGAAAACCCTAGTTTTCTAGAAATAAGTGAAATTAAACACAAATGCACGAATTGAAGAATATACATATTTTATATTAGAATCCTAGTGAAAATTATTTTTGGTGAATGTATGACTAGTAACAAAGATTAATCAAAATTTCGAGAAATGATATTGAAAAAATTATACACTTTTTGTGTATTTGTCATAATCTTTGATAGGGATGCTTGTTGGTCAAGTTTCCCCTTAGGTAACATGAGCGATAGCCATATTTTGGATTTTGATAGATACCATTGTTGGCCATGTTTGCCCTGGGGTAATTTGGCCAACAACTTAGCACTAGGAAACCTAATGCATCCATTGGATGAGTTTGTTATTAGTTTTAAACTTGATCGGAAACTACTGATGAGACAACAAGCAATGTTGGCTAGGTTATCCAAAAGGTTACTCGAAAGGCAACATTGTACTTTAAGTATTAAATAGTGTATTTAGTCTTTCAGAAGGTTGCAAACTTCAAAAATAGATACATTTCAACTCCTAAAATAGAAAGAATTCAATCTAAGTGTCTCTAGTGGCTAGTACAAAATCTCAACTATAAAAATGGGCCCTTAGACTTCATTCTAAGTTATCCTTCTATGCTCCCATTCAATAGTCGAGTATTTGAGCCTTAAAGAGCCCCTATTATCCCTCATTATCGATTACTTCTCTCCATCCAATTTGAGTGAATTAGGAATTCTACAAGAGAGCTTCTCCATTATAAGCATGTTAATGATTTCTACTTTATCTTCCAATCTCACTCTAGCAAAGTGATTTTTGATCTTTTCTTCCTTGATGAAGGAAATAGTGGATTCAAGTCTGAATATCTCCTATAAGAATCGGTAGGCCTTATACAAGGAAAAATATTCTTGGTAGGTAGATATGTAGGACCTATGTAATGGTTATTGACTCCTTGATCCTAAAAGGAATTCTAGTTTAGCCATTATTCTTGAAAAGCATGGCCATTTGTTGTAACTCTTTTTGTTTAATATAAAGCGTGTAACATGGTTTAAAATCTTTCGTAATGACCCCTTTTGGTATGGATTTACATCTCCCAGTTTGAGGTTGGAACCACTATAAATGTTAGTCTTCTCTGGTGTTTCCCCAATCTCTCTCTGCCTTACTTTTCATACTTGCAGTATTTTTGTAGTAACTATCTTAGAGGTCTAGTGAATTTAGCTTAAGTGATTTTATCCCTATTCACCCACCCTCTAGATGCCATAGACCCAACAAGTGGTATCAAATCTTTGTCTTCTCCAACAATCTACTCCCATGAGTAAGGGAAGATGGGAAAATATCTACTTTCTCAACATAGAGGGTGGATCCTCTATACATTCACATATCTTTTATGGCGCAAACTTCCTTTTTTTTAAAGGAGGATGTAATTCTAAAAACAAGGGTTGAGCTTTGAAATGTGGAAAGTGATTAGTCTTCTCTATACTAGGCCAGAAGGAGAAATATTACTTTGAATGGCGTAAGCATTAAGAAGACACAACTAAATTCTAGATTTATCTGCACCATCTACTCAACCCTTACTTTGAAAAAATTCAATCAAATTTCCTCTTGGGACACAAGTTGTGAGATTTTGGGTAAACTTTGTATCACCTATAAAGGTACAAAAAAAGTCCAAGAAATCAAGGTGTATTATTCAATGGACTTTTTAAATGCTTCAATAGGAGGATGAAAGAAATTTTGGCTAAAATGTATCAAAGGCTCAACATTCTTTTCAATAGCCATGCCTCCACTACTATAGAAACAAGTTATTACGTCAGTCATTTTAGACATACATCATTAGTTAAAAATCGATGACCAAGTGGTCGATGCTAAAACTCAAGTGATTTGTCATTGGTATGGGAAACCCACAACAAGTTTTTTTGTCATTGGGTCCATTTTACAGCAAAAGTGATGGTGTAACATGCAATGATAAATGATTTTGTGGTCTCCTTGACCTTTCCCCATCAGTTATATGAGAAACAAATGATGCCTTTAATCTAATAATGCAACAATGGTTTCCTATGACTGTTCCTCGACATTGGGGTAATTAGATATAATCTACACTAAATAGCATGACATCAGTTTTATTTATGTTTGAACATTGAAAATTTTAGTTATATTCTGTTGGTTTACTATAAGTAAATGACATATAACATATATGTAGTTGGTTAATAATCAATGATAAATGTGTATGTTTTTTTTATAGTAGGTCTGCAGACCTCTTGTCCAACTACTAGTCTATATTCTTCTTGCAGTTCTTTAGAACTCAAAGTTCTGAAGAACTAGAGGCCTCTACAACCATTGTAGCTTAGCAACAGGCCAACAAACATACAAAAAGATATATAATATATATATATATATATATATATATATATATATATATATATATATATATATATATATATATATATATAGAGAGAGAGAGAGAGAGAGAGAGAGAGAGACACACACACACACATATACATATATATACATATATATACATACAAACATGCCAAAAAACCTCAAATTATATCATTTTTCACTTCAAATGCACACACATATCCATGAACACACAACTCAATTGATTCATTTCTCTGTCACACATTAAACTTACA
The DNA here is from genome assembly GCA_963693085.1 of Alisma plantago-aquatica. NCBI lineage: Eukaryota > Viridiplantae > Streptophyta > Magnoliopsida > Alismatales > Alismataceae > Alisma > Alisma plantago-aquatica. The sequence goes on from OY856415.1 coordinate 519,421,014, forward strand.
TACATATGCACAAATACACAGCATTGTCTTCCTTCTGCACTTCACATTCGATTCACACACACATACCCACATCAACTGTCATATCAAAATATAAATCCATAATGTACAATAATATAACAAACAAAAATATGACATCAAAGTTTCAACTACAAAAATATCAATCAACCCTCCCATTCATCGTTCAAATCCACATATTTCATGAATCAATCTGCCCACACTTCACGTAGGTCATTCAGATGCTCCAATTTATAGGGTTTAGCAGTGTCAAAAAATTGCAAAGAGAATGAGTCATAATTCTAGTTAGATTTGAGTGTTTGTATTATAAAATGAAACTACTTCATTATTATGATCCAAGACTGATAACATTACCTTCTCTATACATTTGATTTATTACAGGGTCATGGCAATCATTTTTATGTACAATATCATGTTTATGTGCATGCCAAATAATTGTCATGTATGGGACCCTGTAAATTTAGATTTATGTTATTAAATGTAATACATAAGAGTTGGTAATATGTATGCAAGTGGAATGAAAGGACTACATCAACACTCTTCCAAGTTACTGATTTCTTTTTCGTATCTACTTTCCCTTTGCCTCTATGGAATGCTTTTACAACATTGTAATTTAATTAACAAATATGCTGCATTATTAAAATGTCACATGATGCAAACATTACTAAATATGTTGAGCATAGAAAAGCTATACTTATGCACGAATAACCAATTTCATTGGGTGTCCCTCATTTGGTGTATGTTTTATAGGATCAAAGAAATACACATTCCAATTCTTGGGAACAATCAATAACAACTGGAAGTTCTTATTTTTGACTGTGTAGAAGAAAAATAATATAAAAATCAAATTCCACAACAAATTGTATATCATAAGTTAGACTTAAATAAGAAGTCCATAATTTACACAATGTTGAAGTGAACTAAAATCATAGTTGTGGAAGAATAAAAAAAAATACATCATAGTACTGACATAATCTATGATGCCACTTGGACATCGAAGTACATCATTAATCAATGATGGCATTATAAATGCCAAACTTGCTATTCCAAACTCATCAACCTCATAATTTTTTTGTTTGGTCAAAAAAACGTGTTACTATAATACCAAAACTTTGGGCATGAAGTACCCCATTACAGCAAGAGCTAAAAAAACCTTGATACCAACAAGCTGGTAATCAAGGGAAAAAGACCATAAAGATCTAAAAAATTGTACATAAGGCTTTAACCCTAAATAACTCAACCTAATGACATGAAGCCTTATGCATATCCAAGCACTCAATAGCATAAAGGACACCCACAAAGTATGAGCACAAAGATGATGCAGGCAGGCCACACCCCATCATACCAAGATCTCTAGGAAATCAACACCTACGCTACAATCCTAGGCTTTGTAAGATATCCAGGACTTAGACGTAGTCCAAGTCAGTAATGGGAAGCATGAGCACATCCTGCTTACTTAACGGAATCAATCACTGGACCAACAAAGAACAAACGAATCCGAGGTTGTAGATCACTGATCCTCTCTTCACTAGCTTTTGATACACCCACAAATTGTGATGAGAGGGGACTGAGATCAAACAACATCATCATCCCCTACTCCCTAGCTAGCTCCATCTTGAGGTCCAACGAAGCATCACAGGATGGAACATACTCTGAATGTTGTTGTTTGCACAACAACACCACAACAAACACCTGAATGGTGTTGCCTTATCGCAATGGCAGAAGGAACTAAGGGGGGAAGGAACAAGGACATTCTGCTCCCCATAGAACCAACCACACTCACGATCATCAAGTGGCCTGAGGCCAACTCTAGACGAGGTACCCGACCAGGACCCGATGCCCCTGTTTGCACAGAGGCATTTTCACAAACACTTTGAGAGTGTTCCATCACACATCAGTAGAGGGGTCAACAGGATTTCTCCAGGTTAGTGCCGCAACACCTCATCCACCCTTCATCCAGTAGTGAAACTACCAGCGTGATGATGGAGGAGGTACCCTCTGCTATGTCGGGGATACCAATACTGGAGGTGATACCAAGTAGGAAGCACCGCCGGCCGGACAGGGAAAAGAAGAAACGGTCGATGTCGTGGGGCCACTGTTGCACTGGACGAAGCCAGGTTCCAGCTTAAGATAAGGAGGGACAAGAATCAGAGAGGGAAATCGAGGGACTCCCTTACTATGGCTGCGATGATGGAGCAGTCGTGCAAGAAACTAGATCTAGTAGGAGGCAACTCCTCTCCATCCCTCCCTCTTAAATGGGATGGAGTTGACAATGTCGATGCTGCCGAAAATGACCCAGGTCCTGGCTTCAGCACTGCACATCACGTCTCCTCCTCGTTCCATGTCGTGATCAACCCCAAAAAATAGCAACCAAAAACTTGCTTGAGAATCCCTTTCTCCAGAGATCGTTGTTGACTTCAGTCGAGGAAGCCACGTAATGGCCAATGAGGGCCATGGGGAGGAAGGTGCCAAAGTGGCGCTCCCTCCCCATAGCGGTGGCTATCGGGAAATTCCATAAAAAGTTACTATTCATGTATCCAGAAGGCATTTTTTTAATATCAGCCCCATAATACAAATGACTAAATAATATATATTCAATAATCAATTAATATGTAGGAAATAATTAAGAAATATGTATTCTTCACATATGATAGGGTATTCAGACTCATCCTATCCAAAGTGTTCAATGATTGATCTTGAAATATCTTAGATACATATTTCAACCCTATATAGTGATGTGATCTATACATATGATCTCCTCCCAAAGGTTGATCACCATAGTATTTCATTGCTCTATATTGTCTCACCATCTTGTCAACATCTTGCAGCTAGGGCTTAAGGAGTCGAACAAATCCTATGGAATAAAATGTGAGGGCGGAGGGTTCAAAACCTTTGGTGGCTTCTTAGCTATTGTGGGTTGTATGCATGTATTTACATATTAGCTTTTGATTATTTATATAAATTTCAATATACATTTTTCATACCTCAAGAAATACATTGAATCTTGTGGGCCACTCAAGAAATCCTTCTTCTATCTCTACTATTGTGGTTAAATCTAGGTGATCATATGGGAGAGGTGTGTCTCTCATTGACGAAATGACAAGTATGATGTTCCCAAAAATATGATCAGTCAGAAGGGAATACCAGAAACTATCTTGATGACTGAATCCTTAACATCTTCCATGATGTTGTATGATTGAACAACGATGGAAAAAATCATTTTCTATCCACCTACAATTTTACAAAACACAAAATTTAAATTGACACACATATATATTGACTTGAGGGATTATTTCATCACTATATGTATATAAATAGAGTTAAATTGAAACTGATATTGGTCATGCCATTTGGGTTTGAAGGACTACTCCCATTACACTCAATATGCATGTGACACTATACATGTTCAATGACTGTTGAAGGATTTGGAACTTAATGTGAAGACTTAAACTCCTCCAAGGATGCAATGATTAATCTTTATAACTCCTCCATGTCCATTCCCCCTTTCTTAGTCGATTTGCTCTTTTGCTGGAATGCGTCAAAAAAGATTTTATCCCATACCCACCTCAAATTGTCCTAACACAGCCATGATGCTCTTTTGTCCCTAGATCAACAATCAATTCATTGTGTGTATCTAGAGGAGTGAACTTTACCTCCTTTATGTGCTGACTCAGATCCAATTCTTCATCATCAAAACCAACTAATCAATAAATTTAGCAATCCAGTCGAAAAAGAACATAGACATATTGTGAAACCAAGAAATTTATCATTTTTAAAGCCAGTTGTTGGGTTGCTTGGAAGGGGGTTTCTCCAACATTGTTTTTCCTTGCATTTATCCACTCAATATAGTGATGAAACCATCCAAAAGTACTAGAAGATTCAGTAGTGGAAGGAGTAGCAGTAGAAGTCCCTTTCTCCTTCTCTCTCATCTGGTGGCATTTAATGTAACCTCTTGGACCCAACCAGTGGTTGTGCACATTCTTTTCATGCCTATCTTTTTTAGCATCTTGAATGGCCTGATTAATTCAATAATAAATATAAAAATTAACCATAAGAAATCATAAAAATATAATTCATTCAATAAGAAATATTTTTAAAGTAATTATAAGATATGAAAATGAAATTAATTCAATATATTGAACACATCTATTTTTCTCTAATCAATAAACTCATTTGGGTTATGTTTATCAATATAGTTCCATTTAAGAGTGGGTTCATGATGCTTCCTGTGTCCAAAGATGTAGTCTCTTATGAGGATTGTCTGCTATACTCTATCTCTTTTCATGATGTGATGAACAATATACTTGTGACACATCTTTTCATCAAGCTCATATCGTCTCTAAAAAGGTTCAACATTCACTACTATTTAGAAATGTTACAAGAAATAATAGGAAAAACTATAAAAATGCAAATGCATTTATGTCACCTTTAACTCCAACCCAGATGAGGTATTTATTGGTTGTAATCACTTGTCTCCAATCCTAAACATAGAGAGATACTTTTCTTATAGAAAGGACCTCACAAAATATAACAAACTCTTTAGTAAACGATGTGCCTACTTCAATTAATTCAACAACTCCCTTCCTTGTTTCTCTATTTGGGACAATTTTCATCACATTTATCCCTCTCTTATGTTTTGATTTATCAACATTGTCATCACCCTAGTCAGGATGCTCATAATCCTCATGTGCAGGATCCTAATACTCAGAATCACTATGCTCTTGGTCATATGCCATCTATAAAATGAAAAGTAAACATATGAAAAAAGTCAGATCACATACAAAAAGTTTGATCACATATGAAAAAGTCATATCACATATAAAAAGTTTGATCACATATGAAACAATCAGATCACATATGAACATATAAACATGTTATATAACACAAATAACATATGAAATATTACATGAAGTATACCTTAAACTAATATCCCTTGTGTGTGGTCTTCAAATTTATAGTGATTAGTGTTAGAGTGAACATTTACCCTTGGTAAGGTATCAGAAAATGGACTAGAGTGATCATACTTGTCATAGTATTCTTCATCAATAGGATATGAAATGAACTGTCTTTTCCCATGAAGAACGACAAACCAATTTTTTTTACAAGATCGTCAATGTAGAATACCTATTTTTCCTCTGATGCCATGATGAAGGGTTTATCCTTATCGTGTGTCCACTCAAAATTCATTATTGTGAAACAATGTTCATCATTATAGGCCCTTTTTGTTATAAACCCATTTACACCTAAATAATGGATCTCTAAGCCCCATGTAGTGTTTTGCCCATATGCCTTCGATGACAATGTAATAAGATGTCTTTCTTTCATGTGAAATCTTATCATTGGCACTAGAAAAATACAATGAAGATTCTTGAAGGATGACCCCACTGCTTTGGATGAAACTCTTATCATCTTGACATTTTGTATAGTATGGAAATACATTTATGTCAAACCTTTCGTAACATGTAACTTGGGTCTTTAGCTCATACACGATTGAATTGATAGTTTTTGTAGCATTGTTTGGAGTTTGAGATAGTTGATTGAATACTTTCTTTTCAAACCACCTAATAAATGTCTAGTTATACTCTCTATCAAGACACATTGAACTAGGTTGAGGATAACTTCTCTTGAGCTCGTTCGTGTGTTTTGTGACATAAATACCCACATCATCAATATTGTGTAAAATATACAAGTGCTCATGATTGATATTTATCTATTGTTCTCCCAAAATACCTTTTCCAGAATAAATGACATGATTCACATTATTAGCAGGAGTTTTGTTGCAACTCAAAAGGTCATTACAAAGTCCATAACCCCCTAGCAACATAGCCCTTGTGAAAGACTATATTTTTGGCTTAATTTTGAGGATGGAATTTGTTTTAAGGTGTGTATTATGTGATGGAGTGGAATTTTGGAATATTTAAATGTCTAAAGGCACAAGTGAAGTCATACATGTTGAGTTGTTTGAGATTTTCAATTGTTTTGGTAAAGTTCGATTATTGATTGAGGTTATATAATGATTTGGATCCATAAGTTTATGCCTATTTGAGGAATTCAATTGATTGGACTAACAGTTGATTTTTGACACCAAATTCAGGCACAAGGAAGCTTGGGTAGTGAGAAAGTTGTGGTTAAAATTTGGTGGCAATTGGATGTTTCTAGAGAGAGTTATAAATGTTTGAAAATGATTAAATATTTTTGTATAGTTGATGATCCATAGACCTAAGTTGGTGGTTTGATGATGTGTCACGCAACCTTTGACCTTGGTTGGACATGACCAAGACCTGAGTCACAGATTGGCTTCATGGCTATCTTTTAACCCTTGGTTTAACTGATCAGACGGTTTAAAGACCTTACCCCAGCTCCAGACAAAGAGGAGACATGGGACAACATCATGGGCGAGCACCGATGCCCCTCATGCTCACTAATCGTGGGACGAGAGGGAGGTCTGGCCCAGCAGTTGGCTCCATACTGGCCTATGCTTTCTTTTGACCCCTCATATGCAGTTTTCTGTGAAGAGATGAGCCAGTTCCACCTTCATGTCCTGGTCATTTCTCCACTCCACCAAGCCAACAAAGCACAAGATGGGGAGAAGAAGGAAGAGCACTCTAGCAGAGGACCTCAATGGCATCATAGAACCTATAAACCTTAACTAAGCTAGTGGAAGGTACAGATTCATCTTGTGGGTCGAGATCTGGGCAGACAAGCTTGAGGTCGTCAGAGAAGATACCTTGAGCATGTACTTGAGACTTATGCTTTCTCCCCCAATCAGATGAGTAGGAGATGTTCGACAACGTCTAACGGAGAACTCGGAGTCTCTGTCTTGAGCTAGGAGGGACCAGAGGCATTTTGCCTCTTCTGCACCTCCGCTGCAGCCGCAAGCGACGGTGAGCTCGTGGGGATGGAGACCCAAGGGCTATGGGGAGCTTCTATGTAGCCTTGGATGTCTAGCTGGGGATGTCAGAGTTACTGGTGGCCAAAGAAGAAGACGAGGAGTGCCTGAGCCTTGTAGATTCCTCATCGGAACTAGAGCTCACGGTGACAACCTGTGCAAAATATGGGAGACGAGAGTCGTGTGCGAGAATGGGTGAAAGAGGGAACCCCGATTAGGGTAAATGGATCAGAGGATCTGTGGATCCAACCCAGAGATCCAGATTGGGTCCCAGCGAGAAGAGGCGCATGCCTTAGAGCCACATGGCGTCCAACGATTGGCCCACGAAGGTAATTAATTCAGTAATGCCTAGATCTTGTATAATTCACAGTAATGATCTCATTTATCCAAAAATTACAAATAATATACCAAAATTCTCAGAAAAATGTGTAGAATAATAAAAAATCATAATATCAGGTTTTTGATGCACAAATATCAGTGATATCTTGTTAGTTGTGAAATGCTTAACTGATAGCTAATAAATATCAAACAGTGACATAAAATTATGAGAAAATACCAATAAATCATAATTCATGTTTATATTGCATATGATGCCAGTTATGGTCTTGTTGATGTACGAAATCATGTAATTTACTCCATATGGCTAATTAGGGCTAATAACCCTAAAGAACATGTAATAAATACATGCATGCTCAATAATGGTGAAATTTACAAAGTAAGTTCATATCAGTATCTGGAACCCCAAATTTAATTATGAGATAATTATGACAAATATAATTTATGTTATATGAAGATGAACCTTAATACATGCATGAAACTCTAATTTAGGTTAATGATGTAACCTAGGGTTAATTTGTGCACAAAAATGCTATGGAAGATAATGTTCAGATAATGAACTATAATCTAGAATATGACATCAGTAAGATAATCCCAAGAAGATAATACAAGTAATAATGAGAATATCCTAATGAGATAAGATAAACCCTAATGAACACAATTAGGGTTAAGATGAGATGTAAGATGATGAGAACCTGATGATAGTATATTATCTTATCTTTATCAGGGTTGACTAGGATGTAGATGATATGAGGATATGATGATTAGGTTTGATCTTGATCAAGGTACGCCATTACCTCTTACTTGGCTTATTATACATTATGCTTGTGTTATATGTAGTAAAATACATGGCATATGGTATTGGATGAAATGATTGTTCGTGTATGATGTCTTGCTTGATTTTCAATACTTATGGCTATGAACACTGATGTTCCATCATAAGATAGCTCATAAACCACTTGGTGGTAGAGGGCATGCATAATGATCACAAACAACTTGGTGGTAGATCATATGATGTTTGTATAATGATCACAAACCACTTGGTGGTAGATCATAAGGCCTAAAAACATCGAACCCCTTGGGGGTTAGATGTATGAGATATATGATGGAAATGTTTTTAAAAGTATGTGTTCTCTTTCATTAATGAACATCTTTGTGCAAGTTTATGATTTTCTTATATTTCTTTATAATTGCCAAGTATTAGTTTTATCTTATTGCCAAGGTATGATGAGAGGTATATAAAAGACATGTAGGCATACTCAGTATAATATTCTTGAATATTGTGCTGACGTGTACCACATAATATTTTGTTTAGGTTGTGGTTATGCTCTTGAAGATCCATGATAGTTGAGAGTTGTATGGCGAGAAGATGTACATGTGGACTTATTGTCTTAAGATCTTGTAGTTTAGTAGTAGTACATGTATATGTATAAGTTTGTTGTCCAATATGTAATATCAAATGATGTAACAATTGATGTTGTAATTATATGTTGAATGGTGAACATGTGTTGTATGGTTTTATTATTGTTCATGTGCATGTGCTCCTGATTGTTTCCTTCTGACTCCCTTGATTTTCTTCTTCTTAGCCTACTGTGTGGTGTTTAAATTGGGATTCTCACTGAGGTGAGGGTTTCAATTTGGACGTCACACATCAGATTAAGTTTTAGAAAATCCGGGGACATCACAACCCTCAATCATACTCTCTTCGGGGAGACAATGGTTCTGAACACCACCTTTAAAAACACTCATGTACTGCTCAAAAGGATGCATACAATGTAAGAAAATTAGACCCAACATTTTCACTTTCCTAGTCAAATAGAGAACCAGATGTACCATGATATCAAAGAATGTAGAGGGGGAATACTACTCAAGTTGGCATAGGGTAACAAGCACGTCTCTTTGTAACTTATGTAGAATATCAGAATCAATTACTTTGCATACAATGTGAAAGAAGAAGCAAAGCCTAGTGATTGAAAACCTTACATGCTTAGGAAGGACAGATCAATTAGCACAAGAAATATATGTTTCATTAGAGTGTGACAATCATGATATTTAAGACCTATCAACTTCAAAATCCTTCATTTGTACCAATCTACAAATATTGGCTGAGTATCCCTGTGGTACCTTAACATTACACAAGCACTCACAAAAAGTTATCTTCTCCTTTAGGGGCACTCTATTCCTTAGTTGAGCCATTGAATGTTTTGCACTACTTTTAGTAAGGATTTACCTTTGGCAGATTCCTTTGGTGACCAAGATATACATTATAACCACCATGTTTTTTTAATAGAATATGTATGTTTCTCACATATAGGACATATGTTGGTTCCTTTGACGTTGTAGTCACACGTTCCCATAAATAGGAAAATCATTGATAGTGCAAAATAGCATATCATCTAAATTAAACATCTATCTTCGCAAATCATAATAAGTAACAAACCTTCTACCCATAGTTTCTTTAGGTCATCAATCATAGGTCAAGGTAATATCAATATCATTGCCAAGTTGTTTTTAGTTGAATATCGACAATGAAAAATGGCATTATTTATTCTTCATACACAACCAAAAGGAAGATTGTATACCAAAATCATGAAAGGCCAAGTTCTACATTGGCTGCTTAATGTTCCATATGGATTCATCTCCTTAGTTCAAAGTCCAAGTCTTATATTCCTAGCTTCTTCACCATATCCAAGATACAATAAATCAGTCTTCTTCCACATTAGGGAATTAGACGCATGTTGTGCATACCGATGCTGGTTTTCTTTACCTCCTTCATGCCAAGATAACTTTTGTACATCTACGGTATTAGCAAACAAGCCTTAAAACGGTGGTATTATAGGCAAATATCACACACCTTGGCAGGAGACTCATTTTTGGTCTTACCAATTTCGTACTTTTGTACCTAGATGTGCCGCATTATCAATATTCTAATCAGTCGATATAGTCCTTTTGAAACAACAAACAGACATTTGGACATGCATGTATCTTCCTAGCCTCAATTCCCATTGGGAACAACATTTTTTCATTTCATTTGTTGAGATTGGAAGTTTATTTCTGTAACATCCCTGACCTGGGTTATGCTTTAATCCTAGATGTTTTGTTTAAGAAAGATAATCATATTCTTGCTCTTATCTTTTGAAAAGTAATTAAGGCTCAAGAGGAACTTATGTTTCAATTTTAGTCCTTTTTGAATAATGCTGAAATAATGTTTTTCTTGTTTTGGACTAAAGTGCAAATTACCCAAGTTGAGGGGTTAACTTGCAAATGTCACATGATAAAATTTTCCTCAAGTGTTTAAGCATCATAAGAATTTGAATGATGCAGAGGTATGGATTGTAAAAGCCAGAGCACCGAGAAAGAGCTTATTAAGCAATGTTTGTGCATTAAAATCTAGTTTTGGTGTAATGAGCAACTTACCCAAAACCTTGGGTTCAATATACAAAATACCAGTTCAAGAGAGTCCCTAATGTTTCTTGGTATCAATTAGAGACAATAAAATCAGAGGGGCATCTCATTTGAATCTCTTTGGAGGAGAGAGAATCCTGATATTAAAATAATCAAGATTTAAGCATAATTGAAACCCTAATTCAATTTAATGCAAAAATATATATATTAATTGAAGTGCCCTTCAACCAAAAATGAGATGGTTGAAATTGTATAAGTGTGAACGTCCTTGTGCCTTTCAAAGGCCACGAAATATCTAAAGTGAGTGGAGAGCCCACTCACATTAGTTAACAAAAAAGTAATATCCACTCAATTTTGGATATTATTATTATAATGGTTAAGGTGCTTAATTTGTTTTCTTTTAATTCATGGATAATGAAGATGAATTACAAGGTGGGGGAGATGTCTTCGTATTCAAGGGATTGAGGGGAGTATGTGGCACCAATTTTGGTAGTTGAAGGAATTAATTATCACTTTCTCTCTCATGAAATTTCCATATATACATCCCATTTTCAACCCACATGAAAGGCTTTTTCGACCCTTCTTTGTTTCCTTGCTTTGGTCGTTCACAAAGGAGCTTTGCAGAAATAGTAGGACGTGCCCCAACCTGTAGGTAAGCTCCATAGTCATCTTCAACCTTTATTTCATGGTGGAAATCAAAATTCAATGCTGAATTTCTTCTTTTCTTCTTTCAATCTTCAACCTTGGCCATTCACTTCACTCAAAGACTTGAGAACGGGCCTTGGACAGTTGAGAGAGATTCATTCACCATTGAGGACGTGAATCTTGATGCTTGGACTCATTTTTGAAGGTGGTTTATATAATTTCAACCCTTAAATGTCATTATTGCTTGCAATTTATTCATTATATGTTGAACTTTTCTTCCTTTTCGATTTCCTTTTGTTAGTTGTTGAAATCACCATAAGAAACACAGTTAATTTCTAAGGTTTTCAGCTTGAAGATGATGATGTCATCTTAATCACACACCTCAACAAAGGAATGGTCAAACGGTTTTCAAAACCGAATATGTTGATTCAATTTCAAAACTAATTGAGCTAATTCGATTTCAAGACCGAATGGGCAATAGAACCCAAGACCGAATGGGCAATTGAACCCATGACCGAATGGGCAAATTGAACCCAAGACTGAATGGATAATTTACTTCAAAACCATAAGGGTAATTAAGTTCAAGACCGAATGGATAATTAACTATAAGATTGAATGGGTAATTGAGTTCAAAACTGAATGGGTAATGGATCTCAAGATCGAATGGATAAATTGAACCTCAAAACCATTTGAGGTTATTTGCTGATATGAAAGATGGAGATCCAATGGATCAAATTAATTTAATTATGATGGATTCCATAATGGATGATCCATGGATTGCAAACCCTAATCGATTGATTGAAGAATTCCTAATTGAATTGGATCAATTTCTTGTTTGATGGTCCAGACGGTCTCAAGACCGTTTGGAAGCAAACGGTCTCAAGACCATTTGGAGGTCAAGGGATGTGATGGATGATTAGAAATCCAAGGGCTATAATTTGATAAACTTTCAATGGTCCAATTGATGTGTGACTCAATAAAGAAAACCCTAAAATCAATTGATTAATTGATTGGAAGAAACCCTATTGGTCCAATCAGTTTCAATGTGGTTTGGACAAAATGGTCTTGAGACCGACCATTTGGAGGGCAAACGGTCTCAAACTGTTGATGTTCATTCGGTTTCAATAATAAATTGAGCACATTATTTCAAAACCGATTGAAGAAGTTAGGGCAAGACCGATTGAAGGTCAAAAACCTCAAGATCGCTTGGAGAAACAATTGAACCAAGACCATTTAAGGTCAAACGGTCTTCAAGACCATTTGAAGGTCAAGTGACTCCAAGACCGTTTGAAGGTCAAGGAGGTCAAAACCTTTTGAAGGTTCAAAAGTAACAAAACCATTTCGAGATCTAATAATCTCATAGCTATGAAAGATTAAATAACCTTATGATTGATAAATGATGTTTATCAAAGGTAGCTACAATGCTTGTACCTTTAAGGTACTAGGGTGATTAGTTCCCTTTGAGGGCTAACCTTTGATGTTTATGGAAGCAACATCTCAACACACTAAGCTAACCCTAAGTGTGTAGACTTAAATGAGGGGTTGACCTAATCTAATCAAGTTTAAAGTGATCAAAATCCTAGAAGGGATGAGAGAGAGAGGAATTCATACACGTATAATGATTAAGTGGTTAAGCTCCTACACTCTCAAGATGAAAATAATATGTAATTAGGGTATGATCCTTGATAAAGAGATCATGAAACCCAAATTAAGAAGGCTGATGAACCCTAACCCTAATTTAGAGCAATGCTAGGTGTAACCCTAATCTAGGGTAATGATGTAACCCCAATCTAGGGTGATGATATGAGAAATCCCAATTTAGGGTAATATAATGAGAAACCCTAATTTAAGAGGATGTTTCATGAAACCCTAATTAAGGGTGATGTCATGTGACACCCTAATTCAGGGTGAAGTCATGTGAAACCCTAATTAAGGGTGAAGTCATGTGAAACCCTAATTAAGGGTGAAGTCATGTGAAACCCTAATTAAGGGTGAAGTCATGTGAAATCCTAATTAAGGGTGAAGTCAAGTGAAACCCTAATTAAGGGTGAAGTCATGTGAAACCCTAATTAAGGGTGATGTAAAGTGAAACCCTAATTAAGGGCGAAATCATGTGAAACCCTAATATGAAATCCTAACCCCGATATAAGGTAAAGGTATGTGAAACCAAAATTTTGGGTTATAAAGCATGAAACCCTAATATTGGGCAATATGATGATAAACCATAACCCTAACTTTGGGTTAAGTTGAGAAACCCTAATTTCAGGTAATGCAATGTGAAACCCATATATGGGGAGATGTTATGTGAACCCTAATTATAAAGATGGAAAACACTATTCCAAATAATGGAATTGTGACAAATCTATTGATAAGTGAAACACCTAAAGAGGTTGATAATGGATATCTTTATATCAATAATTCCTTAACTCGAGATGAATCCATATCATTGATAATGGTTGCGTATTCACATAAGTGACTTATGACCAATACGTTACATGATAAATGTGATGAACTGGTGCATACAATATTAGGATAAGAGATACCCTAATACAATAATAGTTGATGAACTTAAGATTAAGGTGATGAGGGAAGTCATACATCAAGACATGATAGATATCACTTCCAGCACCTCAAGATTGATACACCTTGATGTATTCTAAATCCAATATACTTGGATGAGTAACACATGAAGTGTGTCATGTCAATTGTTACATTGAGATGTAATGCACTTTGATAAGTGTAGGCTAATATGCCTTATGAAAAGGTTAAGCCAAATCAATAAAGTATGATGTAATAATATTCTGCTAAAGTTGAGAGAGGAACTTATATCTTGTGTTGATAATTCATTTAATGATAAGTGATGAGAACAAATAAGCATGATTGAATACTTATGTTATCAATGTTGGCTCCTAGCTGTGTGGAGCAATGAATTAGGTCTTGATCATTAATAATATGATCTTGAGAACCTAAATGGTTAATAATGGAAAACCCTAGCCCTAATGAAGGGCGATGATATGTAAGAGAAATCCTAACCCTAAATAAGGGAATAGTGATGCTACTCTCACATTCCTTAGTGACTGATATGTAATTAATATAACTTCTTATCATGCAATGATCATGCAGGTAATCATGAGATGATGAGCATAGCCAGGTATGAGCTATGATGTGTTATTTATTCAAATTCTTTATGGGCCTTGTGAGCCATTATGTGCTTTGTTACCTAGTAAGAGGTAACCAGAAACTTAATGGGCCTTGAGAGCCATGTGAGATGCTTGTGTAGCAAGAATCATGTTTACCTTGGTCAGGTGACCTGAAGGTATTAGTTACCTGATAAGTGGTAACAAGTGTTCTTTGATGAACTGAGGGTTTGAATACCCATATTCCATAATCATGACGATGAGATGTTAAGGGGTAAGAATGCCCATGATGTGACAAGGGATTAAGATCCCAATGTTTTATAAAGTTTTGAAAAGTACTTCATAGACAAACCATACTTTTCCTTGTAGCATTTGTCATAATAATGTTTGAGAACTTGACTGATGCTAAAAGAATATAGCAATATACTTAATTAATCAAGTGCAATCTCATCATGTAGTGCGATGGCCATATAACCATCAGTGTTAGAACTTACTGGATGGTGAAATGGGTTGCTCTGCGGCATAACTCGGAATGCATATTTTTGAATATGTAGGGGTGATGGAGGAATTGATGTGAGATAAACATTAAATCTCTCAATCCTTCATTATATATGTCGGGGTGGATGTATCATTAATCCCCCGATAACGGGATGGATGTATCATGAATCTCCCGATAATATTAATGTCAGATCGAAGTGAGATAAACATGAAATCTCTTGATTGCGAAGAGAGTACAACATCCACTGTAACTCTATAGCGACGTTTCCAGTATACCCTGAAAAGCTATTTAGCATAGTCACAAGATGTCCTGCATTGAATCTCATATTGACCAAGACAAGGGAGTTCATGGCAACCAGGTCTTCCATTGACCTTGTATGGCACCGATTTTGACTTCGCAATGGTCGGTTGGAGTATGAGAGGTATACCTCATCTCCTTAGGGCATAAGTGTGATTGTAAAATGTAATCAGCCGTATAACATGTTTGCTTAAGGATTGAATACGAAAATCATTGGCTGATGCTACATTTCTTTATGCATATTTAGTTGATAAATGATATATATATGATTCCTTGTATTCCTTACAAAGTAGATAGATGATGTATAATTCTACCATGGGTAGATGCAATGTTCCCTTTAAGAAAGGAGATTATCTTATTATGTTCATATAATGATTAATACTACTATTAATATAAAAGAATTCATGCTCAGTTTATTACTATTTATATGCAATAATAATGTTTTTGGCGGAGAGTTGTATCTCTTGTTGGGACAATTTTCAATTGTCTCACCCCCGTGGGATCCAATATTTTTTAGGTAGATGCAGAAGAAGAGGTAGAAACCCTATAGTAGGGGGAGATCAACAACAACAACAGGGACAACTGTAAAACTCCAGGTGGAGACTTTGGATGTCATATTTTGTATAGAGAGTCATATGTGTCGTCTCTGTACTCTCAGGTCCTCAGAGTTAGTAGTTGGTACTTTGAATGAATCAATCTGAGATTTTGGCTTGACGCCTCAAGGTTCTTATGCTGCTTGTGTATAGTTTTAACAGAGAAGTTGATGCTTGTAATCCTCGAGAAGGGATGATACATGATATGTATTTATGAACTAGGATGTATATGTAATACTTTGGTCCTTTTTATTAAGAGTTTCCTTAATTGGATCTCTTTGCAAAAGGTTTTAATTTTTAGTGATTTTCAGTAATCTGCTGTTAATGATTGCTTCCGTTGAGTTAATAACATTTTGTTTAAACAGTACATCACAATTAGTTGTATCAGAGCTCTAGGTTCGCTGAGTCTATAGAGACATAGGACTAAGGTTGTTGAGTCTGTTCTAGTGTCTTCCAGTTTATCTGATAGTGTCTTCTACTCATATAGGAGAAGAAGAACTTAAAGATGTCTAGATCACACGAAGAACATGCTGCTGAGAGTAGCAATGTTGCACAAACAAAAGGTGCAAGGGACCAGGAGAGAGAAGAATGACTACCTGAGAACCCCCAAAATGATCCAACTATGATAAGGAATCCTTCTTTTAATATCACTGTTGGGTAGGTTAGGAATGAAATAATGCGTAAGTGGAACATGTATTAGCAATACAACCTAGATTACCAACCCCCAATGATGAAGTTTTGGACTCCAATAGGATTCTTGCTCAACATTAGCATGTTGGAGCAATGAATATTGATGAAAGGAATAGGTTATAACCTGAAATAAGGATTTTCCATAGGTTTAAGCAGCCTAGACATATCAGAAAAGATTGTCTAGAAAAGGATAATGAGGAAAGAATTAAGAAAAGGCCTATCCAAACTCAGGATCAGAGGCCTAGTAGTTCCAAAAAGGGGAAGTTTTTAGTACCATTAGTACAACCAAGGTCTAGTGCACTAGGGAAAGGGCTACCCAGAAAAGTAAAAGGACCTTTTAGGCCATATCAAGAGTCTAGAACCTATCACCAATGTAGACAGGTACGACATCTGGTAAGGGATGGTTTAGTTGGAAACACAATGGTAACCCAACCACCGAGGCAGAGACATCAAGGTCATCAGAGGTAACAGTTTTCTGGTGGCATTCCAGGACATGGACAAACATACCAGGGAAGATCAACTGCATTAAACAACAAAGCACAAGGTCAAAATCAGGCAACAGTAAGATTCTATGAAAAGAATCAGCCTGAGGCATTAAACAAACTACGATATGAGACAGGTCAGATGAAATAGTTTTATTCTGATATATATATTATTTCATGATTTCATGTGTTATATATAAGAAAGTAGTTGTTTTTTAGCTTCCTTTGACTAGTCATATGTGGACACAAGGAAGATGAGGACTTATATTTTACTCAGTATTCCTTTAAATGCTTTATAATCTCTCTTATCTGTGGGAAAAAGGATGAAATATAGAAGTGATGCCTGAAAAAAATCAAGGAATGTTAAATCATGTGTTTATAATGATATGAAAAGTGAGGAACATGCTAATAAATAAAGTGCATACTACCTAATCTCAATACTTGTATACCCTGGCCAGGTATATAATTATTGGAGATAGGGAAAGTATGGAACTCTTAGATTGTTATCTTTCTGATTACTCTGATTAAGTAGTCATTCTGAAACAATCTAGTGAGTATACAGAAACTAGAAATATGGCATGGATATTTTTATCACATCCTTAGTATAGTAAAATGGAATCTGAAATGATCTTAGATCCATCTGTGTGTACAAGGAAGTAAAAGTATAATCCTCATGATAAAGAAAATGAGACAAGGGAGGTGATCCATGTCTGATAAATCCTGTGTGTACAGTAAAGATTTTTTCCCATAATGTGGAAATGGGAAATGTGATAAAATCACAAAATGTTCATAAATATGTTAGACAATAACAAAGGAATGAGTAATGATATGTAATCATCCTTACAATCCTTTGCTAATGGCAAGGAACCTAAGATGAAATAAGAGTAAATGATTCATGAACAGTTGAAAGTTCATGCTATAATTAGAGGAGATGATAATCCTTTCTCTTTGAAAAACAACCCTGGATGATGATAGGGTGATAAGAGAAATATGTTTCTTTGTGTTCCCTCCTTTTAGGGGCATAGCAATCAAGTGAATACTGTGACACTTGATGTGCATGGATTAGAAATAATCCAATGATGGATACTTAGAAAAGTATCAGTTCATCTTGGAATTTGGATCCAAGATAAAGATATGTGTAACAAATAATGTCCCAAAGATGAAAGAAAGATCCTTTTATATGTGTGGCTCTTGTAATAACAACAGATAAATGGAAATGATGAGGATGTGATGTGTTTTTGACACATGTGATGGACATCAAAATAAGGAATTCTGATATCTAAGAAATATCAGGTGGTATGGGAAAGTAAAAGTATAACTTCTAATTAGACTATATATGTTGGTTACCTGGAATGACCGACTATGAAATAAGTCTAATTACATAAAATATATGGACATCGCATGTTAGGGGTTTATGCTCTACATAAAAATAAAATCAATAATGATGTACTAATTGAAAGAATAATTATAAAATCATTATGGGAAAAGCTTATCAAGCTAAAAATTATTCTAAAGATACCTCTAAGATAAGTTTTTAATTGGTAAGTAACCCCCCCTTATGACAAAAGTATGTACAACTAATGAGATAGTTGGTACAAGTAATAAGAAAGTTGAGTGTTGTGACAATAGTTTGGATGACACACTAGATGTATGAAGAGACATGTAGTCACAAGTGGGTGACAAAATGTAACTTTGGTCTTTCGTTGTAAGTGAAATGCTAAACTAAATAAGGATTATGGGAGACTTCCCAAAACCAAGAATCATGTTACATAAAGTTATAAGTTGAGAAAGGTGATAAATACATTGAGGTTTGACACCTGAATTGAATGAGGTATGTATAATGTATCTCTGATAAGAAAAATGTATCTGACACAAAGTTGACTCGACAGTCAATAATGAAAAGAAATAGTAGAGTATGTGTCCTGTGTGACAAGTTCTATGATAACCATGTTTGGAAGGACTTTTTGTTGATCAAAGTTCTATGGCATCTCCATGACATTAAGATGTTATGTGGAGACTTGATGATATAGTGAATGAATAATATTTGTCCCCCTTTTCCTAGGATTTCGGGGACGAAATCCTTGTTAGGGGTTTATAATTTGTAATATCCCTGACCTGGGTTATGCTTTAATCCTAGATGTTTTGTTTAAGAAAGATAATCATATGCTTTCTCTTATCTTTTGAAAAGTAATTAAGGCTCAAGAGGAACTTATGTTTCAATTTTTGTCCTTTTTGAATAATGTTGAAACAATGTTTTGCTTGTTTTGGATTAAAGTGCAAATTACCCAAGTTGAGGGGTTAACATACAAATGTCACATGATAAAATGTTACTCAAGTGTTTAAGCATCATAAGAATAAGAATGATGCAGAGGTATGGCTTGTGAAAGCCTGAGCACCAAGAAAGAGCTTATTAAGCAATGTTTGTGCATTTAAACCTAGTTTTGGTGTAATGTGCAATTTACCCAAAACCTAGGGTTCAATATGCAAAATAACACTTCAAGAGAGTCCCTAATGTTTCTTGGTATCAATTAGAGACAAGAAAATCATAGGCGCATCTCATTTGAATCTCTTTGGAGGAGAGAGAATGTTGATATTAAAATAATCAAGATTTAAGCATAATTGAAACCCTAATTCAATTTAATGCAAAAATAAATATATTAATTGAAGTGCCCTTCAACAAAAAATGAGATGGTTGAATTTGTATAAGTGTGAACGTCCTTGTGCCTTTAAAAGGCCACAAAATATCTAAAGTGAGTGGAGAGCCCACTCCCATTAGTTAACCAAAAAGTAATATCCACTCAATTTTGGATATTATTATTATAATGGTTAAGGTTCTTAATTTGTTTTCTTTTAATTCATGGATAATGAAGACGAATTACAAGGTGGGGGAGATGTCTTCGTATTTAAGGGATTGAGGGGAGTATGTGGCACCAATTTTGGGAGTTGAAGGAATTAATTATCACTTTCTCTCTCATGAAATTTCATAAATACATCCCATTTTCAACCCACATGAAAGGCTTTTTCGACCCTTCTTTCTTTCCTTTCTTTTGTCATTCACAAAGGAGATTTGGAGAAATAGTAGGACACGCCCCAACCTGTAGGTAAGCTCCATAGTCATCTTCAACCTTTATTTCATGGTGGAAATCGAAATTCAATGCTGAATTTCTTCTTTTCTTCTTTCAATCTTCAACCTTGGCCATTCACTTCACTCAAAGACTTGAGAACGGGCATTTGACAGTTGAGAGAGCTTCATTCACCATTGAGGACGTGAATCTTGATGCTTGGAATCATTTTTGAAGGCGGGTTATATAACTTGAACCCTTAAGTGTCATTATTGCTTGCAATTTATTCATTATATGTTGAACTTTTCTTCCTTTTCGATTTCCTTTTGTTAGTTGTTGAAATCACCATAAGACACAAAATTAATTTCGAAGGTTTTCAGCTTGAAGATGATGATGTCATATTAACCACACACCTCAACAAAGGAATGGGCAAATGGTTTTCAAAACCGATTGTGTTGATTCAATTTCAAAACCGATTGAGCTAATTCGGTTTCAAGATCGAATGGGCAATACAACCCAAGACCAAATGGGCAATTGAACCCAAGACTGAATGGGCAAATTGAACCCAAGACCGAATGGGTAATTTACTTCAAAACCATATGGGTAATTAAGTTCAAGACTGAATGGATAATTAACTATAAGTTCGAATGGGTAATTGAGTTCAAAACCGAATGGGTAATGGATCTCAAGATCGAATGGATAAATTGAACTTCAAAACTATTTGAGGTTATTTGTTGATATGAAAGATGGAGATCCAATGGCTCAAATTAATTTAATTATGATGGTATCCATAATGGATGATCCATGGATTGCAAACCCTAATCGATTGATTGAAGAATTCCTAATTGAATTGGATCAATTTCTTATTTGATGGTCCAAACGGTCTCAAAACCGTTTGGAGGCAAACAGTCTCAAGACCATTTGAGACCAAATGCTCTCAAGTCTATTTGGAGGTCAAGGGCTGTGATGGATGATTAGAAATCCAAGGGCTATAATTTGATGAACTTTCAATGGTCCAATTGATGTGTGACTCAATAAAGCAAACCCTACAATCAATTGATTGATTGGAAGAAACCCTATTGGTCCAATCTGTTTCAAGGTGGTTTGGACCAAATGGTCTTGAGACTGTTTGAGTCCAAACGGTCCTCAGACCGTTTGGAGGGAAAACAGTCTCAAACCATTTGATGTTTATTTGGTTTCAATAATAAATTGAGCAAACAATTTCAAAACTGATTGAAGAAGTTAGGGCAAGACCGATTGAAGGTCAAGCACCTCAAGATCGTTTGGAGAAACAATTGAACCAAGACCATTTAAGGTCAAATGGTATTCAAGACCGTTTGAAGGTCAAGTGACTCCAAGACTGTTTGAAGGTCAAGGAGGTCAAAACCGTTTGAAGGTTCAAAAGTAACAAAACCATTTGGAGATCTAATAATCTCAAATCTATGAAAGATTAATTAACCTTATAATTGATAAATGATGTTTATCAAAGTAAATTACAATGGTTGTACCTTTAAGGTACTAGGGTGATTAGTACCCTTTGAGGGGTTAACCTTTGATGTTTATGGAAGCAACATCTCAACACACTAAGCTAACCCTAAGTGTGTATACTTAAATGAGGGGTTGGCCTAATCTAATCAAGTTTGAAGTGATCAACATCCTAAAAGCGATGGGAGAGAGAGGAATTCATACATGTATAATGATTAAGTGGTTAAGCCCCTACACTCTCAACATGAAAATAATATGTAATTAGGGTATGATCCTTGGTAAAGAGATCATGAAACCCTAATTAAGAAGGTTGATGAACTCTAACCCTAATTTAGGGCAATGATAGGTGTAACCCTAATCTAGGGTAATGATGTAACCCCAATCTAGGGTGATGATATGAGAAATTCCAATTCAGGGTAATATAATGACAAACCCTAATTTAAGAGGATGTTTCATGAAACCCTAAATAAGGGTGATGTCATGTGAAACCCTAATTAAGGGTGATGTCATGTGAAACCCTAATTAAGGGTGAAGTCATGTGAAACCCTAATTAAGGGTGAAGTCATGTGAAACCCTAATTAAGGTAGATGTCATGTGAAACCCTAATTAAGGGTGAAGTCATGTGAAACCCTAATTAAGGGTGAAGTCATGTGAAACCCTAATTAAGGGTGAAGTCATGTGAAACCCTAATTAAGGGTGAAGTCAAGTGAAACCCTAATTAAGGGTGAAGTCATGTGAAATCCTAATTAAGGGTGACGTAAAGTGAAACCCTAATTAAGGGTGAAGTCATGTGAAACCCTAATATGAAATCCTAACATTGATATAGGGTAAAGGTATGTGAAACCCTAATTTTGGGTTATAAAGCATGAAACCCTAATCTTGGGCAATATGACGATAATTCGTAACCCTAACTTTGGGTTAAGTTGAGAAACCCTAATTCCAGGTAATGTTATGTGAAACCCATATATGGAGAGATGTTATGTGAACCCTAATTATAAAGATGGAAAACCCTATTCCTAGTAATGGAATAGTGACAAATCTATTGATAAGTGAAACACATAAAGAGGTTGATAATGGATATCTTTATATCAATAATTCCTTAACTCTAGATGTGTCCATATCATTGATAATGGTTGCATATTTCACATAAGTGACTTATGACCAATACGGTACATGATAAATGTGATGAACTGGTGCATACAATATTAGGATGGGAGATACCCTAATACAAGAATAGTTTATGAACTTAAGATTAATGTGATGAGGGAAGTGATACATCGAGACATGATAGATATCACTTCCAGCACCTCAAGATTGATACACCTTGATGTATTCTAAATCCAATATACTTGGATGAGTAACACATGAAGTGTGTCATTTCAATTGTTACATTGAGATGTAATGCACTTTGATAAGTGTAGGCTAATATGCCTTATGAAAAGGTTAAGCCAAATCAATAAAGTATGATGTAATCATATTCGGGTAATGTTGAGAGAGGAACTTATATCTTGTGTTGATAATTCATTTAATGATAAGTGATGAGAACAAATAAGCATGATTGAATACTTATGTTATCAATGTTGGCTCCTAGCTGTAAGGAGCAATGAATTAGGTCTTGATCATTAATAATATGATCTTGAGAACCTAAATGGTTAATAATGGAAAACCCTAACCCTAATGAAGGGTGATGATATGTAAGAGAAATCCTAACCCTAAATAAGGGAATAGTGATGCTACTCTCACATTGCTTAGTGACTGATATGTAATTAATATAACTTCTTATCATGCAATGATCATGCAGGTAATCATGAGATGATGAGCATAGCTAGGTATGAGCTACGATGTGTTAATTATTCAAATACTTTATGGGCCTTGTGAGCCATTATATGCTTTGTTACCTACTAAGAGGTAACAAGAGACTTAATGGGCCTTGAGAGCCATGTGAGATGATTGTGTAGCAAGAATCATGTTTACCTTGGTTAGGTGACCTGAAGGTATTAGTTACCTGATAAGTGGTAACAAGTGTTCTTGGATGAACTAAGGGTTTCAATACCCATATTCCATAATCATGATGATGAGATGTTAAGGGGTAAGAATGCCCATGATGTGACAAGGGATTAAGATCCCAATGTTTGATAAAGTTTTGAAAAGTACTTGATACATGAATCATACTTTTCTTTGTTGCATTTGTCATAATAATGTTTGAGAACTTGACTGATGCTAAAATAATATAGTAATATACTTAATTAATCAAGTGAAATATCATCATGTAGTGCCCTGGCCATATAACCATCAGTGTCAGAACTTGCTGGATGGTGAAATGGGTTGCTCCGCGGCATAACTCAGAATGCATATTTTTGAATATGCGGGGGTGATCGGTGAAAATATCCTTACGCCCTAATGGAGGAATTGATGTGAGATAAACATTAAATCTCACAATCCTTCATTATATATGTCGGGGTGGATGTGTCACTAATCCCCTGATAACGGGATGGATGTATCACGAATCTCCAAATAATATTAATGTAACGTCCAGATTTTTCAAAAGATTTTTTTTATATACACATGAGCAAGCCGGATGATACATTTTCATAGCGTAGAAACATGAGAGATAAAAGTAAAATCTAAGTGCTAAGGAGACCAAGATAATGTACCTTTGTGGCTTCCTTGATCTCCACAATGTGCAGTCTAAGAGTTATTAATCACGCACAACTAGTCCTCGTCACTATATCCTTGTCTGCTACAAAGTTGGAGTCCTCTACAAAGTCAAGGCTCCTATTTCAACCTATTTGCTGTGGCCTTTGGTTCGCATTGTAGGGACATATGACCAAGATGCTAAAACTTGCACTGTCATTGCAGATTGTGTGTAGCAGCAGCTATTACAGAAATGGCAGAAGAAGTAAGTGGTTTCCTTGCCGCTGAGTGATGGACACCCGACTAAGGAGGGAGGCTCCTCGTGACCTTGCTACTGTCTGGAACTGCCTTGCAGCAGCAACAGACCTGCAAGAGGAAGGTAAAGCAAAGCTAAACGCAGATGTGGCAAGGAGGATGAAGGAAAAAGCAAAGCTTGCTGGGATAGAAAGTAATGCATTGGTTTCTTGGAAGGGGATCTCACGCATGCATTACTTATACTAGTTTTAGTTGGCCAAAGAACTGTCGGAGGTTCAGAGAAGAAGTAGCTTCCTCGTCAATGGCTGCCCCAAGCAACCTTCCACCCCGAAGGTCGAGAGCAAAGAGTGCAAGGGGCTGATGGTTAGGATATAAAATGAAAGGAAGAAGCTAGGACCCCAACATAGATCTTAGTTATGTATTCGTTAGCCAAGAGAAGGGTGTCAGTCACATGGGGACACGGTATGGTGTGGTACATTGTTGTCAAAGTTAGATAGAAAAAGAGAGATGGATAAATGATGCCTCTCAATAAAGCAACCATCTAGAGGCGAGGTTGGATATATGGGAGGCATGGCCTCCTCACACGAGAGGTCCATTTAAGGACATATACTTATGACCTTGTTTGACTTTCCCCTTATCCAACTTTGTAGCAGACAAGGATATAGTGACGAGGACTAGTTGTACGTGATCATTACCTCTTAGACTGCACATCGTGGAGATCAAGGAAGCCAGGAAGGTACATTAGCTTGCTCTCCTTCGCACTTAGATTTTACTTTTATCTCTCGTGTTTCTATGCTATGCAAATGTATCGTCCGGGTTGCTCATGTTTATATAAAAATATCTTTTGAAAAATCTGGACGTTACAATTAATGTCAGATTGATGTGAGATAAATATGAAATCTCTCAATTGCGAAGAGAGTACAGCCGCCACTATAACTCTATAGTGAAGTTTCCAATATACCCTGGAAAGCTATTTAGCAGAGATGTAAGATATCCTGCATTGAATCTCGTACTGACTGAGATAAGGGAGGTCATGGAAGCCGGCTCTTCCATTGACCTTGTATGGCACCGATTTCGACTTCGCAATGGTCGGTTGGAGTATGAGCGGTATACCTCATCTCCTCAGGGAATAAGTGTGATTATAAAATGTAATCAGCCATATAGCATGTTTGCTTAAGGATTGAATACGAAAATCATTGGTTGATGCTACATTTCTTTATGCATCTTTAGTTGATAAATGATATATTTATGATTCCTTGCATTCCTTGCAAAGTAGATAGATGATTTATAATTATACCATGGGTAGATGCAATGTTCTCCTTATGAAAGGAGATTATCTTATTCTATTCATATAATAATTAATATTGTTGTTAATATAAAAGAATTCCTGCTTAGTTTATTACTATTTATCTGCAATAATAATGTTTTTTGTGGAGAGTTATATCTCTCGCTGGGACAATTTTCAATTGTCTCACTCCCGTGGGATCCAATATTTTTTAGGTAGATGCAGAAGAAGAGGTAGAAACCCGATAGTAGGGGGAGAGCAGTAGCAGCAACAGGGACAACTGTAAAACTCCAGGTGGAGACTCTAGATGTCATATTTTGTATAGAGAGTCCTATGTGCCGTCTTTGTACTCTCAGGTCCTCGAAGTTTGTAGTTGGTACTTTGAATGAATCAATCCGAGATTTTGGCTTTATGCCTCTAGGTTCTTATGTTTCTTGTGTATAGTTTTAATAGAGCACTTGATGCTTGTAATCTTCGAGAAGGGATGATACATGATATTTATTTATGAACCAGGATGTATATGTAATACTTTGGTCCTTGTTATTAAGAGTTTCCTAAAATTGGATGTCTTTGCAAAAAGTTTTAATTTTTAGTGATTTTCAGTAATCCACTATTAATGATCACTTCCACTGAGTTAATAATGTTTTGTTCAAATAGTGCGTCACAACTTCCTTCATGGAGAATTTCTTTCAACAAAGTCAATAAAGAAATGAAGCTTTTGTAGCTCCATTTATTTTGAGCGTTCAGATTATACAATCTCAACATAACACTCAACTCCGTAAACGTTAGTGCAACCTAAGTATAATAGTTTCTTAGCAACATGAACGACATTTTTAAATAAGGGAGGTGGGTCTATAACTTTTACTCCACAACTATCTAGCATTGCATGAGCCATGTTTATTGGAATTGGTTCATCCTCATCAAAATCATCAATCATTTGTTTTTCAACAAAACCACTACTACTGACTTCTATTGATCTCATACTAGGAATCTATCCATGCCAGTACCATTTTTTGTAGCCCTAGACAATCCCATTGCACATGACATGATCTTTGATCATGTCAATAATGTTAACTTTCAATTTGTTACTACAATTCATACAGGGGAAGTAGCGCCTATCCCCACGTTTTCTTCTATGTTTCTTTGCAAATATTACAAAATCATCGAGACAATTAATTAACTCTAGAGTGTAGTGATTTGATTTAGACATTCATGATTGATCCTTGTCTATTATCATATGGGAGAAAATTAGCTCATCAAGTTCTAGCAAATATGTTAATTTCTAAAAAAAATGTTTGAATTGAGCCCTAATCATCTAGTAGAATTTACATTCATGAATGTGTGCCACTATTCCATTCTTGAGAACTTATTCTCACTTGTAAGTCTATAATGTGTGTTCAATTTTAATAAATTTTGGTAGTATTTCCCCACTGTTCTCCAACTAAATAAATGTAGATGGGAAATACCTACATGAATATGTACCTAGATAACAAAAGGGGAAATGTTGTCGACATTTATTGAACTCGAATAGGAATCATACACTCACATACTATAGGAGATCAAGTTCTCAAGAACAATCCAAATAGGAGACTGTCCAAGGTTTATTTCTAATGCATAAATCTTAGACGAGTTTCTAGGCTAATGACATGGTTTAGAAATTAGGGTTTAGAATCTTCTAATCAGATATCACATATATGCATTTTAGTGTTTATAATTCATCACAATCTCATTACAACTCATCACAATATAATTAATTACATATTTAGAAACAATTTTTGGATTTACAATTCTTCACAATCTAGTTAAATCTGGGGCAAAACGATACTAAGGTTTACAAATAAATTTCAATCCTAATTTAATACATAGTCACATGTATGCATTTTCATCACAATCATACAATTCATCACAATATAATTAGATTTAGGCCAATGACACATTAGAATTTTCAAATAGTTTTCAATTCTAATCAAATACATAGTTACATATATGCATTTTCATCATAGTCATACAATTCAATACAACTTCCATACAATTCATCACAACTTTTAAAAAATGCATATGATTTTTATTAATTTCATGACAATAGGGTAGCTAATTACCTCCATATCCACACCCTCTCCTTCCTTCTCCTCTCCTCTCCTTCCCCTACCCTAGTATGATTTCTTCTCATATTGAAAAGAAAATATACTAGGGAAGAGGATGGAGTGAGAACAGGTAGGAGGAGGAGGGGAAGGGATATGGAGACATTGTAGAGACAGAGAATAATAGGAGAATTGTCTGAGACAATATACCTCTAAGTGCCAAGGAGTAGGAGGTAGAGTGTCAGATGAAGAGGAGGTAGAGACTATCTATGGTCGATAGAAGCAACTATGTCTAGCAAGTTGGAAGTATCTGAGGTTGATGACAAATAGGCAGTAGGGGATGTTGAGCACCATAAACGTTGTTGAGGGACTCGACAGTGGCATCGAAAGAAAAAAAATTCTAGATTCCAAAGCGATTCTCACGCGCGGTAGGGGAAAGAGAGGTTTCTCGTGGGGTTTAAGTATAGACATTCCTTGTCGGTTAATTAAAACTATGATGACCTATACTTTTTTTGTTGGTTCCATTTAAAAAAAGGTTGGGGAAAAGCCAACTTTTTCATCGTATGACTAGAGAAAACCATCACCTACCTTCACATTCTAGATACATCCTAGTGATACCTACATCGTTGATTAGGGTGAAGACACCTGATGAGAAACACCAATTGGGATTGGGAAAATTTCCATGGGACACATGGTGCATAAACCTTTCTCTTCGATCATTGTACATACAACTAATGACATATACAAATATGAGTTAAAAGGAAATATTTGGCTTGTAGTCATTTATCCCATCATATATTTAAAAAAGAACTGAAGACAAAGGCTTTTGGAAGAAAATGAAATGCCTTACAAAAACTTTCCGCAAAATTGTATTTTCACATGCAATATATCATGTCAGTTTGTTTGAGGAATGACCAATGATAAAAATAAAATGCAACCCATGTTTTCTCAGTTGGTCAATCATGGTGGTTGTCTTTAAAGAACCAACACAATATAGTATGTCATTAGTTATTTTTGAAAAAACAACTAACCAAATATATCATTTCTGTAGTCGTGCTCGATGAGTCACACTATAGATCAAGGATATATCAAATCAGATATTCTAAGATATCTTCCTCTCTGTTGACAAAAAAACTTTCTTCCATTGAGTGGACTCCCTCTCTGACATTACTATTGAATAACTCATAGGAAATCTCCTAGCCTATGAAGTGAGACTTGATAAGAAAGTGGAAGAAGAAAAGATGCCAAGTGAAAGAAAGAGACTCATTCAAAGCTCAGGTTGAATATATTCTAAACCAAGAAGTCATTAGCAAACCGCCTCCCTCCTCAAGTGAAGATGACTACCATAATCATGAAGCTTACTACTGCAAGGGAAAGAAATTCAAGTGTAAACCCTTCTCCTATATTCCTTGATGCTATGAGTGTTGAAAAAAGGGGCAGTTCAACAATGAATGTCCAAATGCCAAGAAACATCACCACAAGAGCATCCATAGGAAGAAGGAGGGCTACTACAAGGAGGGAAGATTTGAGACGAAGGATAAGAAAGAAAGAAAAGTCAAAGATACAACTCATGTAGCTTGGGAAGAGTCTTCTTCAAGTGGGTCTAGCTCAAATGAAGATGAGAGCCACATGGTCGCCATGAATATCACAAGTCAGACAGTAAGTCAGATAAGTTTGGCAAATCTCATCGAACTTTCCAAAGATGCTCTTATTTATTATGATTCATGCTTATCGTTCTTCTTATTAAAAATAAAGTTAAAAAAGAGATTATAAAAAACTATTCATGATTTGTATCTAAAATAGAATATAATGAACAAAAGGCAAACACTTTGAAAAGTAACTTTGATTCTTTTCAAGAGCAATTTCTGGACCTTGAACTTCAATATAATGGTGTAGAAGATGAAAAATATGTGTTTTCTAAAGAAAATTAATGATCATAAAGATGAAAATAAAACTTACTTTGATAAGCTTATTTTTCGTAGAACTAAAAATGGTATAATTCTTGATAAAGTAAATGACCTAGAATCTAGACTTATTTTTCCTACAAAAGAAGTACCTTGTATTACTCTTGAAAGAGATTCTAATCTAACTAAAGAACTATGTTTGCAGGATGATCTATTGCATGGTCAAGATGTTCTTACTAGCCTTTCTTGTAACATTATTACTCTAAGTGATGATAGTCACATTCTTAGAGCTTCCTTGCAAAAGTTTCTCAAGTGGAAGATGTTCCTAAATGAAGTCCTAGAACGCTCTACTTGACAAGTGGTAGTAGTGGTTTATAATATGAGGGATGCACAAAGAGCAAGGGAAAAGGAAAGAAAAAGAGCAAGTGACCTCCAATATACGATGGAGAGTCTTCAAGCTATAAGAAATGGGTCCCCGAGATAATCCCGAATCCCAAAGTTTTAATTGGGCACTAACATTTCCTTCCCTTATAGGCAAAAGAAAAGTTGATTGTTGATAGTGGTTTCTCCAAGAATATGAACAATGGGAAGAGCCACTTCAAAATACTTAGAAGGATGAAATGAGGTTGTATGACCTTTAGGGATAACAAGAAATGTAAAGAAGTAGGTGAGGGTGATGTAGGTGATTCATTATGTATAATGAATGTACTTCTTGTAGATAGATTACATCACAATTTAGTAAGTGTTAGTCAAATTTGTGGCAATTGTATCTTGTTCTCTTTACATCACTAGAATACTTGCTTCTTTATTTTCTATCTTTCAAAGTCATATATAAGGGAACTAGAATTGGAAATATATATACTACTGTTCAGAACTCTCTTAAGAATATTCTTGGTGAATGCCTTGTTGTAGATAACAATGGCATATATTTGTGGCATCATAGGGTTGGTCATGTAAATATGCATCAATTGAAGATGTTGAGAAAAAAGGAACTAGTCAAAGGACTTCGTAAATTGCATTTTGAGAAGCATGAGAAATTCCAAAATAGCACACAAGGGAGGCAAAACAAATCCTCCCTTAAATCTAAAGTAGTCCATAACATCGTATGATCTCTTTAGCTTCTTCAAAATGATGTATTCAGCCTTATGATAAGTCAAACACTTTGTGGTATCAAGTATTGCGTAGTGATTGTTGATGATTTCTCTCATTTTATTTTGTCTTTTTTTTGTTTCTAAGAGTGATACTCTTGATGTTTTATCTACCTTTTGTAAACAAATATAAAATGAAGCTTCTTTCTAAAATGTTTCTATTGTAATGACTATGGGGAGAGTTTAAAAATGATTTATTTGAATGTTTTTGTAAAGAATCTAGTTACATACACAACTTTTTTCCCGCATACACCTCAAAAAAATGATCCTTTACAGAGGAAGTATACATCCTTTGCAAGAAAGATCTAGGGTAATGGTCTTGGATCATGACACTCCCAAGAATTTTTGGGATGAGGCCGTTAGTACTGCTTGTTTTGTACAAAACCATGTTTTTTCCCATCCTTTCTTCAGAAAACCCCCTATGAATTATGGCATGGCAGTAAGCCTTCAATCAACCTCTTTATTTTTTTTAGTTGTACATGATTTGTTTTGAACACTAAAGATCCTCTCGATGAGTTTGATGCAAAATCATACAAAGCTTTTTGTCTTGGCTATAGCACTACCAATAGGATTGATAGAGTTTTTGTAACATCCCTTACATGGGTTATGAACTAACCCAAGGTTTTTTGCTTAAATAAGTGATTAGATGCTTGTGTTTATCCTTTGAAATGTAATTAAAGCTTATGAGGAACTTATATTTCCATTTCAGTCCTTTTTGCATAATGTTGAAACCTTGTTTTGTTAATAATGGACTAAAGTACAAATTACCCAAGTTGAGGGGTTAACTTGCAAATAGCACATGTTAAGATGTTCCTCTGATGTTTAGACATCATAAGAATGAATATGATGTGGTGGTATGGATTCCACAAGCTTGAGCACCAAGATATAGCTTGTAGAGCAATCCTTGTGCCTTAAAACCTAGTTTTGGTGTAATGTGCAAATTACCCAAAACCTAGGGTTCAACATGTAAAATATACCCTCTAGAGGATCTCTCATGTTTCTTGGCATTAAGAAGAGCAAAGAAAATGAGAGGGGCGCCTCATTTGAATAATCAAGGAGGAGAGATGATCTTGATATTAAAATAATCAAGATTTAAGCAAATGGCCCTTTTATATATACAACTTATTAAGAGGTTGGGTTTCTTTTCCTTTAAACCTTGGATAATTGAGACATCTTGCAAGGTTTAGAAGGTGGCCATGTAGCCACGAAGTGGAGCAAGATTTTATGGATTTATTTGGAAAATAAAAGAAGATAACTCTCTTTTATCTAATTACCTTAAAGACCCATAAATATATAAGGAACCTTTTTCCAACAACACAAGGGATCGTTTCCCATAGTTCTTTTCTTCTCAAACCTGCTTTGGCCGACCAAGGAGGATCTATGGAGCAGAGGAAGGACGACCAAGCTGGTTTGGTAAGTATGGATCATCATCTACCTCAAATTCATGGTGGAAACCATAATATAAGGTCAGATTCATGGTGTTCTTCACACGATTCTTCTTTCCAGCCATCTAGCTCAACCAAAGAGTGAAGAACGGACCTTGGACAAATACTGGAGCTCAAACCACCATTAAAATTACGAAGTTTGGAGCTCTAGATCAGGCCTAAAGGTGGGTTTTATAACTCTAAACCCTTAAGCTTTGCTTTTGCATTCTTCTTTCCTAAAATCATTGCTTATACTTCTTCCTTAGACACCTTTGTGTGTTCTTGCTATCATTTCTGTGAAGAACAGCCCCTGTTCTTGAGGTAGAAGATGATGACATTAATTCCTATGTTTATCCAAGTTTTTACTTTAACAAACGGTTTCTCACCTTTAACAAACGGTTTCCCAAACTGTTTGGGAGCAAACAGTTTCAAACCGTTTGAATGCAAACAGTTCAACCAAACCGCATAGAAGCAGACGGTCCAAGACCGTTTGGATGCGTTGACCAGGTGTTGACCATTTGGAGGACTGTTGAGAGTAATGTAGATTAATTACATACCAAAAATAATCTATAAATTCCAAGTAAATCACCAATTGAAGACCCATCAATCATCTAAACCCTAATCGGGTCAATTGCTGATTTCAATAATTGAGTTAAGTTGAAGTTTGGGTTGAGTGGCCCAAATGGTTTCAAAACCATTTGGGGATCACCCAAAAGGTCTAAAAACCATTTGGTGATCACCCAAGACCATTTGGCGGTCTAGGGTTAAGTAGGGTTGACCAATTGAGGACCCAATGATATCAAGTTGATGAATAATCGATTGCTGGTTTGGTGACCGAACCTAGGGTTCAAACCTTAATTAAATGACTTGGTTTTGGATAAAATAGTGGGAAAACGGTCTCAAGAACGTTTGGAGGATATCCAAATGATCCCAAGACCATTTGGGGGACACCCAAGACCATTTGGAGGTCTAGGGTTGACTATGGTTAAGTGATTGAAGATCTAAACGTAATTAGTTGAGGTGCAATCAATTGTTGACCTAGTGATCAATTCATTAAATCAAACCTTAATTGGTTGAGTTATTTTTTGATGTTGACTTGAGAAAATAGTCTCAAGACCATTTGGAGGTCATCCAAACGATCCCAAGACCGTTTGGGGTTAGGTCATCACCAAATTGAATGATGTTTCAATGGTTTCAAATCAATTAGGCTCACATTGGAACATGTTCAAGGGTAATCGATTCCAAACCCTAATCCAATTGATCTAAGCCCTAATTGATGATCAATTCAGGGTCAATTGTGTGTCAAATCAGTTGAGGGTTGACCTAATTAACTCAATTGATGAATGGTTAATAAGTACATGATCGATTGAGGGGTTCAACATTGGAAACCCTAACTCAATTGAAATGGTTGTGACACTTTTTGGTCCTTGCGGTTTTGAGGTGCTTTGGACCAAACGGTCTCAGGACCGTTTGGGACCAAACGATCCCAAACCATTTGGTGCTCATGCGGTTTCAAGGTCGATTGTTTCCATGCAGTTTCAAAGTCAAACTTGACCAAACGGTCTTCACCCCATCTTGGGCAAACGGTCTTGAGTATGCACTTTACCATGCAGTTTCAAAAGTCAACAAGGCCAAATGGTCTTCAACACCAAACGGTTTCAAGGTCTGTCCAAGATGGTTTGGGGGTCTAATGTGCAAGACCGTTTGAGGTCTAAAAAGGTCAAGATCGATTGATGCCTTAGTGGTCAAGATGGTTTAGTAGTTGATTAAACTAAACCTCATAGATACTTAAAGTGGTTAAAGGACCAAGTAATTAGTTGATTGAGACATGATATGATGAATGATGATTATAATAAAGGAACCCTTAATGGATAGAGTGGTTAGTACTATTTGAATAAGTAAGCCTTAATGATCACAATAGTAATGATTTAACCCATGTTGTCAATGTTGAATTGACTTAGCCTAATCAAGGGTGATGCAAACATCAACTTATAGAAAGAGGAGAGAGAAGACTTCTCATATGAATGATTAATCAAGCAATGAACTCCCAATATGGATTGATACCTATTTAGGGAATGACCCTCGATAGTGATATCATGAAACCCTAGTTATGACAGCTAATGAGTCATAACCCTAATTGAGGGCAATAATGGGAGTGTCCCTAATATATGATGATGATATGATCCTATTTCATAATGATGACATGGTAACCCTTAAATTAAAGGTACTTTGTTGATCATTCCTACTTAGGGTGAATAGTAAACCCTAATGGTGAGATATTAATGATAACCCTAATCAAGGATGATTTAATGTGACCCTAACCCAGGGTAATGTGATGAGTATAGTAAATATTAATTCAGAGTATGCTAAATAAGAACTCTAACCTTGAGTGATGTGACATGAATAAGTAAACCCTAATCGGTTTGAAGTATTGATTTCATAAGTGTAAAACGGATGTGGTAATCTTCTGTAGCACGACCGTGCAATGTAGCAAGGCCATGGTAACTTTCCCTTGCACGTCCGTTCTTGGCTGCACGACAGTGGTGCTCTATACTTAGCTTGGAGTTGAATTGTAAGTAAAACCTTAACCAATAGTGATGCTATCATTATTGTACACGGTACTAATATAGAAATAATGTTCGTGTTATCATTTATATTAATCATGCAGGTTTTTATGAAATCGTGAGCACAGCCAGGTAAGAGCTATGATGTCATATTCACTGAAAGAACTTTATAAGCTTTGAAAGTAATGATTTGCTATGTTGCCTAGTGAGAGGTAACATATGAGATTAATAGGCTGTATGAGCCATGCGAAATAAATGTATTGCTACAATCATGTTCACATTTTTAAATGACTTGATGGCAATATGTTACTAAGTAACAAGTGTTTTGCTGAACTAAGGGTTTGAACACCCATATTCCTGAATCAATATGATGAGATGGTTAGGGATTGATATCCCAATGTTAACTAGATGTGAAATGAACTTGATATAATTAGTACTCTTTCTTTATAGCAATTGTCTTATTGGTTTATGTTTGAAAACATGCTTGATGCTAAAAGAATGCCATAATGTACTTATATAATCAAGTATAATGATATCATGTAGAGCCCTAACCATAGATCCATCATTGTTAGAAGTTAAATGATGGTAGAATAGGTTTTCCTAAGGGAACTCCTAGAGAGCATACTTTTGAGTATGTGGGGGTTATGGACGCGAATATCCTTACATCCTAATGAGGGAATTGATGTGAGATGTAAATTTAATCTCTCAATCGTTCATTATATGTATATGCCGGGATGATGTATCACTAATCTCCTGATGATGTTGTTAATGCCACATCTATGAGAGATAAACAAGAAATCCCTGGATGGAGAATAGAGTACAGCATGCCACTATAACTCTAATAGCGAAGTTGCCAGAATACCCAGGAAAGCTATTATAGCAGAGACACAAGATGTCCTACATGTTGTACCTCACACTGACTGAGGAAGATGAGGTCATAGAAATTAGGCTCTTCTGATGACCTATGTATGGTACCGATTGCGATTTCATAATGGTCGGTTGGAGTATGAGTGGTATACATCATCTCCTCAGGGCATAAATGTGTTTGAAAAACGTAATCAACCATGTAGCATAATTTCTTAGGTTGAACCACGAGAAACAATGATTGATGATTCATTGTTTATAATGTCCTAGTAGGACAAATAA
Source organism: Alisma plantago-aquatica (assembly GCA_963693085.1). Taxonomy (NCBI): domain Eukaryota; kingdom Viridiplantae; phylum Streptophyta; class Magnoliopsida; order Alismatales; family Alismataceae; genus Alisma; species Alisma plantago-aquatica. The sequence goes on from OY856415.1 coordinate 519,456,990, forward strand.
TATACATGATCTTCATATTCCTTATTGATATATGTCTTGTCATTCATTCAAGTTAAAATTGAAATGATTACATAAGTTATATTGTTCCAGTCAGTTATATAATGAATTTCCTACTGTTAAATAGTTATATTTCTACTGCTCAATGTTATTCAATTATTTGCAATAACAATGCTTCTGGAAAAGAGTTATAACTCTCGCTGGGACAATTATTCAATTGTCTCAACCCCGTGGGATTCAACCTTTTAGGTAGACGCTGAGGACGAAGGAACCCTTCAGTGGGTGAGCAGCAACAACAGTAGCAACAACATCCAGGACATCAGTGATCTTCAGGTGGAGACATTGTCTATCAAGTCCTGTATATAGAATGTCCTATGTGTCATCTCTGTACTCTCAGGTCCTAGGAGACAGTAGATGGTTTTATCTAGATCTGGAATTTTTGGCGTAATGCCTCAAGTTTTGTATCTTGCCTTGTATAGTTAACAGGGCAGTTGATGCTTATAACCTCGAGATGTGATGATATAGAGAAGTGTTGATATATCAACTTGTAAATAACTTACTTTGTTTGTTTATGAAAGAATTTTCACAGTTTGTAGATCTCTTTACGAAAAGTTTTAATTTTTAGTGATTTTCAGTAATTCCACTGCTAAAAAAAATGCTTCCTCATTAGTTTAAATTCGTTGACTTGTTTTCACGAGACGATCGTCACAATTTAGTGGTATCAGAGCTCTAGGTTCGCTGAGTCTACAGAGACATAGGACTTAGGTTGTAGAGTTTGTTCTAGTGTCTTCCAGTATATCTGATAGTGTCTTCTACTCATACAGGAGGAGAAGATAAAACTAAGGATGTCTGGATCACATGAGGAACACATTGCTGAAAGTAGTGTTGCTGCATCGAGAGAAGGTGCAAGAAACCAAGAAAGGGAAGAACCTGTACCTCAACCACCCCAGTTCAATCCAACTGACATGGGTAACCCAGCCATCCAAGCTATGTTTGGGCAGTTTATGACTACCATGACACATATGACTAATAGGATGCCTATACATGTACCTAGGGCACCTACCCTTCCAGAAGGACAAGGAGTCGGCAAGACGTTTGAACAACATCATCGAGTTGGAGCCACAGAGTATGCTGGAACATCTGACCCTACAAATGCTGACTTGTGGTTAACTGAATTAGAGAAGGCCTTTAGAATCCTGAACATCCCAGAAGCTGAGAATGTTAGACATGTTGTGTACCTTCTCAAAGGGAGTGCTGGTCACTGGTGGACCATGGAAGAACAGAAAAGGCCAGGTGTGGAGATTGCATGGGAAGTTTTTCGATGGGAATTTATCAACAGATATTTCCCTAAGACGTTTCTAGACGAGAAAATATCTCATCTTGAGAGGTTAAGGCAGGGACCTATAAACATTAGTGAATACAAGGCTAAGTTCATGGAGATTTTACGGTTTTGTCCGCACATGGCAACCACAGATGAAGAAAGGATTAGGCATTTTGAGAAAGGGTTAAACGCTGAGTTGACCACCCCTGTGTCTTCTCTAGAGAACAGGGAAAGGTTTGTTACCTTTGTGGAATCTTTTAGAAGGGTAGAGAGGTCTGTGTCAGAGAAGAGACAGACCAAGAACAAGAGGATGTATCCCCAGTTCCAAGGATCCTCATCTAAAGATTTCAAGAAACCTAGGTTTTCTGTGCCTACACCACCACCTAGATTCAGTACCTAGACGTAGTGGACGTAGAATAGGGGTAGAAGATGAAGCCTACCACTAGAAGGAGCTCATAGTTTGACATCTATGTCAGTTACAGGACCACCCAGACCACAACAACTGAACATAAGTTGTTATATATGTGGAAAGATGGGACGTCTGATGAAAGATTGCAGAGCAAGAGAAGTGAGTGTAACTCAACCTCAAAGGCAAAGTCAGCAAGGATCTCAAAGGCGACAATTTCCAGGTAACACTAGAGGACGTGGACAAGCATCCCGAGCTGGATCATCGGCACCCAGTCATCGAACACCGAATCAACCACAAGCAACGACAAGATTCTATGCAATAAATCCACTTGATGCAGTGATCAACCCTCGGGTGGTGGCAGATTAGATGAAATTGTTATATTGTGATATGTCTATATCTTATGTTGTGTCTGTTTTAATTGACCCGGGTGATACACACTCCTTTATCACTCAAAGAGTGATTTTTGACTGCAACCTGACTGCAAGTCTTAGAGTAGATAGCTTGTTGCTAGAAACTCCGTTGATGGGATCTTCTATGTTGTAGGAAGTATGTTCTCCCTTCACGCTCTTCTTTTCTGAACATAACATTCAAGTGGATCGTATACCACTTGAGAAGCATGGATTTGATGTAATCTTGGGGATGGATACCTTAGAAAGGTATAAGGTTGTCTTGGATTGTGAGTCCAAGCAGGCTGTGTTCACTGATGAAAGTGACACATGGATCTTTTAAGGAGAAAGAAAGATTCTACCAACCTGTCTTGTGTCAGCTATGGTTGCTGAGAAGCAGATGAGGCAAGGGTGTTATGCATTCTTGGCCCATGTGGTAGATACTACCATGGAGAGTCTTAACCCTGTTGAAGTTCCGGTAGTTAGGGGATTTGAAGATGTATTTCCTGAAGAACTTCCAGGTGTACCACCGCCCTGAGAAATATATTTTGAAATTAATCTAGTTTCGGATACGCAACCTATAGCACAAACACCATAAAGGATGGCGCCTACTGAGATGGCAGAACTCAAGAAACAACTACAAGAGTTTCTTAAGAAGGGTTTCATCAGACCAAGTACTTCACCCTGGGGTGCTCCGGTCCTCTTTGTTAAAAAGAAAGATGGGTCAATGCGGTTGTGCATTGATTACAGACAGTTAAATAAAGTAACGATAAAGAATAAGTATCCTTTGCCGAGGATTGATGATCTTTTTGATCAGTTGTGGGGTGCAACTGTGTTTTCAAAGATAGATTTGAGGTTGGGATATCACCAGTTACGTATTAAGGATGGTGACATACCTAAGTCTGCCTTCAGAACAAGGTATGGTCACTATGAGTTCACAATTATGCCGTTTGGACTAACAAATGCACTAGCTGCATTTATGGAACTCATGAATAGAATCTTACGATCTTTACTCGATCAATGTGTTGTTATCTTCATAGATGACATCCTGATCTGTAGTAGAGATGCTCAGTAGCATGAACAACATCTTCGTCAGGCTCTAACTTTGCTAAGAAAGCATAAGTTATACGCTAAGTTTAGCAAGTGTGAGTTCTGGTTACCAGAAGTTTCTTTTCTTGGACATGTAATATCTGCTTCAGGTATATGTGTTGACCCTAAAAAGGTAGAATATGTCCTGCAATGGGAGCAGCCGAAGACACCGATGGAGATCTATAGTTTCTTAGGGTTGGTAGGATATTATAGGAGGTTCTTTAAGAACTTCAGTTCTATAGCTTTACCCTTGACTAAGTTGACCAGGAAGGATGTTCCTTTTTCCTGGAGTGATAAGTGCCAGCAATCGTTTCAATTATTGAAGGAAAGGTTGACAAGTGCACCTGTGCTTGTGTTACCTGAACAAGGAAAAGGATATATAGTTTTCTGTGATGCCTCTAAGAATGGACTAGGATGTGTGTTGATGCAGGAAAAACAAGTTATTTCTTTTGCTTCTCGATAGCTTAAGAAACACGAGGAGAATTACCTGACACACGACTTAGAACTAGGGGTTGTAGTTCATGCCTTGAAAATCTGGAGACATTATCTTTATAGGGAGACATTCTGGATTTTCACAGACCATAAGAACCTAAAGTATATCTTTTCTCAGCATGAGCTTAACATGAGGCAACGCCGCTGGATGGTGTTAATGAAGGACTACGATTGTACAATTGATTACCATCCATGAAAGGCCAATGTAGTTGCGGATGCTTTAAGTAGGAAATCAGCAACATCAGCCCTAGACAGAGCACTGCTGAGTTCCTTGGTATGCTCTAGAAGGGATATGCTTATCTCCTTAAGACAAGATAATGTACAGTTAAGAGTATCATTGTTATCAGGGTTGTTAGCTGAGATGCACATAAAACCTACTCTGAGACAACAGATTAAGGAGGCACAACAAGTTGATGTTGTAGTTCAACAGATCAGATCGGAGTATGGTAGTGAGAAATGAGATGGTTTCCATGACTCAAATGATCAAGTAGCTTGTTATCATGGTAGAATGATAGTACCGGATGTAGATAACTTGAGGAAGTTAGTCCGGGAGGAAGCTCATTCTTCAATTTATGCAATGCATCCAGGAAGCACCAAGATGTATCGAAACTTGAAAGATATGTATTGGTGGCCTGGATTGAAGAAGGATGTTGTTGAGTTTGTTATGCGATGTCCTGTGTGTCAGCAAGTTAAGGCTGACCACTAGAAGTCTGCAGGAACAATGCAACCTTTGCCCATATCACAATGGAAGTGGGATCATGTGACCATGGATTTTGTGGTTGGTTTTCCTAGAACAGCCAAAGGTCATGATTCCATTTGGGTAATAGTTGATAGGTTGACAAAGACAACACATTTCTTACCTATCAAAACAACCCATTCTGCTGAGAGGTTGGCACAGTTTTATGTAGACGAGATAGTACGACTGCATGGAGTCCCGGTTACCATTGTTTCTGATAGTGGTCCCCAGTTTATGAGTCATTTTTGGGAGCAACTTCATAAAGCCTTAGGCACACAGTTAAGGTTTAGAACAACCTTTCATCCACAGACTGATGGACAATAAGAAAGGATATATGAACCTTGGAGGACATGCTTAGGGCATGTGTTCTCCAGTTTATAGGAAGTTGGGATCTACATCTAAGCTTGATGTTGTTTGCCTACAACAATAGCTATCAAAATAGTATTGATATGGCACCTTATGAAGCTTTGTATGGTAGACATTGTAGATCACCCTTATGTTGGTATGAAACCGGTGAACATCAACTTTTAGGTCATGATCTTGTGCAGTAGACCACCGAGAAGATTAAAATAATACAACAACAGTTGAAGACTGCACAAGATAGGCAGCAATCTTATGCTGATAAGCGTCGTAGACCTTTAGAATTCTAGTTTGGAAACAGAGTGTACCTCAAAGTCTGACCTTGGAAATGTGTTCTTAGATTTGGAAGGAAAGGAAAATTAGCTCCTAGGTCTATGGGGCCTTATCCAATCATTGAGCGGATTGGAAAGGTAGTTTATAAGCTAGAGTTACCAACAGAGTTGCAAAATTTACACCCAGTGTTCCACATTTCCATGTTAAGGAAATGTCATCCTGATACAGAATCAGTTCTGCAGCCTATGTAAATAGAGTTGAATGATGATGTATCTTATGAAGAAGGAATTGTATCGATCCTTGACAGAAGAATTAAAAAGCTGAAAAAGAAAGACATAAGTCTTGTGAAATTCTATTGGAATCATCGTGGTTTTGAAGAAGCCACGTGGGAATTAGAGGAAGAGATGAGGAGAAAATACCCTACTCTTTTCTCTTAATATGTTTTGTAATGATTTCGGGGACGAAATCCTTGTAAGGGGTGGATAATTTGTAACATCCCTGACCTGGGTTATGAACTAACCCAAGGTGTTTTGCTTAAATAAGTGATTAGATGCTTATGTTTATCCTTTGAAATGTAATTCATGCTTATGAGGAACTTATATTTCCATTTCAGTCCTTTTTACATAATGTTGAAACCTTATTTTTTTAATAATGGACTAAAGTGCAAATTACCCAAGTTGAGGGGTTAACTTGCAAATAGAACATGTTAAGATGTTCATCTGATGTTGAGACATCATAAGAACGAATATGATGTGGTGGTATGGATTCCACAAGCTTGAGCACCAAGATATAGCTTGTAGAGCAATCCTTGTGCCTTAAAACCTAGTTTTGGTGTAATGTGCAAATTACCCAAAACCGAGGGTTCAACATGTACAATATACCCTTTAGAGGATCTCTCATGTTTCTTGGCATTAAGAAGAGCAAAGAAAATGAGAGGGGCACCTCATTTGAATAATCAAGGAGGAGAGATGATCTTGATATTAAAATAATCAAGATTTAAGCAAATGGCCCTTTTATATATACAACTTATTAAGAGGTTGGGTTTCTTTTCCTGTAAACCTTGGATAATTGAGAAGTCTTGCAAGGTTTAGAAGGTGGCCACATAGCCAAGAAGTGTAGCAAGCTTTGGTGGATTTAGTTGTAAAATAAAAGAAGATAACTCTCTTTTATCTAATTACCTTAAAGACCCATAAATATATAAGGAACCTTTTTCCAACAACACAAGGGATTGTTTCCCTTAGTTCTTTTCTTCTCAAACCAACTTTGGCCGACCAAGGAGGAGCTCTGGAGCAGAGGAAGGATGACCAAGCTGGTTTGGTAAGTATGGATCATCATCTACCTCAAATTCATGGTGGAAACCACAATATAAGGTCAGATTCATGGTGTTCTTCACACGATTCTTCTTTCTAGTCATCTTGCTCAACCAAATAGTGAAGAACAGACCTTGGAAAACTACTAGAGATCAAACTGCCATTAAAGATACGAAGCTTGGAGCTCTAGATCAGTCCTAAAGGCGGGTTTTATAACTCTAAACCCTTAAGCTTTGCTTTTGCATTCTTCTTTCCAAAAATCATTGCTTATACTTCTTCCTTAGACACCTTTGTGTGTTCTTGCTATCATTTCTGTGAAGAAAAACCCTGTTTTTGAGGTAGAAGATGTTGACGTTAATTCCTATATTTATCCAAGTTTTTACTTTAACAAACAGTTTCTCACCTTTAACAAATAGTTTCCCAAACCGTTTGGGAGCAAACGGTTTCAAACAGTTTGAATGCAAATAGTTTCAACCAAACTGCATAGAAGAAAACGGTCCAAGACCGTTTGGATGCGTTGACCGGGCATTGACCATTTGGAGGACTGTTGAGAGTAATGTAGATTAATTACCTACCAAAAATCATCTATTAATTCCAAGTGAATCACCAATTGAAAACCCATCAATCATCTAAACCATAATCGGGTCAATTGTTGATTTCAATAATTGAGTTAAGTTGAAGTTTGGGTTGAGTGGCCCAAATGGTTTCAAAACTATTTGGGGATCACCCAAACGGTCTCAAGACTGTTTGGTGATCACAAAAGACCATTTGGAGGTCTAGGGTTAAGTAGGGTTGACCAATTGAGGACCCAATGATATCAAGTTGATGAATAATCGATTGCTGGTTTGGTGACCGAACCTTGGGTTCAAACCTTAATTAAATGACTTGGTTTTCGATAAAATAGTGGGAAAATGGTCTCAAGACCATTTGGAGGATATCCAAACGATCCCAAGACCATTTGGGGGTCACCCAAGACCGTTTGGAGGTCTAGGGTTGACTATGGTTAAGTGATTGAAGATCTAAAGGTAATTAGTTGAGGTGCAATCAATTGTTTACCTAGTGATCAATTCATTAAATCAAACATTAATTGGTTGAGTTAGTTTTTGATGTTGACTTGAGAAAACGGTCTCTAGACCATTTGGAGGTCATCCAAACGATCCCACGACCATTTGGGGTCAGGTCATCACCAAATTGAATGATGGTTCAATGGTTTCAAATCAATTAGGCTCACATTGGAACATGTTGAAGGGTAATCGATTCCAAAACCTAATCCAATTGATCAAAGCCCTAATTGATGATCAATTGAGGGTCAATTGAGTGTCAAATCAGTTGAGGGTTGACCTAATTAACTCAATTGATGAATGGTTAATAAGTACATGATCGATTGAGGGGTTCAACATTGGAAACCCTAACTCAATTGAAGTGGTTGAGACACTTTTTGGTCCTTGCAGTTTTGAGGTGGTTTGGACCAAACAGTCTCAAGACCATTTGGGACCAAATGATCCAAAACCGTTTGGTGCTCATGCGGTTTCAAGGTCGATTGTGTCCATGCGGTTTCAAAGTCAAACTTGACCAAACGGTCTTCACCCCATCTTGGGCAAACGGTCTTAAGTATGCACTTTACCATGCGGTTTCAAAAGTCAACAAGGCCAAACAGTCTTCAACACCAAACGGTTTCAAGGTCTGTCCAAGACCGTTTGGGGGTTTAATGTGCAAGACCGTTTGAGGTCTAAAAAGGTCAAGATTGTTTGTTGCCTTAGTGGTCAAGATGGTTTAGTAGTTGATTAACCTAAACCTCATAGATACTTAAAGTGGTTAAAGGACCATGTAATTAGTTGATTGAGACATGATATGATCAATGGTGATTATAATAAAGGAACCCTTAATGAATATAGTGGTTAGTATAGTTTGAATAAGTAAGCCTTAATGATCACAATAGTAATGATTTAACCCATGTTGGCAATGTTGAATTGACTTAGCCTAATCAAGGGTGATGCAAACATCAACTTATAGAAAGAGGAGAGAGAAGACTTCTCATATGAATGATTAATCAAGCAATGAACTGCCAATATGGATTGATGCCTAATTAGGGTATGACTCACGATAGTGAGATCATGAAACCCTAGTTACGATAGATAATGAGTCATAACCCTAATTGAGGGCAATAATGGGAGTGACCCTAATATATGATGATGATATGATCCTAATACATAATGATGACATGGTAACCCTTAAATTAAAGGTACTTTGTTGATCATTCCTACTTAGGGTGAATGGTAAACCCTAATGGTGAGATATTAATGATAACCATAATCAAGGATGATTTAATGTGAATAGTAAACCCTAACCCAGGGTAATGTGATAAGTATAGTAAATCTTAATTCAGAGTATGCTAAATAAGAACTCTAACCTTGAGTGATGTGATATGAATAAGTAAACCCTAATAGGTTTGAAGTATTGATTTCATAAGTGTAAAACAGATGTGGTGATCTTCTGTAGCACGACCGTGGTAACTTTCCCTTGCACGTCCATTCTTGGCTGCACGGCCGTGGTGCTCTATACTTAGCTTGGAGTTGAATTGCAAGTAAAATCTTAACCAATAGTGATGTTATGATTATTGTACATGGTGCTGATATAGAAATAATGTGCCTGTTATCATTTATATTAATCATGTAGGTTTTTATGAAATAGTGAGCACACCAGGTAAGAGCTATGATTTCATATTCATTGAAAGCACTTTATAAGCTTTTAAAGTAATGATTTGCTATGTTGCCTAGTGAGAGGTAACATATGAGATTGATAGGTTGTATGAGCCATGAGAAATATCTGTATTGCTACAATCATGTTCACATTGTTAAATGACTTGATGGCAATATGTTACTTAGTAACAAGTGTTTTGCTGAACTAAGGGTTTGAACACCCATATTCCTGAATCAATATGATGAGATGGTTAGGGATTGATATCCCAATGTTAACTAGATGTGAAATGAACTTGATATAATTAGTACTCTTTCTTTATAGCAATTGTCTTATTGGTTTATGTTTGAAAACATGCCTGATGCTAAAAGAATGCAATAATGTACTTAAATAATCAAGTATAATGATATCATGTAGAGCCCTGACCATAGATCCATCACTGTCAGAAGTTAAATGATGGTGGAACAGGTTTTCCTATGGGAACTCCTGGAGAGCATACGTTTGAGTATGTGGGGGTTATGGACGCAAATATCCTTAAGTCCTAATGAGGAAATTGATGTGAGGTGTACATTTAATCTCTCAATCCTTCATTATATGTATATGTCGGGATGATGTATCACTAATCTCCCGATGATGTTGTTAATGCCACATCAATGAGAGATAAACAAGAAATCCCTCGATGGCGAAGAGAGTACAGCATGCCACTGTAACTCTAATAGTGAAGTTGCCAGAATATCATGGAAAGCTATTATAGCAGGGACACATGATGTCCTACATGTTGTACCTCACACTGACTGAGGAAGATGAGGTCATAGAAATCCAGCTCTTCTGATGACCTATGTATGATACCGATTGTGATTTCCTAATGGTCGGTTGGCGTATGAGTGGTATACCTCATCTCCTCAGGGCATAAATGTGTTTGAAAAACATAATCAGCCGTGTAGCATAATTGCTTAGGTTGAACCAAGAGAAACAATGATTGATGATACATTGTTTATAATGTCCTAGTTGGACAAATAATATACATGATCTTCATATTCCTTATTGATATATGTCTTGTCATTCATTCAAGTTATAATTGAAATGATTGCATAAGTTATACTGTTCCAATTAGTTATATAATGAATTGCATGCTGTTAAATAGTTATAATTCTACTGCTCAATGTTATTCAATTATTTGCAATAACAATGCTTCTGGTGAAGAGTTATAACTCTTGTTGGGACAATTATTCAATTGTCTCACTCCCGTGGGATTCAACTCTTTAGGTAGACGCCGAGGATGAAGGAACCCTTCAGTGGGTGAGCAGCAACAACAACAACAACAAAATCCAGGACAACAGTGATCTTCAGGTGGAGACACTTTCTGTCAAGTCTTGTATATAGAATGTCCTATGTGTCGTCTCTGTACTCTCAAGTCCTAGGAGACAGTAGATGGTTTAATCTAGATCTGAAATTTTTGGCGTAATGCCTCGAGTTTTGTATCTTGCCTTGTACAGTTAACAGGGCAGTTGATGCTTGTAACTCGAGATGTGATGATACAGAGAAGTGTTGATATATCAGCTTGTAAATAACTTACTTTTTTTATTTATGAAAGAGTTTTCACAGTTTGTAGATCTCTTTACGAAAAGTTTTAATTTTTAGTGATTTTCAATAATTTTGCTGCTAACAAAATGCTTCCGCATTAGTTGAAATTCGTTGATCTTGTTTTCACGAGACGGTTGTCACAGTTTTTAACAATGAACTGAATAAATTAAAAGAATCTATCAATGTTAAATTTATTGAGACTAAGACATCCATTTCCATGAATGTTATTTATGATGGTGGTTAAATTGAGGTGATTCTCAAGTTAAAAGAACCATACATCAAAAGCAAAGGTATAGAGGTGGGAAACGTTGAGTGCTCACATGAAGATGACAAGAAGGATTCCACTCCCAACATTGAAAAATACCATCCAAAGGATATCATAATAGGTAATCCTTTTGAAAGAGTGAAGATGTGGGCTTCCTTCAACAAAGAACAAATCAACAACTTTTCATTTCATAACTTGAGCCAAAGAATGTCAAAGAATCTCTAGAGGATGAGGAGTTGATCCTATTAATGCAATAAGAACTTGAGCATTTTGAAAAAAAATTGAGGTGTAGAATGTACTGAGAAGATCAAAGCATACACATATGTTTGGCACATGGTGGGTCTAAAGGAACAAGCTTCATGGGAATGGAAAAGTGGTAATAAGCAAGGCAAGTTTATTAGATCGACATTATAACCAACATGAAGGTATTGATTTTGAGGAGAGTTATGATTGTGCTTATAGACCTTAATCTATTAGAATACTAATTGTCTTTACTACTCATAAAAGTTTCTTTATTTATCAAATGGATGTTAAAAGTGAACTTCTAAATCAATATCTATAGTAGGAAGTCTATATGGCTCAAACTCCTATATTTGAACATGACAAGATCACAAATCATGTTTATCTATTACAAAAGGCTCTTTATGGGATCAAGAAAGCAACTAGAGATTAGTATGATAAATCAAGGAACTTTTTAATTGATAATTTCTATGTCATGGGAAAGGCTATCTCAACTCTATTTTTTAGATACAGTTCGAACAATTTCTTAGTCATTGAAATTTCTATTGGTAATATTATATTTGTAAGTACAAATATTGATCTTTTAAAATAGTCTAGTTTCCTCATACAGAGTGAATTTGAAATGAGCATGATGGGGAAGCATACATTCTTCCTTGGGTTACAAATCAAGAAAGCATAAGATGGGAACTTCATCAACCAAATCAATTACACAAGTTAACTCTTAAAGCACTTTGGTATGGAGAATGCAATGCAAATGGGCACTCCCATGTCCAACACTGGCATGTTAGACAAGGATGAAGAAGGTGAAATGGTAGATGAGAAGGTCATAGAGGTATGATTGGTAGCTCGTTATATTTTACTTCCTCTAGACCAGATATCATATTTAGTTTTGGCTTGTGTGCTAGATTTCCATCAAGCCCTAGAAAATCCCATCTTATTGATGTTAAGAGTATTTTTAGGTATATAACCAAAACCTCAAATTGTGGATTATGGTATCCTAAGTCAAGGGACTTTTTTATAGTTACTATAGTGATGTGGATTAGGCCAGGTTATTGGTTATTAGAAAATGCACAAGTCACACTTTTTTACTTCTAGAACCTTATTTGGTTTCTTGTATTGCTAAGAAACAAAGAATTGTGGATCTACCAACTACAGAAGTTGAATACATCACTATTGCCAGTTGTTGAGAGAAATTCTAACAGATGAAGCAAAGTCTCCAAGACTTCTATATTATCTAAGATGCTTGTCCTACCTGTTGTGATAATACTAGTGCAATAATTTTTTCTTACAATACTTTATTGCATAGTATAGCTAAACCAACAAAGGTTTTCCATCATTTTTTTCATGACCACATTGCAAAGAAAGACATCTACATAATTCATGTGAAAAAAAATCAACTTGTGGATGTTTTCACTACACCCCTAGCTATAGAGCAATTAAATTTTATTATATCTAAATTGCTTATATTTGTCATTAATGATACTTATATCTATCCTATCTAGATTGTTATTTTAGACTTATGTTTTGGGTTTACTTTGACTATCATCTACTCACAATTTGCATAAAAATACCTAAGGTAAATGACTTGTTATGCATGTATTGGACTTAATTACAAAATGATTTTTCTATTTTTCTACTTTTGTGAAAAACAGTGGACAATATTCATAAAACATGGCTCTATATGTCTACATATAGAGTTGAACAACAATTGCCTTTGGCCCAGTTATCTAACCTACAAACTTGACCAACGACACTATTCCTATAATGATAAGGTGCCCTACATGGCAAGTTCCTCCCTCTCAAAAACTTGACCAACAACCCTCTATTCCTGTTTGTCTTTAAGACCTAGACCCTCTCCTACCCAAACCCTAGCATACACACATCCAAATCCTTCCCATTTCCTAACTCTATCCCTCTGAGTGGTCCTATAACTCATAGTCACTGTTATTTCAACCTTACATATCATTAAGAAGGAGGAAGAAAAGACACTCAACTAGAACTTCGGTTAACGCTCTTGATAACTCATTCTCAAGGACCATTATCAACCCTCAAGCTATTTCTAGGTAAAAAGAGTTTCTTTCTAGACCTCCACTTGCCTTTAGATCCTTTCTAGACTGTGGGCTAGATAACCTACTGGTCAAGAACATCTTTCATGTTTAATGTCTTGGTACGGTATGTATTGAATGCATTTTCTTCTCAAATTCTTTCTATAGTATGAAAAATGTTCATGTATTATATGGAAATCTCTCATGGAACTAAACTACATCAATGCCTCTATCTAAAACTATGATCACAATATACTCCATGATTGTTAGAATCCAAATCCAAATATTAAAGAATTCTCTCAATTCCTATACATTAGACCCATCCCATCTGAATGTTGTGAGACCACCTATCCCAATCACGATGACTTTCTTTACCCTATGAAGTTATACAAAAGTTTTTGTAGGGAAATATGGCGATATAGATTGCAGTGGGAAAACTTTATTGCAATATTCATCTTGACCAAGGGATTGTTTCAATAACTATGGATTGACAAGGAAGGATTGAAAGACATATACCTTGTCTTGGAGCAAGTCCAACGACTATCCTTGCAACAACATGCTTCTTTCCAACAGCACCGAGACAGTTGTTGGTGGTGGTCTCCTGGTGTAGCACCATAGAAGGTAGTTGAAGACATCCTCCTAGAGTGTGGAAATGGCCTCCATACCTTTACATAGTCCAGACAGACCACCAAAACTCATTTCGTTCTTTTAAAACTTACAAAACGAGTTTTCCCTTCAAACACCAACGTAATAGCGTCGAGTCACTCTCCCTTGTTGTCTCTACCTTATTCTCTCTCCCTTTTATAGGTAAGGCTTTCTCGGTCTCTCTAGTTACCAAAACTATGAGAGGAAAAAAATTCAGATATTATTGTCGTGTCTCCTGAAGCCTTGAATGCCCCATATTTATAGGATGCTTAGGGTCAGGTTTTGAGATAAATTGGGAGTCAAAGAGATGGGATTTCATGAGTCTTGTGGAACTTGCAAATCATGAAATGGTCGGTTCACTTATTAAATGGTCGTTCACATGTGAAACATTCAATTCAACACTTGAATTGGTTGAATCACTCTCTTTCCTATTTGAAAACACACTGTCTTATAATATGATGATTAATTCGTAGCATGACATCAACATCAATCCTTGATCCAAGTGTATTGATCATTGATCCAAGAAATTCACAATTTGAAATGGTCAATTCAGTATTTGAACCAGTCGATTCATATTTTGAACAGGTTGATTCATTTCACAGTTCAACCAATGTTGTTTAAATTTGTTGGATCCTAGATGGGTGATTAGATGCTCTAGAGGAGGGGTGAATAGAGCTAAATGCACTTAAACAAAATTCATTAGACCTTCAAGATATATCACAAGATAAGGTTGCTAAATAGGTAATTTGAGTGCAACTAAAACATACATAGCAAGGATGAGAGAGATTGAGCAAACACAAGTAGACAAGCTATTTAGAGTGGTTCCACACTTCAAACTAGAAGTATGTCAGTCCACTTACCTAGAGAGGTCAACCTTTAGGATTTCCTAACCATTGCATTCTTATATTCATTTATAAGACTTACAATACATGACCAAACAAAGGACTTACCCATCCAATACAAAGTGTCTTCAACCTTACCAAGGACTTACCCACATTGCAAGGAGTCTTCCGCCTTCTTCCAAAGACTTACCTACTCTTGCACAAGTCTTAAGCCTTGCAGGAATCACCCACTCTTCTTGGATCTTACTCCTTTGACTTCACCTTCACTCGGAGAAGCTTCCACCAAGGACTTACCCACTTGAGCAAGGAGTCTTCTGCCTTCACCAAGGGCTTACCTACTCTAGCTCCAAGTCGTCAGCCTTGACCTTCACCAAGGGACTCCTTCCCTTGTTGTTCTTCACCTCTCTTGGATAAGAGAGAGAACCTTCATCTTCATGATTGAAATGAGAGATAGGGAGGTGGTGGAAGTGAGAGCCTTATAAGATATACATGTAGGACTAGCTCTCTTATACATTTCCTACTCACTCTAATGGATGTAGCAAGTGATTAAGCTTAGAGAGAGAGAGGAGGATGTAGGAAGCACTCAACTATAGAATAGGAACCTCACATAGAGTTTTGCAATGAATGATCAACCTTGGAATGAAGCCCAAGGGGTCCTATTTATAGCAGGGGATGCCTCTTAGCCTTTTGGAACACTTGAGAACGAAAACTAGCCATTTTGTGGCTTGCAACGGATATATTCTCACTTGTTTCAACTCCACAATGGATAGAAAAACTTTTCTGCACTTTTTCATACAGTGCAATCAGTCGAGTTTCAATAAGGGTAACTCGACCGATCAAGTAAACGACAAGGCCAATACTCAAATGATCGATCGAGTTTGTCTTGACAAAACTCGACCAACCATTAGAAATCGAAATGGCCAGTTACTTGATCGGTCAAGTTCTAGGTAAACAAAACTTGACCGATGCAATCTCCAAGAAATTGATCTAGGATGATCGGTCGAGTTTTTAGGCTGGAAAATTCGACACACAAAGTGCCTGTAATCAATTTTTAAAGTTGCATCTAAAGTGGTCTAATATTCGATCTAAGTGCTCCTGATATTTTTCTAAGCTTAATTACAAGTCATACAATCATTACAAGTGATTTACAACATGATTCTAATGGATATACATCATATTACAAAAACATGCACTTGTATTGACTTTGACTTGTCTTTTCTCCAATTTGAGATGCGCAAGTTAGTGCAATTGGAGTGTGTCTATACTTAATCTGAAATCAGTCAAGTAGAGACATTAGACACCAATATGTGGAATGCTTAATCATCATCAAAACACGGGAGTAGTCAATTTAGACGTGAGTCAACATTGACCAAATTGACCTTGAGTCAACAATCTCCCCGTTTTTGAAGATGACAAACCATTCCATAAATGTATTGAAAGCTTTTAAGTAAAGTCATACCTTTGGAGAAACCTAGGGGTTTCAATAGAATTGAGTTCATATGCTCACCCTTAATTGATGCGCATGGAGTTTTCATACTCTCCCTCAATTGATGCTATTTCTCCTGCATGGTTAGCTGTCACAACATTTATAGAATACTATGTCTTCTACGCATATATGTTCTGCACATATATGTCTTCTCCCATTTACCTTCTCCCCTTCACATGGACATACTTCTCCTCTTCATGTAAGACATTCCTTCTTCCTCTTTTAAAAGAAGACATACCTTTCTCCCCCATTGTCATTTCAAAAAGTGGGGTTATGAAGAAATAAGAAACATCACTTGTTAAAGACAAAGGTGATAACATAAATATATATAAGGAGAGTAGAAGGGCACAAATAGGGGCTTATCCAAGCATAGAAATAAAAGCAAGTTAAAGCATATACTTGAACAACCCAAAATGCAAGATGAAGTGCTACAGAAAAATAATAAAGCATAATTTTGAGCCTCAAGATGATAGAATTTGACCAAAAACCATCAGAGCTCATCGCAAAGCTATGAGTCTGGCTCAGAAGGTTGTTTCTACATGAAAAATACTAGTCTTGCACCAAAAACTGAACCTGGAGAAAAATCTGCATAAAATCCAAAAATACTCCAATTTCTACATATAATGTAGATCTATGTACCCTGCATCACAATGTTATGCAAGCAACTTAAGATAGTAGATATGTCATTCAAGGAACAAGCATAGCATATAGATGAGCAAAGATTCCTTTTATAAACAAGGTTAGAACTACATGTATATGAACTACTAGTAGATGATATCACAAGTTAGGACTACTAGTAGGATCTAGATCATAGGAAGAGATACCAAAAGATACACAAGATAAAGCAATTTATGAGTAGATGTAGAGATATATCCAAACAAAGAGATGCAATTTTAGAAGCATGAAAGCATATAACTCACTAGATATGCATCCTTACCAAAAGATGATTACCACTAAGAACCTCAAGGTTGTATCAAAACAAGATATACAACTAGATAGATGTAGCAAGTTAGAGTACAATGAAAGCAATTTTTAGACACAACCAAGAGATCCAAAGAGATCATCATCAAAACCTACAAAACAACTCAAAGTAAGTAATTGCAAGATATAGATATACCAACTTAGAGCAATTAGAGAGATAGAGTTGTAAGCAAGATAGACATTTAAAACATGGCAATATGCATATATAAAGGTACCAAATGAAAGTGCCAAAGAATAAGGGTATTGGCTGAGAAAATCTAGTTGAGAGGGAAATTCTCATTCAATAAGCCGAATGTATATTTTGTGCACAATGTTATTGATTGAGTTCTGTACATTGACAACTAGACCGTTGACAACTGCTGGCAACACCCATTGGTGCCTATCGGTCGAGTTTCAAATAGGGCAAACTTGACCGACATGGAAGTTGTCAAAAAGCACATATTTATCATAAAAACATATTTAAAGGCATGCTAAAAATACAAACCATGTCCAAACATGTCTAATAAAGTTAGTAATGCACTATAGAAGCATTTGAAGCAGTTTTTTTTAGCAAGAGTGTGAAGAGAATCACAAAATATCACTTTTGACTCAAAAACCATATGTATAGTGCACACCATCTTGACAAAACAAGTTAGGATTGGTTATAAGCAAGAAAAACATTACCTTTGTTCTTAGCATTCCTTTTTCCACTTGTTGTCACCCTCTACACATCTCACCCTTCTCGTTTCATGTGGATTGATAAGTTGATTTGCAATTCAATAGCTGAAGTCAATCCATTTGCAAGTACCTACAAGAAGAAAGATGAAATGGTCCCCAATCATGTTTTTGGGTCCGAAGGGGTTAGTTTAGCAACCCAAGTCCTATTGTTCTTGGGTGCTTTCCTAAAAGGACAACAAGTAGAATAATGACCAATTTCATTGCAATAGTTGCATGTGCCCATAGTCTTGGAACTAGAGGATTCTCCATGGAATATTGGAAGTCCTTTATCTTTGTTGTTCCCTTGACTACTATCATACCCTAAACCAGGTCTAGAAATTTGTTTAGTAGTATGGTGTAGTATGTCATTAAGGCTCTTCTTACCAACGAAGAATCTTTGCAAAGAAGATCTTAAACTATCATTATCATGCATAAGAGAAGTAATAGTAGAAGACAAATGATTGATACTATATCTAGCATGCAAAAGATCATTTTCTAAGCAAAGAGTTTTTGTTAAATAAGAATCTCTATCAATATGAAGAGAAGCAACATCATTCTCTCTACTAGTAGAGCAAGAACAAGATTCATGCACATTGATTTTAGCAAGAAAGGAGGCATTTTTGTTTCTAATTTTTGCAAAACATAATCTTTGTCCTTGTTTTCAGATTTAAGAACATCAATATCATGCATGAGAGAATCAACAATTAAAGTATGCTCTTTATTAGAACTAGTCATGAGAGGTTGAGCTTCTAGAAATCTAATCTTATCAAGAAAACTAGAATTTTCAAGTTTGTAAGAAGGCAATCTTTCTTATCATTAAGACAATCTAGTTGACTAAGACAATCTTTTTTATCATTAAGAAAGCAAGAATTAGCATGTTCAAGATCATCTAGTTCTACATGCAAATAATCAACAATTTTAGCAAGCTTTTTCTTTTTCCTTTTAGAAGACTTAAGAGAGGCACAAATATCATGAATAATAGCAATCAAAGATTCTTTATCTAATGAGTTTAGATTTACCTCACTAGAGTCTTCACTTGTTGATGCTAGAAGAGCAAAATGGCATTCTCCTTCATCACTAGAGCTTGAGCTTGATCCTTCACTTGAATCTTCACTTGAGCTTGAGTTGTAGGAGCCACTTGAGCTTGAGTGCCATTTCTCCTTCTTCTTGTGAAGATGGGTCTTTTTTCCTTGTGGGAAATATTCCTTTTAGTGACCCTTCTTTCCACTTGTGAAGCACCGGATGGAGGAGGACTTGCCTTTGTAGAATCTACCCTTGGAGTACATGGCATCTTCTTCAACTTGAGAGGATGGAGAAGCTTGACCAACAAAAGCCTTGATTTGAGCTTTGATTTCAGTCTTCTTCATTCTCTTGAGTTCTTTCGCCTCTTGTCTTTCTACTTCCTTCCTCTTGTTAAGTGTGGCTTAATGTCCTTGTAGATTTCCAATGAGCTCTTCAATAGGAATACCCCTAAGCGACCTTGATTCTCCAATGGAAGTCACCTTGGGTTCCCACCTCATGGGGAGAGTTCTAAGGATCTTTGAGTTGATCTCTCCACTAGACATAGGATGTCCTAGAACAGGAAGACCTTTCAAAATGGTGTTGAGCCTTGAGTACATGTTGGCTATCCTCTCCTCCTTTCCCATCTTGAAGTTCTCAAGCAATCCTTTGAGCATGTAGACTTTGCTTTCCTTCACTTGATATGTCCCTTCATAAGTGATGCAAAGCTTTCTCCATACCTCATAGGCTGTTTCACATGAAGAAATCTGGTTGAACTCGGTGGGGGTCATGGAGGCATAGATAATGTGCATGGCTCTAGCATTTAAGGTTGCTTTCTTTTACGGTAGCTTCATCCCATTCTTCAATCTTTGTCATTGGTAGCATGTATGGGTTGTTCACCATTTGCCACATCTCAATACTTGATCCTCGGATGTAGAATTGAAGCCTTCTTTTCCAATAGAGGAAATTGCTCCCATCAAAGATTGGAAGGTTGATCGAGTATCTCCCTCCTTGGTAGTCACCCATTTTCTCCTACTTCTAGAAGTATGCTTGGAGAAGACCCGCTTTGATACCAATTGTTGGATCTTAGATGGGTGATTAGCTGCTCTAGAGGGGGATGAATAGAGTTGAATGCACTTAAATAAATTCATTAGGCCTTCAAGATATATCACAAGATCAGGTTGCTAAATAGGTAATTTGAGTGCAACTAAAACATTCATAGAAAGGATGAGAGAGATTGAGAAAACACAAGTAGACAAGATTTTTAGAGTGGTTCTACACTTCAAACTAGAAGTAAGTCAGTCCACTTACCTAGAGAGGTCAACCTCTAGGATTTCCTAACCATTTCATTCTTATATTCATTTATAAGACTTACAATATATGACCAAACAAAGGACTTGCCTATCCAATACAAAGAGTCTTCAGCCTTACCAAGTACTTACCCACTTTGCAAGGAGTCTTCCGCCTTCTTCCAAGGACTTACCTATTCTTGCACTAGTCTTCAGCCTTGCAGGAATTACCCACTCTTCTTGGATCTTCCGCCTTTGACTTCACCTTCACTCGGAGAAGCTTTCACCAAGGACTTACCCACTTGAGCAAGGAGTATTCTGCCTTCACCAAGGGCTTACCCACTCTAGCTCCAAGTCTTCTACCTTGATCTTCACCAAGGGACTCCTTCCCTTGTTCTTCTTCACCTCTCTTGGATAAGAGAGAGAACCTTCATCTTCATGATTGAAATGAGATATATGGAGGTGGTGGAAATGAGAGCCTCACAAGATATGCATGTAGGACTAGCTCTCTTATAGATTTCCTACTCACTCTAATGGATGTAGCAAGTGATTAAGCTTAGAGAGAGAGAGAGGAGGCTGTAGGAAGCACTCAACTATAAAATTGGAACCTCACATAGAGTTTTGTAATGGATGCTCAACCTTGGAATGAAGCCCAAGGGGTCCTATTTATAGCTGGGGATGCCTCTTAGCCTTTGGGAAAACTTGAGAATGAAAACTAGCAATTT
The DNA here is from genome assembly GCA_963693085.1 of Alisma plantago-aquatica. Classification (NCBI taxonomy): domain Eukaryota; kingdom Viridiplantae; phylum Streptophyta; class Magnoliopsida; order Alismatales; family Alismataceae; genus Alisma; species Alisma plantago-aquatica. The sequence goes on from OY856415.1 coordinate 519,477,857, forward strand.
TGTGGCATGCAACAGATATATTTTCACTTGTTGCAACTCCACAACGGATAGAAACACTTTTTGGCACTTTTCTGTACAGTGCAATCGATCGAGTTTCAATAAGGGTAACTCGACCGATCAAGTAAACGACGAGACCGATACTCAAATAATCGGTCGAGTTTGTCCGGATAAAACTCGACCGACCATTAGGAATCGAAATGGTCAGTTACTTGATCGGTCGAGTTCTGTGTAAACAAAACTCGACCCATGCAATCTCCAGAAAATTGATCAAGGATGATCGGTCGAGTTTTCAGGCTGGAAAACTCGACCGACAAAGTGCCTGTAATCAATTTTCAAAGTTGCATCTAAAGTTCTCTAATATTCTATCTAAGTGCTCCTGATATTTTTCTAAGCTTAATTACAAGTCATACAATCATTACAAGTGATTTACAACCTGATTCTAATGGATATACATCATATTACAAAAACGTGCACTTGTATTGACTTTGACTTGTCTTTTCTCAAATTTGAGATGCGCAAGTTAGGGCAATTGGAGTGTGTCTATACTTAATCTGAAATCACTCAAGTAGAGACATTAGACACCAATATGTGGAATGGTTAGTCATTATCAAAACACGAGTGCAGTCAATTTAGATGTGAGTCAACATTGACCTAATTGACCTTGAGTCAACAATCTCCCCTTTTTGAAGATGACAAACCATTCCATAAATGTATTGAAATCTTTTAAGTAAAGTCATACCTTTGGAGAAACCTAGTGGTTTCAATAGAATTGAGTTCATATGCTCCCCCTTAATTGATGCGCATGGAGTTTTCATACTCTCCCTCAATTAATGCTATTTCTCCTACATGGCTAGCTTTCACAACATTTATAGAATACTATGTCTTCTACTCATATATGTTCTACACATATATGTCTTCTCCCATTTACCTTCTCCCCTTTACATGCACAAACTTCTCCTCATCATTTAAGACATGCCTTCTTCCTCTTTTAAAAGAAGACATACCTTTCTCCCCCTTTGTCATTTCAAAAAGTGGCATTATGAGGAAATAAGAAACATCACTTGTTAAAGAGAAAGGAGATAGTACAAATATATATAAGTAGAGTAGAAGAGCACAGATAGGGGCTTGTCCAAGCAAAGAAAGAAAAGCAAGTTAAAGCATATACTTGAACAACCCAAAATGCAAGATGAAGTGTTGTAGAAAAATGATAAAGCATAATTTTGACCCTCATAATGACGGAGTTTGACCAAAAACCATCAGAGCTCATCACAAAGCTATGGGTCTTGCTCAGAAGGTTGTTCAGCATGAAAAACACTAGTCATGCACCAAAAACCTGAAACTAGAGCAAAATCTGCATAAAATCCAAAAATACTCCAATTTCTACATAAAATGTAGATATATGTACCCTGCATCACAATGTTATGCAAGCAACTCAATATAGTAGATATGCCATTCAAGGTACAAGCATAGCATATAGATGAGAAAATATGCCAATTATAAACAAGGTTAGAACTACATGTATATGAACTACTAGTAGATGATATCACAAGTTAGGACTACTAGTAGGATCTAGATCATAGCAAGAGATACCAAAAGATACACAAGATAAAGCAAGCTATGAGTAGATTTAAAGATATATCCAAACAAAGAGATATGCAATTTTAGAATCCAGAAAGGATATAACTCACTAGATATGCATCCTTCCAAAAGATGATTACCACTAAGAACCTCAAGGTTGTATCAAAACAAGATATACACCTAGATAGATGTAGCAAGTTAGAGTACAACAGAATCAATTTTTGGACACAACCAAGAGATCCAAAGAGATCATCATCAAAACCTGCAAAACAACTCAAAGCAAGTAATTGCAAGATATAGATATACCAATTTAGAGCAATTAGAGAGATAGAGTTGTAAGCAAGATAGACATTTAAAACATGGCAATATGCATATATAAAGGTACCAAATGAGAGTGCCAAAGAATAAGGGTATTGGTTGAGAAAATCTAGTTGAGAAGGAAATTCTCATTCAATAAGTCGAATGTATATTCTGTGCATAGTGTTATCGGTCGAGTTCTGTGCATTGACAACTCGACCGATGACAACTACTGGAAACACCCATTGGTGCCTATCGGTCGAGTTTCAAATAGGGAAACTCGACCGACAGAGCAGTTGTCAAAAAGCAGATATATATCATAAAAACATATTTAAAGGCATGCTAAAAATACAAACCATATCCAAACATGTCTAATAAAGTTAGAAATGCACTATAGAAGCATTTGAAGCAGTTGTTTTTAAGAAAGAGTGTGAAGAGAATCACAAAATATCACTTTTGACTCAAAAATGAAATGTATAGTGCACACCATCTTGACAAAACAAGTTAGGATTGGTTGTAAGCAAGAAAAACATTACCTTTGTTCTTACCATTCCTTTTTCCACTTGTTGTCACCCTGTACACATCTCACCTTTCTTGTTTCATGTGGATTGATAAGTTGATTTGCAATTCAATAGCTCAAGTCAATCCATTTGGAAGTACCTACAAGAAGAAAGATGAAATGATCCCCAATCATGTTTTTGGGTCCGGAGGGGTTAGTTTAGAAACCCAAGTCCTATTGCTCTTGGGTGCTTTCCTAAAAGGACAACAAGTAGAATAATGACAAATTTCATTACAATAGTTGCATGTGCCCAAAGTCTTGGAACTAGAGGATTCTCCATGTAATATTGGAGGTCCTCTATCTTTGTTGTTCCCTGGACTACTATCATACCCTAAACCATGTCTACCAATTTGTTTAGTAGTATGGTGTAGTATGCCATTAAGGCTCTTCTTACCAACTAAGAATCTTTGCAAAGAAGATCTTAAACTATCATTATCATGCATAAGAGAAGTAATAGTAGAAGACAAATGATTGATACTATCTCTAGCATGCAGAAGATCATTTTCTAAGAAAACAGTTTTAGTTAAATAAGAATCTCTATCAATATGATGATAAGCAACATCATTCTCTCTACTAGTAGAGCTAGAACAAGATTCATGCACATTGATTTTAGCAAGCAAGGATGCATTTTTTGTTTCTAATTCTTGCAAAACATAATCTTTGTCCTTGTTTTCAGATTTAAGAACATCAATATCATGCATGAGAGAATCAACAATTAAAGTATGCTCTTTATTAGAACTAGTGATAAGAGGTTGAGCTTCTAGAAATCTAATCTTATCAAGCAAACTAGCATTTTCAAGTTTAAGAGAATCTACTTGACTAAGACAATCATTTTTATCATCAAGCAAGCAAGAATTAGCATGTTCAAGATCATCTTGTTCTACATTCAAATTATCAACAATTTTAGCAAGATTTTTCTTTTTCCTTTTAGAAAACTTAAGAGAGGCACAAATATCATGAATAATATCAATCAAAGATTCTTTATCTAAAGAGTTTAGATTTACCTCACTTGAGTCTTCACTTGTTGATGTTATAAGAGCAAAATGGCATTCGCCTTCATCACTAGAGCTTGAGCTTGATCCTTCACTTGAATCTTCACTTGAGCTTTAGTTGGAGGAGCCACTTGAGCTTGAGTGCCATTTCTCCTTCTTCTTGTGAATATGGGTCTTTTTTCGTTGTGGGCAATCTTCCTTGTAGTGACCCTTCTTTCCACATGTGAAGCACCGAATGGAGGAGGTCTTTCCTTTGTAGAATCTACCCTTAGATTACATGGCATCTTCTTCAACTTGAGAGGATGGAGAAGCTTGACCAACAATAGCCTTGATTTGAGCTTTGATTTCAGCCTTCTTCATTCTCTTGAGTTCTTTCTCCTCTTGTCTTTCTACTTCCTCACTCTTGTCAAGTGTGGATTCATGTGCTTGTAGTTTCCAATGAGCTCTTCAATAGGAATATTCCTAAGTGACCTTGCTTCTTCAATGGAAGTCACCTTGAGTTCCCACCTCTTGTCGAGAGTTCTAAGGATCTTTGAGTTGATCTCTCCACTAGACATAGGATGTCCTAGAACAGCAAGACCATTCAAAATGGTGTTGAGCCTTGAGTACATGTTGGCTATCCTCTCCTCCTTTCCCATCTTGAAGTTCTCAAGCATCCCTTTGAGCATGTAGACATTGCTTTCCTTCACTTGATTTGTCCCTTCATAAGTGATGAAATCTTTCTCCATACCTCATAGGTTGTTTCACATGAAGAAATCTGATTGAACTCGGTGGGGGTCATGGAGGCATAGAGGATGTGCATGGCTCTAGCATTCAAGGTTGCTTTCTTCAAGGTAGCTTCATCCCATTCTTCAATATTTGTCTTTGGTAGCATGTATGGGCTATTCACCATTTGCCACATCTGAATACTTGATCCTTGGATGTAGAATTGAAGCCTTCTTCTCCAATAGAGGAAATTTCTCCCATCAAAAAATGGAAGGCTGATCGAGTATCTCCCTCCTTGGTAGTCACCCATCTTCTCCTACTTGTAGAAGTATGCTTGGAGAAGACCCACTCTGATACCAATTGTTGGATCTTAGATGGGTGATTAGCTGCTCTAGATGGGGGTGAATAGAGTTGAATGCACTTAAACAAAATTCATTAGACCTTCAAGATATATCAGAAGATCAGGTTGCTAAATAGGTAATTTGAGTGCAACTAAAACATGCATATAAAGGATGAGAGAGATTGAGAAAATACAAGTAGAGAAGCTATTTAGAGTGGTTCTACACTTCAAACTAGAAATATGTCAGTCCACTTACCTAGAGAGGTCAACCTCTAGGATTTCCTAACCATTGTATTCTTATATTCATTTATAAGACTTACAATATATGACCAAACAAAGGACTTACCTATCCAATACAAAGAGTCTTCAACCTTACCAAGTACTTACCCACTTTGCAAGGAGTCTTTTGCCATCTTCGAAGGACTTAGCTACTCTTGCACAAGTCTTCAGCCTTGCAGGAATTACCCACTCTTCTTGGATCTTCCGCCTTTGACTTCACCTTCACTCGGAGAAGCTTCCACCAAGGACTTACCCACTTGAGCAAGGAGTATTCTTCCTTCACCAAGGGCTTACCCACTCTAGCTCTAAGTCATCAGCCTTGATCTTCACCAAGGGACTCCTTCCCTTGTTCGTCTTCACCTCTCTTGGATAAGAGAGAGAACCTTCATCTTCATGATTGAAATGAGAGATACGGAGGTGGTGGAAATGAGAGCCTCACAAGATATGCTTGTAGGACTAGCTCTCTTACATATTTCCTACTCACTCTAATGGATGTAGCAAGTGATTAAGCTTAGAGAGAGAGAGGAGGCTGTAGGAAGCACTCAACTATAGAATAGGAATCTCACATAGAGTTTTGCAATGAATGCTCAAGCTTGGAATTAAGCCCAAGGGGTCCTATTTATAGCTAGGGATGCCTCTTAGCCTTTGGGAACACTTGAGAACGAAAACTAGCCATTTTGTGGCTTGCAACTGATATATTTTCACTTGTTGCAACTCCACAACGGCTAGAAACACTTTTCTGCACTTTTTCATATAGTGCAATCAGTCGAGTTTCAATAAGGGTAACTCGACCGATCAAGTAAATGACAAGGACGATACTCAAATGATCGGTTGAGTTTGTCCTAACAAAACTAGACCGACCATTAGGAATCGAAATGGTCAGTTACTTGACCGGTCGAGTTCTATGTAAACAAAACTTGAATGATGCAATCTCCAGAAAATTGATCAAGGATGATCGGTTGAGTTTTCAGGTTGGAAAACCCGACCGACAAAGTGCCGGTAATCAATTTTCAAAGTTACATCTAAATGCTGCAATATTCGATCTAAGTGCTCCTGATATTTTTCTAAGATTAATTACAAGTCATACAATCATTACAAGTTATTTACAACATGATTCTGATTGATATACATCATATTACAAAAATGTGCACTTGTATTGACTTTGACTTATCTTTTCTCCAATTTGAGATGCGCAAGTTAGGGCAATTGGAGTGTGTCTATACTTAATCTGAAATCACTCAAGTAGAGACATTAGACACCAATATGTGGAATGGTTAGTCATCATCAAAACACGGGTGTAGTCAATTTAGACGTGAGTCAACATTGACCTAATTTACCTTGAGTCAACAATCTTCCCCTTTTTGAAGATGACAAAGCATTCCATAAATGTATTGAAAGCTTTTAAGTAAAGTCATACCTTTGGAGAAACCTAGGGGTTTCAATAGAATTGAGTTCATATGCTCCCCTCTAATTGATGCGCACGGAGTTTTCATACTCTCCCTCAATTGATGCTATTTCTTCTCCATGGTTAGCTTTCACAACATTTATAGAATACTATGTCTTCTACTCATATATGTTCTACGCATATATGTATTCTCCCATTTACCTTCTCCCCTTTACATGGACATACTTCTCCTCTTCATGTAAGACATCCCTTCTTCCTTTTTTAAAAGAAGACATACCTTTCTCCCCCTTTGTAATTTCAAAAAGTGGGGTTATGAAGAAATAAGAAACATCACTTGTTAAAGAGAAATGAGATAACACAAATATATATAAGGAGAGTAGAAGAGCACAGATAGGGGCTTGTCAAAGCATAGAAAGAAAAGCAAGTTAAAGCATATACTTGAACAACCCAAAATGCAAGATGAAGTGCAGCAGAAAAACAATAAAGCATAATTTTGACCCTCAAGATGACGGAATTTGACCAAAAACCATCAGAGCTCATCGCGAAGCTATGAGTCTTGCTCAAGTGGTTGTTTCTACATGAAAAATACTAGTCTTGCACCAAAAACTAAAACTGGAGCAAAATCTACATAAAATCTAAAAATACTCCAATTTCTACATATAATGTAGATCTATGTACCCTGCATCACAATGTTATGCAAGCAACTCAAGATAGTAGATATGCCATTCAAGGAACAAGCATATCATATAGATGTGCAAAGATGCCAATTATAAACAAGGTTAGAACTAAATGTATATGTACCACTAGTAGATGATATCACAAGTTAGGACTACTAGTAGGATCTAGATCATAGCAAGAGATGCCAAAAGATACACAAGATAAAGCAAGCTATGATTAGATGTAGAGATATATCCAAACAAAGAGATATGCAATTTTAGAAGCATGAGAGGATATAACTCACTAGATATGCATCCTTTTTTTTTGGTCGGCGAAAAACTCTGTTGCTATTAAAATTCCAAAACTTTAGGTACAAAAAGACGTACCCCCTAACCATTTGCAGGATTACAGAAAGAAAACTAAAGACCAGATTAAACGGTCTTGAACATAAGATCTCTAAACAGAAAAAACAACAAACCAGAAGAAAAATGTCCCAGAAAATGCATAGACACGAGACCAACTATCCATCAGTCTAAACATCTGAGGTGCTACACTGACAAGAAAGACCACCCACAAATTGTGCAGGCACAAAAGGAAGATGATGGACACCCAACCTCTATCTACGCACCAGGCAAGGTCACACTTCAGAAATGGAATTTATCTGTGTCAAATAGCTACAAAAGGCATTGTCTATCCTATCATACCATCATCTCATAGAAGACTCCAAACGCAGACTGATGACTGGAGCAGTGATCAATCCAACCATCATATCTCTCATTTGCACATAGCAATATGATCATCCTCTAAAAGTAGTGGTCGAAAGAGATACGAAGATTAAGATAAAAACTGAACAACACCAATTAGTATCTGGTGAACTCAACGAACTGATAGCAGCAGAATCCCGGTCGCAGGTCGAACACCTCGGGGTGTCCCTACTACTACTGTGCACTAATGCACATAAATGCACAGAGGCATTCCAACAAACACCTCGTAGGTGTTCCATCTTCACATCTTCACAGCAACAGGAGGTAGCCATCAAATGCCAGGAACACCTCAGCAAACCCTGTAGTCAGCAAACGCCAGGAGAGCCTCAGCAGAAACCTTGCAGCAGTAGAGGGCCAGCCACACCTGATGTGCGAAGTCCGGGGGTCAACGGTTGGAGAAGACTTGCAGCAGCTACCTGGATAGGGGCACCCTCAAGCTTAGACTTCAAGAGACGAAGCCAGAGGGTGCCACGACCTCCGGGCCAAGCTCTGCCCCAAGCGGTGATGACCAGGGCTGCTTGAGGTTCAGAGATCACTGCAGGAGAGCGCCAGCCTGAGCTTCGCCAGATGAAGCATGAGGCTCCCAAATCTAGCAGGGTCCAAGCGAAGGCCAGGAGACCCACAAGCATTCTGCCATGAGACTCTCATGGGGGAAGGGAAGAATAAGGGCACAAGATAAACTAAGCCACGACCTGAAGGAACCGTCGGATCGCTGAACGCTAGAAGAAGACGACTCCACTACCACTAACCTCCATCAGCTAGATGGGTGTCGATCAAGTCGACTTTGCCGCTTCGCCACCAGATCCAGATCCTTCTTTGAACCTCCATTGCACGCTTCCTAGCTCCTTCTCGTCCACCTTTTCCTCACTCGAATAGGAAGAGAAAAAGGGGGAAGATGAAAACCCCTCGCCAACCCCTCCTAGTCTTCAGGAACAGACCGCAAACCAAATCTATCACAGTTGAATCGCTCGCCACTCTACCAGAGGTAGCAGCACGCAGTGGTACCAAAAGATTATTACCACTAAGAACCTCAAGGTTGTATCAAAACAAGATATACACCTAGATAGATGTAGCAAGTTAGAGTACAACGGAAGCAATTTTTAGACACAACCAAGAGATCCAAAGAGATCATCATCAAAACCTGCAAAACAACTCCAAGCAAGTAATTGCAAGATATAGATATACCAATTTAGAGCAATTAGAGAGATAGAGTTGTAAGCAAGATAGACATTTAAAACATGGCAATATTCATATATAAAGGTACCAAATGAGAGTGCCAAAGAATAAGGGTATTGGTTGAGAAAATCTAGTTGAGAGGGAAATTCTCATTCAATAAGCCGAATGTATATTCTGTGCACAGTGTTATCGGTCGACTTTCTGTGCATTGACAACTCAACCAATGACAACTGCTGGCAACACCCATTGGTGCCTATCGGTCGAGTTTCAAAAAAGGCAAACTCGACCGACAGAGCAGCTGTCAAAAAGCACATATATATCATAAAAACATATTTAAAGGCTTGCTAAAAATACAAACCATATCGAAACATGTCTAATCATGTTAGCAATGCACTATAGAAGCATTTGAAGCAATGTTTTTAGCAAGAGTGTGAAGAGAATCACAAAATATCACTTTTGACTCAAAAACCATATGTATAGTGCACACCATCTTGACAAGACAAGTTAGGATTGGTTATAAGCACAGAAAACTTTACCTTTGTTCTTACCATTCCTTTTTCCACTTGTTGTCACCCTATACACATCTCACCTTTCTTATTTCATGTGGATTGATAAGTTGATTTGCAATTCAATTGCTCAAGTCAATCCATTTGCATGTACCTACAAGAAGAAAGATGAAATGGTCCCCAATCATGTTTTTGGGTCCGGAGGGGTTAGTTTAGCAACCCAAGTCCTATTTCTCTTGGGTGCTTTCCTAAAAGGACAACAAGTAGAATAATGACCAATTTCATTGCAATAGTTGCATGTGCCCATAGTCTTGGAACTAGAGGATTCTCCATGGAATATTGGATGTCCTTTATCTTTGTTTTTCCCTTGACTATTATCATACCCTAAACCAGGTCTACCAATTTGTTTAGTAGTATGGTGTAGTATGTCATTAAGGCTCTTCTTACCAACTGAGAATCTTTGCTAAGAAGATCTTAAACTATCATTATCATGCAAAAGATAAGTAATAGTAGAAGACAAATGACTGATATTATCTCTAGCATGTAAAAGATCATTTTCTAAGAAAAGAGTTTTAGTTAAATAAGAATCTCTATCAATATGAAGAGCAGCAACATCATTCTCTCTACTAGTAGAGCTAGAATAAGATTCATGCACATTGATTTTAGCAAGCAAGGAGGCATTTTCTATTTCTAATTCTTGCAAAACATACTCTTTGTCTTTGTTTTCAGATTTAAGAATATCAATATCATGCATGAGAGAATCAACAATTAAAGTATGCTCTTCATTAGAACTAGTCATGAGAGGTTGTGCTTCTAGAAATCTAATCTTATCAAGAAAACTAGCATTTTCAAGTTTAAGAGAATCTACTTAACTAAGACAATCATTTTTATCATCAAGCAAGAAGGAATTAGCATGTTCAAGATCATCTTGTTCTACATGCAAATTATCAACAATTTTAGCAAGCTTTTTCTTTTTCCTTTTAGAAGACTTAAGAGAGGCACAAATATCATGAATAATAGCAATCAAAGATTATTTATCTAAGGATTTTAGATTTACCTCACTTGAGTCTTCACTTTTTGATGCTTAAAGAGCAAAATGGCATTCTCCTTCATCACTATAGCTTGAGCTTGATCCTTTACTTGAATCTTCACTTGAGCTTGAGTTGGAGGAGCCACTTGAGCTTGAGTGCCGTTTCTCCTTCCTCTTGTGAAGATGGGTCTTTTTGCCTTATGGTCAATCTTCCTTGTAGTGACCCTTCTTTCCACATGTGAAGCACCGGATGGAGGAGGACTTGCCGTTGTAGAATCTACTCTTGGAGTACATGGCATCTTCTTCAACTTGAGAGGATGGAGAAGCTTGACCAACAATAGTCTTGATTTGAGCTTTGATTCCAGCCTTCTTCATTCTCTTGAGTTCTTTCTCCTCTTATCTTTCTACTTCCTCCCTCTAGTCAAGTGTGGCTTCATGTGCTTCTAGATTTCCAATGTGCTCTTCGATAGGAATATCCCTAAGCAACCTTGCTTCTTCCATGGAAGTCACCTTGGGTTCCCACTTCTTGGGGAAAGTTCTAAGGATCTTTGAGTTAATCTCTCCACTAGACATAGGATACCCTAGAAAATCAAGACCATTCAAAATGGTGTTGAGCCTTGAGTACATGTTGGCTATCCTCTCCTTCTTTCCTATCTTGAAGTTCTCAAGCATCCCTTTGAGCATGTAGACTTTGCTTTCCTTCACTTGATCTATCCTTTCATAAGTGATGCAAAGCTTTTTATCCATACCTCATAGGTTGTTTCACATGAAGAAATCTGGTTGAACTCGGTGGGGGTCATGGAGGCATAGAGGATGTGCATGGCTCTAGCATTCAAGGTTGCTTTCTTCAAGGTAGCATCATCCCATTCTTCAATCTTTGTTTTTGGTAGCATGTATGGGTTGTTCACCATTTGCCACATCTCAATACTTGATCCTTGGATGTAGAATTGAAGCCTTTTTCTCCAATAGAGGAAATTGCTCCCATCAAAGATTGGAAGGCTGATCGAGTATTTCCCTCCTTGGTAGTCACCCATCTTCTCCTACTTGTAGAAGTATGCTTGGAGAAGACCCTCTTTGATACCAATTGTTGGATCCTAGATGGGTGATTAGATGCGCTATAGGGGGGGTGAATAGAGTTGAATGCACTTAAGCAAAATTCATTAGACCTTCAAGATATATCACAAGATAAGGTTGCTAAATAGGTAATTTGAGTGCAACTAAAACATGCATAGAAAGGATGAGAGAGACTGAGCAAACTCAAGTAGACAAGCTATTTAGAGTGGTTCCACACTTCAAACTAGAAGTTTGTCAGTCCACTTACCTAGAGAGGTCAACCTCTAGGATTTCCTAACCATTGCATTCTTATATTCATTTATAAGACTTACAATACATGACCAAACAAAGGACTTACCTATCCAACACAAAGAGTCTTAAACCTTACTAAGGACTTACCCACTTTGCAAGGAGTGTTCCGCCTTCTTCTGAGGAATTACCTACTCTTGCACAAATCTTCAGCCTTGCAGGAATTACCCACTCTTCTTGGATCTTCCGCCTTTGACTTCACCTTCACTCGAAGAAGCTTCCACCAAGGACTTACCCACTTTAGCAAGGAGTCATTTGCCTTCACCAAGGGCTTACCCACTCTTTCCCCAAGTCTTCAGCCTTGATCTTCACCAAGGGACTCCTTCCCTTGTTCTTCTTCACCTCTCTTAGACAATAGAGAGAACCTTCATCTTCATGATTGAAATGAGAGATAGGGAGGTGGTGGAAGTGAGAGCCTCATAAGATATACATGTAGGACTAGCTCTCTTATAGATTTCCTACTCACTCTAATGAATGTAGAAAGTGATTAAGCTTAGAGAGAGAGAGGAGGCTGTAGGAAGCACTCAACTATAGAATAGGAACCTCACATAGAGTTTTGCAATGAATGCTCAACCTTGGAATGAAGCCCAAGGGGTCCTATTTATAGCTGGGGATGCCTCTTAGCCTTTGGGAACAATTGAGAACAAAAACTAGCCATTTTGTGTATTGCAACGGATATATTTTCACTTGTTGCAACTCCAGAACGACTAGAAACACTTTTCTGCACTTTTTCATACAGTGCAATCAGTCGAGTTTCAATAAGGGTAACTCGACTGATCAAGTGAATGACAAGGCTGATACTCAAATGATCGTTCGAGTTTGTCCTGAAAAAACTCAACCAATAATTAGGAATCGAAATGGTCAGTTACTTGATCAGTCGAGTTCTATGTAAACAAAACTCGACCGATGGAATCTCCAAAAAGTTGATAAAGGATGATCGGTCAAGTTTTCATCCTGGAAAAATCAACCGACAAAGTGCCTGTAATCAATTTTGAAAGTTGCATCTAAATTGCTATAATATTCAATATAAGTGCTCCTGATATTTTTCTAAGCTTAATTACAAGTCATACAATAATTACAAGTGATTTACAACATGATTCTATTGGATATACATCATATTACAAAAACATGCACTTGTATTGACTTTGACTTGTCTTTTCTCCAATTTGAGATGCGCAAGTTAGGGCAATTGGAGTGTGTCTATACTTAATCTGAAATCACTCAAGTAGAGACATTAGACACCAATATGTGGAATGGTTAGTCATCATCAAAACATGGGTGTTGTCAATTTAGACATGAGTCAACATTGACCTAATTGACCTTGAGTCAACAATCTCCCCCTTTTTGAAGATGACAAACCATTCCATAAATGTATTGAAAGCTTTTAAGTAAAGTCATACATTTGGAGAAACCTAGGGGTTTCAATAGAATTGAGTTCATATGCCCCCCCTTAATTGATGCGCATGGAGTTTTCATACTCTTCCTCAATTGATGCTATTTTTCCTGCATGGTTACCTTTCACAACATTTATAGAATACTATGTCTTCTACTCATATATGTTCTACACATATATGTCTTCTCCCATTTACCTTCTCCCCTTTACATGGATGTAAGACATGCCTTCTTCCTCTTTTAAAAGAAGACATACCTTTCTCCCCCTTTGTCATTTCAAAAAGTGGGGTTATGAAGAAATAAGAAACATCACTTGTTAAAGAGAAAGGAGATAACACAAATGTATATCAGGAGAGTAGAAGAGCACAGATAGGGGCTTGTCCAATCATAGAAAGAAAAGCAAGTTAAAGCATATACTTGAACAACCCAAAATGCAAGATGAAGTGCTGCATAAAAACAATAAAGCATAATTTTGACCCTCAAGATGACGGAATTTGACCAAAAATCATCAGAGCTCATCGTGGAGCTATGAGTCTTGCTCAGAAGGTTGTTTCTGCATGAAAAACACTAGACTTGCACCAAAAAATGAAACTGGAGAAAAATCTGCATAAAATCCAAAAATACTCCAATTTCTACATATAATGTAGATCTATGTACCCTGCATCACAATGTTATGCAAGCAATACAAGATAATACATATGCCATTCAGGAACAAGCATAGCATATATATTAGCAAAGATGTCAATTATAAACAAGGTTAGAACTACATGTATATGAACTACTAGTAGATGATATAACAAGTTAGGACTACTAGTAGGATCTAGATCATAGCAAGAGATACTAAAAGATACACAAGATAAAGCAAGCTATGAGTATATGTCGAGATATATCCAAACAAAGAGATATGCAATTTTAGAAGCATGAAATTATATAACTCACTAGATATGCATCCTTACCAAAAGATGATTACCACTAAGTACCTCAAGATTGTATCAAAACAAGATATACACCTAGATAGATGTAGCAAGTTAGAGTACAACGGAAGCAATTTTTAGACACAACCAAGAGATCCAAAGAGATCATCATCAAAACCTGCAAAACAACTCAAAGCAAGTAATTGCAAGATATAGATATACCAATTTAGAGCAATTAGAGAGATAGAGTTGTAAGCAAGATAGACATTTAAAACATGGCAATATGCATATATAAAGGTACCAAATGAGAGTGTCAAAGAATAAGGGTATTGGTTGAGTAAATCTAGTTGAGAGGGAAATTCTCATTCAATAAGCCGAATGTATATTCTGTGCATAGTGTTATCGGTCGAGTTTTGTGCATTGACAACTCGACTGATGAAAACTGTTGGCAACACCCATTGGTGCCTATCGGTCGAGTTTCAAATAGGGAAAACTTGACCGACAGAGCAACTGTCAAAAAGCACATATATATCATAAAAACATATTTAAAGGCATGCTAAAAATACAAACCATATCCAAACATATATAATCAAGTTAGTAATGCACTATAGAAGCATTGGAAGTAGTTTTTTTTAACAACAGTGTGAAGAGAATCACAAAATATCACTTTTGACTCAAAATCCATATGTATAGTGCACACCATCTTGACAAAACAAGTTAGGATTGGTTATAAGCAAGAAAAACATTACCTTTGTTCTTACCATTCCTTTTTCCACTTGTTATCACCCTCTACACATCTCACCTTTCTTGTTTCATGTGGATTGATAAGTTGATTTGCAATTCAATAGCTTAAGTCAATCCATTTGCAAGTACCTACAAGAGGAAAGATGAAATGGTCCCCAATCATGTTTTTGGGTTCGGAGGGGTTAGTTTAGAAACCCAAGTCCTATTGCTCTTGGGTGCTTTCCTAAAAGGACAACAAGTAGAATAATGACCAATTTCATTGCAATAGTTGCAGGTGCCTATAGTCTTGGAACTAGAGGATTCTCCATGGAATATTGGATATCCTTTATCTTTGTTGTTCCCTTGACTACTATCATACCCTAAACCATGTCTACCAATTTGTTTAGTAGTATGGTGTAGTATGTCATTAAGGCTCTTCTTACCAACTAAGAATCTTTGCAAAGAAGATCTTAAACTATCATTATCATGCATAAGAGAAGTAATAGTAGAAGACAAATGATTGATATTATTTCTAGCATGCAAAAGATCATTTTCTAAGCAAAGGGTTTTAGTTAAATAAGAATCTCTATCAATATGAAAAGCAACAACATCATTCTCTCTACTAGTAGAGCTAGAACAAGATTCATGCACATTGATTTTAGCAAGCAAGGAGGCATTTTCTATTTCTAATTATTGCAAAACATAATCTTTGTCCTTGTTTTTAGACTTAAGAACAACAATATCATGCATCAGAGAATCAAAAATTAAAGTATGCTCTTCATTAGAACTAGTCATGAGAGGTTGAGCTTCTATAAATCTAATCTTATCAAGCAAAATAGCATTTTCAAGTTTAAGATAATCTACTTGACTAAAACAATCATTTTTATCATCAAGCATGAAAGAATGAGAATGTTCAAAATCATCTAGTTCTACATGCAAATTATCAACAATTTTAGCAAGCTTTTTCTTTTTCCTTTTATAAGACTTAAGAGAGGCACACATGTCATGAATAATACCAATCAAAGATTCTTTATCTAAAGAGTTTAGATTTACCTCACTTGATTCTTCACTTGTTGATTCTATTAGAGCAAAATGGCATTCTCCTTCATCACTAGAGCTTTTGCTTGATCCTTCACTGGAATATTCACTTCAGCTTGAGTTGGAGGAGCCACTTGAGCTTGAGTGCCATTTCTCCTTCTTCTTGTGAAGATGGGTCTTTTTGCCTTATGGAAAATCTTCCTTGTAGTGTCCCTTCTTTCCACATGTGAAGCACCGGATGGAGGAGGACTAGCCTTTATAGAATCTACCCTTGGAGTACATGGCATCTTCTTCAACTTGAATGGATGGAGAAGCTTGACCAACAATATCCTTCATTTGAGCTTTGATTTAAACCTTCTTGATTCTCTTGAGATCTTTCTCCTCTTGTCTTTCTACTTCCTCACTCTTATCAAGTGTGGCTTCATGTGCTTGTAGATTTCCAATGAGCTCTTCAATAGGAATATCCCTAAGCGACCTTGCATCTTCAATGGAAGTCACCTTGGGTTCCCACCTCTTGGGGAGAGTTATAAGCATTTTTGAGTTGATCTCTCCACTAGACATAGGATGTCCTAGAACAAAAAGACCATTCATAATGGTGTTGAGCCTTGATTACATGTTGGCTATCCTCTCCTCCTTTCCCATCTTGAATTTCTCAAGCAGCCCTTTGGGCATGTAGACTTTGCTTTCCTTCACTTGATCTGTCCCTTCATAAGTGATGCAAAGCTTTCTCCATACCTCATAGGCTATTTCACATGAATAAATCCGGTTGAACTCAGTGGGGGTCATGGAGGCATAGATGATGTGCATGGCTCTAGCATTCAAGGTTGCTTTCTTCAAGGTAGCTTCATCCCATTCTTGAATCTTTGTCTTTGGTAGCATGTATGGGCTGTTCACCATTTGCCACATCTCAATACTTGATCCTTGGATGTAGAATTGAAGTCTTCTTCTCCAATAGAGGAAATTGCTCCCATCAAAGATTGGAAGGCTGATCGAGTATCTCCCTCCTTGGTAATACCCATATTCTCCTGCTTGTAAAAGTATGCTTGGAGAAGACCAGCTCTGATACCAATTGGTGGATCCTAGATGGGTGATTAGATGCTCTAGAGGGGGGTTGAATAGAGCTGAATGCACTTAAAACAAAATTCATTAGACCTTCAAGATATATCACAAGATAAGGTTGTTAAATAGGTAATTTGAGTGCAACTAAAACATGCATAACAAGGATGAGAGATATTGAGAAAACACAAGTAGACAAGCTATTTAGAGTGGTTCCACACTTCAAACTAGAAGTATGTCTGTCCACTTACCTAGAGCGGTCAACCTCTAGGATTTCCTAACCATTGCATTCTTATATTCATTTATAAGACTTACAATACATGACCAAACAAAGGACTTACCTTTCCAATACAAAGAGTATTAAACTTTACAACGGACTTACCCACTTTGCAAAGAGTCTTCCGCCTTCTTCCAAGAACTTACCTACTCTTACACAAGTCTTCAGCCTTGCAGGAATTTCCCACTCTTCTTGGATCTTCCGCCTTTGACTTCACCTTTACTCGGAGAAACTTCCACCAAGGACTTACCCACTTGAGCAAGGAGTCTTCTACCTTCACCAAGGGCTTACCCACTCTAGCTCCAAGTCTTCAGCCTTGATCTTCACCTAGGGACTCCTTCCCTTGTTCTTCTTCACCTCTCTTGGATAAGAGACAGAACCTTCATCTTCATGATTGAAATGAGAGATAGGGAGGTGGTGGAAGTGAGAGCCCCACAAGATATACATGTACGACTAGCTCTCTTACAGATTTCCTACTCACTCTAATGGATGTAGCAAGTGATTAAGCTTAGAGAGTGAGAGGAGGATGTAGGAAGCACTCAACTATAGAATAGGAACCTCACATAGAGTTTTGTAATGAATTCTCAACCTTGGAATTAAGCCCAAGGGGTCCTATTTATAGTTGGGGATGCCTCTTAGCCTTTGGGAACACTTGAGAATGAAAACTAGCAATTTTTTGGCTTGCAATTGATATATTTTCACTTGTTGCAACTCTACAACGGCTACAAACACTGTTCTGCCTTTCTCTGTATAGTGCAATCGGTCGAGTTTCAATAAGGGTAACTCGACCGATCAAGTAAACGACAAGGCCAATACTCAAATGATCGAATGAGTTTGTCTTGACAAAACTAGATCGACCATTAGGAATCAAAATGGTCAGTTACTTGATCAGTCGAGTTCTGTGTAAACAAAACTCGACCGATGCAATCTCTAGAAAATTGATCAAGGATGATCGGTCGAGTTTTCTGGCTGGAAAACTCGGCCGACAAAGTACCTGTAATCAATTTTCAAAGTTGCATCTAAAGTGCTCTAATGTTCGATCCAAGTGCTCCTGATATTTTTCTAAGATTAATTACAAGTCATACAATCATTACAAGTGATTTACAACATGATTCTAATAGATATACATCATATTACAAAAATGTGCACTTGTATTGACTTTGACTTGTCTTTTCTCCAATTTGAGATGCGCAAGTTAGGGCAATTGGAGTGCGTCTATACCTAATCTGAAATCACTCAAGTAGAGACATTAGACACCAATATGTGGAATGGTTAGTCATCATCAAAACACGGGTGTAGTCATTTTAGACGTGAGTCAACATTGACCTAATTGACCTTGAGTCAACAATCTCCCCCTTTTTGAAGATGACAAACCATTCCATAAATGTATTGAAAGCTTTTAAGTAGAGTCATATCTTTGGAGAAACCTAGGGGTTTCAATAGAATTTAGTTCATATGCTCCCCCTTAATTGATGCGCATGGAGTTTTCATACTCTCCCTCAATTGATGCTATTTCTCATGCATGGTTAGCTTTCACAACATTTATAGAATACTATGCCTTCTACTAATATATGTTCTACATATATATGTCTTCTCCCATTTAACTTCTCCCCTTTACATGGACACACTTCTCCTCTTCATGTAAGACATGCCTTCTTCCTCTTTTAAAAGAAGACATACCTTTCTCCCCCTTTATCATTTCAAAATGTGGGGTTATGAAGAAATAAAAAACATCACTTGTTAAAGAGAAAGGAGATAACACAAATATATATAAGGAGAGTAGAAGAGCACAGATAGGGGCTTGTCCTAGCATAGAAAGAAAATCAAGTTAAAGTATATACTTGAACAACCCAAAATGCAAGATGAAGTCCTGCAGAAAAATAATAAAGCATAATTTTGACCCTCAAGATGGCGGAATTTGACCAAAAACCATCAGAGCTCATCGTGAAGCTATGAGTTTGCTCAGAAGGTTGTTTCTGCATGAAAAACACTAGTCTTGCACCAAAAACTGAAACTGAAGCAAAATCTGCATAAAATCCAAAAATTCTCCAATTTCTACATATAATGTAGATCTATGTACCTTGCATCACAATGTTATGCAAGCAACTCAAGATAGTAGCTATGCCATTCAAGGAAGAAGCATAGCGTATAGTTGAGCAAAGATGCCAATTATAAACAAGGTTAGATCTACATGTATATGAACTACTAGTAGATGATATCACAAGTTAGGACTACTAGTAGGTTCTAGATCATAGCAAGAGATACCAAAAGATACACAAGATAAAGCAAGCTATGAGTAGATGAAGAGATATATCCAAACAAAGAGATATGCAATTTTAGAAGAATGAAAGGATATAACTCACTAGATATGCATCCTAACCAAAAGATGATTACCACCAAGAACCTCAAGGTTGTATCAAAATAAGATATACACCTAGATAGATGTAGCAAGTTAGAGTACAATGAAAGAAATTTTTAAACACAACCAAGAGATCTAAAGAGATCATCATCAAAACCTGCAAAACAATTCAAAGCAAGTAATTGCAAGATATAGATATACCAATTTAGAGCAATTAGATCGATAGAGTTGTAAGCAAGATAGACATTTAAAACATGGAAATATGCATATATAAAGGTACCAAACGAGAGTGCCAAAGAATAAGGGTATTGGTTGAGAAAATCTAGTTGAGAGGGAAATTCTCATTCAATAAGCCAAATGTATATTCTGTGCACAGTGTTATCGGTCGAGTTATGTGCATTGACAACTCGACGTATGACAAATGCTGGCAACACCCATTGTTGCCTATCGGTCGAGTTTCAAACAGGGCAAACTCGACTGACCGAGCAGCTGTCAAAAAGCACATATATATCATAAAAACATATTTAAAGGCATGCTAAAAATACAAACCATATCCAAATATGTCTAATCAAGTTAGTAATGCACTATAGAAGCATTTGAAGTAGTTTTTTTTTAGCAAGAGTGTGAAGAGAATCACAAAATATCACTTTTGACTCAAAAACCATATGTATAGTGCACACAATCTTGACAAAAAAAGTTAGGATTGGTTATAAGCAAGAAAAACATTACCTTTATTCTTACCATTCCTTTTTCCACTTGTTGTCACCCTCTACACATCTCACCTTTCTTGTTCATGTGGATTGATAAGTTGATTTGCAATTCAATAGCTCAAGTCAATCCATTTGCAAGTACCTACAAGAAGAAAGATGAAATGGTCCCCAATCATGTTTTTGGGTCCGGAGGGGTTAGTTTAGCAACCCAAGTCCTATTGTTCTTGGGTGCTTTCCTAAAAGGACAACAAGTAGAATAATGACAGTTTCATTGCAATAGTTGCATGTGCCCATAGTCTTGGAACTAGAGGATTCTCTATTGAATATTGGAGGTCCTTTATCTTTGTTGTTCCCTTGACTACTATCATACCCTAAACCATCTCTACCAATTTGTTTAGTAGTATGGTGTAGTATGTCATTAAGGCTCTTCTTACCAACTAAGAATCTTTGCAAAACAGATCTTAAACTATCATTATCATGCATAAGAGAAGTAATAGTAGAAGACAAATGATTGATATTATCTCTAGCATACAAAAGATCATTTTCTAAGCAAGGAGTTTTAGTTAAATAAGAATCTCTATCAATATGAAGAGAAGCAACATCATTCTCTCTACTAGTAGAGCTAGAACAAGATTCATGCACATTGATTTTAGCAAGAAAGGAGGCATTTTCTATTTCTAATTCTTGCAAAACATAATCTTTGTCCTTGTTTTCAGATTTAAGAACATCAATATCATGCATGAGAGAATCAACAATTAAAGTATGCTCTTCATTAGAACTAGTCATGAGAGGTTGAGCTTCTAGAAATCAAATCTTATCAAGCAAAGTAGCATTTTCAAGTTTAACAGAATCTACTTGACTAAGACAATCATTTTTATCGTCAAGCAAGCAAGAATTAGCATGTTTAAGATCATGTAGTTCTATATGCAAATTATCAACAATTTTAGCAAGCTTTTTCTTTTTCCTTTTAGAAGACTTAATAGAGGCACACATATCATGAATGATAGCAATCAATGATTCTTTATCTAAAGAGTTTAGATTTACCTCACTTGAGTCTTCACTTGTTGATTCTATAAGGGGAAAATGACATTCTCCTTCATCACTAGAGTTTGAGCTTGATCCTTCACTTGAATCTTCACTTGAGCTTGAGTTGGAGGAGCCACTTGAGCTTGAGTGTCATGTCTCCTTCTTCTTGTGAAGATGGGTTTTTTTCCTTGTGGGTAATCTTCCTTGTAGTGACCCTTCTTTTCACATGTGAAGCACCAGATGGAGGAGGACTTGCCTTTGTAGAATCTACCCTTGGAGTACATGGCATCTTCTTCAACTTGAGAGGATGGATAAGCTTGACCAAAAATAGCCTTGATTTAACCTTTAATTTTGGCCTTCTTCATTCTCTTGTGTTCTTTCTCGTCTTGTCTTTCTACTTGCTCCCTCTTGTCAAGTGTGGCTTCATGTTCTTGTAGATTTCCAATGAGCTCTTCAATAGGAATATCCGTAAGCGACCTTGCTTCTTCAATGGAAGTCACCTTGGGTTCCCACCTCTTGGGGAGAGTTCTAAGGATCTTTGATTTGATCTTTCCACTAGACATAGGATGTCCTAAAACAGCAAGACCATTCAAAATGGTGTTGAGCCTTGAGTACATGTTGGCTATCCTCTCCTCCTTTTCCATCTTGAAGTTCTCAAGCAGCCCTTTGAGCATGTAGACTTTGTTTTCTTTCACTTGATATGTCCCTTCATAAGTGATGCAATGCTTTCTCCATACCTCATAGGTTGTTTCACATGAAGAAATCTGGTTGAACTCGGTGGGGGTCATCGAGGCATAGAGGATGTGCATTGCTCTAGCATTCAAGGTTTCTTTCTTGAAGGTAGCTTCATCTCATTCTTCAATCTTTGTCTTTGGTAGAATGTATGGGCTGTTCACCATTTTCCACATCTCAATACTTGATCCTTGGATGTAGAATTGAAGCCTTCTTCTTCAATAGAGGAAATTGCTCCCATCAAAGATTGGAAGGTTTATCGAGTATCTCCCTCCTTGGTTGTCACCCATCTTCTCCTACTTGTATAAGTTTGCTTGGAGTAGACCCGCTCTGATACCAATTGTTGGATGCTAGATGGGTGATTAGATGCTCTAGAGGGGGGTGAATAGAGTTAAATGCACTTAAAAAAACTCATTAGACCTTCAAGATATATCACAAGATAAGGTTGCTAAATAGGTAATTTGAGTGCAACTAAAACATGCATAGAAAGGATGAGAGAGATTGAGAAAACACAAGTAGACAAGCTATTTAGAGTGGTTCCAAACTTCAAACTAGAAGTATGTCATTCCACTTACCTAGAGAGGTCAACCTCTAGGATTTCCTAACCATTGCATTCTTATATTCATTTGTAAGACTTACAATACATGAACAAATAAAGGACTTACCTATCCAATACAAAGAGTCTTCAACCTTACCAAGGACTTACCCACTTTGCAAGGAGTCTTCTGCCTTCTTCCAAGGACTTACCTACTTTTGCACAAGTCTTCAGCCTTGCCGAAATTACCCACTCTTCTTTGATCTTCTGCCTTTGACTTCACCTTCACTCGGAGAATCTTCCACCAAGGACTTACCCACTTGAGCAAGGAGTCTTCTACCTTCACCAAGGGCTTACCCACTCTAGCTCCAAGTCTTCAGCCTTGATCTTCACCAAGGGACTCCTTCCCTTGTTCTTCTTCACCTCTCTTGGACAAGAGAGAGAACCTTCATCTTCATGATTGAAATTAGAGATAGGGAGGTGGTGGAAGTGAGAGCCTCACAAGATACACATGTAGGACTAGCTCTCTTACAGATTTCCTACTCACTCAAATGGATGTATCTAGTGATTAAGCTTAGAGAGAGAGAGGAGGCTATAGGAAGCACTCAACTAAAAAATAGGAACCTCACATAGAGTTTTGCAATGAATGCTCAACCTTGGAATGAAGCCCAAGGGGTCCTATTTATAGCTGGGGATGCCTCTTAGCCTTTGGGAACACTTGAGAATGAAAACTAGCCTTTTGTGGCTTGCAACGAATATATTTTCATTTGTTGCAACTCCACAATGGCTAGAAACACTTTTCTACACTTTTTCGTACAGTGCAATCGGTCGAGTTTCAATAAGGGTAACTCACCCGATCAAGTAAACGACAAGGCCCATACTCAAATGATCAGTCAAGTTTGTCCTGAAAAAACTCGACTGACCATTAGGAATTGAAATGGTCAGTTACTTGATCGGTCGAGTTCTGTGTAAACAAAACTCGACCTTTGCAATCTCCAGAAAATTGATCAAGGATGATCGGTCAAGTTTTCAGGCTGGAAAACTCGACCGACAAAGTGCCTGTAATCAATTTTCAAAGTTGCATCTAAAGTGATCTAACATTCGATCTAAGTGCTCCTGATATTTTTCTAAGATTAATTACAAGTCATACAATCATTACAAGTGATTTACAACATGATTCTAATGGATATACATCATATTACAAAAATGTGCACTTGTATTGACTTTGACTTGTCTTTTCTCCGATTTGAGATGCGCAAGTTAGGGAAATTGGAGTGTGTCTATACTTAATCTGAAATCACTCAAGTAGAGACATTAGACACCAATATGTGGAATGGTTAGTCATCATCAAAGCATGGGTGTAGTCAATTTAGACGTGAGTCAACATTGACCTAATTGACCTTGAGTCAACAATCTCTCCCTTTTTGAAGATGACAAACCATTCCATAAATGTATTGAAAGCTTTTAAGTAAAGTCATACCTTTGGAGAAACCAAGGGGTTTCAATAGAATTGAGTTCATATGCTCCCCCTTAATTGATGCACATGGATTTTTCATACTTTCCCTCAATTGATGCTATTTCTCCCACATGGTTAGCTTTCACAACATTTATAGAATACTATGTCTTCTACTCATATATATTCTACACATATATGTCTTCTCCCATTTACCTTCTCCCCTTTACATGGACATACTTCTCCTCTTCATGTAAGACATGCCTTCTTCCTCTTTTAAAAGAAGACATACCCTTCTCCCCCTTTGTCATTTCAAAAAGTGGGGTTATGAAGAAATAAGAAACATCACTTGTTAAAGAGAAAGGAGATAATAGAAATATATATAAGGAGAGTAGAAGAGCACAGATAGGGGCTTGTCCAAGCATAGAAAGAAAAGCAAGTTAAAGCATGTACTTGAACAACCCAAAATGCAAGTTGAAGTGCTGCAAAAAAACAATATAAGCATAATTTTGACCCTCAAGATGACAGAATTTGACCGGAAACCATCAGAGCTCATTGCTAAGCTCTAAGTCTAGCTCAGAAAGTTGTTTCTGCATGAAAAACACTAGTCTTGCACCAAAAACTGAAACTAGAGCAAAATCTATATAAAATCAAAAAATACTCCAATTTCTACATATAATGTAGATCTATGTACCCTGCATCACAATTTTATGCAAGCAACTCAAGATAGTATATATGCCATTCAAGGAACAAGCACAGCATATAGATGAGCAAAGATGCCAATTATAAACAAGGTTAGAACTACATGTATATGAACTACTAGTAGATGATATCACAAGTTAGGACTACTAGTAGGATCTAGATCATAGCAAGAGATACCAAAAGATACACAAGATAAAGCAAGCCATGAGTAGATGTAGAGATATATCCAAACAAAGAGATATGCAATTTTAGAAGCATGAAAGGATATAACTCACTAGATATGCATCCTTACCAAAAGATGATTACCACTAAGAACCTCAAGGTTGTATCAAAACAAGATATACACCTAGATAGATGTAGCAAGCTAGAGTACAACGGAAGCAATTTTTAGACACAACCAAGAGATCCAAAGAGATCATCATCAAAACCTAAAACACAACTCAAAGTAAGTAATTGCAAGATATAGATATACCAATTTAGAGAAATTAGAGAGATAGAGTTGTAAGCAAGATAGACATTTAAACCATGGAAATATACATATATAAAGGTACCAAATGAGAGTGCCAAAGAATAATGACATTGGTTGAGAAAATCTAGTTGAGAGGGAAATTCTCATTCAATAAGCCAAATGTATATTCTGTGCACAGTGTTATCGGACGAGTTCTGTGTATTGACAACTCGACCAATGACAACTACTGGCAACACCCATTGGTGCCTATAGGTATAGTTTCAAATAGGGAAAACTCGACCGACAGAGCATCTATCAAAAAGCACATATATATCATAAAAACATATCTAAAATCATGCTAAAAATACAGACCATATCCAAACATGTCTAATCAAAATAGTAATGCACTACAGAAGCATTTGAAGAAGTTTTGTTTTGAGCAAGACTGTGAAGAGAATCATAAAATATCACATTTGACTCAAAAACCATATGTATAGTGCACACCATCTTGAAAAAACAAGTTAGGATTGGTTATAAGAAAGAAAAACATTACCTTTGTTCTTACCATTCCTTTTTCCACTTGTTGTCACCTCTACACATCTCACCTTTCTTGTTTCATGTGGATTGATAAGTTGATTTGTAATTCAATAGCTCAAGTCAATCCATTTGCAAGTACCAACAATAAGAAAGATGAAATGGTCCCCAATCATGTTTTTGGGTCCAGAGGGGTTAGTTTAAAAACCCAAGTCCTATTCCTCTTGGGTGCTTTCCTAAAAGGACAATAAGTAGAATAATGACCAATTTCATTGCAATAGTTGCATGTGCCCATAGTCTTGGAACTAGACGATTCTCCATGGAATATTGGAGGTCCTTTATTTTGTTGTTCCCTTGACTACTATCATACCCTAAACCATGTCTACCAATTTGATTAGTAGTATGGTGTAGTATGTCATTAAGGCTCTTCTTACCAACTAAGAATCTTTGCAAAGAAGATCTTAAACTATAATTATCATGCATAAAAGAAGTAATAGTAGAAGATAACTGATTGATATTATCTCTAGCATGCAAAAGATCATTTTCTAAGCAAAGAGTTTTATTTAAATAAGAATCTCTATCAATATGAAGAGCAGAAACATCATTCTATCTACTAGTAGAGATAGAACAAGATTCATGCACATTGATTTTAGCAAGCAACGAGGCATTTTCTGTTACTAATTCTTCTAAAACATAATCTTTGTCCTTGTTTTAAGATTTAAGAACATCAATATCATGCATGAGAGAATCAACAATTAAAGTATGCTCTTCATTAGAACTAGTCATGAGAGGTTGAGCTTCAAGAAATCTAATCTTATCAAGCAAACTATCATTTTAAAGTTTAAGAGAATCTACTTGACGAAGACAATCATTTTTATCATCAAGCAAGCAAGAATTAGCATGTTCAAGATCATCTAATTTTACATGCAAATTATCAACAATTTTATCAAGCTTTTTCTTTTTGCTTTTAGAAGACTTAAGAGAGGCACAAATACCATGAATAATAGCAATCAAAGATTCTTTATCTAAAGAGTTTAGATTTACCCCACTTGAGTCTTCACTTGTTGATGCTATAAGAGAAAAATGGCATTCTCGTTCAACACTAGAGCTTGAGCTTGATCCTTCACTTGAATCTTCACTTGAGCTTGAGTTGGAGGAGCCACTTGAACTTGAGTGCCATTTCTCCTTCTTCTTGTGAAGATGGGTTTTTTTGCCTTGTGGGCAATCTTCCTTGTAGTGACCCTTATTTCCACATGTGCAGCACCAAATGGAGGAAGACTTGTCTTTGTAGAATCTACCATTGGAGTACATGGCATCTTCTTCAACTTGAGAGGATGGATAATCTTGACCAATAATAGCCTTGATTTGAGCTTTGATTTTAGCCTTCTTCATTCTCTTGAGTTCTTTCTCCTCTTGTCTTTCTACTTCCTTCCTCTTGTCAAGTGTGGCTTCATGTGCTTGTAGATTTCCAATTAGCTCTTCAATAGGAATATCCATAAGAGGCCTTGCTTCTTCAATGGATGTCACCTTGGGTTCCCACCTCTTGGGGAGACTTCTAAGGATCTTTGAGTTGATCCCTCCACTAGACATAGGATGTCCCAGAACAGCAAGACCATTCAAAATGTTGTTGAGCCTTGAATACATGTTGGCTATCCTCTCCTCCTTTCCCATCTTGAAGTTCTCAAGCAGCCCTTTGAGCATGTCGACTTTACTTTCCTTCACTGGATATGTCCATTCATAAGCGATGCAAAGCTTTCTCCATACCTCATAGGATGTTTCACATGAAGAAATATGTTTGAACTCGGTGAGGCTTATGGAGGCATAGAGGATGTGCATGGCTCTAGCATTCAAGGTTGCTTTCTTTAAGGTAGCTTCAACCCATTCTTCAATCTTTGTCTTTGGTAGCATGTATGGGTTGTTCACCATTTTCCACATCTCAATACTATATCCTTGGAAGTAGAATTGAAACCTTCTTCTCCAATAGAGGAAATTGCTCCCATCAAAGATTGGAAGGCTGATCGAGTATCTCCCTCCTTGTTAGTCGCCCATCTTCTCCTACTTGTAGAAGTATGCTTGGAGAAGTCCCTCTCTAATACCAATTGTTTGATCCTAGATGGGTGATTAGATGCTCTATAGGGGGGTGAATAGAGCTGAACGCACTTACACAAAATTCATTATACCTTAAGATATATCACAAGATAAGGTTGCTAAATAGGTAATTTGAGTGCAACTAAAACATGCATAGCAAGGATGAGAGAGATTGAGAAAACACGAGTAGACAAGTTATTTAGAGTGGTTCCACACTTCAAACTAGAAGTATGTCAGTCCACTTACCTAGAGAGGTCAACCTCTAAGATTTCCTAACCATTGCATTCTTATATTCATTTATAAGACTTACAATACATGACCAAACAAAGGACTTACCTATCCAATACAAAGAGTCTTCAACCTTACCAAGGACCTACCCACTTTGCAAGGAGTCTTCCGCCTTCTTCCAAGGACTTACCTACTCTTGCACAAGTCTTCAGCCTTGTAGGAATTACCCACTCTTCTTGGATCTTCCGCCTTTGACTTCACCTTCACTCAGAGAAGCATCTACCAAGGACTTACCCACTTGAGCAAGGAGTCTTCTTCCTTCACCAAGGGCTTACCCACTCTAGCTCCAAGTCTTCAGCCTTGATCTTCACCAAGGGACTCCTTCCCTTGTTCTTATTCACCTCTCTTGGAAAAGAGAGATAACTTCATCTTCATGATTGAAATGAGAGATAGGGAGGTGGTGGAAGTGAGAGCCTCACAAGATATACATGTAGGACTAGCTCTCTTACAGATTTCCTACTCACTCTAATGGATGTAGCAAGTGATTAAGCTTAGAGAGAGAGAGGAGGCTATAGGAAGCACTCAACTATAGAATAGGAACCTCACATAGAGTTTTGCAATGAATGCTCAACCTTGGAATGAAGCCCAAGGGGTCTTATTTATAGCAGGGGATGCCTCTTAGCCTTTGGGAACACATGAGAATGAAAACTAGCCATTTTGTGGCTTGCAACAGATATATTTTCACTTGTTGCAACTCCATAACGGCTAGAAACACTTTTCTGCACTTTTTCGTACAGTGCAATCGGTCGAGTTTCAATAAGGGTAACTCGACCGATCAAGTCAACGACAAGGCCGATACTCAAATGATCGATCGAGTTTGTCCTGACAAAACTCGGCCAACCATTAGGAATCGAAATGGTCAGTTACTTGATTGGTCGAGTTCTGTTTAAACAAAACTCGACCGATGCAATCTCCAGAAAATTGATCAAGGATGATCGGTCGAGTTTTCAGGATCGAAAACTCGACCGACCAAGTGCTTGTAATCAATTTTCAAATTTGCATCTAAAGTGCTCTAATATTCGGTCTAAGTGCTCCTGATATTTTTCTAAATTCAATTACAAGTCATACAATCATTACAAGTGATTTACAACATGATTCTAATGGATATACATCATATTACAAAAATGTGCACTTGTATTGACTTTGACTTGTCTTTTCTCCAATTTGAGATGTGCAAGTTAGGGCAATTGGAGTGTGTCTATACTTAATCTGAAATCACTCAAGTAGAGACATTAGACACCAATATGTTGAATGGTTACTCATCATCAAAACACGGGTGTAGTCAATGTAGACGTGTCTCAACATTGACCTAATTGACCTTGAGTCAACAATCTCCCCCTTTTTGAAGAAGAAAAACCATTCCATAAATGTATTGAAAGCTTTTAAGTAAAGTCATACCTTTGGAGAAACCTAGGCGTTTCAATAGAATTGAGTTCATATGGTCCCCCTTAATTGATGCGCATGGAATTTTCATACTCTCCCTCAATTGATGTTATTTCTCATGCATGGTTAGCTTTCACAACATTTATAGAATACTATGTCTTCTACTCATATATGTTTTACACATATATGTCTTCTCCCATTTAACTTCTCCCCTTTACATGGACATACTTCTCCTCTTCATGTAAGACATGCCTTCTTCCTCTTTTAAAACAAGACATACCTTTCTCCCCCTTTGTCATTTCAAAAAGTGGGGTTATGAAGAAATAAGAAACATCACATGTTAAAGAGAAAGGAGATAACACAAATATATATAAGGAGAGTAGAAGAGCACAGATAGGGGCTTGTCTAAGCCTAGAAAGAAAAGCAAGTTAAAGCATATACTTGAACAACCCAAAATGCAAGATGAAGTGTTATAGAAAAACAATAAAGCATAATTTTGTCCCTCAAGATGATGAAATTTGGCCAAAAACCATCAGAGCTCATTGCAAAGCTATGAGTCTTGCTCAGAAGGTTGTTTTTGCATGAAAAACACTAGTCTTGCACCAAAAACTGAAATTGGAGCAAAATCTGCATAAAATCCAAAAATACTCCAATTTCAACATATAATGTAGATCTATGTACCTTACATCACAATGTTATGTAAGCAACTCACGATAGTAGATATGCCATTCAAGGAACAAGCATAGCATATATATGAGCAAAGATGCCAATTATAAACAAGGTTAGAACTACATGTATATGAACTACTAGTAGATGATATCACAAGTTAGGACTACTAGTAGGATCTAGATCATAGCAAGAGATACCAAAAGATACACAAGATAAAGCAAGCTATGAGTAGATTTAGAGATATATCCAAACAAAGAGATATGCAATTTTAGAATCCAGAAAGGATACAACTCACTAGATATGCATCCTTCCAAAAGATGATTACCACTAAGAACCTCAAGGTTGTATCAAAACAAGATATACACCTAGATAGATGTAGCAAGTTAGAGTACAACGGAAGCAATTTTTGGACACAACACAGAGATCCAAAGAGATCATCATCAAAACCTGCAAAACAACACAAAGCAAATAATTGCATGATATGAATATACCAATTTAGAGCAATTAGAGAGATAGAGTTGTAAGCAAGATAGACATTTAAAACATGGCAATATGCATATATAAATGTACCAAATGAGAGTGCCAAAGAATAAGGGTATTAGTTGAGAAAATCTAGTTGAGAGGGAAATTCTCATTCAATAAGCCAAATGTATATTCTGTGCACAATGTTATCGGTCGAGTTTGTGTATTGATAACTCGACCGATGACAACTACTGGAAACACCCATTGGTGCCTATCGGTCGAGTTTCAAATAGGGCAAACTCGACCGATAGAGAAGCTGTCAAAAAGCACATATATATCATAGAAACATATTTAAAGGCATGCTAAAAATATAAACCATATCCAAGCATGTCTAATCAAGTTATTAATGCACTATAGAAGCATTTGAAGCAGTTTTTTTTAGCAAGAGTGTGAAGAGAATCAGAAAATATCACTTTTGACTCAAAAACCATATGTATAGTGCACACCATCTTGACAAAACAAGTTTGGATTGGTTATAAGAAAGAAAAACATTACCTTTGTTCTTACCATTCCTTTTTCCACTTGTTGTCACCCTCTGCACATCTCACCTTTCTTGTTTCATGTGGATTGATAAGTTGATTTGCAATTCAATAGCTCAAGTCAATCCATTTGCAAGTACCTACAAGAAGAAAGATGAAATGGCCCCCAATCATGTTTTTGGGTCCGGAGGGGTTAGTTTAGCAAACCAAGTCCAATTGCTCTTGGGTGCTTTCCTAAAAGGACAACAAGTAGAATAATGACCAATTTCATTGCAATAGTTGCATGTGCCCATAGTCTTGGAACTAGAGGATTCTCCATGGAATATTGGAGGTCCTTTATCTTTTTTGTTCCCTTGACTACTATCATACCCTAAACCATGTCTACCAATTTTTTTAGTAGTATGGTGTAGTATGTCATTAAGTCTCTTCTTACCAACTAAGAATGTTTGCAAAGAAGATCTTAAACTATTATTATCATGCATAAGAGAAGTAATAGTAGAAGACAAATGATTGATATTATCTCTAGCATGTAAAAGATCATTTTCTAAACAAAGAGTTTTAGTTAAATAAGAATCTCTATCAATATGAAGAGCAGCAACACCATTATCTCTACTAGTAGAGCTAGAATAAGATTCATGCACATTAATTTTAGCAAGCAAGGAGGCATTTTCTGTTTCTAATTCTTGCAAAACATAATCTTTGTCCTTGTTTTCAGATTTAAGAACATTAATATCATGCATGAGAGAATCAACAATTAAAGTATGCTCTTCATTAGAACTAGTCATGAGATGTTGAGCTTCTAGAAATCTAATCTTATCAAGCAAACTAGCATTTTCAAGTTTAAGAGAATCTACTTGACTAAGACAATGATTTTTATCATCAAGCAAGAAAGAATTAGCATGTTCAAGATCATCTAGTTCTGCATGCAAATTATCAACAATTTTAGCAAGATTTTTCTTTTTCCTTTTAGAAGACTTAAGAGAGGCACAAATATCATGAATAATAGCAATCAAAGATTCTTTATCTAAAGAGTTTAGATTTACCTCACTTGAGTCTTCACTTGTTGATGCTATAAGAGCAAAATGGCATTCTCCTTCATCACTAGATCTTGAGCTTGATCCTTCACTTGAATCTTCACTTGATCTTGAGTTAGAGGAGCCACTTGAGCTTGAGTGCCATTTATACTTCTTCTTGTAAAGATGGGTCTTTTTGCCTTGTGGGTAATCTTCCTTGTAGTGACCCTTCTTTCCAGATGTGAAGCACTGGATGGAGGAGGACTTGCCTTTGTAGAATCTACCCTTGGAGTACATGGCATCTTCTTCAAATTGAGAGGATGGA
The DNA here is from genome assembly GCA_963693085.1 of Alisma plantago-aquatica. Taxonomy (NCBI): domain Eukaryota; kingdom Viridiplantae; phylum Streptophyta; class Magnoliopsida; order Alismatales; family Alismataceae; genus Alisma; species Alisma plantago-aquatica. The sequence goes on from OY856415.1 coordinate 519,510,173, forward strand.
GAAGCTTGACCAAAAATAGCCTTGATTTGAGATTTGATTTCAGCCTTCTTCATTTTCTTGAGTTCTTTCCCCTCTTGTCTTTCTACTTCCTCCCTCTTGTCAAGTGTGGCTTCATGTACTTGTAGATTTCCAATGAGCTCTTCAATAGGAATATCCCAAAGCGACCTTGATTCTTCAATGGAAGTCGCCTTGGGTTCCCACCTCTTGGGGAGAGTTCTAAGGATCTTTGAGTTCATCTCTCCACTAGACATAGGATGTCCTAGAATAGCAAGACCATACAAAATGGTGTTGAGCCTTGAGTACATGTTGGTATCCTCTCCTCCTTTCCCATCTTGAAGTTCTCAAGCAGCCCTTGGAGCATGTAGATTTTGCTTTCCTTTACTTGATCTGTCACTTCATAAGTGATGCAAAGCTTTCTCCATACCTCATAGGCTATTTCAAATGAAGAAATCTGGCTGAACTCGGTGGGGGTCATGGAGGCATAGAGGATGTGCATGGCTCTAGCATTCAAGGTTGATTTCTTTAAGGTAGTTTCATCCCATTCTTCAATCTTTGTCTTTGGTAGCATGTATGGGTTGTTCACCAATTGCCACATCTCAATACTTGATCCTTGGATGTAGAATTGAAGCCTTCTTCTCCAGTAGAGGAAATTACTTCCATCAAAGATTGGAAGGCTGATCGAGTGTCTCCCTCCTTGATAGTCACCCATCTTCTCCTACTTGTAGAAGTATGCTTGGAGAAGACCTGCTCTGATACCAATTGTTGGATCCTAGATGGGTGATTAGATTCTCTAGAGGGGGGGTGACTAGAGCTGAATGCACTTAAACAAAATTCATTAGACCTTCAAGATATATCACAAGATAAGGTTTCTAAATAGGTAATTTGAGTGCAACTAAAACATTCATAGCAAGGATGGGAGAGATTGAGCAAACACAAGTAGAGAAGCTATTTAGAGTGGTTCCACACTTCAAACTAGAAGTATGTCAGTCCACTTACCTAGAGTGGTCAAACTCTCAGATTTCCTAACCATTACATTCTTATATTCATTTATTAGACTTACAATACACGACCAAACAAAGGACTTACCTATCCAATACAGAGAGTCTTCAACCTTACCAAGGACTTACCCACTTTGCAAGGAGTCTTCCGCCTTCTTCCAAGGACTTACCTACTCTTTTACAAGTCTTCAACCTTGCAGGAATTACCCACTTTTCTTGGATCTTCCGCCTTTGACTTCACCTTCACTCAGAGAAGCTTCCACCAAGGACTTACCCACTTGAGCAAGGAGTCTTCTTCCTTCACCAAGGGCTTACCCACTCTAGCTCCAAGTCTTCAGCCTTGATGTTCACCAAGGGACTCCTTCCCTTGTTCTTCTTCACCTCTCTTGGACAAGAGAGAAAACCTTCATCTTCATGATTGAAATGAGTGATAGGGAGGTGGTGGAAGTGAGAGCCTCACAAGATATACATGTAGGAATATCTCTCTTACAGATTTCCTACTCACTCTAATGGATGTAGCAAGTGATTTAGCTTAGAGAGGGAGAGGAGGTTGTAGGAATCACTCAACTATTGAATAGGATCCTCACATACAGTTTTGCAATGAATGCTCAACCTTGGAATGAAGCCCAAGGGGTCCTATTTATAGCTAGGGATGCCTCTTAGCCTTTGGGAACACTTGAGAATGAAAACTAGCCATTTCGTGGATTGCAACGGATATATTTTCACTTGTTGCAACTCCACAACGGCTAGAAACATTTTTCTACACTTTTTCATACAGTGCAATCGGTCGAGTTTCAATAAGGGTAACTCGACCGATCAAGTAAACAACAAGGCCGATACTCAAATGATCGGTCGATTTTGTCCTGACAAAACTCGACCGACCATTAGGAATCAAAATGGTCAGTTACTTGATCTGTCGAGTTCTGTGTAAACAAAACTCGACCGATGCAATCTATAGAAAATTGATCAAGGATGATCGGTCAAGTTTTCAGGCTGGAAAACTCAACCGATAAAGTGCCTGTAATCAATTTTCAAAGTTGCATCTAAAGTGCTCTAATATTCGATCTAAGTAATCCTGATATTTTTCTAAGATTAATTACAAGTCATAAAATCATTACAAGTGATTTACAACATGATTCTAATGTATATACATCATATTACAAAAATGTGCACTTGTATTGACTTTGACTTGTCTTTTCTCCAATTTGAGATGCACAAGTTAGGGCAATTGCAGTGTGTCTATACTTTATCTGAAATCACTCAAGTAGAGACTTTAGACACCAATATGTGGAATGGTTAGTCATCATCAAAACACGGGTGTAGTCAATTTAGACATGAGTCACCATTGACCTAATTGACCTTGAGTCAATAATCACCCCATTTTTGAATATGACAAACCATTCCATAAATGTATTGAAAGCTTTTAAGTAAAGTCATACCTTTGGAGAAACCTAGGGGTTTCAATAGAATTGAGTTCATATGCCCCCCCTTAATTGATGTGCATGGAGTTTTCATACTTTCCCTCAATTGATGCTATTTCTACTGTATGGTTAGCTTTCATAACATTTATAGAATACTATGTCTTCTACTCATATATGTTCTACACATATATGTCTTCTCCCATTTACCTTCTCCCCTTTACATGGACATACTTCTCCTCTTCATGTAAGACATGCCTTCTCCCTCTTTTGAAAAAAGACATACCTTTCTCCCCCTTTGTCATTTCAAAAAGTGGGGTTATGAAGAAATAAGAAACATCTCTTGTTAAAGAGAAAGGAGATAACACAAATATATATAAGGAGAGTATAAGAGCACAGATAGGGGCTTGTCCAAGCATAGATAGAAAAGCAAGTTAAAATATATACTTCAACAACCCAAAATGCAAGATGAAGTGTTGTAGAAAAACAATAAAGCATAATTTTGACCCTCAAGATGACGGAATTTGACCAAAAACCATCATTGCTCATCACAAAGCTACGAGTCTTGCTCAGAAGGTTGTTTCTGCATGAAAAACACTAGTCCTGCACCAAAAAATGAAACTGGAGCAAAATTTGCATAAAATCCAAAAATACTCTAATTTCTACATATAATGTAGATCTATGTACCCTGCATCACAATGTTATGCAAGCAACTCAAGATAGTAGATATTCCATTCAAGGAACAAGCATAGCATATAGATGAGAAAAGATGCTAATTATAAACAAGGTTAGAACTACATGTATATGAACTACTAGTAGATGATATCACAAGTTAGGACAACTAGTAGGATCTAGATCATAGCAAGAGATACCAAAAGATACACACGATAAAGCAAGCTATGAGTAGATGTAGAGATACATCCAAACAAAGAGATATGAAATTTTAGACGCATGAAAGGATATAACTCACTAGATATGCATCCTTACCAAAAGATGATTACCACTAAGAACCTCAAGGTTGTATCAAAACAAGATATACACCTAGATAGATGTAGCAAGTTAGAGTACAACGGAAGCAATTTTTAGACACAACCAAGAGATCATCATCAAAACCTGCAAAACAACTCAAAGCAAGTAATTGCAAGATATATATTTACCAATTTAGAGCAATTAGAGAGATAGAGTTGTAAGCAAGATAGACATTTAAAACATGGCAATATGTATATATAAAGGTACCAAATGAGAGTGCCAAAGAATAAGGGTATTGGATGATAAAATCTAGTTGATAGGGAAATTCCCAGTCAATAAGCCAAATGTATATTCTGTGCATAGTGTTATCGGTCGAGTTTTGTGCATTGACAACTCGACTGATGACAACTGCTAGCAACACCCATTGGTGCCAATCGGTCAAGTTTCAAATAGGGCAAACTCGACCGACTGAGCATCTGTCAAAAAGCACATATATATCATAAAAACATATTTAAAGACATGCTGAAAATACAAACCATATCCAAACATGTATAGTCAAGTTAGTAATGCACTATAGAAGCATTTGAAGCAGTTTTGTTTTTAGCAAAAGTGTGAAGAGAATCACAGAATATCACTTTTGACTCAAAAACCATATTTATAGTGCACACCATTTTGACAAAACAAGTTAGGATTGGTTATACACAAGAAAAACATTACCTTTGTTCTTACCATTCCTTTTTCCACTTGTTTTCACCCTCTACACATATCACCTTTCTTGTTTCATGTGGATTGATAAGTTGATTTGCAATTCAATAGCTCAAGTCAATCCATTTGCAAGTACCTACAAGAAGAAAGATGAAATGGTCCTCAATCATGTTTCTGGGTCCGGAGGGGTTAGTTTAGCAACCCAAGTCCTATTTCTCTTGGGTGCTTTCCTAAACGGACAACAAGTAGAATAACGACCAATTTCATTGCAATAGTTGCATGTGCCCATAGTCTTAGAACTAGAGGATTCTCCATGAAATATTGGAGGTCCTTTATCTTTGTCGTCCCTTGACTACTATCATACCCTAAACCATGTATACCAATTTGTTTAGTAGTATGGTGTAGTATGTCATTAAGGCTCTTCTTACCAACTAAGAATCTTTGCAAAGAAGATCTTAAACTATCAATATCATGCATAAGAGAAGTTATAGTAGAAGACAAATGATTCATATCATCTCTAGCATGCAAAAGATCATTTTCTAAGCAAAGAGTTTTAGTTAAATAAAAATCTCTATCAATATGAAGAGCAGCAACATCATTCTCTCTACTAGTAGAGCTAGAACAAGATTCATGCACATTGATTTTAACAAGAAAGGAGGCATTTTCTGTTTCTAATTCTTGCAAAACATAATCTTTGTCCTTGTTTTTAGATTTAAGAACATCAATATCATGTATGAGAGAATCAAAAATTAAAGTATGCTCTTCATTAGAACTATTCGTGAGAGGTTGAGCTTATAGAAATCTAATCTTATCAAGCAAACTAGCATTTTCAAGTTTAAGAGAATCTACTTGACTAAGACAATAATTTTTATCATCAAGCAAGCAAGAATTAGCATGTTCAAGATCATCTAGTTCTACATGCAAATTATCAACAATTTTAGCAAGCTTTTTCTTTTTCCTTTTAGAAGACTTAAGAGAGGCAAAAATATCATGAATAATAGCTATCAAAGATTCTTTATCTAAAGAGTTTAGATTTACCTCACTTGAGTCTTCACTTGTTGATGCTATAAGAGCAAAATGCCATTCTCCTTCATCACTAGATCTTGAGATTGATCCTTCACTTGAATCTTCACTTGAGCTTGAGTTGGAGGAGCCACTTGAGCTTGAGTGCCATTTCTCCTTCTTCTTGTGAAGATGTGTCTTTTTGCCTTGTGGGCAATCTTCCTTGTATTGACCCTTCTTTCCACATTTGAAGCATCGGATGGAGGAGGACTTGCCTTTATAGAATCTCCCCTTGGAGTACATGGCAACTTCTTCAACTTGAGAGGATGGAGAAGCTTGACCAACAATAGCTTTGATTTGAGCTTTGATTTCAACCTTCTTCATTCTCTTGAGTTCTTTCTCCTCTTGTCTTTCTACTTCCAGCTTATTGTCAAGTGTGGCTTCATTTGCTTGTAGATTTCCAATGATCTCTTCAATAGGAATATCCCTAAGCAACCTTGCTTCTTCAATGGAAGTCACCTCGGGTTCCCACCTTTTGGGGAGAGTTCTAAGGATCCTTGAGTTGATCTCTCCACTAGACATAGGATGTCCTAGAACATCAAGACCATTCAAAATGGTGTTGAGCCTTGAGTACATGTTGGCTATCCTCTCCTCCTTTCCCATCTTGAAGTTCTCAAGCAGCCCTTTGAGCTTGTCGACTTTGCTTTCGTTCACTTGATATGTCCCTTCATAAGTGATGCAAAGATTTCTCCATACCTCATAGGCTGTTTCACATGAAGAAATCTGGTTGAACTCGGTGGGGGTCATGGAGGCATAGAGGATGTGCATGTCTCTAGCATTCAAGGTTTCTTTATTCAAGGTAGCTTTATCCCATTCTTCAATCTTAGTCTTTGGTAACATGTATGGGTTGTTCACCATTTGCCACATCTCAATACTTGATCTTTGGATGTAGAATTGAAGCCTTCTTCTCCAATAGAGGAAATTGCTCCCATCAAAGATTGGAAGGCTGATCGAGTATCTCCCTCCTTGGTAGTCACCCATCTTCTTCTACTTGTAAAAGTATGCTTGTAGAAGACCCACTCTGATACCAATTATTGTATCCTAGATGGGTGATTATACGCTCTAGAGGGGGGTGAATAGAGCTGAATGCACTTAAACAAAATTCATTAGGCTTTAAAGATATATCACAAGATAAGGTTGCTAAATAGGTAGTTTGAGTGAAACTAAAACATGCATAGAAAGGATGAGAGAGATTGAGAAAACACAAGTAGACAAGCTATTTAGAGTGGTTCCAAACTTCAAACTAGAAGTATGTCAGTCCACTTACCTAGAGAGGTCAACCTCTAGGATTTCCTAACCATTGCATTCTTATATTCATTTATAAGACTTACAATACATGACCAAACAAAGGACTTAACTATCTGATACAAAGAGTCTTCAACCTTACCAAGGACTTACCCACTTCGCAAGGAGTCTTCCGCCTTCTTCCAAGGACTTACCTACTCTTTCACAAGTCTTCAGTCTTGCAGGAATTACCCACTCTTCTTGGATCTTCTGCCTTCGACTTCACCTTCACTCGGAGAAGCTTCCACCAAGGACTTACCCACTTGATCAAGGAGTCTTCTTCCTTCACCAAGGGCTTACCCACTCTAGCTCCAAGTCTTCAGCCTTAATCTTCACCAAGGGACTCCTTCCCTTGTTCTTCTTCACCTCTCTTGGATAAGAGAGAGAACCTTCAACTTCATGATTGAAATGAGAGATAGGGAGGTGGTGGAAGTGAGAGCCTCACAAGATATACATGTAGGACTAGCTCTCTTACAGATTTCCTGCTCACTCTAATGGATGTAGCAAGTGATTAAGCTTAGAGAGACAGAGGAGGCTATAGGAAGCACTCAACTATAGAATAAGAACCTCACATAGAGTTTTGCAATGAATTCTCAACCTTTGAATGAAGCCCAAGGGGTCCTATTTATAGTTGGGGATGCCACTTAGCCTTTGGGAACACTTGAGAATGAAAACTAGTTGTTTTGTGGCTTCCAACGCATATATTTTCACTTATTGCAACTCCACAATGGCTAGAAACACTTTTCTGCACTTTTCCATACAGTGCAATCGGTCGAGTTTCAATAAGGGTAACTCGACCGATCAAGTAAACGACAAGGCCGATACTCAAATGATCGGTCGAGTTTGTCTTGAAAAAACTCGACCGACCATTAGGAATCGAAATGGTCAGTTACTTGATCGATCGAGTTCTATGTAAAAAAAACTCGACCGATGCAATCTCCATAAATTTGATCAAGGATGATCGGTCGAGTTTTCAGGATGGAAAACTCGACCGACAAAGTGCTTGTAATCAATTTTCAAAGTTTCATCTAAAGTACTCTAATATTCGATCTAAGTGCTCCTGATATATTTTCTAATCTTAATTACAAGTCATACAATCATTACAAGTGATTTACAACATGATTCTAATGGATATACATCATATTACAAAAACGTGCACTTGTATTGACTTTGACTTGTCTTTTCTCCAATTTGAGATGTGCAAGTTAGGGCAATTGGAGTGTGTCTATACTTAATCTGAAATCACTCAAGTAGAGACATTAGACAGCAATATGTGTAATGGTTAGTCATCATCAAAACACAGGTGTAGTCAATTTAGACGTGAGTCAACATTGACCTAATTGACCTTGAGTCAACAATCTCCCCCTTTTTGAAGATGACAAACCATTCCATAAATGTATTGAAACTTTTAAGTAAAGTCATAACATTAGAGAAACTTAGGGGTTTCAATAGAATTGAGTTCATATGCTCCCCCTTAATTGATACGCATGGAGTTTTCATACTCTCCCTCAATTGATGCTATTTCTCCTGCATGGTTAGCTTTCACAACATTTATAGAATACTATGTCTTCTACTCATCTATGTTCTACACATATATGTCTTCTCCCATTTACCTTCTCCCATTTACATGGACATACTTCTCTTCATGTAAGACATGCTTTCTTCCTATTTTAAAAGAACACATACCTTTCTCCCTCTTTGTCATTTCAAAAAGTGGGGTTATGAAGAAATAAGAAACATCACTTGTTAAAGAGAAAGGAGATAACACAAATATATATAAGGAGAGTAGAAGAGCACAGATATGGGCTTGTCAAAGCATAGAAAGAAAAGCAAGTTAAAGCATATACTTGAACAACCCAAAATGCAAGATGAAGTGTTGTAGAAAAACAATAAAGCATAATTTTGACCCTCAAGATGACATAATTTGACCAAAAACCATCAGAAAGCGATGAGTCTTTCTCAGAAGGTTGTTTTTGCATGAAAAACACTAGTCTTGCACCAAAAACTAAAACTGGAGCAAAATCTGCATAAAATCCAAAAATACTCCAATTTCTACATTAAATGTAGATCTTTGTACCCTACATCACAATGTTATGAAAGCAACTGAAGATAGTAGATATGCCATTCAAGGAACAAGCATAGCATATAGATGAGCAAAGATGCCAAATTAAAACAAGGTTAGAACTACATGTATATGAACTACTAGTAGATGATATCACAAGTTAGGACTACTAGTAGGATCTAGAACATAGCAATAGATACCAAAAGATACACAAGATAAAGCAAGCTATGAGTAGATGTAGAGATATATCCAAACAAAGAGATATGCAATTTTAGAAGCATGAAAGGATATAACTCACTAGATATGCATCATTACCAAAAGATGATTACCACTAAGAACCTCAAGGTTGTATCAAAACAAGATATACACCTCGATAGATGTAGCAAGTTAGAGTACAAAGGAAGCAATTTTTAGACACAACCAAGAGATACAAAGAGATCATCATCAAAACATGCAAAACAACTGAAAGCAAGTAATTGCAAGATATATATATACCAATTTAGAGCAATTAGAGAGATAGAGTTGTAAGCAAGATAGACATTTAAAACATGGAATTATGCATATATAAAGGTACCAAATGAGAGTGCCAAAGAATAAATGTATTGGTTGAGAAAATCTAGTTGAGAGGGAAATTCTCATTCAATAAGTTGAATGTATATTCTGTGCATAGTGTTATCGGTCGAGTTCTGTGCATTGACAACTCGACCGATGACAACTGCTGGCAACACCCATTGGTGCCTATCTGTCGAGTTTCAAATAGGGCAAATTCGACTGACAGAGCAGCTGTCAAAAAGCACAAATATATCTTAAAAACATATTTAAAGGCATGCTAAAAATACAAACCATATCCAAACATGTCTAATCAAGTTAGTAATGCACTATAGAAGCATTTGAAGCAGTTTTTTTTAGCAAGAGTATGAAGAGAATCACAAAATATCACTTTTGACTCAAAAACCATATGTATAGTGCACACCATCTTGACAAAACAAGTTAGGATTGGTTATAAGCAAGAAAAACATTACCTTTGTTCTTACCATTCCTTTTTCCACTTGTTGTCACCCTCTACACATCTCACCTTTCTTGTTTCATGTGGATTGATAAGGTGATTTGCAATTCAATAGCTCAAGTCAATCCATTTGCAATTACCTACAAGAAGAAAGATGAAATGGTCCCCAATCATGTTTTTGGGTCCGGAGGGGTTAGTTTAGCAACCCAAGTCGTTTTGCTCTTGGGTGCTTTCCTAAAAGGACAACAAGTAGAATAATGACAATTTCATTGCAATAGTTGCATGTGCCCATAGTCTTGGAACTAGAGGAATCTCCATGGAATATTGGAGGTCCTTTATCTTTGTTGTTCCCTTGACTACTATCATACCCTAAACCATGTCTACCAATTTGTTTAGTAGTATGGACTAGTATGTGATTAAGGGTCTTCTTACCAACTACGAATCTTTGCAAAGAAGATCTTAAACTATCATTATCATGCATAAGAGAAGTAATAGTAGAATACAAATGATTGATATTATCTCTAGCATGCAAAAGATTTTTAGTTAAATAAGAATCTCTATCAATATGAAGAGAAACAACATCATTCTCTCTACTAGTAGAGCTAGAACAAGATTCATGCACATTGATTTTAGCAAGCAAGGAGGCATTTTATGTTTCTAATTCTGGCAAAACATAATCTTTGTCCTTGTTTTTAGATTTAAGAACATCAATATCATGCATGAGAGAATCAACAATTAATGTTTACTCTTCATTAGAACTAGTCATGAGAGGTTGAGCTTCTAGAAATCTAATCTTATCAAGCAAACTAGCATTTTCAAGTTTAAGAGAATCTACTTGACTAAGACAATCCATTTTATTATCAAGCAAGCAAGAATTAGCATGTTCAAGATCATCTAGTTCTACATAAAAATTATCAACAAATTTAGCAAGCTTTTTCTTTTTCCTTTTAGAAGACTTAAGAGAGGCACAGATATCATGAATAATAGCAATCAAAGATTGTTTATCTAAAGAGTTTAGATTTAACTCAGTTGAGTCTTCACTTGTTGATTCTATAAGAGTAAAATGGCATTCTCCTTCATCACTAGAGCTTGAGCTTGATCCTTCACTTGAATCTTCACTTGAGTTTAATTGGAGGAGCCACTTGAGTTGGAGGAGCCATTTGAGCTTGAGTGCCATTTCTCCTTCTTCTTGTGAAGATGTGTCTTTTTGCCTTGTGGGCAATCTTCCTTGTAGTGACCCTTATTTCCACATGTGAAGCACAGGATGGAGGAGGACTTGCCTTTGTAGAATCTACCCTTGGAGTACATGGAATCTTCTTCAACTTGGGAGGATGGAGAAGCTTGACCAACAATTGCCTTGATTTGAGCTTTGATTTCAGCCTTCTTCATCCTCTTGAGTTCTTTCTCCTCTTGTCTTTCTACTTCCTCCCTCTTGTCATGTGTGGCTTCATGTTCTTGTAGATTTCCAATGAGCTCTTCAATAGGAATATCCCTAAGAGACCTTGCTTCTTCAAAGGAAGTCACCTTGGGTTCGCACCTCTTGGGGAGAGGTATAAGGATCTTTGAGTTGATCTCTCCACTAGACATAGGATGTCCTAGAATAGCAAGACCATTGAAAATGGTGTTGATCCTTGATTACATGTTGGCTATCCTCTTCTTCTTTCCCATCTTGAAGTTCTCAAGCAGCCCTTTGAGCATGTAGACTTTGCTTTCCTTCACTTGATCTATCCCTTCATAAGTGATGCAAAGCTTTCTCCATACCTCATAGGCTATTTCACATGAAGAAATCCGGTTGAACTTGGTGGGGGTCATGGAGGCACAGAGGATGTGCATGGCTCTAGAATTCAAGGTTGCTTTCTTTAAGGTAGCTTCATCCCATTCTTCAATCTTTGTCTTTGGTAGCATGTATGGGATGTTCACCATTTGCCACATCTCAATACTTGATCCTTGGATGTAGAATTGAAGCCTTCTTATCCAATAGAGGAAATTTCTTCCATCAAAGATTGGAAGGATGATCGAGTATCGCCCTCCTTGTTAGTCACCTATCTTCTCCTACTTGTAGAAGTATGCTTGGAGAAGACCCGCTCTGATACCAATTGTTGGATCCTAGATGGGTGACTAGATGCTCTAGCGGGGGGGTGAATAGAGCTTAATGCACTTAAACAAAATTCATTAGACCTTCAAGATATATCACAAGTTAAGGTTGCTAAATAGGTAATTTGAGTGCAACTAAAACATGCATAGCAAGGATGAGAGAGATTGAGCAAACACAAGTAGACAAGCTATTTTGAGTGGTTCCACACTTCAAACTAGAAGTATGTCAGTCCACATACCTAGAGAGGTCAACCTCTAGGATTTCCTAACCATTTGATTCATATATTCATTTATAAGACTTACAATACATGACGAAACAAAGGACTTACCTATCCAAAACAAAGAGTCTTCAACCTTACCAAGGATTTACCCACTTTGCAAGGAGTCTACCGCCTTCTTCCAAGGACTTACCTACTCTTGCACAAGTCTTCATCCTTGAAGGAATTACCCACTCCTCTTGGATATTCCCCCTTTGACTTCGCCTTCACTCAGAGAATCTTCCACCAAGGACTTACCCACTTGAGCAAGGAGTCTTCTGCCTTCACCAAGGGCTTACCCACTCTAGCTCCAAGTCATCAGCCTTGATCTTCACCAAGGGACTCCTTCCCTTGTTTTTCTTCACCTCTCTTGGACAAGAGAGATAATCTTCGTCTTCATGATTGAAATGAGAGATAGGGAGGTGGTGGAAGTGAGAGCCTCACAAGATATATATGTAGGACTAGCTATCTTACATATTTCCTACTCACTCTAATGGATGTAACAAGTGATTAAGGTTAGAGAGAGAGAGGAGGTTGTAGGAAGCACTCAACTATAGAATAGGAACCTCACATAGAGTTTTGTAATGAATGCTCAACCTTGGAATGAAGCCCAATGGGTCCTATTTATAGTTGGGGATGCCTCTTAGCCTTTGGGAACACTTGAGAACGAGAACTAGCCATTTTGTGGCTTGCAACGGATATATTTTCTCTTGTTGCGACTCCACGACGGCCAGAAACACTTTTCTGCACTTTTCCGTACAGTGCAATCGGTCGAGTTTCGATAAGGGTAACTCGACCGATCAAGTAAACGACAAGGCCGATACTTAAATGATCGGTCGAGTTTGTCCTGCCAAAACTCGACCGACCATTAGGAATAGAAAGGGTCCGTTACTTGATCAGTCGAATTCTATGTAAACAAAACTCGACCGATGCAATCTCCAGATAATTGATCAAGGATGATCGGTCAAGTTTTCAGGATGGAAAACTCGATCGACAAAGTGCCTGTAATCAATTTTCAAATTTGCATCTAAAGTGCGATAATATTCCATCTAAGTGCTCCTGATATTTTTCTAAGCTTAATTACAAGTCATACAATCATTACAAGTGATGTACAACATGATTCTAATGGATATACATCATATTACAAAAATGTGCACTTGTATTGACTTTGACTTGTCTTTTCTCCAATTTTAGATGTGCAAGTTAGGTCAATTGGAGTGTGTCTATACTTAATCTGAAATCACTCAAGTAGAGACATTAGACACCAATATGTGGAATGGTTAGTCATCATCAAAACATGGGTGTAGTCAATTTAAACGTGAGTCAACATTGACCTAATTGACCTTGAGTCAACAATCTCCCCCGTTTTGAAGATGACAACCCATTCCATAAATGTATTGAAAGATTTTAAGTAAAGTCATACCTTTGGAGAAAACTATGGGTTTCAATAGAATTGAGTTCATATGATCCCCCTTAATTTATGTGCTTGGAGTTTTCGTACTCTCCCTCAATTGATGCTATTTCTCCTGCATGGTTAGCTTCCACAACATTTATAGAATACTATGTCTTCTACTCATATATGTTCTACACATATATGTCTTCTCCCATTTACCTTCTCCACTTTACATGGACATACTTCTCCTCTTCATGTAAGACATGCCTTCTTCCTCTTTTAAAAGAAGACATACCTTTCTCCCCCTTTTTCATTTCAAAAAGTGGGGTCATGAAGAAGTAAGAAACATCACTTGTTAAAGAGAAAGGAGATAACACAAATATATATAAGGAGAGTAGAAGAGCACAGATAGGGGCTTGTCCAAGCATAGAAAGAAAAGGAAGTTAAAACATATACTTGAACAACCCAAAATGCATGATGAAGTGCTGCAGAAAAACAATAAAGCATAATTTTAACCCTCAAGATGGCGGAATTTGACCAAAAACCATCATAGCTCATCGCAAAGCTATGAGTCTTTCTTAGAAGGTTGTTTCTGCATGAAAAATACTAGTCTTGCACCAAAAACTGAAACTGGAGCAAAATATGCATAAAATCCAAAAATACTCCAATTTCTACATCTAATGTAGATCTATGTACCCTGCATCACAATGTTATGCAAGCAACTCAAGATAGTAGATATGCCATTCAAGGAACAAGCATAGCATATAGATGATCAAAGATGCCAATTATAAACTAGGTTAGAACTACATGTATATGAACTACTAGTAGATGCTATCACAAGTTAGGACTACTAGTAGGATCTAGATCATAGCAAGAGATACCAAAAGATACACAAGATAAAGCAAGCTATGAGTTGATGTAGAGATATATCCTAACAAAGAGATATGCAATTTTAGAAGCATGAAAGGATATAACTCACTAGATATGCATCCTTACCAAAAGATGATTACCACTAAGAACCTCAAGGTTGTATTAAAACAAGATATACACCTCGATAGATGTAGCAAGTTAGAGTACAACGGAAGCAATTTTTAGACACAACCAAGAGAAACAAAAAGATCATCATCAAAACATGCAAAACAACTGAAAGCAAGTAATTGCAAGATATAGATATACCAATTTAGAGCAATTAGAGAGATAGAGTTGTAAGCAAGATAGACATTTAAAACATGGCAATATGCATATATAAAGGTACCAAATGAGAGTGCCAAAGAATAAGGGTATTGGTTGAGAAAATCTAGTTGAGAGGGAAATTCTCATTCGATAAACCGAATGTATATTCAGTGCACAGTGTTATCGGTCGAGTTCTATGCATTGACAACTCAACCTCTGACAACTGCTGGCAACACCCATTGCTGCCTATCGGTCGAGTTTCAAATAGGGCAAACTCATCTGACAGAGCAGCTATCAAAAAGCACATATATATCATAAAAACATATTTAAAGGCATGCTAAAAATACAAACCATATCCAAACATGTATAATCAAGTTAGTCATGCACTATAGAAGCATTTGAAGTAGTTTTTTTTTTAGCAAGAGTGTGAAGAGAATCACAAAATATCACTTTTGACTTAAAAACCATATGTATAATGCACACCATCTTGACAAAACAAGTTAGGATTGGTTATAAGCAAGAAAAACATTACCTTTGTTCTTACATTCCTTTTTCCACTTGTTGTCACCCTCTACACATCTCACCTTTCTTGTTTCATGTGGATTGATAAGTTTATTTGCAATTCAATAGCTTAAGTCAATCCATTTGCAAGTACCTACAAGAAGAAAGATGAAATGGTCCCCAATCATGTTTATGGGTCCGGAGGGGTTAGCTTAGCAACCAAAGTCCTATTGCACTTGGGTGCTTTCCTAAAAGGACAACAAGTAGAATAATGACCAATTTCATTGCAATAGTTGCATGTACCCATAGTCTTGGAACTAGAGGATTCTCCATGGAATATTGGAGGTCCTTTATCTTTGTTTTTCCCTTGACTACTATCATACCCTAAACCATGTCTACCAATTTGTTTAGTAGTATGGTGTAGTATTTCATTAAGGGTCTTCTTACCAACTAAGAATCTTTGCAAAGAAGATCATACACTATCATTATCATGCATAAGAGAAGTAATAGTAGAAGACAAATGATTGATATTATCTCTAGCATGCAAAAGATCATTTTCTAAGAAAAGAGTTTTAGTTAAATAAGAATCTCTATCAATATGAAGAGCAGAAACATCATTCTCTCTACTAGTAGAGCTAGAACAAGATTCATGCACATTGATTTTAGCAAGCAAGGAGGCATTTTCTATTTCTAATTCTTGCAAAACATAATCTTTGTCCTTGTTTTCAGATTTAAGAACATTAATATCATGCATGAGAGAATCAACAATTAAAGTATGCTCTTCATTAGAACTAGTCATGATAGGTTGAGCTTCTAGAAATCTAATCTTATCAAGCAAACTAGAATTTTAAAGTTTAAGAGAATCTTCTTGACTAAAACAATCATTTTTATCATCAAGCAAGCAAGAATTAGCATGTTCAAGATCATCTAGTTCTATATGCAAATTATCAACAATTTTAGCAAGCTTTTTCTTTTTCCTTTTAGAAGACTTAAGAGAGGCACAAATATCATGAATAATAGCAATCAAAGATTCTTTATCTAAAGAGTTTATATTTACCTCACTTGAGTCTTCACTTGTTGATGCTATAAGAGCAAAATGGAATTCTCCTTCATCACTAGAGCTTGAGCTTGATCCTTCACTTCAATCTTCACTTGAGCTTGAGTTATGGAACCACTTGAGCTTGAGTACCATTTCTCCTTCTTCTTGTGAAGATGGGTCTTTTTGCCTTGTGGGAAATCTTCCTTGTAGTGACCCTTATTTCCACATTTGAAGCACAGGATGGAGGAGTACTTGCCTTTGTAGAATCTACCCTTGGAGTACATGGCATATTCTTCAACTTGGGAGGATGGAGAAGTTTGACCAACAATAGCCTAGATTTGAGCTTTGATTTCATCCCTCTTCACTCTCTTGAGTTCTTTCTCCTCTTGTCTTTCTACTTCCTCCCTCTTGTCAAGTGTGGCTTCATGTGCTTGTAGATTTCCAATGAACTATTCATTAGGAATATCCCTAAGTGACCTTGCTTCTTCAATGGAACTCACCTTGGGTTCCCACCTCTTTGGGAGAGTTCTAAGTATCTTTGAGTTCATCTCTCCACTAGACATAGGATGTCCTAGAGCAGCAAGACCATTCAAAATGGTGTTGAGCCTTGAGTACATGTTGGCTATCCTCTCCTCCTTTCCCATCTTGAAGTTCTTAAGCAACCCTTTGAACATGTAGACTTTGCTTTCCTTCACTTGATATCTCCCTTCATAAGTGATGCAAATCTTTCTACATACCTCATAGGTTGTTTCACATAAAGAAATCTGATGGAACTCGGTGGGGGTCATGTAGGCATAGAGGATGTGCATGGATCTAGCATTCAAGGTTGCTTTCTTCAAGGTAGCTTCATCCCATTCTTCAATCTTTGTCTTTGGTAGCATGTATGGGTTGTTCACCATCTGTCACATCTCAATAATTGATCCTTGGATGTAGAATTGAAGCCTTCTTCTCCAATAGAGGAAATTGCTCCCATCAAAGATTGGAAGGCTGATCGAGTATCTCCCTCCTTGGTAGTCACCCATCTTCTCCTACTTGTAGAAGTATGCTTGGAGAAGACCCGCTCTGATACCAATCGTTGGATCCTAGATGGGTGATTAGATGCTCTAGTGGGGGATGAATAGAGCTGAATGCACTTAAACAAAATTCATTAGACCTTCAAGATATATAACAAGATAAGGTTGCTAAATAGGTAATTTGATTGCAACTAAAACATGCATAGCAAGGATGAGAGAGATTGAGAAAACACAAGTAGACAATCTATTTAGAGTGCTTCCACACTTCAAACTAGAAGTATGTCTGTCCACTTACCTAGAGAGGTCATCCTGTAGGATTTCCTAACCATTGCATTTATATATTAATTTATAATACTTACAATACATGACCAAACAAAGGACTTACCTATCCAATACAAAGAGTCTTCAAACTTACCAAGGACTTACCCACTTTGCAAGGAGTCTTCTGCCTTCTTCCAAGGACTTACCTACTCTTGCACAAGTCTTCAGCCTTGTAGGAATTACCCACTCTTCTTGGATCTTCCGCCTTTGACTTCACCTTCACTCAGAGAAGCTTCCACCAAGGACTTACCCACTTGAGCAAGGAGTCTTCTGCCTTCACCAAGGGCTTACCCACTCTAGCTCCAAGTCTTCAGCCTTGATCTTCAACAAGGGACTCCTTCCCTTGTTCTTCTTCACCTTTCTTGGACAAGAGAGAGAACCTTCATCTTCATGATTGAAATGAGAAATAGGGAGGTGGTGGAAGTGAGAGCCTCACAAGATATACATGTAGGTCTAGCTCTCTTACAGATTTCCTACTCACTCTAATGGATGTAGCAAGTTATTGAGCTTAGAGAGAGAGGAGGCTGTAGGAAGCACTCAACTATATAATAGGAACCTCAAATAGAGTTTTGCAATGAATGGTCAACCTTGGAATGAAGCCCAAGGGGTCCTATTTATAGCTGGGGATGCCTCTTAGCCTTTGGGAACACTTGAGAATGAAATCTAGCAATTTTTTGGCTTGCAACAGATATATTTTCATTTGTTGCAACTCCACAATGGCTAGAAACACTTTTCTGCACTTTTCCGTATAGTGCAATCGGTCGAGTTTCAATAAGGGTAACTCGACCGATCAAGTAAACGACAAGGCCGATACTCAAATGATCGTTCTAGTTTGTCCTGACAAAACTCGACCGACCATTAGGAATCGAAATGGTCAGTTACTTGATCGGTCGAGTTCTATGTAAACAAAACTCGACTGATGTAATCTCCAGAAAATTGATCAAGGATGATCGGTCGAGTTTTCAGGCTGGAAAATCGACCGAAAAAGTGCATGTAATCAATTTTCAAATTTGCATATAAAGTGTTCTAATATTTGATTTAAGTGCTTCTAATATTTTTCTAAGCTTAATTACAATCATACAATCATTACAAGTGATTTATAACATGATTCTAATGGATATACATCATATTACAAAAATGTGCACTTGTATTGACTTTGACTTGTCTTTTCTCCAATTTGAGATGCGCAAGTTAGGGAAATTGGAGTGTGTGTATACTTAATCTGAAATCACTCAAGTAGAGACATTAGACACCAATGTGTGTAATGGTTAGTCATCTTCAAAACATGGGTGTAGTCAATTTAGACGTGAGTCAACATTGATCTAATTGACCTTGAGTCAACAAAATTGACTCAATGATTGAATCAGTCGCTCAACACTTGAGTCGGTCAACTCAAAGTCCTGATCAGTCAATTTCTAACCAATTTTGTTTAAATTGGATACTTATAAAAATTATTAATCAAGTTAAGCCTTATTCATCAGTAAACCCCTATTCAAGGTGCATCCTACATTTTTGACCCTATAGGTACCATTTTACATTGACAATGAATGTACATAACTAACTTATGACAATGCAAGCAATGAGTAGTATCTAGAAACCAATCATTGCTACCATGTAATTGGAATGTTGGAGAACAACTTCAACCTACAATCCAATTAGTGTTACCGTGATCATATAGTTCTGTTGTATCTGATATCTAGATTGAACTTTAGGGGATGGAAATGTCATCCTATTGACATTGAATCCATTTTCTTTGATCTAGAGTAGACTATCTGAGATGCATGTGAGATCACAAATCATATATTGATTCACATGACTATGGCCATATGTTTCTTGATCTCTCTTATAAATCAACCATGATATAACTCCAGTACGAGGGAAAAATTACATCTACATCACTCACATCCATTCCCCTTGTGTCACAACATATCTGAACATCTACTTTAAGGTAACCCTATTTGAAGGTCACATTGGATGTTGTCAAAATACATCAAAAGACATGTGATGAGTGTAATGACTTTAGGTCTCAGAACCACAATAACCACAATGAATTTGAGAGTTTATCCTGACTACCATTTATTGGTTTCCATGTATCACTATCAAGGTGGGTTTGTTTGATACACTGTTCTCTGACAAGTATCTATGTGTTTGGTTTGATATTACATATCATGACTAATTTGATTCTACCATCAAACAACACACACTCTAGTATTATGCGTTATTGTTTTCTAAGTTCCAAAATAACATCTGACTAGGGACATAACAAGAATGTATGTATTCTTATCATACATACGGTCTCACTCTTCAGGTCCTCAACCGGAAGACATGTGTCATTGAGTAACATCATTCCTTATTTACTATCATGTTATACAATTATCTCATAAGTAAACAAAACATATACACACATATTTCCTTTATTATTAATTAAATCATTTACAAGATCTTCCATTAAAATCCTCATATGATTTTCTCTCGATGCATACATACCAACAGACTCTCACTTACACTTAGAGGTAATCACCCGTGAACTTAATCCCTAGTGGTCTAACATGACCTTCATGCTTCTGCTGTGAAAGTGATTTTGTCAAGGGGTCAGTAACATTGCTTTCAGTTGGTACTCTACAAATCTTTATATCTCATCACTATACAATCTCTCGTATGAGATGGAACCGCCTTTGTATGTGCTAGGAATGATGATGCGATCTGTGTTCCTTATCTTGTGCAATTGCTCCATTGATGTCACAATACATCTGTACTACATCACTAATGCTTGGAACTGCTTCAAGTTCAATGATGATCTTCTTGATCCAAATAGCTTCCTTTGCAACATTGGAGGCAACAATATACTTGACTTCTATTGTACAATCAACAACAATTTCTTGCTTTGAACTCTTCCAGCTTACTACTTTGTTCTTAAGGAAAAACACAAATCTAGATTGCAATATGTGGTCATCTTTCTTAGTTTGGAATCTCGCGTCAATGTAACTCTTTACCACCAACTCTTCCTCACCACCGTAGACAAGGAACTAGTCCTTATTTCTATACAAGTACTTAAAGATGTTCTCTATAGTAGTCAAATGAATTTCATCGGGATTTGACTGATACGTGCTAGTCATACTCAAGGCATATGAGACATGGGGATGAGTAAATAACATTGTGAACATGATAGATCCAATTGCAGATACATATGTGTAACACCTCACCCCTTTTAATATTCAACATAACTCAGCAAAAGCTTTCATCTTGAAGTGGGATGTCACATCAGTATGAATTAATGAAGAATAGACCAATGAGACTTTGAAGAAAAGCCATGTGGAAATTTAATCTGACTCAAAGGATACTAGTCCCAAGCCCTTCTTTCATGGCCTAATAGTAACTTTCCAAGATGGCATCACATCCCCAAAGTTGAACCAGTGTGTGGCGATAGGAAAAACCCACAATTGCCCTTGTATTATTGATTAATTGATCAAATATGTGGGGGGAAATTGGTAATTTACACTTATCTATCAAACTCACATAAATGAAAACAGAAACTAGAATACCAATATTGTCCTTGGGACATTAATAAGGCAATTGACATCATAGGGGTTCCATGGGCATTCAAGGACCTGGATTGTCCCTAGTGATCCATGGCTCCGAGCTTTGCTCTAGGAGCAAGAAACTGAGATGCATCTTCTATCAAATCGATTTCTCACGAAGTACCAAGACCTTAGACTGGGTCCTCACCATCCAAGGATGTCATCGAGGCTTGAGAGCCCTGACCTGCATTGGAGCATGAGGAGAACCACAAAAATGGAGGAAATAGGGGAGGAAGTTGGAGATCAAAAACCACAAAAGCCATGACAGAAAATGCTACTAAGGTTCAAAGAACACTCACAATGATCAAACTAAGGTCAGGGCATTGTCCCCAAGGTCAACAGAGCCTTGAGATGCTATCACGACTAGCATCAACAATGACCTTAATTGGGATCTACATGATAAATCAATTTAGGCAGTCATAGGAGAAATCGACTATAGGAGAAGGAAGCTACTAGTAACTAGATGCTTACCCATCCTTCCATTCTAGTTGAGGCTCTATGACCGGTGGTCTTTAGCTCTAGGTCATTGAATTGCAATGTTGAGTTGGGTGGTGGGTTTCAACGCTCCTGGTAAGCAATTGCATATAGAGGAGAGACTTGTGTGAGGAGGGGATGCTTTATAGTGCCTAATATTGGGGAGGTTGTTGCAATGGTGGCATCTACAACCACCCATAGGGAGAGGTGGTGTAGCTTGGGCATTTCATGTACATAGCGGGAGAGAGGATGATTAACAGCTTATTGGGTTCATCTTGACTTTACAGTTTTGTCAATGAAAGAATCAAGGAAAATGGTATGCCATGGAGGGAGAAAGTGGTTAGGGAAGGTTGACTTGTGTAACGGCCCTGACTCATGGATGATGTGGAGTTAGTTGATAATCGTTGGGTCGTTAGATCTGGGGCATCTTAAATAACAGTCTTCAAATGGGTGTGGGAACTAAAAATCAAAATAATGTTAAGTGTGACACGGAGATTTTAGGAAATAAATGTGATTAATGTAAATTCAATTGATTTTATAGTAGAACTATATTCAAACCTCTCCTAAATTAATTGTAGGGTCAAACATGGTTCAAATGATCTCAAATTTAAATCATAGGAAAATGTGAAGATCTAGAATATTCTTGGGTAAATAGATTTCATTTTTGTACATGTTTTGGTCCATAGAATCTTTAATGACTAATAACCATTAAATGCATTAAAAATAGGATAATTTGAAAAGGCTCCTATTATAGAATCCTTTAGTCAAATTTTCAAGTTTTACTCATTCAAGAGTCACATGGTCACTTCTTTAACCCCTTCAAATGCTTTATTGCCATCTTGGAGGAGAGAGAAAAGAAAAGAGGATCACTTTGAGTTAATTGATTCACATAAGGCACATTTGAAGGTAAAAACTAAATTGAGTCTTATTTTAAGTTTTCTTATTCTATTTTCATACAAGAATAACCATTATTGGCCTTTTTGCATTTAACCCCTTAACTACTATCATCTATTTGGAACTCAATTTTCTATGAAAAATTAGTATTTGACCATTTTACCCACCTTAAAACAAATTCCATCCTAAAAAATTTCTAGAGTACTACCCACCTTAGGGTTTTTATTACTTCATTGAATTAAATATAGCTTAAATATTAAAATTTTCATGAAAAGTGAATGTATTTTATAAAATGGTTGAAATGGACATAACTAGTTATTACATCATTCCTCATCTTCTTTTTCTACTTCCATGGAAAAAATCCTAGCTTCCCATTTAGGAGGTTGATTTTGTTCCTTATTCTAGTCCTGGTCCTTCTTTGTGAGCTTAGGGAAATTTGACTTGAGGTGTCCTGTTTCTCCACAATAGTAGCATGCACCCATACCATACCTGCATTGTCTTGCATGGTTCTTCTTAAACAGTCGGCATTGGGGTTTCTCAGCTTCTACTACAGGCTCAGGTATCTTCCTCTTAGGGTTGTTGGGCGGTTGATATTGGTTGTTCTTCTGGGGAACATTCTTTTTGTAGGATCTTCCAGGACGATCTTCAAGTTCTAGGGTTTCATCTAGGGTAGCCTAGAGGGTCCCGTGGCCTCTTCCTGACAAGGCATTTCTCAAGTCAGGCTTGAGTCCTCGGATGAATTTCTTTGTTCTATGACGTTTTGTCATAATCATAGCCATCCTTTTATAGGACCCTGAACTTCATGGCATATTGGGTCACAGTCATGTAGCCCACTTGATCTAGGTTGTCAAACTCTAGCTCCTTCTTCTCAATCATGGCTTCAGACACATTGTTCTCTTAGAAGGCTACAACAGCCCCTTCCCATGTCCTTATAGGTGAATCATCTTCCCTTGAGTTGAAGAAGTTTTCCCACCATTTGTGGGCTGCTCCTTTGAGCATGAAAGTTGCAAAATGAACCCTAGAGTGTTGAGGGCAATCCATATCTCAGAAACAATGCTCCATGCCTCTAATCCACTCCTCAGCCTTAGTGACTACCTCAATTTCTCCTTCACTTAACAATGAGTCAGTCCTTATCTTTTGGAAGTCCACTAGAGTTATCTCATAATGTCTAGGTTGATTTTTTCCTTGTGCTAAGACATTGGTGATGGCTTGGACCAAATCTTCTAGTGTTAGTTTATTGTTTCCTCTTGGTCCACTTCCCTTATTAGAATAACTGGCACCATCACCCTTATCATTTCCCATTTCTGTTATCTTAGGGTCCATTTAAAACAAAGGTTACATAAACCTAGGGTTAGAACATATGGATCAGATTGCTTTCTGGTGGCCGTCCATTTATTGGCTCTGATACCATTAATGTAACACCTCACCCCTTCTAATATTTAACATAACTCAATGGAAGCTTTCATCTTGAAGGGGGATGTCACATCAATATGATCATTACAAATAAATAAATAATACAACATAGAGATTCATACATTTCTCTTTGAATAAGAAACTCAATTTATAACATGTCTAAACATTTCTAAACATGGAAGGCTATTCATGAAGGTAAAAATGTCTAAATGATGGATCACCTAGTATGGATGCCACCCCACCAGTCAGCTCTTCAAGGTGTTCTATTCCTTTGTTTCTCCTCTTGAGTCCTTACTTTCTCCAACTCCTGTGAACATCACGTCCCCTGCCATGCAAAGGGGAAAAACAACACATCAATAACTGGTATTGGCACTTCATAATATTAGCAAAGTACATATACTTGACATGTAAGAAAACTTGACATTAATTAACTATAAGCATTCTTGAATCAGTATTAACATGAAAAATTGAATAGTAAATGTATACATCCCTATATGATGCCCCCTTATGGGAACATGATTGCTAGAAAAACACTTGATGACCCCTTGAGGTCCATGATTTAGGAGAATGTAAAGACTAATTCAATTCCAATTAACTTGATCATTAATCATGACATGAACATTAACATTAACATGATTCTTGAACTTAACATGCTGGGATTTCACTCTATTAACATGATCTCTTGACAAGATGGGATTCCTCCTTGTTGAACATTAACATTAATATCATGAGTCACTAATCATAAACTTTAATCATAGTGAACATTTTAAACATATGACAAAACATATGGCAGTCATCAAGCAATTTTCTATGGTCACCTTGATTGAAAATGTGAAACATGAAATCATAATATCTACTTGTACTTAGCATGTAATAAACCATAAATTAATATTTTGTGCTCAGTAGCATGACCCATTTACCTTGGAGCAAAGATGATCCTAAGATAGCCTCTCTGATCTATGTGTCATATCTAGCTCAAACCTTCCCTTGACTGGATTAGGCTCTAAGTACCTTACATGTTTATTAAACATCATAAATCAATACCTTGTATTAATCTTAGGTTGAATTAGGGTGAATTAGGGTTTTAGTGCATTAGGTTTTGGCCTACTGATCAACATCAATAAATTAGTAAAACTTGGTTGACTTAGATCATCTTAATTACATGTAATACATAATTAGGGTTTCATGGGTCAAATTAGGTTTTAAATAAATCATTGGAATAGGAAGGAAAATCAAGGCATGAAAACCCTAAAATTAGATTCTACTCAAAAATCTATTTTCTAATCATCAATTGAATTTTTGTGAATTTATGAAGAATAGACCAATGGAAATTCGAAGAAAAGCCACTTAAAAATTTAATCTGACTCACCGAATACTAGGCCCAAGCCATTCTCTCATGACCCAATAGGAAAATGCCAAGATGGCATCACATCTCCAAATCCAAACAAGGGAGTGGCGATAATAAAAACCTAAAATTGCCCTTATACTATTGATTAGTCGAGTTAATTTGTGGGGGGAAATTGGTCCTCCGGACTTATTTACCAAACTTGTGAAAAAAGAAAATAGAAACTAGAATACCCTTATTGTCACTGCAACATTAATAAGGCAATCGACATCATAGGGGTTCCATGGTCATTCAAGGACCTAGATTGTTCCTAGAGATCCATGGATCTGAGTTTTCCTACAAGAGAAGAAACTGAGATGTGTATTGGATCGACTCAAGTTCTCATAATGTACCAAGACCTTCGAATGGTTCCTCATAGTCCAAGGATGTGATCGAGTAGGCTTGAGAGTTGGGACATGCCATAGAGCATGAGGAGAACCACAAAATGGGAAAAAATAGGGGAGGAAGTCAGAGATCAAAAACCACAAAAGCCATGATGGGAAAGGCATGTATGGTTCGAAGAACACTCGTGGTGATCAAACTAAGGTCAGGGCATTGTTCCCTAGGTCAGAGGAGCCTTGAGGCACCGTGATGACTAGCACTGACAGTGACCTCAATTGGTCTCTATAGTATACATCAACTCAGGTGGTCGTAGGAGAAACACGATAAACGAGAATGAAGCTAGGAGTTCATAGATTCATACCCATCCTTCAATTTCACTAGAGGCTCTGTCACTGATGGGCTATATCTCTAGGTCATAGGAGGGAAAGGATGTGTAGGATGGTGTGTTTCAATGCTCCCAGGAAGCAATTGTCTATGGAGGAGAGACTTGTGTGAGGAGGGGATTCTTTATGGTGCCATATATAGGGGATTTTGGTGCTATGGTGGTGTCTGCAAACACCCACAGGGAGAGGTGATGGAGCCCTAATTAGGCATTTCACGTACATATCAGGAGAGAGGATGAGTAATGTCTCACTGGGTTCGTCTTGACGTAATAGTTTCGTCAGGGAAAGAATCAAGGGAAATGCGGTAATGGAAGGAGAAAGAGGTCGAGGAAGGTGTACTTACGTAATTGTGCTGACTCGTGGACGATGTGGTGGTAGTTGATGACCAGTGAACCATTGGATTGGGGGTGGCTTAAATAACAGTCGTCAGATGGCCACATGAGCGGAAAATCAGAATAATGCAACATGTGACACTGAGACTTTAGAAAATAAATGTGGCTAATGTAAATTTGATTGATTATATAGTAAAACTATATTCAAACCTATACTAAATTAATTGTAGGGTCAAACATGGTTCAAATGATCTCACATTTGAATCATAGGAAAATGTGAAGGTCAAGAATTTTCTAAGATAAATAGATTCTATTTATGTACCTATTTTGGTCGATAATTCTTTAATGACTATTAACCTTAATTACAATGCATTAAAAGTCTGAAAAGGGTCCTATCATAGAATCCTTGATTCATAATTTCGAGTTTTACTCATTCAAGAGTCACACGGTCACTTCTTTAATCCCTTCCTATGCTTTATGGCCATCTTGGAGGAGAGAGAAAAGAAAAGAGGATCAATTTCTATTAATTGATTCACAACATGTATATTTGAAGCTAAAAATGAAATTGAGTCTTATTTTAAGTTTTCTTATTCTATTTTCAAATATGAATTACCACTATTGGCCTTTCTACATTTAACCCCTTAACTATTGTCATTTAGTAGGAACTCCATTCTATGTTTTAAATTGGCTATGAGAATTGGATGTGATAATACAGAATCTTACTCATGTATTCCCATTCTTCACAAGAACTAGGACATTGAGTTCTAAAGATACTAACACCATGAGACATGGGTAAGTTTTGTCTCTTTGATCTCTTCAAGTTGAAACTCTTCAACACTTTGGATGTATGTGCTCTGTCTTATGCCAAAATGCCCTCTATGTCTATCTCTATAGATCTAGATTCCTAAGATATAGGATGCTTCACCTAAGTCCTTCTTATAGATCTTGATTTCCAATCTAGGTTTTTACCATTTGTAAAGTAGAGATCTCATTAACCACCAATAGTGTGTCATCTACATACAATATGTGGAATACAATCATGTTCCCACTAACCTTTTTGTATTATCTTGGTTCATCTTCATTTTGATTGAAGATAAACTCTTTGACGCTTTTGTCAAATTATTAATTCTATCTTCAAGATTCTTGCTTCAATCCATAGATTAACCTTTGCAGCTTACAATCTTTATTTGCATCCTTTGGACTTATAAAACCCTCGGGTTGTGTCATGTACTGTGACAAGGTGCATTTTTGCATAATTTTGAATTACTTACTATTTTTGCCTATTTATGTTCACTTGTGACCTAAATTTAATTCTCTTGGTTACTTAATCAATTTTGATACTCAAATTCAAAATATGATGACCAATGTGAATTTTATACACATTGTGACACCCCCAAATTAGATTAATTTGTTACTCTATCCAATGAACTAAAATTATCCATGTAACTTTATCATTTGGTTCTCAAAATATTTCTAAAGATTCTTCAAATTTTTTGAACATGTGGTCCAAATTTGACTTCAATTGGACATTCCTACTAATTTCTACAAATTCTTGAGGTTTTATGCTAAAAATCCCTTTATTTGCTCTTTTATTCAATCATTTTCCTAGTCAACCATATGTTTGTAAAGGGAGGGTAAAATCCCAGCCCTTAGATTTTCTCCCAAATGGATCTGGCTTGATGCTATGGATGAACGGTCGTCTCCTACATGCCACTGAATGCAGGGAGGAAATAAGAAGCCCTTGGTGATCAATCTTCTTACTCTGACCAAGATTTAAATTTCTAACCGAACAAAAATGATCTTCTCGTGATTTTTTGCTCAACAAGCCCTACTTTGACAACCCTTAATGATTGGTTTCACCATTAAATAATTTCCCTAGCTCACCCCTCTCACTCCAGCGACCATGGTTGTGACCTACAACTCGAATTTGCCCTAGAACCTACCCTTGTGCTATAAAAGGCCTCCCATTGACTCGCCATCACCACACCTTATGATAACCCTCATCCTCTATCTCTATCTCTCTCTCTCTCTCGGCCTTGAACACCCCGAACTCCATTCATTCTTCTTCTATTCAAACCTACTCCTCTGCCTGTCTCATTTTGGGATTTCCTCTGTCCTACACCTTTCGGCCAAATCAAAGTCCCCTTCCTCTTCGTGAGGTCATAGCAAACCAAAGCGGCACCTTGCCTCCTTCTCAAGCTCCTATTTCTCATAAAACCTCGACTCTCTGACAAGCCCCCTCTGCCATGCTTCCTGGATTGTGCAGAAGCGAGAACAAAGAAGGAAAGCAACTGAGAATTGTTGGTCCAAGGAAGGTTCAACCCAGTGCAAGGAAAATTGACCCGACGCAAAGAGCTCAACCAATCCAGGTTCAAACCGGCCAAATCAAAGATTCAACCAGCCAAATCAAGGATTGAATTGATCCATTGAACCAGAAAGCCACATGCTTATATGGCTCCATCTGGATTTCCGTTTTTACATTGAACTTTCTTGAATTTCTCTATTAAAGGCATTTTTACCTCTCTCTATGACAAATAACCACTAAAATGGCCAGACATTGTTTAAATCATAAAAAATACATCCTAGCTCCAAAAATATGAATAAATAGTCAATTTTGATCAAAAAAATCCATTGAATTGTTTAAAAATGCTTATGAATCTTAATTCTATGTTTCTCACTGATATCCCTAGACTTTGATCCATTTATTATAAAATTTGTCAAATTACTCAATAATTATGAGTAATCTTGGGGACTCCTAATATTTGACTCTGATACCAAATGTCTTGGAACTGTTCTTACCCCAATCCCAATCCCACTGCCTATATAGTAGTAAAGGGATTGAAGCGCCCATCTCTAAGGGAAAGTTTAGTTACTTGGATTTTACCGTATTGGATTGTATTTTGAACTCCAGTTTAGAAAATTTTATGTTTGGTTTGTGGGCATGGAGATATGATGCTAATTCTAAGATATTTAGACAGAATAGGAATTTGTTATTTTGGTCTCCATCAAAATTCTCCCGGATGCCAAAATCCATCATGGGCAAGACAACAGATACGAAAAAGAAAATCCCACATTTGCAAAATCTAGCAAACCAAACATAAAATTTTACTATATGGGATTTTGAGAATACATCATTTCAGTAATCCAGGATGGACATAATACACGATTATAGTAAATCCATCTAACCAAACATGCCCTAAGTGGCCCAAAAGGATCTCACATATTGGCATTTACAATAATAAATAATAATTCATAAAAAAGAAATTTAAAGAACTAACTAACACAAATAGGAAATTTTGCAAATTCATCCTTGTCATCAAAGTTTATCAAAAGCAGAAGTGATCTAGTCAATTCTTCATAAAGATCCATATGGTTTACATAAAATCAAGTAAATCAAGACACAATCAATGCAAATCCATCAGACGCTTTGATAAGAATAGAAATTGAACAATTTGAAACATTTATAGAAAATAAAGTACTTGATAGGAATTATGTTCAAAATGTAGTCAACAAGCAATTTTCAAAACATTGAGTTTATTTCAAACAATTCAATTTTATTACAATATTCTCTTTATGCTGATATCGAGAAGCATGCTTATATATTTTATGTGGTTTTATTTCCCCAAAAAGATGGGGGAGGTCACAAGGCTCCTTCTCTCCATATGAGGTAGGAGGTCAATCGACATGTACTAGTTCCACCCTTCTAAACAGGAGGTCGCTTGTACTCAACCGAATTTGGGGTGTCACAATGTGTATAAAATTTACATTGGTCATCATATTTTGAATTTGAGTACCAACATTTATTAAGTAGCCAAGAAAAATTAAATTGAGGTCATAAGTGAATATAAAGAAGGAAAAAAGAGTAATTAATTCAAAATTATGCAAAAATGCACTTTTGTCACATGCACACATCCTCAATTATATTCTCATTAAGGAATGTGGTTTTAACATCCATTTGCCAAATCTCATTGTCATCATAAGATGAAATGACAAGCATATTCTCGATGGACTTAACCATTGAAATATGAGAAAATATTTTGTCATAGTCAACACCTTGAACTTGCCTCAAACCCTTTGTAACCAATCGACCTTTGTAAGTTTGTACATTCCCATCCTTGTCAATATTCTACTTGAAACCCCACTGACCGGCCTAAATCACTTGTTCGTAATGGAGCCGATCCAGAGTAGTCAGACCCTAAAGATAGTAACTCGACACTCAAGCCCCCACAACTATTATACGGGGTCTGACGTAGTAATTGGGGTCAAACCATAGGGACAAGGTTAGAAAGTGTTAAGCATGTAGGGTCACATGTGTATATATTCTAGAAAAATGGATGATATAAAAAGGTTGTTCCCTAAGGAACGATGGTGCTCAAACCAAAGTAAAAGAAATAAACCAATGAAAATAAGAACAAAGAATAACAAAATAAGATGGAAACAAATATATGGAAGGGAAACTTGGATTGGGTTTCACCTACTAAGACTTATCATCAACACAAAAACATCACCTCTCCCTCTCATATACTACTATCAAGACTACAAGCAATCATACAAGCATCCATTCCTTTCTCTCTTGAGATAAGGATAAATCTAAGTCCAAGGGTAGCATATCTCTCGAGATGACTATCCAAAAACTACAAAGTAGAACATATGACCATAAGCTTTAGCATTCCAACATTTTCATGCATTCATACTACTCCATAACACAAGATATTAGTGATACTACTCTTTCAAGGTACTGACAATCAAACATCACCAGATGGTAGATAAGGATACAAGTGAAGTGTTAAAACTGGTGCATGGAGATAATCTTGACAAGAGTATATATATATTCAAAAAGGAGAGACAATATACATGTGGGGAGAGACTTAGTGGCTACTCCCAACCCAAGTTAAGTGTTTAGCCACACATGTTCACGGGAAGCATAATAGGGTTACAAAATGATAGATACATCAAGTTCCACAAAGAGAGGAGGGAGGTACAGTGAGATGGAAGTGATAAATCTAGATAGAGAGAGAAGAATGTGATACAACATAGTACTTCTTCAGATCTAGATCTAGAAGGTCGATGGTGTAGACATTCTCCTTCTCTCAAAGAAGATGGAGCCTTCAATCTTCTCACTCCTCAACTTCTACCTTTGGAGATCCAAGACTGGTTTGATGGAGGGGAATGAGGATGGAAAATGGCAGCACTTCATGGTCGTTCAAGATCTGATGATTTGACAAGACGGGTAGGTGGCCTATTTATAGGTGTGCTCCACTGACTTAACCCTTAGACCATGGTCAAGGCCTATCTTTGGTTGAAGCTTGATCACGGTTCAGGATGTAATGATGGCCTCTCCTTGGTCAAGGTTGGGGTGTTGCATCCTTCGATTGGACTACGGTTGTGGTCTGGGTGTGGAACCACCCTTGGTCGTGGTGTGGGTACGCTCCACTTCAGTCACTCTTCAGTCCCAGTCCAAGTCAGGATTGTGTCTGAGGTTGAGTCATTGGGTTCACACCTCAGGCATGTGAAGTGCTAGGCACGACAGGCATGAGAGACTAAGTGGAAAGGTCACAGGAGTGTGGTATTGACATGATCAGGGAGACCTCAACCATGGTGGGATGGTCCCTAAGGTCGAATGATCCGCGGTCGAGGATGTTGGCCATGACCTTATCTTGATGTGACCATGCAACCATAGAAAAAGTGTGTAAGTGGGATACTTGGCACAAAGTGCTAAAATAAGTGGAGAAAATCTATAAAAGTTATGCTAGGGGATGTATAAAAT
This sequence comes from Alisma plantago-aquatica, assembly GCA_963693085.1. Classification (NCBI taxonomy): domain Eukaryota; kingdom Viridiplantae; phylum Streptophyta; class Magnoliopsida; order Alismatales; family Alismataceae; genus Alisma; species Alisma plantago-aquatica. Next base: position 519,542,035 of record OY856415.1, read on the forward strand.
ATATGCAAGTAGCGTATAAAATGAGGTGTTATCAACTCACCCAAACTTAGAGTCAAGCCTATCCTTAGGGTAAGTGTGGGCTTGAAAGCATAGAGAGAAAGAGAAATTTCATAAGACAAAATTTTGCAAGACTTAACACTACCGATTTATCTCATTCTTGCATTAAGATTGTTGTGATATGTTTGCTCAACCCTAAATTCTCATTCCTCCTCCTTTATAACTAGAGTTGCACAACTCAATTTCTTGCCATTGCCTTTGGTAGAAATGGTCTCTCCTTCTCAACATATCATCCCTTTCTGTGTTAGGTTACCATCTGTACTAGTACATCATCTCCATGAGGGGAAGCTTTCACATTCTTTCTTTATTTTCTGTTGGCCCTAAGCTAATGTGTTTGGGTAAGCTTTAGGCTTTAAGTGTTTTCCTCCTCTCTTAAACTTTCTCACCCACAACTGTTGTAGGGATAGTGTTGCCCTTTGGGCTTCTATTGTAAAGTCAGGTGGTTGTGTGAGTTTCGTTCAAGATTGGAGGTGGGTAAGTTTGGATTTGAGGTTCCACTTACAAGCCCAACATAAATGTATTTGTGAGTGCATCAATACACCAACAGTGTGGAAACTTTTGGCATCTTTTGGGTACAACTCTCATTATATATATATATTTGGGTTTTATATCTCCTCTCTGGCTTGGGTGAGTGGGATTTATGCGGTCTTCCAGACAGCCAAGCCTCTTTTAGTCCCAAAGAGGGGATAGATAGACTTGAAAGGGGTAGTTGTTTCCTTCTTGATGGAGATGAGGATCTTTTAGTTGGAGCCATCGGGTTAGGGTGGTTGGTCAGGAGTATGGCTTGGTGAATTTATCTAATTTTTAAGGGTTTCATAAGCTTAATGTTGTTACACACACAATGTCTTATTATAAGAATGAGATAGAGATGTATTGCTATGCTTCTCGTTTTACTTTTATATGAATTAGTTGCTCATATTTTTCTCTCTATTAAGACGATAGCACTACAACCATTAGCAAGAAAATAGATAAATTTCTAAGGTAACTACACAAAACTATGGCTTATACCCATATTTCTTTAAGCAAAAGCAACAGTAGTTTGTTTGGAGCTAAAATATGTACAAGTAAAGTTTTTGAAAATTTTGAAAAAATGAGTGGTAAAATGGTGGCAAAATTGTACCTCTCTAGCCCGTTTATGACTCCTCCCCCAAACTTATCCTTCACCCCAACTTGGGGTGTCAAAATTTGAGTGAGACATATAAACAGGCTTTCTTCATTATGGTTTGTCGGTGTTGGATGCCCACTTGGACTTGAAGAGCATGCTTGCGTACACTTCTCGTAGAAGATGATATTGTTTGTATTGTATCCCCTCCACCTTTGTATTCAAATTGGTTGGGCCATCATCCAGGCTAAATAGTAGAAGCCACATTCATTCGACAGAGGCACTTGCTGAGAGCTCTTGTGGCAGAATTGTGTCTTCTTGAAGTCTTTGCCTGTTGTCTACTTGTACCCTTTGTCATGACTTTTCAGCATCTCAATAATCACTTTAGTGCATGTGAGACCCTTTTCTTTAGTTGTTGTCTTTGCAGTAGTCATGATTGTCTTTTTGTTCAGTGCGAAGGTTGCATATAAGCGGTTACATAACACTGCAGTCCTTTTGATAACGTTGACTACCAGCAAAAGTCCAATGATTGTCGTGAAGTATAGGCAAGAAGATATAGTCCAGGAGGGATGTCCCTAGGCGTCGTTGTAGGCATTCTTTTTCACCTGATCTCTTGTCCCTTAGAATGTTATCCACCAACGGGAAGTATGCCATATGTGCATTTAGCATGTTGTCACTCAACAGGGCTTGGTATGCTGACATCGTGCTGACTAATAAGTACCCTCCTATTTTTATGGTATTGTGGAGGTCGTCCTTCAACACACATATTCCGTCCCTTTTGAATATAGTCTCTTCTGGCATGTCAACTTCTTTCAAGGACTTCATTATAATATTTAGGGATTCTGATGATAGGATTACATAGCTCCATCTATTGAAGTCCTTGAAAGTAGGTACTATCTCCCCAACTGGCCCATCTGGTTTCTCTTCAGGCGGATCATCTTCTTCTACTTCACCTTCCTCTGGCTGCCCTTCTATAGGTTGTTCCTCTTTATCTTTTACCATAAGAGGCTATTCAGGTTTTGTTTCTGGTATTCCTTCTGCAACTATCCCAGTGTTATTTTTCCAACCTTCTTTCTATGTTGCTACTCTGGTTGGCTCTGTCGGGTCAATCCATAGGGTTTTGATTTATTCCCTTCAAATTATCAGGTAGAGGGATCTCTTGATGAAGTCTCTGTGGTATTGCGTCCAAAGGCAACATTGCGTCAATGAAAAAGCGATGGTATCGCGTACATACCACGCAGCCCGTGTAGATCTTCCGTGCATAAGTCTTCTAGCAGGACGCCCTTATTAATGGCTTCCATAATTCGTAGTATGATGAAGACGCAATCCCTTGTTCTAGCCTCTTCTTGTGGGACCTTATATATTGAGAATAGTTTCCATATTCCCTTGAATCTATTGTTTGCTGATTGTATTGTTTTCTACAGACGTAGCATCACTTTTAGTATATATTTGGCTTCTTTGTTTTTATATTAAGGAAGTACTGTCTAGCTTGGTTTCACAGTAGTTGAACACCATCATATTTCGCTCGTATAAATCGACAACGATCAGTGCCCAGTTCTTCATTTTCCTTATGGGCAAGACCATAAACTTTGTTTCTTTCCTTCTCACTGCCTGTTTTAGCTCAATCACATCAGTAGCTTTGTAGTCTTTGTTGTATAAGAGTCATGCTAGATGTGTGGTGTCATTAAACATTGGATGCACCTTGTCTAGATGTAAGAACTCTTTAAGGAGGGTGGCGTACAATACTTTGGAAAACTTCTTATGTACTCATGCCCTTTTTAGGAAAATGCCTCTGAAGTGTTCTCTCACAAGATGTCTATCCTTGTTGTGGTATACAACATCACTTCTGGGCAGACTGTTGTCCAGAATATTTGCCAAGATATGGACATCCCTGCATGTTATCCTTAATAGTATAGTCATGTCTATATCTGCCATTTTGCAAGTGGGAGGAGCCACACCTAATTCTACTTCCTTGATTGGTGTGCTCTGCTTCCTGGATGGATCATTTCCAAAGAAAGTGGCGAGCCCGCCTTCCTCATCGTCTGAGTTGTCGTCATGTGCTGCCTTGAGGGGTGCTTCCTTAGTTGGATGTAGACTCTCTATTCTCATTGGCATCTGGGCGGTCACATTATCTGCAACGTTTGTGGAAGACTCTGCAGTTGCATTGTCTTTGATGTTGCTTTTCTTAGATGCTTGACCTAGTTTGGTAGCATTTAGTGCTACTAAAGTTGCCTCCATCTTCCTGTCAAAAAGATAGTCATTATGTTTGTTATAGATTGGGGATTGTAGGAAATCATTGTAGATGTCCATCCCATATGTCAAGTCAGGCATGAACTAGTTTAGATCTCTAATTTCTCTTGTGTGAGATCTTCTATCACTAAACTCTCTGCTCTAGCGACGACGATCTGTGTGGGATCTTCTGTTCCAGCCTTGTCTGCATCTAGGTTGTTGTTCAGGTCAAAGCCCTTTGACAACATGTTGGCTTTCTTTGTTTCGTTGTCTTTACGAGTGTTCGACTATGGCAGTGCTTCCCTTGCTTGCGGTTCAGCTGTCATATTAGTTTTTACATTTGCGCTCTCTTCTTTTGATGTTGGACATGCACATGTTCTCCCCACGTTGTCGTCGTTGTTATTATCTGGGCTTGAAGAGCTCGAGGAAGCTTTTGATGTGGAGGGACCTTCCACATGCTTGGTCTTCTTCCTCTACCGCCAGATGTCGATCTCTCTACGTTCAGCTTCTTGTTGTTGGCAGTCTTCATCCAGGCATTGACGCTCCCTTTGGAGACCGTTCATTGCTGTCTCATAGCCATTTCACATGTGCTCTTTGTCGACCCATAAGGCATCCCTCTCCCTCCTTATGTCTTCCATCTCCCCTATGATGGTCTTTAGCACTTCCATTATTATATTCTAGGTGTTTAGCACCCCTTGAATGAACTGGGGTAGCTCTTTGGTCCTCTCATTCAATGATTGTACCTACGTGGTCTGCGTACACATGGTGGAGGTTATGTTTGAATTTAATTCAGATGTTTGATGCATGTGTTGCTAGAATACATCAAACGTGTTACCCAGTACGTCTCTAAATGTTGGAGGATGTGGTGGTTGTGAATCCATGTGTGTCATGGATGCTCTAGATTCCTCTGATTGTGGAGTTGGCAAGGCCGGGCTGGGCATTTTACCCTCTGACTGTCCCAGCATTTGAAGAATCACTTATGAAATTGATGGTTCAGGTACAACTTCATAGTCTTGGTGTTGTTGGTCCATTTCTTGTTCATCCTCCACCTATTGTTCCACTATGGTAGCTTCAAGGCATGGACCTTCCCTTATCATATCATCCAGATTCACCTGGACATCTTGTTCTGGTATTTCTTAATCAGGTTGGCATCCATCGCTCATTGTTCTCTCTGCAAGTATGGGAGGTGATGTTGCCTTCAGAGTTGTGGGCTTGTCCAACACTTGTTTCTTTTTCTTCCTTACTGCCATCTTTTTCCTTTTTCCCAGCTTCTTCTTCTCTTTCTATGTAGATTTGGATTTATTGCCTTTTTTATTAGTTGTTGATGGCTTCTCCGCAGTAGTATGGATGGCCCCTGAGTACATGTTAGTGATGTCATCTTGAGTGGGCCGCAGCTTGTGGGCATCATAATAAGCCATTTCTAGGTGGGGAAAAAGTTTCTTTGAGTATCTTTATTTGTAGTAGAGTTTGTCTCCCTTCTGCGATGAGATTCCCATGTTGATGAGGGACTTGATGTCAATCTTTGTATGCCCCTTTGTTACTTTGTACTTCAGAAACACGTCTGCATCCATGAAGTGGTGGGATAACTTTGTGATCTGGCCTCCCATGCAGAACTCGTTGGTCTGTTTGGATTCCCCTCCCATGACTATTGATAGCCTTTCAACTAGGATCTTTTCTATGTTTACTGGCTTCTTGTTCAGCATAAACCATATCATGAAAAGGTCTCCCTTCGTCACTCCTCCTGTCTCTGACCTCATGAATATCATATTAGCAGTTATCTTCTGCATCACCCTAATGAAGCATGAGGCGATCAGGGTTGCTTTTGAGTTGTTAGAGTTATATTCGTCTTCTCCTGTCAATTCTTCCCACATTTTGTGGTTGTTGTATCTGACAGTTTCCTTTTTTCCAAGTGTGATGGAGTAGGCTTGTACTTCTATTGTTGTTTTTGTGAAGATAGTGTTGAGCATAGCCTCTGTAATGGTGTGAGAATTTCCTTCTAGTCTTACTTCCAGCTTGAAGTCTCTACCCCCCTTTTTGTGTTCCTCTTCATTTATTGTGAGTTTCTCCAAAGAAGATAGAAATTCTTCTATTAGTAGCTTTAAGGAGGGGCTTCTGAGGTGCATGGGGTGCATAGCTTTGCACCCTCTAAGAATTTGGTAATCTTGTCATAGACTCCCATCCTATTAAAGTCGTCGACATCGAGATATCTCGTAGGCCTGAACACTTTGACTTGCAATATCTAGTCGAGATGCGACTGCTGCACAGCGTCCCTTAGCATAAATGATGGCCCATTCTTATTCAGTGTTGATCCCACAGTCTCTTCTTCCTCCTCTCAGGCCGTTTCTTTTCCCTTCCCTCTAGTTTCTTTTGCAACAAATATCTTCATCTTTTTATTGCGCTTGACCTCTTTGGGATCAACCTTCCTTTTTCTCAGACTCTTTAGTTCAGTCTCTGTAGGTTGGTACTCCAAAGTCTATGTTTGAGATGTACTCTGTGATGCCTCTGACTCTTCTAGCATCTTATAATCTAGAATGCGCTGATACTTCTCCATTGTCAGTTGTAGTTGTAATCTCCTTGCTGGTGGTAGGCTTGTATCTCTTCTTATAGCTGATGTTATCTTCTCCACGATTTGTTCTATCTCTTTCAACGAAGTTGCCTTTTTGAACAATGAGTCGTCAGTTGAGTTCAAAATTCTAAAATGTTTCAAATTAATCATCTCATTAGCACAATTATATTAACTTTTAATCAACCTTTATTAATTATTTTATTTTATTATCATGTGTATGCATTATTGTGTTATATTTTGATTTCTCTCATAACGTCGCGACCACAACATTGAAATAGAAGGCAGACCTCGACCACGATGTATAGATCTCAGAGAGAGATTTTAGAGGGACCGCGGTCAAGAAACAAATAAGAATGACCGTGACCGTAGTCGAAAGATTCATGACCTTTTTATGACCGCGACCGGCAGACATTTTGCAGCTGGCTGTTGCACATGAAAGACACCACAACCCGCGGTCAACACCCGATCTATCTGTGCGTTGAAAAACACTGCGAGTCGTGGTTAAGGAATACTATATCGCGATCGTGATGTCAGAGACTTCTTCATGTTCCATTAAAAATTGAGATGGTGTTCGAGGTCTAAGACCACGTTCGGCAGGTCATCAACAGCAGTCGAGGCGGTAGTGCTTCGTGATTGAACCGCGCCCAAAAAAATTTGCCCTAGGTTAAGTAGGGATGTCACAAATCATGGAAAAGAGGGGGAGGAGAGGAAAGTTGAGGAACCAGAAAAAGAAAAGGTGAAAAGACTAACATTAGCTTCGGCGATGGTTGGGAAAAGGTTTAGATGAATACCTCAGTGGTAAAAAAATGGTGAAAAATAGAGGATGAAAGGCTTGCAGTGACAACGATGATGTGCTTCTTCATCAGTATAGGATAGGATTGTTCTTGGTCGTCATCTCTGTCGTCGGCGAAGTCAGAGAGAATCAGGTGATTCATTCATTGGTTCGAGATATTCTGAGATTAGGGTGAGAAGATCAACATTCTAAGGGTTTTAGTATATATATGATGGGCACCATGACCCGAGGCATGGGGAACACCTCGAACATGGTCGTTCTTCTCTTTGGCATGCTCCATGGGTTGCGGCCTATCCGGACTAAGTACAGGTACCACGGTTCGTGGCGTTTTTCCCATCTTTGAGCATGCTTAACACCTCGACTGCGGTCATATAAACCAAAATAACATGAATTGAAAAACAAACACTTGTTCCTCCAAATAAACCATCTTTGAAAAAAATATAAAATATTTACACTCCTTTTAGAAGAGGGAAACTGAAATATAGGGAAAACTAAAGGTACATAGATCATAACACTATAGTATGAAATAAAGGATATTATGAATCATGAAAAATATCAAAGCTTGGGTTGTCTCCCAATAAGCGCTTATTTAAAGTCTTTAGCTCGACTTTCTCTTTCATCCTGTCTTCATTCTCCTTTCACGAATGCAGTTGTTGCCTCATTCATTCTATTTGTTGCTGAGTTGGCCTCCCCCACACTGCGTTCTGTTATCCTTACAAAGGCTTGGTCTTCATAGTATCTTTTCATTCTTTGTCCATTTACTTTGAAAGTTCTTGTCTTTTCTCCTGCTATCTCCATTACCCCCGATGGGTATATCTTCACTATAGAAAAGGGACCTGGCCACCTTGTTCTCAACTTCCCTTGAAATCACCTAATGTTGAAGTTGAACAAAAGGACCTTGTCTCCTTCGTGCACATCTTTGTTCTTTAGGTGAGAATCATGTCAGACCTTTATCCTCTATTTATAAATTCTTGCATTTTCATAGGAATGCAGCCTCAGCTCTTCAAGCTCCTGGAGCTGAGGGAACCTTTTCTGACCAGATTTATTGAGATCCATGTTCAAAAACTTTATGCCCCATAGGCCTTTTTGTTCAAGTTCCATCGGTAGATGACAAGACTTTACATACATCAACCTATAGGGGGTCATACCTATCAGTGTCTTGTATGCAGTGCAGTATGCCCAGAGCGCATCATCCAATTTCACAGACCAGTCCTTTCTTGTACGAGTGATAGTCTTTTCTAAGATTTGTTTGAACTACCTATTCAATACCTCTACTTGCCCGGATGTCTGGGGGTGATATGGTGTCACGACCTTATATTTCACTCCATACTTCCTTAGCAGAGCTTCAAACTATTTCTCACCAAAATGTGACCCTCTGTCACTTATGATAGTGTGTGGCACTCTGAAGCGTGGGAAGATAGACTTCTCAAAAAGCTTAATTACTACTTTTGAGTCGCATATTTGGGTGGCAACCGCCTCAACCCATTTGGAAACATAATTAACAGCAACAAGAATTTATTAATTCCCTTTTGATGATGGAAAAGGTCCCATGTAATCAATTCCACAAACGTAAAAAATTTCAACTTCTACCCAATCTGCCATGACCATCTCATTCCTCCTACTTATATTTCCCATTAGCTGACATTCTTTGCATGATTTTACAAAAGAAGATGCATACTTAAGTAGTGTGGGCCAATAAAATTCAGACTATAGAACCTTTGCTGATGTCCTATCCCCACCATGGTGCCGACCATAAGGCAAAGAATGGCACTATTTTAGGATCAATGGCACCCCCTCTTCTAGTATGCATCGTTGATATAGATTTTCAGAGCATCTTTTGAAGAACAGTGGGTCATCCCAGTAGTAGTTATTTATATTAGAAAATAGCTTCTTCTTCTAGTTGTATGTGATCTCCTATGGTAACTGCCTGCAGGCTAGATAGTTCCATATATTTGCAAACCAGGGTAGTCTCTTCTCATCAGACAGAGCCATTAGGAAGGCTTCATCAGTGTAATTGTCATTCACTAGAAACTGATTCTCTTCATTGAAGACTGTTCTAGACAAGTGGCTTGCAACCACATTCTCTTTCCCTTTCTTCTCGATGATTTCATGATCAAACTCTTGCAACAATAGTGCCCATCTTAAAAGTCATGGTTTCATATCCTTCTTCTGCATCATATACTTCATTGCCCCATGATCTATATATACCTTCACCTTTGATCCTATTAAGTATGATCTGAATTTATCAAAGGTAAATACAATGGCCAGCATTTTTTTCCGTAGTTGTGTAGTTTACTTGTGCCTCATCATGTCTTTGGCTCGCATAACAAATTACATGATGTTTCTTATCCTTTTTCTATCCCAAGACAACACCTATTGCATAGTCACTGGAATCACACATGATATCAAATGGAAATTCCCAATCTGGTGCTTGAAGAATTGGTGTCGTTGTTAGTGCTCTTTTCAGTGTATTGAAGGCATGCAGACATTCATTGGTGAATTCAAACTCAGCATCTTTGAGCAAAAAAATTAGACAAAGGCTTTGAGATTTTTGAGAAATCCTTTATAAACCTCCTGTAGTATCATGCATGCCCCAGAAAACTTCTCACTCCTTTTAAAGACTTTGGCGGTGGAATCTTTGAGATGGCTTCAATTTTACTCAAGTCCACTTCAATTCCCTTCTTTGAAATCTTGTGACCTAGGATGATTATGTCTTGTACCATGAAATGGCACTTCTCCCAAATTCAGAACGAGATGTTTTTCCTCACATCATTGTAGTACTAGAGATAAATTTCTTAGGCATGTGTCAAGGTCTGCTCCATAAACTGAGATGTCATCCATAAAAACTTCCACGATGTCTTCCAAAAAATCTGAGAACATCAAGATTATACAACATTGGATCATTGCAGGTGCATTGCACAGTCCAAATGACATTTTTCGAAACGCATATGTCCCATAGATGCACATGAATGTTATTTTCTCTTGATCATTTGGGTGAATAAGGACTTGATAAAATCCTAAATATCCATCTAGAAAACAAAAATAGTCATGATGGGCTAGCCTTTCTAGAACTTGGTCTATGAATGGAAAGGGGAAGTGATCCTTCTTGGTGGCTTTATTTAGCTTGCAGTACTCGATACACATGTGCCATCCTGACGCTATCCTTGTGGCGACTTTGTCTCCATTCTCCCCTCGTACGACTATCATTCCACCCTTTTTGGGTACCACATGGATAGGACTAATCCAATTGTTATCTCTTATTGGGTAGATGATTCTAGCATCTCATAGCTTTATAACTTCTTTCTTCACAACCACTTTCAGCATTTGATTTAGCTTCCTTTGTGGTTGAGCCAGTGGCTTGGCTGTCTCTTCAAGGAGAATTATGTGCATGCATAAATCCGGGTTAAGACCTCTAATGTCTTTCACAGAATATCCTATGGCTTTTCTACGCATCCTCAACTCATCTAACAACTTCTCCATCTGGTCATCAGTTAAGTTGGCATTTACAATAACTGGATCCCTTTCTTCTTTATCTAAGAATTCATATCTCAACCCTTCTGGAAGAGGCTTTAACTCTGGCTTGGGCTTTGATGCTTCCTTCTCCTTGGTTGTCTTCTCCAACGAAGAAAATTTCTGTTGGGTTTTAGGGGAGACAGAGAAGGCAGCGGAAACAAAAAATTTCTCCCCCAACCCATACCGAGGAAACGCGTCAACGTATATATAATAGGAAAGGATGGTTTGCGGAATCATACCTTGTCCCGAGGCTTGCTCGGCGACAATACCTCGCGCAATGCACGGTCTTCAACTCCGTACTTCGACGGTGTCTGTGCAGCTCCTGGTCGCATCGGGACTGACAACTCCTACTCGAACCGGACTGTCGGATGATAGTTGTCCTCCTAAGCGGCAGTGTCCTCCCGCCTCTGTAGTAGTCCACACGGACCACCTGGAACTCCACTCTCCTTGTCCCACAAGGAAGTGGAAGGAGTCGCACCCTCCTGTTGACGTACTAGTCGCCAACACGCTCTCCTTCCTCCTGTTGCAACTGCAGTTGTCCTTCCCTTGTTGCACCTCCCTTTTGCGTTGCCACTTGCTCGGGCTCTCTCACGGTTACAAAACCAGAGAGAACGACAACTTGCAGAGCAACTCGTCGCACTGAGCTGTACTTTGAGAAGCCCCCAATACCCCTATATATATAGGAGAGTCATGGGACAGGGTTCTCCATCCCGGGCAATGCGGGACTAAAGCAGGAGTAGAAGGGTTCGAGAATTTTCCACAAAAAGCAACCGGTTCGCAACTTGAAATGATCGGTTCACAACTAAACCGATCGGTTTGGCCATTGAGCCGATCGGTTGGACCTCAGCCGATCGTTTGGGGCACTCCAACCGATCGGTTGGTGCCCTGAACCGATCGGTTCATGGTCCTAATCCGGCTCAAAAAGACTTTCCTTGTTTCTTTCCCAATTGGTATCGAATACCAATATTATTCCCAATCGAATTGGGCAATTTGAAACCAAAGGAAAATTCTTGCCGACATCACTTTTCCCAACTGATCCGTTGCACCAGTTGAGCCAATTGGTTCAACCCTTGAACCGGTCGTTTCAACCTGGGCATGAGCCGATCGGCCTGGACACTCCAGCCGACCGGTTCAGCAACCTCAGCCGACCGGTACATCACATGAACTGATCGGTTGGGAGCACAGGTTGGGCAAAATCAGTCAATTGCGATTTTAATCAATCCGATACTCTAATCAATGCGTCCAACACCTTGAACCATACGATATTGAGCTATCGAGTGATTGAGTGTTTAATTGAACTACTAAACTCCTTTAGTAAACAATCTAAACATTGCTTTGTGGACAAAACTCCTCTTCCAGGTTAAATCCTATGTGTGTGACCCTGCAGGTCCATTTCACGTTGGCAGTGAAAGTCCATAACACTTATGACTTCACAAGCAAAGAGCGGTGCCTAGTCACACATCAGTGCTACCCAAGTGAAAGTAGAAAGTTGGAGAACAACTTTCATCCTACAATCCGTGAATGGTGTTACAGCGAATGTATAATTCCTTTGTCACTGATATCCCGAATAAACTCGAGGCATGGAACAGTCATCCTGTCAACGTTCATTCACTTCCTTGATCTCAGAGTAGACTGGAAGAGATATGTATGACATCAGTATCATATACTGATTCACACATGCATGCATGCCTTTCTCAATCCTACTCATCAAGTGGCCATGGATATCAAACTCCCTCAGGAGGGAAAAATCCCATATCTATCACTCACCCCTCAAAAGCCCCATGTGTCAAAGCCACCCAATCATCACCTTTATAACAACCCATGTTTCAGGACTGCGTTTGATGATGTCAAAGTGTGCCCAACGACATGTGTTGAGTGCAGTGATTTCAGGTCTAAGAATCACACTCACCACCATCAATGTGAGTACTGACTGTGACTACCATCTCATGGTTCCATGTGTCAAACTCACGGTGGGTCTGTCCGATACCTTATTCTCTAACAAGTACCTATGTGTTTGGTTTGATATCTCTATATCATGACTAATGAGATTTTGTCATCAACCAACACCACAATCTAGTCTTGTGTGTCATTGCTGTCTATCTACCTTCCACAATGACATCCGACTAGGGACATAACAAGAATGTACAAACTCTTAGCATCCGTATGATCTCATCGTTCAGGTCCTTAACCTGAAAGCATACGTCATTGAGTACTGTCATTCTCTAGACATTCAATCTGTTCTATCACTATCTCATATGACTGAACCAGAAAGAATTGGAAGCTCGCCTTTTTATGTTTATCAAATCAATCTTAATGTATCCCACCAATCATCCCATGATTGCCTCTCAGGGCATACATACCAACAGACTCCCACTTGCACTGTGAGCCAATCACCCATGAATCATATTCATAGTGATTTTCAAACATGTCCCACATGTTACTGTGTTGTAGTGCCAACATAGTGAGTAATGGCAACACCTTGCCAAAGTCTGTATAAATTGCATGTCTCTCATCTCTTCGCTGTACGTCACACGTATGAGATGGAGTTGCCGTAATATGCGATCTTGTATTCCATTTGCTAACCTTTAGCCACATTGCATGATCAAGGATTCCAGACTTGTCATCAATGAGTGGAATATAAGTTCATCTCATGAACTTCCAGATCCATATAGTATCTATTGCTGTTCACTAACACCTAGATACTCGACATTTCCCTTTTAAATGGCTTTATTGGAACACTTCCAATTATCAACAAATTTTCACTTTTATACATCTTATGTATATTTTGCGATTAATTTTCTGTCCTTTCGGAAGTTCGCATCAATGTAACTCTTTACATCGAACTCTTCCTTATCTCCATAGAACTAGTACTTCACAAGAACTTATCAAGTTCTCATGGTATTCCAGTAACCCTTACTGGAAATAGACAGACATCCACTCGTCATGTCACACATACAAGTTATCAGGATGAGCACATCATATTGCCATGTCCTACATACAAGATGATGAATGCATTTTATTCTTGCCATGTTATACATGCAAGATAATGGGATGATTACATACATGATAGATCCATATCTATTCTTAGTGTTCCCATTCTTCATAAGAATTGGACACTTGGCCTTGGGATACTAATATCCATGTAACATGGACAAGTTTTCTCCCACTGAATCTTGTGCATACTGAACACTTCAGTACAGATTGCCAATGTATGCTTTCTCTTTCCAGGTCAAGAGATTTTCGAGAACTATCTCTATAGATCTCTATTCCTACCACATAGGAAACGTCTCTATCTTCCTTAAAGATAATTTCCACTTTTGGATTTCCATTCTAGAACAATTCCATTTCACATCAATATGTGGAATGTGAATACGCTCCCACTAAATCACAGATCACTTCTTTATCTTTGACATATCAGTCAAACCCTTTGACTATATTATCAAAATAAAGATCCAATTTTGAGTTGCTTGTACTCAATCAATCACATTGATTAGTCCATTGTAACTTATAGACTTCATTTGCATTAGTGGATTCATGAACCTTATAGGTTGTGTCATGTACACATCCTGGTTTTATTCCTCGTAGGAATGCGGTTTTAGTATCCATATGCCAAATGTCTTAGTCATTAAGTTGCAATCAACAAGCATCATCCTTCTCAAAATGTTATCCATGTGTCTTAACACTTAAGACTCATTTGCACTTATGGATATGATCCAATGAGTGCTACCATCAAGGTCATACCTTATGGTTCACATGGATGTCATTTAGGATGTAATGGTCATAAACCATAACTCAAGATTCGGTTCCTCATATTCATCTTGATAGTTGACTCATCACATGAACAACTGATCACATAGATAATTGAGGTGTATCTGTTAAAGATATAAGAACTCACAACCCTTGTGATTCTCAATTTCTTTTATTACTGTGGGGTATTCATTTATTAAGAAGAATTCAGTTATTTGATAATCATTCTCTAACTCCTTAGAGTATGATTCCTTCTTGATTCAGACATCACCATGCCTTAATCATGAGTTCACTATGATACACTATCATAATCACTCATAAGGATCTCAAACATTTGGTCCAAGTATTTCATTCATTGATCTCATCAAGAATTAATACTTTACCAAATTTGTACTTCATTTATGATAATCTTGAACATTTCAAGACATTCATATTGGTATTTCTCTAAACACCATTTGAAGTATTAGCATTTATTCCAATAGGTATGTAAATACATCACATGTATTATACCTAATAGGATAATCACTCTTCCACTACTTTAGTGAAGATTGATTAATCATGTCCAAGATATTCATGTCCCTTACTGGTTCTCTAACCAAAAGAGTCTAGTTTTATCCATCACATGGAAACTAGAAATGAATTTCTCATGATTAATGCTAATTAAATTGTTTGAGTTATCTATAACTTTTAGGTATCGTCTTATCTTATGCATATCAAATATCACAAGATAAATAAGACATTGCCACAAAGATCACATCTTTATAAATTGAAACATCTCTTTATTAATTGCTATCATTGTCATACAATATGCAAAAATAAAGTGTTTCTATCTATTGGCAAGTATGAAATAGCAGTTCATAACTGTATTACATGCCTTATTGGCTGAAAATAAACTAAAGTATTCCTATCTATAAAGGCAACACTTGCCCCAAGTAAGAATGCTTTACACTTTACATCTTGATATCATATATCTCAAAAAGTGTTACAAGTTTATTTACATGACACCTTCAAGTAGAGGCTTCAGTCGCCTCCTTCTTCTTTTGTTCTTCCAGGTAGAGAGGACAATTCCTTTTCCAATGTCCTGTCTTTTGACAATGGTGGCAATTTCCTTTCTTTGTCACGCCTCCCTTGGCCTTGAGAGCTGAAGATGGCTTGGACTCCTGGCTAGCTTCAGAACCTTTCTTAGCTTTGCCCTTGCCCTTGCGCTTGGACTTGCCTTTCTTGCTCGTGATCACCATCACGGACTTAGGCTTGTCCTTCTTCATCTGTAACTCGGCTGTCTTCAACATGCCCAACAACTCTGACAATGGCCTATCAAAGTTGTTCATGTTGTAGTTCATCAAAAACTGACTGTAAGATTCTGGCAACGATTGCAGTATCACGTCAGTAGCCAACTCTTGGCTCAGTGAAAATCCCAGTCTCTGCAGGTTCTCCACATACCCAATCATCTTGAGTGTGTGAGGACCAACTGGATCTCCTTCTGTCAGGACACACTTGAACAGCGCCCTAGAAACATTGTACCTCTCTTGCCGTGCCTGATCTTCATACATGTTCCTGAGATGCAGAATCATCTCTATGACACCCATGTTCTCATGTTGCCTCTGCAACTCATGGTTCATTGAACATAGCATCAAGCACTTTGCATCAATGGCATCATCATAATGCTTCTTGTAAGCATCCCTTTCTGTCCTTGGTGCATTAGGAGCGGGTTCCTCTGGAATTGGAGTATCCAGGACATAGAGCTTACGCTCTTGAGTGAGAACAATTCTCAATGTCCGATACCAGTCGTGGAAGTTTGTCCCATTTAGCTTGTCCTTGTCAAGGACCGATCGCAAAGAAAAGTTGTTGTTGTTTGTTGCCATTTGAACTACAAAAAGGAAAATATGCAATTTTAGTCCAAAACTCATTTTTGACTTATTTGATTGATTTGAAAAATTGACGATATAATTAGGCCTTTAATTAATTATCGCTCCCACTATTTTACTTCAAATTGATAGCCCTCACCATCAATTCGGAAGATTGCAGCGTACAACCTTCTAGTGGGCAAGATCCTGAGATCCTCTAAGTCATGGACCAGCTAGGGCTGTCACCCACAACTTAGATCTCTCAGGTAGGCAACTTTTGCCAATTGCATCATATGCAACTCTTGATAAGATGTCATATACAACTCCTTGCAATGATCATCTCCATGCCTCAAGGTACTAGATCCCATCTAGATCACCTTGTTAAGTCCGACCCAAAGCAAACACGATGAACATGCACCCTGCTAGGGCAGACCCACACATTCATCCTTCACGCTTCCACGAGGTAGACGGTGCACCACGCTAGGGCGTGCCCACACTTGGTCGAACAAGCTTTTCACGTGTGTCGCATTTGGAAGGCATCTAAAACTTAATATTGTAATGAGGGATTTGGTTTTATATGCATATACACATCCAATCACCATAATACATAGTATGTATCATATACATGCTATATCCCACAAAAAACATGCACAAACGATAAAAAGCGATGATTATGGCCATCCTAATGTGATTCCTCGAGCCAAGAGGAATCACGGTCATCTAGGTCTACATCACATGCAACCTGTACAAGATGAACTTTGTGCCTTGCCATTCGAGTAGATCAATTCATCACATGAATGATCTGTACTCTCCAGCCGGTCGTCTGGGTGCCACCAGCCGATCGGTTGGCTCCTCCAACCGATCGGTTCGCCTGGTCATCGTGCATCTCGTCATGTCCGCCACCCGCTCGTCTCGCTCCTCGAACCGGTCATCAACCGATCGGTTCACTCCTTGAACCGACTGTCTGGAAGGTCAACCGATCGGTTCACGCCTTGAACTGATCGTCTGAGAAGTCGTCTTGATGTCCGCCGGTCTTTGACATAACAGGAAATAAAATCTTTCCTATTTATTACATTGCTTTAAAAAAAAGGGAAACCCCGAGTTACATTCGGGGGGAGCAAAGGTAGGAAAGAATCTCGAATTATTTCGAGTTACATCAGGAATAAGAGAGGGAAGATCGGTGCGCAGACCGAGATACAAGCAACCACAAACAACCAATCACAGATAGGGGTTTATAGGCCATAATCACGCTACACACATCCACCACAAAACTCGTTTAAGGGCGACGCGTATCGAGTTCATTGATAATACATATCATATATGTAATTAGGGATTTGTGGATTTAGGATTGGACATGCATAAAGCCGATATTATTCGCATCGCATGCAATAAATAAAGGCGACAAACCAAAATCGATCATATCGATATTCCTAAAATATAGAACAGCTGACGTGGCTCTGATACCACTGTTGGGTTTTAGGGGAGACAGAGAAGGCAGCGGAAACAAAAAATTTCTCCCCCAACCCATACCGAGGAAACGCGTCAACGTCTATATAATAGGAAAGGATGGTTTGCGGAATCATACCTTGTCCCGAGGCTTGCTCGGCGACAATACCTCGCGCAATGCGCGGTCTTCAACTCCGGACTTCGACGGTGTCTGTGCAGCTCCTGGTCGCACCGGGACTGACAACTTCTACTCGAACCAGACTGTCGGATAACAGTTGTCCTCCTAAGCGGCAGTGTCCTCCCGCCTCTGTAGTAGTCCACACGGACCACCTGGAACTCCACTCTCCTTGTCCCACAAGGAAGTGGAAGGAGTCGCACCCTCCTGTTGACGTACTAGTCGCCAACACGCTCTCCTGCCTCCTGTTGCAACTACAGTTGTCCTTCCCTTGCTGCACCTCCCTTTTGCGGGAAGCACTTGCACGGGCTCTCTCACGGTTACCAAAACCAGAGAGAACAACAACTTGCAGAGAAACTGGTTGCACTGAGATGTACTTTGAGAAGCCCCCAATACCCCTATATATATAGGAGAGTCATGGGACAGGGTTCTCCATCCCGGGCAATGCGGGACTAAAGCAGGAGTAGAAGGGTTCGAGAATTTTCCACAAAAAGCAACCGGTTCGCAACTTGAAATGATCGGTTCACAACTGAACTGATCGGTTCGGCCATTGAGCCAATCGGTTGGACCTCAGCCGATCGTTTGGGGCACTCCAACCGATCGGTTGGTGCCCTGAACTGATCGGTTCATGGTCCTAATCTGGCTCAAAAAGACTTTCCTTGTTTCTTTCCCAATTGGTATAGAATACCAATATTATTCCCAATCGAATTGGGCAATTTGAAACCAAAGGAGAATTCTTCCCGACATGACTTTTCCCAACTGATCCGTTGCACCAGTTGAGCCGATCGGTTCAACCCTTGAACCGGTCGTTTCAACCTGGGCATGAGCCGATCGGCCTGGACACTCCAGCTGACCGGTTCAGCAACCTCAGTCGACCGGTTCATCACATGAACCGATCGGTTGGGAGCACAGGTTGGGCAAAATCAGTCAATTGCGATTTTAATCAATCCGATACTCTAATCAATGCGTCCAACACCTTGAACCATACGATATTAAGCTATCGACTGATTGAGTGTTTAATTGAACTACTAAACTCCTTTAGTAATCAATCTAAACATTGCTTTGTGGACAAAACCCCTCTTCCAGGTTAAATCCTATGTGTGTGACCCAGCAGGTCCATTTCAAGTTGGCAGTGAAAGTCCATAACACTTATGACTTCACAAGCAAAGAGCAGTGCCTAGTCACACATCAGTGCTACCCAAGTGAAAGTAGAAAGTTGGAGAACAACTTTCATCCTACAATCCGTGAATGGTGTTACATCGAATGTATAATTCCTTTGTCACTGATATCCCAAATGAACTCGAGGCATGGAACAGTCAACCTGTCAATGTTCATTCACTTCCTTGATCTCAGAGTAGACTGGAAGAGATATGTATGACATTAGTATCATATACTGATTCACACATGCGTGCACGCCTTTCTCAATCCTACTCATCAAGTGGCCATGGATATCAAACTCCCTCAGGAGGGACAAATCCCATATCTATCACTCACCCCTCAAAAGCCCCATGTGTCAAAGCCACCCAATCATCACCTTTATAACAACCCATGTTTCAGGACTGCGTTTGATGATGTCAAAGTGTGCCCAACGACATGTGTTGAGTGCAGTGATTTCAGGTATAAGAATCACACTCACCACCATCACTGTGAGTACTGACTGTGACTACCATCTCATGGTTCCATGTGTCAAACTCACGGTGGGTCTGTCCGGTACCTTGTTCTCTAACAAGTACCTATGTGTTTGGTTTGATATCTCTATATCATGACTAATGAGATTCTGTCATCAACCAACACCACAATCTAGTCTTGTGTGTCATTGTTGTCTATCTACCTTCCACAATGACATCCGACTAGGGACATAACAAGAATGTACAAACTCTTAGCATCTGTATGATCTCATCGTTCAGGTCCTTAGCCTGAAAGCATACGTCATTGAGTATTGTCATTCTCTAGACATTCAATCTGTTCTATCACTATCTCATATGATTGAACTAGAAAGAATTGGAAGCTCGCCTTTTTATGTTTATCAAATCAATCTTAATATATCCCACCAATCATCCCATGATTGGCTCTCAGGGCATACATACCAACAATTTCACCATTTCAATTATCTCTTTTTCGTCTCTGAATTCTTCTTCTAGTTGGTTCAGGTAATCTAAGATTTCTACAACTTCTTGACTCTCCATGGTAGGATCCTGGCTATTTAGGTCTCGCATTAGTGGATCTACGATTGCTTTATCTTCTTACACTTCTTCACAATACCAATTATAGTTGTCCATGAAATAGACTGACTCAGATAGAGATAGTCCCCTCATGGCATCTTGTACTCTATCCAAGTGATCATTCCCTACTCATAGTGTAATGATTCCTTTAGCAACATCTATCAATGCTCTCCTTGTTTTAAGAAAAGGCCTTCCGAATACCATTGGAATTTGGAGTCTTCATTGTGTCTATTACCACTATATCACTTGGTATGAAAATCATCCAACTCATATCGAAACCCCACTAGCCTCATGAAGGTATGATCAGCTAACTCGATCCTCATCTTTGTCTTTACCATGCCTGTCAGCCCAAGCCTTTGGGCTAGAGTTAGGGGCATTATACTGATGCTTGCTCCCAAGTCAGCTAACCCTTTTCTCTCCACATTATCTCCAACGCAAAAAGGTATGTTGAATGCTCTGGGGTCTTTCTTCTTGGTAGGCATCTCAGCTTGAACAAAAGCACTGTACATCTTGGCTAACTGGATAGTTTTAATGTGATCACCTCTTCTTCTCTTCATAATTAGGTCTTTGAAGAACTTTTCATAGGTTGGCATTTATTCTATTGCATCAAGAAAGGGAACATCTAGATGGAGCTTCTTTATAACTTCCATGAACTTTTTGTATCTCTTCTTCAAGTGTGATTTTATTAACTTATTGGGGAAAGGAATTCTTGGGGCGTATGGATTTTTCTTAGAAAGAACATCTCCTAGAGGGACTGTGTCCTTTTCCTCCCCTTCCTTCTTCTTTTCAGGTTGTCCTACTTCTTTGCCATGGTTTTCTTGTTCTTTCCCTCTTGATTCTTCTATTGCCTTTTCATTCTTAGATTGTTGATTAACACAACTTTTTTCTTCTTCAGCATTGTTGGTATTAACATTCTCCATCATTTTCCTAGATTTGAGAGTAGCCATTTTGGCATTCTTGGTATTCGACAGGCTCTTTCCTGAATGATTTTTCATGAGCTCAGCCAACTGTGCAAGATGTTGATCAATCTGTCTCTAATGAGTTTGCATATCCACCATTTGAGTTTTCATGTTAGTCAGCACTCCCAAATTTGTGAGAGCACTTTAATCTAGTTGACCGTTCACTAATGCTTTCCTCTTTGCAAAGTCAAATAGTTGAACAATCATGCCATCTTGGTTATTGTCTTTCACTTGGCTCGGCCATGGGCCTTGCCCTTGTCCTTGCCTGCTCATATTTTTGTTCTGGCCTTGATAGTTGTTTTTGTTCTACTAATAGTTGGTAGTCTTGGTGTATTGTGTTGACACTCCTTTTTTCTCAAACTCTAGGGGAGGTTTAGATGAACTACCCAGGTGATGTGCATTTTTCGTAGCTTCTTTTTTGTCGTAACTAAACCTAGGGTGGTCTTGTTGCTTAAAGTTGACATAAGAAACATTCTCTGTTTCTTCTTCAATTTCACTTTTGTCACTCTCTTTGGGCTGGGTATAGATATAATTATCGATCCCATGCCCTCCTTCTTCACAGGTAACACATTTCATGGCTTTCTTAGTATGCTTCTTGCCCTTATCTCCAGTATCTTTCGGCTGTTTGACATTAGTGGCTATTTTCCATAATCTGTGTTGTTATGGTCTCCAAGTATTTGGCTTCAATAGACGGTCCTTCAAACCCTACTTTCTTCACAGATCCTCTATCAATCCTATCATAGTACATGCCTTCTTGTAGTGCAACCATGTTATCTATTATCTTGATAGTTCTGCTCGACTTCTTTCCAAGAAAGTCACTACCAGTAGTTGTGTTCTATGAAGTCCTCTTAGTAGGAGTCAGCCCATTATAGAAGGTGGTCACTAGGAACCCCTTGCGGTAATTATGGTGCAGACAATCCCTTTAATGCTCCTGGAAGTGTTCACATGCTTCATGCAAGTTTTCTCCCAGCTTTTGTGCAAAAGAAGTGATCTTCTACATGTTGCGTATAGTTCTCTCGGTGAGATAAAACTTAGTAATGAAAGCATCTATTAGGGGTCTCCACCCATCTATAGACTGGTGGGGGAGATTGAGGTGCCAAGATAGAGCATTATCTTCAAAAGAGAAGTTGAAGCCCTTATAGCATATCACTTCTTGAGGGATTCCCCACATCTTAATGGTATCACAAATATTTTTAAAGGCATCGAGGTGATGGTATGGGTTTTCACTTCTCAAATTCCCACAGAAAGGTTTATTCTAGATCATCAAGACGACAACTGGCTTCAACTCAAAGTTTGCTGCATTGAAGTGCAAGATGATGATCGGGCATCTAGATTCATTGGCCCTAGTTGCAGCCAAATCTTTAAGAGTCTTCCCCTCTTCATCATCCTCGTTGTCATTATCATGACCATCACACTCACATTCATTGACACGGTGATTGCGATGGTTCCTTCTACGACATCAGTAGCATCATTCTTCATCATGTGAGTCTTCTTCTCAAAGATCTTCCTCCCGAAATTCTTCTTCACATTGATGACTGTCTGAGTACCGCCCATCTTTGTCTTCGTCCGTCCCAGGCGGTGGTGGGGGGTTATGTTGAATTCTTACATTCCACTCATCCCCAGTGTGAGTACCATCCATGTGAGATGGTATGGTCACTCAAGGTTAAGGAGCAAAGTCGAACGAGTCAGCTTCCCTCCAGGTTCCCTGAATAGACCACACATTCAAGTTAGTAAACTGGACGTGCTAAACAAACTATTCTACGCAAACGCAAGGTAGCAGATTTTAGGTTTCTGTGCGGTCAAGCTTCTTACTAAGCCTGAGGCACGGGAGTATAGTGAGTGGACTCAAGTTCTTAATAGTGTCATTTTGCCTTGTCTCCGGAAATGGCACCAAAAAGTTGATCGGCCTAAATTGTGCATCCAAAATGGAGCAGATCCAGAGTAGTCAGACTCTTAAGATAGTAACCCGACACTCAAGCCCCCACAACTATTATATGGGGTCTGATGTATTAATCAAGGTTGAACCATAGGGACAAGGTTAGAAAGTGTTAAGTACGTAGGGTCACACACTCATATACTCCGAACAAACTGATGATATAAAAAATTTGTTCCCTAAGGAACAATGGTGCTCAAACCATAGTAAAATAAATAGACTAAACAAAAGCTAAACAAAGCGTAACAAAATAAGATGGAAGCAAAGATATGGAAGGGAAACTTGGATTGGGTTTCACCTACTAAGACTTCTCACCAACATGCAAACATAACCTCTCCCTCTCATATACTCCTATAAAGACTATAAGCAATCATACAAGTGTCCATTCCTTTCTCTCTCAAGATAAGGATGAATCTAAGTCCAAGGGTAGCCTCTCTCTTCAGATGACTATCCAAAAACTACAAAGTAGAACATATGATCATAAGCTTTAGCATTCCAACATTTCCATGCATTCATACTACTCCATAACACAAGATATTAGTGATATTACTCTTTCGAAGTACCGACAATAAAACATTACAAGATGGTAGCTAAGCATACAAGTGAAGTGCTAAAACCGGTGTATGAAGATAATCTTGATAAGAGTGTACATAAATTCAAAAAGGAGAGACAATATATATGTTGGGAGAGCCTTAGTGGCTAATCCCAACCCAAGTTAAGTGCTTAGCCACACATGTTCATAGGTAGCATAACAACATTACAAAATGATAGATACATCAAGTTCCATGACGAGAGGAGGGAGGTATAGTGAGATGGAAGTGATAGATCTAGATAGAGAGAGAAGAACGTGATACAACCCAATACTTCTTCACATCTAAATCCATGGGGTCAATGGCATGGACATTCTCCTTCTCTCAAATAAGATGGAGCCTTCAGTATTCTCTCTCCTTAGCTTCTTCCATTTGAGATCCAAGACTGATTGGATGGAGGGGAATGAGTCTAGAAAATGGCAGCACTTTGTGGTCCTTCAAGATCTGATGATTTGACAAGATGGATAGGTGGCCTATTTATTTGTGTGATTCACTGACTTAACCCTCAGATCACGGTCGAGGGTTGGCTTTGGTTGAAGCCTGATCATGGTCAAGCATGTAATGTTGACCTCTCCTTGGTCGAGGTTGGGGTGATGCATCCTTCGGTTGGATCGCGGTCGTGATCTGGGTGTGGCACCTCCCTTGGTTGTCGTTTGGGCGCGGTCCACTTCAGTCACTCTCCGATCGCGGTCCAAGTCAGGATCACGGTTAAGGTTGAGTCATTGGCTTCACGCCTCGGGCGTGTGGAGCACTAGGCACCGCAGGCATGAGACAATGAGTGCAAAGGACGTGGGAGTTTGGTATTAAGGTGATGAGGGAGACCTCGACCATGGTGGGATGGTCCCTGAGGTCGAATGAGCCACGGTCGAGGATGTTGGCCACGACCATGGCTTGATGTAACCTTACAACCATGGAAAAAGTGTGTAAGTGAGATACTTAGCAAAAAGTGCTAAAATAAGTGGTTAAAATCTATAAAAGTTATGCTAGGGGAGGTATACAATATATGCAAGAAGCGTATAAAATGAGGTGTTTTCACCCACTTGCACCCTCTGGGTTTTACCCCTTCAGGTGGATCCACAAAGGTCCATACCTGATCACCTTCAGGTGGATCCACAAAGGTCAATACCTGATCACCTTCAAATGCAGGATTTATGTGCAGTAGAAGAAAATCATTTCCTTCAAATGCCGGAATGAGAAGAGCTCAGAATGACAACTTATGAAAATGTATGAATATGTAAGGATAGAACCAAATTATGCATGATGGTCATATTAGGTCGAAGGATATTGAGGAGGGTGACCATGCCTTAGTGTGAAATTCTAGGTGGAGGCTTTTTCCTTGAAAACTCAAATGTAGATGGTATGGACCCTACTTGTTTAAGTGTGACTATACACATGACAATTTTCTCCTCTGGGATAAAGTGCATGGTGAATTCCAAGTTAATAGGCATAGGCTAAAATATTATATTATCATTAATGATTTTATAGCGTATGAAGCACATCAGGTCTTGTTGATAAAAAAACTAGAATTAAAAGATCATCTACCCCCTCCCAATCCTATGCTAGAATTCGATCAATGAAAAACATGTGTTAAACCTTCGACATAAAACTGGGCATTTGTTGGAAGGAAACCCAATGTATCTCTTTATCATTTTCATTTCCTCAATTGTAGCTAAGCTTGATTAATTCCAGGGTCCTAGTTCCTTTAAAAAAAGGTGTTTGATTGACTCTCCAAACTACCACCTCAGACAAAGATATGTGTTGCCAAATCTAGTGAACCAGTTTTAATATCCTATGTTTTGAGGCCTCTAATAAAATGATCTTATAAGGAATGATCAAACTAATCATATCACCAAGGTGCACCTCCTTTATAGGGAGCCCAGTACTAAAGAACTCTGTGGTAAAGCGTGCTCAACCCAGATTAGTACTAGGATGGGTACCTGTAAATAAGTTTAATCTATCTTGTGTATGAGTGTGGACAATGCACATAGTTAATTCTTGTGTTTGTCTATAGGACTAGTCATCATTCTTGAAACTCTACTATAGCCTTGGGCAGTGGGACCAAGAGTTACAAATGGTATCAGAGCCATAACCCCTCTAGTAGGTGAGGCCCACATGGGCATGTGGCATGCCAGTCTTGAGTTGTATGGTCAAGATATCTTGGAAAGGGTTGTCCATGGTGATGTATCCACCCTTGCACTGATATTTCTTGATTAGGAGTTGGGTGCCCATGGTAAATTTTAGGTCTACGTTGAAAGGGGGAAACATTATGAGGTCATATAGTTGAGCCATGAGGACTGCGTCAAGAGTTTAGTGGGGAAGATTGTAACATCCCAGGGTTTGAGGTATCAGATAAAATTATCTTTAAAGTAATGATTCGACTAACCATATCACCAAGGTGTACCTCCTCTTCAGGGTGCCCATCACTAAAGAACTTTGTAGTTAAGCATGCTCAACCCAGAGAAGTACTAGGATTTGTGACCAATTAGGAAGTTTATCCTGTCTTCCATGTGAGTGAGGACAATGTGTGCAATTAAGTATAGTGGTGGTCTACGGGGCCAATCGTCATTCCTAAAACTCTATCATAGCCTTGGGAAATGGTCCCATATGTTACTCCTATCATTTCACAAAGTGAAATGGTCGGATCTTAACTGTTCAACCTGGCGAAACTTCAAATTTCAAATGCCTTAGCACCTCCCATGATGCTTGAATCAGTCATTTCATGCTACAAAATAGTCAGTTCTATCCATGATAGATGATTCCACAAGCTTCTACATCGAAGGTGAACCGCTGCAACTTTCACCCACTAATCGTGAAACGATCAGCTCAGTGAGCCCAACGGGTTGCTCAGTCGATTCAAATATATGACCACCTCAAAATCTGAATTTCTCACTACACTACCCATTACTCACCAAGATACTGGTTGAGTTTCCCAAATAGTCGTCTCAACTATGTGAGATGCCCAATAAGATAAGCTGATTTGAGGGGGGAGGGGTAAATCACATCAACGAGTGCCCTCTCCACTGAGCCCTAGCCAACTCCTTCTTCCCCAAATAGTCACCTCCAACCATCCACTTGGTGTCACCGACTGATAGGATCACCATCCCATGAGAAAAGAGCCTCTGATGTTTCTACTCTTCTCCCCTCACTACCCCCGTCCAAGCTACCAACCAATCATCCTGCATTCCAGTTGATCATTTGTTTGTGACACCTTCTATAGAGGACCCCTTTTTCCCTTCTTATCAATGAAATCAACACTTAGACTAGATGCACTACCTCTTCTTCCTTTTACATCAGCCACATAGTGACCTCCATATCCATCTACATGGGTTACACTCACATTTCTTTCCTATCATTAGAGATCAAGAATCACTTCATCGACCTTCTATACTTGAACAAATGCACATTCCTTCATTTTAGTGTTGACGACGTCTATTATGTACTATTCAAGGTTACCCAAGTCATCCTCAAGTTTCCTTGGCATGCTAGGTTTACAAATACAAATCTAGTTTTTGATATGAGTGACCTGCTAACGCACATTCAACGAATCCTTCTGGAGCACCCTGACCTAGAAGACATCCCCGAGCCTACATCCTATAGGAGTATTTTCTCATTGGGGGCACATGACATTGTGACATACCCTCCTCTTCCATTGTCCTGATGATGCACCAGGAGGCGCACAGGAGATGAGAAACAGAGAGTGATGTGGAAGCAACATACACATACATAAACATTCAACATAACATACATACACAATAACATTCTAAATATTCAACATGTATACAACATGAGTTATTACAAACCATAGTTACACATTGAATGAGAATTATACAAGTCTAAAATGTATGCTAACATCATCTTAACAATAGGTACAACCTATACAGCTGCATAATTTTTGTCTTCTCTCCCATGCTAGCTCTGAACCTAGAAAATATGTGAAACAACAAATCAACAAAAGGTGGTACATGGTTGAAATACTTGTATATTAGAAAATAAAACATTATATTAGTGTGGATTATCAAGGAAACCCAAGTTATTAATCATATTTCAATGAACATGCATTA
Organism: Alisma plantago-aquatica; assembly: GCA_963693085.1. Taxonomy (NCBI): domain Eukaryota; kingdom Viridiplantae; phylum Streptophyta; class Magnoliopsida; order Alismatales; family Alismataceae; genus Alisma; species Alisma plantago-aquatica. Next base: position 519,569,272 of record OY856415.1, read on the forward strand.
CTATTGCGGACTTAGCACAACATCGCATATATTATTTATCCCATTCTCCGTGTACCTTGTACCAATAGGGTTCTCCCCATATACCATGTACCATTAGGGAGGTTCTAATCAACATTAATACTTTCCCTCTCTCAATATGGATATTAATGAACAATATCAGTAACTACATTTCATTTTCTTTCTTTAATGTTCTTAGTGTTCAAGGTAGAGGTGTACCATAATATACATACATCCATGCAAGTTTATGCAAATAGTACAAGTAAGTATTCATACTCGTATCATCCAATAAAACTAGTCATATAATTATATCCACGTACCTCAGTTTAGAGATTCTTTATACATCTATGATAATCTAGAACTTTGCCCATGACCTATTTGGGAATTTCATTGGTTACCAGATCCTGACAATAGATGAGTGTCACGTTGCTTCCTTGACCCGAGCATCTTTCTGACCTAGGACTATTGATTTGTTGGTTCACTTTCCTACACCGATTGAAAACCCATCTTTCCCCTTCGTGTTCCCTGATCGTGGGAACTGGACATGCGATTGCGATCTTTGTTCTTGCTAATGTTGCCGCTAGACTTTCTCTTTTGGCAAGCATCCCTCCTGACCTAGGACATCGTGTCCGATGAGCATCCCTCCTGACCTAGGCCATCTCGCCCACCAGATTTGTCTGGGTTCAACTACACTGATCGCTTGCCCAATCCCTCTACACAATTTTGCCCCTGGTCTGCAGCACAAGGACTTTTTCCTTCGAAGCTCTAGCATAGGGACCACAAGGGGAAGCTATGGTGAGTTTAAGAGAGAGAGAAGACTCCAAAATCGGGCACTTACCAACCAACTGGGATTATCCTTGGATTACAAATATTGAATTAGTTATGGAAAACTTAAAAAATGGGTCATCGCAACCAGCCCGTGCTCGTCCCTGGATACGAGCCATACTATAGACTATTGCGACCGTTGCATTTCTTACCAAGATGACTTCATGCTAGAAAGACCAGTAAATCCCAGGTACATGGGATCCTCATAGGGTTCTTCTGTGAACTACCACAACTAGGGTCAAGCTCTTCGATGGTGAGGGCTTCCCACACCACCTTCTATATATACATATGCATGAGAAACCCTATAGCTTCATACGAGGAGAAAGAGAGAGGGAGATGGCGGTGGGCCATGATCGGTCCCGTCTCTGGGACACAGGCTGAGAAAGACCTCCCAAAAAGTACAAGTGTCCCTTTTCTCATAAACACAAAGGAGAGGGAGAGAAAAGAGGCCAAGATTCATGGTTATGGATATCCTTTAATTACCAATCCATATCTCATATCTATAAATAATAGTTCACATGGTAGTATACATGTGTACACAACAGTTCACATGCTAGTACACATGTGTACACATCAATACATTTGGCAGGACACATGTGTACACAACAGAATATTTGGAAGTACACATGTGTACAAAATAGTACATTTGGCAGTACACAATGTATACTGAAGCCCCTTCTTGCACAACTGTGTAAAAGACTACCATAAGTCAGCTTTTATGTGTATGATTGTTTAACAACAAGTTAAAGTGGTGACAACAACAATGTGCTAAGTAAGAAGAAGAAAACAAAGTTGCAATTGAAAAATCCTAGTTTGTCACAAAGCCAACCTCAGTTTGGAAGACATTGAGTGTGAAGACAGTGAACAACTTATGACCACATGTTGTATGTCAAGCCCCATTCCGTCGAGCGCCCTCATGGCTGACAACAGGAGGTAATGATGGTAGTGGACCATACGATCAAATATGGGGTCATTTTGCCAAATAAGTTGAGTTTCCTCCATTACACCCCAATCAATGGCAGTCTTTGTCCAAACTCACCACCACCTAGGATTGCACTACACTCCTATGTGAATCTATCTTTTAGCTCTAATATGATAATCAATCATTTTTTTTTTGATATCTCTATATATAGTAGGTCACCCTCACTGCCAATCTCCTCAACCTCGAGTTCCAACTCCCATACTTCCTTCCCCCAGTTAGGAGTTGTTTGGGCACAATATTTCAGAGTGAGATTGTAATTAAATATGATATTGTAAATACCAAACTTTATCAATACGTTGTTTGGATATTCGATGGAATATTTTACGATCACCGGTATTTAGGGACGTGGTATTCTTTAGCACTTATAAATGCTCTTATCTACCACATTTTAAATCAAGACAATATCACCATGATTTAGAAAATCCACGACAACTTGGTTCTCAGAACCCAAGCTCGACATGTAGCTTCCTCTCTCCTCACACTTACACTCAACAAATCATCCCCCCTTCCCCTCCATTTCTTATTTCTCATCCACAACATCACCTGTGTGACTTTTCCTTCTCCTTCATCACCATCCCTCCCTCCTTTGTTCCTCCTTATACTCATCTTCTCATCTGCTTATGAACCTATAGCTCTTCCATATCCATTCTTCTGCCACCGCAAGTTTCTCGAGATCCTCTCATCCATTACTGGCACCGTGTTAGGTACTCCTATCAAGTGAGATGCCTCCCTTCTTCTACAACTATTTTGTGGTCTCTTCTCTTCTATAACATGTGCCATGTTGTAAGGAGTGGAACCCAAGAGGGGATCTACTCCCTACTAAATTTGAGAATAAACTCATCTATTCCAAACACACTAAAAACATATGCTGGAATAGGTTTTTTTTTCCTTATTTCTCAAATGATGACATACAAAAAGAGACAAATGTATAACAGCGGAAATATATTTCTTGACAATATTTTATTTTATAAAAGTAAAACATTATCTCCCACATAGGGCTTATATGAAAGTTAGAACACGATGATCAAAGTAGAGGGATGTCTAATCTACCTCAACTCTACCTTCTTTTTTTACAACCATGAAAGAAGATGATTTATTGAATTGTCTGAGAAGAGATGGTTTATAAAAAAAAAAGAAATCCAAAACTACGTATGACACCAAAAAATTTAAGAAATCTTCCTATGAAAAATAGTCTTAGCCCTTTATTTATTATTACTTCCATATTTTCTTCCACAATTTATTCAAAGCAACAAGCATTACCCTAAACAAATATTAGATAAAAATGATTCAAGGAATGAGGATTATAGTTTATCATTATTTTACACTTTTGTGGTAATTTGTTTATTTAATAAATTTATATAGAATTCCATGTTACTACTTTAATATCTACTTTAATAATTATCATACTCTTCTAATATCTTAGAATAATATTCTACAATATTATTTTTATTTTTGATTACATTTCAATGTTCGGCCTTCGATAGTATCTATATAACACTTTAATCATTATATATTATGAGTCTTTTTTTACATATCTTTTGGGTGTTTTATTTTATCGTCATAATGAATTTAAGACACATAAGAATACTATCTTATTGTAAACTTGACATACGAGAAAATGAAAATGTGTGGATGACGGTTTTAAAATTAATTTTCCCTTTTGGGATGGTTTAACATATTGTATACTGTTTTTGGCTTTATTATACATTCTCTCTCATAATTACATTAAAATAGATAGGATTGTCTAAAAGAGATTAATTTGGATATCTTTTTTTCAAACTTGTGGTTTATTTCTACTTTTGAAAATTTTAAATAATGTATTTAACACTTTTGGCTTTTTCTCCTATTTTTTTCTCAAAGTATATTTAAAATAATTATTTTTGTTCAAATAAGTAAAAATTAGTAACCAATCTAATTGGCACCCAAGGAACACGTTTAACCACTCTATTAAATTTTTAAGAGTATTTTTATGAGTTATGGAACCATTAGGAATTTTGACACATTAATATTGTATTTAACAAAATATTATATCTTTATTATAAAAATTTATTTAATTGAGTCTTATTATCTTCAATATATTTTCGAAAGAGCTATATATATTATTATTTTGTATAAATTTTATAACTTTACTTATTTTACATATTTAATCTATTAATTTCATATTTATTTAAATAATAGAACATTATTAATATTTATGGACAATGAATCAAGAATTGTTACTCCAAAGCATATTATTCATTTTTATTTATCAATTATGTTAGTAAAGGAAATACATTTAACATATTTCATGATTTTATTACATGCTGGCACATAATTAAGTCATTATGTTAATGTGTTTTAATTTTTAACCTTGTTTGGTCAAATCTAAGAAACCAAATCTTACTAGCTTTTTAATAATGGAATAAGTTAAGATTATAAGTTCTAGTTCATTGCAACACTCCACCCCTTAAAAGGATTTTGTCCTCGAAATCTAAACATATAAACATTATCAATCACCCATACTCCACCCCATAAAAAGATTTAACCTAACAATTTAAGATAAACATCATCAAGGTACTATGGTCACATATGCATCTTTTACTTGTGATAATTTTAGTCATTTATATTTTCCATATATCATGCATTCAACTAATGAGTTAAGAACACTTAGGGTTGAATTTTAGGTCCTTGTGTTAATAACCTACCAACCCTAAGATTCATTTCATCACCCAAAGGCCATAGGATACAAAGGGTTATATAACTAAACCTTTATCATAAGATATATCTTCCTAGATATCACTTAATACACAAAACTAGGGTTGAGATTTCAACCCTACTTATTTTGAGGTTTCACTACCAAAACTTCACATATCTCTTCATTGTGACTTAGTTTGAGAAAATCTCAATAAAAATCCAAAAAACTTTATTTTTTACATATAAAAACAAATATAAAAAATTGATAACAAAACCTAACAATATAAAATTGAATATAGGGCCCAAAATTAAAGCAAGAAACCAAGTCATTATTTCCATTTAAGATCTCCTTATCCTACTACTTCATTGTCATCACAACCTAACTCCATAATCAATTGAAACCCTATTATATTCAAGGATACATGTCACTACTAACCTATAGCATAGGGTTTGTGCAACTAGAGCCTCTTCACATAAGGGTTTACTCATCATGATCCTTATATGTACTTCCTATGATCCTAAATTGACCAGTCATCATCTCATGAATTATTAGAGGTCATTTCTAAGGTATCTCACTTAGAGGGTGACTATGTAAGGCAAGAGTTCTGATTAGGGAGACAAAATTGAAATAGTCAGAAATTCGACCACTATGTCTCTGATACCATCTTGTAAGGAGTGGGACCCAATAGGGGATCCACTCCATACTAAACTAGAGAATAAACTATTCTACCCATACATACTAACAAGCATGCTCGAATAGATGTAATTTTATTTTTCTCAAATGGCGGTATACCAAAATAAACAGTGTAGCGGTGGAAATATATTTCTTGACTATATTCAATTTTATAAAAGTACAACATTATCACCCATGTAGGGCTTACATGAAAGTTAGAACATAAGGATCAAAGTAGAGGGATGTCTAATCTATCTCAACTCTATCTTCTTTTCTAATAACCATGCAAGAAGATGATTTCTTGATTTAAGCGAACAAACTTGAATTGTCTGAGAAGAGATTGTTTATCAAAACAATATAGAAATTTAAAACTACACATGACAATAAAACATTAAGAAATCTTCTGATGCAAAATAGTCTTAGCCTTTTATTTATTATTACTTCCACATTTTCTTCCACAATTTATTCAAGGCAACTAGCATTATCTAACAAATAAATTTTACATAAAAAGTATTCAAGGAATGAGGATTATAGTTATTCATTATTTTTCACTTTTGTGGTAATTTTTTTTGTTAACTAATATATAGGATTTCATGTTACTACTGCAATATTTACTTTAATAATTATCATACTCTTTTAACATCTTAGAATTATATTCTACAATATTATTTTTATTTTTTATTTTATTCCAATGTTCGACTTTCCATAGTATCTATATAACATTTTAATCATTATATATTATGAGCCCATTTTACATATATTTTGGGATTTTTATTATTTATTAAATAATGCAAGATATTATCATTTATTTTATTCTCATAATGAATTTAAGGAAGATAAGAATACTATCTTATTGTAAACTTGACATACAAACAAACTAAAATGTGAAGATGATGGTATTAAAAATATTTTTCCCTTTTGGGATGGTTTAATATATCATATAATTTTTGGTTTTAATATACATTCTCTCTCATAATTAATTTAAAATAGATATGATTGTCCAAAATAGACTAATTTTGATATGTATATTTTGAATTTTAGGTTTATTTCCACTTTTGAAAACTTTTAGTAATTTATTTAACACATTTTGACTTTTTCTCCTATTTTTTCTCAAATTATATTTAAAATTCAAATAAAGTGAAACTTGGCAACCAAGCTAATTGGTACCCAAGGAACACTTTTGACCATTATATTTATTTTTTAAGATGTCTTTTTATGAGTTATGGCACCATTAGAAATTTTAACACATTACTATTGTATTTAACAAAATATCATATATTTATTATAAACACCTACTTAATTGAGTCTTATTATCTGTAATATATTTTTACAAGAGTTGTATATATTATTATTTTGCACAAAAATCTAAATTTTATTTATTTTATATATTTAATCCAATAATTTCATATTTATTTAATGAATAGAATATTATTGATATTTATGGACATGGAATAACGAATTGTTGCTACAAAGTGTATTATTTATTTTTTTATTCATTATGTTAGTAAAGTAAATACATATAACATATTTCATGATTTTATTACATGTTTGCATATGATTAAGTCATTATGTAAATGTATTTTAATTTTCAACCTTGTTTGGTCAAATATAAGAAACCAAATCTTATTAGATTTTTAATAATAAAATAAGATAAAGTTATAAATTCTAGTTAGTTACACATGTGGTGAAAGTGTTCTGATCTTTGTACTGCAGAAAAATTTGCAATTGCATTTCCGACTATACAAACAACAGATTTTTAAACAACTGCATTTAGGTCTGCGGCGGTTAGACTCTTATATATAGGTGGAGAAAGATACTTTCAGTCCCGCGTCGTATGAACGTCCCCCTATATATACCGTGTCCCCATGGGATTTTGCGACTCCAAGTACCCCGACTCCATAAGTGTCACGTCGTCGACCATAGAGTTCGGCGGGCATCTGGACTCCTCCGACATGGACAATGACCGGCTGCCCAAGAGGGCAGTCTACACACACAGTATCCTCGCCATCATCGGATCCGGGGTGATGTCCTGCATGGAGGCTGTTTTTCTTGACGCTACATTGGTGGGCGTCGCGCTAGCCGGTGGACATGGACCAGTACCTTCAAAGGGGCTGGCGGACTCAGGTTCTTCTCAGCGTCGGCCGTGACAAGTTGGACAAGGTCGTAAAATCCTGCCACATCAGGGTGAAGATCCCCAACCACCGCCGCGCGCCGCTCCCCCTCTCTCTCTCTCTCTGAAATTCCTTCCTCCGGTTTTGCATCCTGTTACACTGCGAGCCGACTGCCCGAGTCTTGGAAGGAGGAGGAGCTACTACCGAACTATGCCCAAGGAAAGCAGCGCGAGATCTTAAACTAGCGCTAACCGGTGCAGGTGCGGTGCAGATTGAGGAGCATGGGTCCACGGTGAAGCGGAGCTGAGGTTGTGAAGGGGAGAGAAATGGAAGGAGCAATATGGAAAAAGAGGAGAGGAGAATCGGGCAGACAGTTGGGACAGGAATATACAGACGTTGGAAAGGGGTATGGGTGCTACACTAGTTTGGGGCGTGGATCTGGTGCTGTCAAGAATTTGCCTTCAGTAAATACCACCACCAGCGAGAAATATGTTAACTTTTGTGAGAAGAATATGGTGCAAATATTCTTAGTGATTCAGATGGTTGTTGGAAAATAGAACAGTAACACCTCATCTTTTGTATTTAAACCGTACATGTTACCCACTTCATTCACTTCTCAGTGCGTTGCTGCAGTGCTCCCACATGTTTGCAAATTAAGTTGGGTGAAGATAATACATAGACGCCCTATTTTACACCCAACATCGAACTAGAAGGGCTGGAAAGGGGTGAGTTGGTCTTTGAAGAACAATAACAACTTGTTAGTCTTCTATTCTAGATAATTGTACTATAGTGGGTCATCTTCTGTTCTATTCCATTGTATTCTGAACCATCACCAGCGTTATACTGGATGTTAAAATCACACCCATGAAGTGATATGAATATATGTAAATAAAAGCTCAGTTAAGCATGTCATGAACAAACAAATATTCATTGACCATATTCAGAAAAAAATAGATCAAGAGTTCAAAATAATACATAATGCAGGTGAACTTTGATTCGTGTACACAAGATCACACGAAATTCCCTGATGAACGTATGTGTATAGGTCTTTGAGATTTGGAGTTAAATGAAATAATGTTAAATAAAAAAAACTTTTATATGCATCATTGACTATGAGCTAAAACAATCCAGAATGGTCTTGATCTATATGGTTGTTTTAGTTTTTGAAAGTAGAATTTTATCCATTATAGATGGATTCGACTCAAATAAAAATTAAAAAATACCAAGTAATTCTGATAGGAATGAAGGGAAAATGCCACAAAACTTTTGATATCTGAGTACGGAGAACTCATATAAATTATTCAATGATTTTTTTTCTAAAATTAACATGTCTTCAATAGTGAAGAGCAATGATTCGGTGTTAATTACATAAATACATGCTTAAAAAAGAATTATATGTAGATTCAAACCTTGCCAAATAACAATTTTGTAGAAAAAAGTGTGAACTGCACCGATATCAAGTCAAGTTCAATGTCATTACCAGATGTCATTATTGAACATCCATTATACTTCCATTACATTTGTAACTAATATATTTATGAACATTGGACTTTGCAAGTTTTTATGTTATGCAATATAACAATATGAAGTAATTTTAAAAAAAATGGATATCCGACAATGTAAAAAATGATATTCAAGTATTTTAAAACCTCAGTCTTTGTAAATTTTTATCTTTCCTTAAACTATATTAGTTTAGAAGTAGATTGTTTTCTTTCTTTAAAAAAATGGACTTTGTAAGTTTATTATGCTATTCAATATAACATCCATTATACTTCCATTACATTTGTAACCAATATATTTATGAACATTGGACTTTGCAAGTTTTTATGCTGTGCAATATAACAATATGAAGTAAAAAAATTTAAAAAAAATGGATATCTGACAATATAAAAAATGATATTAAAGTATTTTAAAACCTCAGTCTTTGTAAATGTTTATCTTTCCTTAAACTAGATTAGTTTAGAAGTAGATTGTTTTCTTTCTTTATTTTAATAAATACTATACTTGACCCCACATATTATTTAAATTTGTTACAAAATTATGATGTTATATCATTTCATTAATTGAAAAAACATAACACTTTGATTTTTCACAAAAAATGATATAGATTGTGGATAAATTACTCTTGGGGAATAGAACCTAATAACGTTTGACGTATCAAGTCTTACTCACATGGATTCATATGTCATCATGTCATATAAATCATCAACATATTCATTCTTAGTCGTAAATCTTGCTCTTGTTTTCATGTAATCTAAGCAACTACCTTTTTCAAGTAAAATAGTCATTCTTAATTTCGAGCTTTTATCATTGTCATAAAAAAATAATATATCTTCAAAAATGCCTATCATGTCCTTTACTATATATGGCTCACATCCTTCACCAATTCTCATTAATAATTCTAAATATTCACGGTCATATTCAATCTTATTGAATTGAATAAAATGCAAATTTTCCAATAATGGCCACAAATATGATTTTACCAATGACTATTGAATAATTTGTGAACGAGTTACTTTAGGAACAACTGGTAATACTTGATTAAAATCTCCATAGAATATACCCACCTAAAAACAAAAATATTATGTTATATGTATGATTTTAAATACCCAAGTACATTAAAATGATATTTGTACAAACTATATGACAAATTAAATAAATTCCTTCATAGAGGCACGAGCTACAAATTGTGCTGCCAAACCTTTTTGTATGACAAAGCCAAATGATCAAGAGACAAAATTTGAAGAAATAGATGATGGCATCATCACTTTTCTATTTATAATTTGTTCTATGCATTATAGGAGGGAAATGAAGCCACCAGTAAGAACATTAAAGACATCAAAGGTAAAGGAAAGGAAATGATAATGATTTGCTTCACATGTAGCCCCATGTTTAGTAACATTATGTGTGGTCACATCAAAAGCTGTCTGGCCTACCTTAAAGTTGTTTTAAATTTGTAACAGTGAATAGTGATTCCATGTGTTGAGTATCCCACATTTTATGGCTTCTAGATGAATTTATCGGCTATTCATACTTTGAACTGATTAAACTAAAAAAAATCATTCAAAAGTTCTAATATCTATTCTCAAATATATCTAGATTGTACAGGCTATTCATACATTTAACAAATTCTACATGTAATGATTTTTATAAATATTATTGAAAAAAGTCATTGAAATGATTGCAATGATGCAATATTTACCCAATTGACGTCTAATGCAAAGAGATGGAATAAACATTAGGAGGATGACATCAAAAATTTTTATTCTTTAAATGACTCACCATTTCTTTACATACCCATGCAACACTTCTCAATTGACATCCAAAGCAAAGAACTGGAATAAATATTGACAAGAATACTACATTGGTGTTTCTAATTCATGACATGAAATGGCAAGGATAAAATGAATGCTTGAGATTGGATACGAGGTTGAAGATGAATAAACTAACACAAATATTAAACAATCTAATGTGTACAAGTTTTTATCCAAAAACAAAACCCGGATAGAACATTATATTTATTTGTAGAGTCTATAAAAGTATGATAAAAAAATATTACACAAATGTTTTAGTACTAGATTAAAAGTATTAGATAATAGTCAATCAGAGAATACATAATTTTTTCCTATGTACAACACAAACATAAGCCTTAGAAGGATGATCTTATCAAGTGAAAATGGAGGAGGATTGAGGGTATTTTGGACATTTGACATACTATTGAAGATTTATATGATGTATAGCTATATGAAAATATGAAGTTACTTTATCAATAGATGAACAAAGACAGTTGATAAAAAAAATTCAAGACATGAGGGTATGATTGAGAGAATTTTAAAGATCTAAAATGGTTCATGAAAGAGATACTGATGAACGTTGTGTCATTTCTAAAGTGTTTGCATATAAGCTCATGTGATCAATTACTTGGTGGCTTTAGATTTGATCTCGTCATCCAATTCAATTAGTTTGTGATGGTATCCATCATTTATAATGGTTAGAGATGTCTTATGTTTTTATTGAATATCAAGGAGTTGTTTATTTATTTATTTTTTAAAATAAAAATGATAAAAATCCTACTCTTAGTAAATCATTTTATACATATACCATATATCAATACTCCTACCACCATATTAATGATTGAGGTTATATAAAGGATACACTAGCACTAGTTTGTAGCTAAATGCCACATAGGATCAACTACACTAATATCAAACCATTAAACATGTACCAAATTTATTAGGAAATCAAATCAAGCTTGAACATGTTATATGCCCTTGACTCTAATACACCTAACAAACAACATGTATTGTTAATTTTAAAATCATTCTTCATTGAAATGAAATCAACGAGCTAAGATATGTACATTGTGTTGTTGGGTACATTTTTGTGAACAACTTGTTATATAACATTTATGTAGTCACCTACCATTAAATTTGATAGTCTAAATGTTGGTACAAAACTATATATCTAAAAAGTATAAATAAAGATAAAACCTTGTATCATATTTTTAAAAGAAATTTAACGATGAGTGGACTGATCATAAGTTCATTTACTACACCAAAGATAGTAGACAAATGTCCTTAATCTTTTGGTCATCCTTTTTACAATACCATATTGATATAGTCGACCAAAAACATGTTGTTATCCCACCAATTGAAATTTATGAAACAACATTGAGTAGGATATTCAAAATTAGATATAAAATATATGATACTATTAACATTCTTTACCCAACTTTATCAATTTTGACATGTTTTTAGTATAGTATTCAAATATATTAGTATATATTATGTTTCTTGTGCAGTGTTTGTATTCATTAATAGTAGGCTTAATCATAATTTTTATTATGCTTTTGGAAATTTCCTTCGATATTGCTACATAAAGTTGTCACTCAACAAATACAGATTTTGGTAAATATATACCGATTATTGGTATCATCTTTTTTGGTGGACTAAAAGTCATGTTGTTGTATTAAAACCAAAAACTTTGGCTTTATGTACAAAGGACAAACCCCTAAAAATAAACATTTATATGATAGCATAATCACGTAGGGAAGCATCATACCAAATAACCCGAGGAACAAGGACCCAAAAGGACCAAAGAGTCCTCCAAGGGACAGAGACAAAACGACCACCCTCAAGCTTAAAATACAGCAGAAAGAAAGCATTAACAATAAGACCACCTAGAAAGTGTGCCTTCTTAGATGCTAATCTAAAGCTAATCAGATCATCATCTCAGCAGCTATCCTGAAGAAGAACACCAGGTCTTCACAGGTCCACACTCAAGCAGATATCAATAGAAAAACAGGTTTCTACCAATAAAGATTAAACCAGATGCAAGAGACACTACTACAGAAACAGCCTTTGGCGTCGGTTGTTTAACCCCCTTTGGTGTCGGTTTCTGAGCGACGCCTATGTGGGCACCGCTAAAGGTCGAATACTTCAGCGTTGGTTTTTTAACCGACGCCTATATGTATTATAGGCGTCGGTCTTTTAGTAGATAACCAACGCCAAAAGGGTTCGCGCCACAGAAAATAGCGTCATCTAGGACACATTCTGCGTCGGTTATCTACTAAAAGACCGATGCCTATATGGAATATAGCGTCGGTGTTTAATTGGTAACCGACGCAGAAAGTGTCCTAGATGACGCTGTTTTCTGTGGCGCGAACCTGTTTGGCGTCGGTTATCTACTAATAGACCGACGCCTATAATATATATAGGTGTCGGTTTGACACGAACAGCCGACGCCATTTCTAGTACGGCTGTTGCCACATTAGACGTCGGTTTTGTTCAAAAACCCGACGTTGTAGGTCTTTGTTGATGGTTTTCTGTAAATAACCGACGCCTATATCTTTTTTTTTTCATATCAGTTTGCAGGCCTGCTGTGGCTGGTCAGCAGGATGAGAACCTGCAGTTCAGTTTTCTGAATTGTAGGTTTACGACATCCATTGATATCAGCCTACAAACAGGCCACAAACCTGCAAAAGTCTCAAGGAAAATTTCACACAAGTAGATACATTCAGACATCAATTCAATTCTCACATTCACACATATAGAAACATTCAAATACATGTATTAACATTCAAAAATATATATTTACAAAGTATCATTCATTATCGCTATCAACATCCCAATTATATCTTACAGTTGCCACTGCTTGTATGGCTTTTGCCCATTCTTCTCTTATTTCATTTAATGCTTCCATCGTATATGGAGCATGTATATTTTTTAAGTGTTTACCTATAGTGTTGTCAGTTTTAAACACCTGCAAAGAGAATGATGTATATATATAAGTAATAATATAAAAATAAGATGGATATATTTTATACTAACTAATGAGACTATATATAATACCTCATGTATGGTATCGATGTCCAATGCGGCATGTTTGATAATCATCTGCATAAATCACATCACATAGTATGTGCATGCCCATCCATTGTCTTGTGTAGCGCACTATAAATTGAAACATACAAAATAATACAACTAAGCACAATTCACATCAATAATATATACATTGAAGTCGGGAACTTACTTGTACGTTCTGCCAATTTATTGGTTGGTTCTTTTTCCTTGGGACCATTCCTACAGCCTTTTTGAATGCATCTAAACCCCTACATGTTAATATAACACAGTAAATTGCATAAGTAAATAGTAATGTAATAACAGATGTTAACAGATACAAAAATGAAATATTTCTCACCAGAATAATGGCATTCTCATTACGTGTCCAATTTTAGTGTTTAATGTACTTCCTGTGGGATCTAGATAATAAACAGTGAATGTCCCGGGAACAATAATTAGTAACTCCCAATGTCTACCGCTAGAGGTAAAAAGTTAACAATTAATAACTCAAAATGCACAATAAAAATGGAATTTTCTTAAGTCCAAATTATAAATAAAGTAAACTTACTTGACATTGAATGGAGCTATTATTATCGTCTTCTTTTGCTGACCAAAAATTGTAAAAGCATCTATACAGTATTGTTGAACACTATCAGGGTCTTTAGCTACCATACTAATCAATGATGGAATCAAAAATCCCACATGATCAAATGCAAATTGTTTGCAATGATCTTCGACTAAGTAGCTGCAAAACATGTATTACGTATGCATTAATATATAAGAAACTAGATCACCGGATCTTACACAAGGTATATGGATGTATAAACAAGATCTCACCTTATCTATGTCTCTATCATTGATGTATTCAGCCAATCATACATAAACAACTAAATAATATCTTGTATAAATAAAGAGTTATCGTATGATTGACCTGCATAATCTACATCTAAACAAAAAATTATCGGGCAATGTATATTATGTGCCCGTAGCCAACATGCCATTCCCCTACAAGCAGGACCTAACAGGTATGTTAGGTCAGTTGGAACCCAAGTTGGTAATGCGGGAAGTGGAGGTGGAGGCCTAGGTGCTCCTGGTGTCTTCTTTTTAACCTGTATATATAATTTCAGATCAGTTGACATCATATATACACATTAACAGTCTAAATCAATGTAAATTTATCTTACAATTTCAGTAGTGTAGACGACATCTGCTTTGGGCCACAATATGACCCCGCCTTTTGCCTCAGCAAGTGTATCAATATTCGGGTGGGGATATGGCAATGTAGCTTCCCTCCAATCGGGTGACACACGTAATGGGCCCACACGAACGTAGCCCTGTGGCATTGGAGTACCGTGAAACCTTTCCCCAGGAAGGGACGGGTAAGCCTGCGCCTCTGCAACAACATAGTCTTGTATTCTTAAGCGGCATGGCTTCAATGCCTACAAATTTACGTAAAGAATGTTATACATATATACATATCATCTTGAAAACATATCATCTTGAAAAGACTAGCTACAATGTCATAAACAATACTTACAGCAGACATGTTAGGCGATGGGTCTCCAGGATTACTCGTAGTCTGTGCATCAGGAGAAGAGTGGGTCGCCATAGGCTGATTGGAAGCCTGAGATACCTGCCACCGCAGCAATTCTTCCTTGACTTTCTCAGCAACTACATCGTTGACCTTCTTAGCAACTATATCCTCGACTCTCTTATTCTCCTATACATGGATAAAAGAAACATTAGCTTCTTATTATTGAATTTCCTTTTGCAGTAACATTCTAAAAAAAGAATAGGTTACCTCTTCTTGAGAAAGTCCCACTCCGGGTTTGTGTTGGGATGGCCCAAAGAATGCTTTGATGCCAACACCAGCGCCTGCACCCCTAACACGTCCAGGATGCTCTGGGTTACCCATAGCAACTGTCAATTCATCCCTTGTGCCCTGAGGAATGAACGTGCCTTGTTTCCTCTGCTCGTGCAGCTCCCACTAATCACCATCAACATAAATTGGTAAGTTAACCCCACAAATAATCAATATTCAAACGATTGCTCTAAGAGTTGTATTTTACCATTTTCGCAGCCGCCTCAGCAGTTACGAGCTTCTTTATTTCACCCTTCTTGTTTTGCCTCCCAGCTATCCAGATATCATGGCGAGGCATGGGTGTGGCAGACTCCTGAGTAGGAGCAGACTCCTGAGTAGCCGCAGACTCCGCATGTAGTCTTTGGCGAACACTTGCATAGCCTTTTGGACCCATAGTGTGGTCATGCACATTCAGTGCACACCTTGCTTTTTGTGGGTCATTGAGGGCCTAGTTAGTATGCACATTAATGATTTGGTTAGTATCACTAAATGTTAATCTTGAATAGATGAATACAATGTATATTAATTAAATTGGGAGTGACGCCTAATACCTTGAATTCTTCAGATTTTCTTGAAGTAACAAAATTGTCCCAATCTTCTTTGTCCAAGAAGTTCCATTGTTCAAGGGCTGACTTCTTTTTCTTATCACCCTCTTTTATGTATTCTCTGTTCAGATTTGTCCTATAATTCCTAAGCATCTTTCCAGCGCATTGCATCACACTTTTACGATGCAACTTCTCATCCAATGCAAATAGATTCTGTAAAATAGAAATGTTATTAACTAGTATCCAAAATAGAATTACAAATAATAGAATTTGTAATCTACAAAATAGAATTGCAAATAATAATAACTCACGCATAAATCCTTCCATATCAAGTCTTTTTTCCCCTGAGGAACTTTATGCCAATTATCATACTTAACACCACAATGGCTCCGAGTGGTACACCCAAGATAGTTTACAAAATTATTGCGGTTCACTCCAATTGCATTTCCTCCATTATCAAACTCCACAACCAATTTGGATCCACTGCCACTAAGCGCTATTAACTTCTTCAACAGAGTGATGCCCCTTTTCTTGTTAAGTGTTTGGGGCTGCGCATCAAGTTGCTCCAGTGCTTCAGTGGGTACATGTGCATCATCAACCTAAAATTTGACAAAAATAAACACACTGAATTTGTAATGCCTGGGCCCACTTCCCAAGGCTCTATTAGAGTTTCAGGACTGACGACTGGCCCCACAGACCACCACTAGCCTTAACTGCGTACTTTGTCCACACTGAAGCGCAAGCCAGGATCAACTTCCCAACTGGTCACCCATCCTAGTACTACTCCAAGTTGAGCACGCTTAACTATGGAGTTCTTTAGAGATGGGCTCCCGGAAAAGGAGGTGCACCTTGGTGATATGGGTAGTCCAATCATTCCTTTTAAGATTATGTTATCCGAGGCTTCAAATCCTGGGATGTTACAGAATTAGCCTAATATAGAAATATAAGATATATGACATAACTAGAGGATAATGAATTTTATAGAAATACAGGATATGTTTTTAGAACTTACATTGGTATCCTCGCCATGCTCGTCATGGACAACATGCTCATCATGGACTTCATGCTCATCATGGACATCATGCTCATCATGGTTAGCCATCTGAAAATGTCATTAAAAAGGCAAACATTAAGCATTTGTATTAACTAGAAAAAGGCAAACATTTAGCATTTGTATTAACTAGAAAAAGGCAAACATTTAGCATTTGTATTAACTCGAAAAAGGCAAACATTTAGCATTTGTATTAACTAGAAAAAGGAAAACATTTAGCATTTGTATAAACTAGAAAAAGGCAAACATTTAGCATTTGTATAAACATACATGTCTCTAAAATTGTGATCTTTTATCAATTAACAATCCTTCATTGTGATCTCCGCGCACATATAAGTCATCATTAGCTTCAATATTTTGTGGAGTTGGCAACCCAACTGAGAATGGACTGGAGTCATCATACTTATCATAGTATTCTTCTTCATCTATAGGATCTTCAATGAACTGTCTTTTACCATGAAGAACAACCGACCATTTATCATTTGTAGGATCATCGATATAGAATATTTGTTTCGCCTGTGATGCCAATATGAATGGTTCACACCTCGCCAATCTTTTCAAAGTTCACCAAAGTGAAACCCAATTCATCCACTATAACTCCTTTGGTGTTATCAACCCAATTACATTTAAAGAGCGGAATTTTGAAATCTATGTAGTCAAACTCCCAAATGTCTTCAATGACACTGTAATATGACATTTTAGCTTCACGTGGACTCTTATCCTTTGTACTTGCAAAGTACATAGTCGACGCTTGAAGAGTGACCCCACTATTTTGGACGACACTCTTATCATCTTGGCGCTTTGTGTAATATGTGAATCCATTAATGTCAAACCCTTCATAAGACATAACATTCGGTTTTGGTTTAAAGGCGAGGCATTTGATAGTTTCTGTAATATCATTTGGTGTTTGAGATAGTTGATGTAAGACTTTATCTTCAAACCACTTAGTAAAAGTCTTATTATGCTCTCTAGAAAGCCACATTGAAATTGCTCGAGGATGTTGTCTCTTTATGGAATTTCTCTAAGTACATATATACTTAGAGAACAAACGGGGAAATGCTACCGAAATTTTCTCGAAAACCCAATACACATTATACACTTACATCCTAAGTGAGATTAGGTGTTCAAGAACAGTCCCAAACCGGGGACTATCCAAGATTTACTCCTAATGAGTAAATCTTGGACGGATTTCTAGGCCAACAAATACATGTGTTGTCATTCTTATATATAATAAATGTCTATAAACTACAAGCAACATGGTTAATCCTAATCAATAGAGCATTATTAAATAATAAATCAAGAAATCAATAGTTTCAAACAAAAGGTCTAGGAATCTTTACTAGACATTATATGTATCCCTAATCATCATATTTAACATACTACATTATTATGAACATCCAGATCAGATTAAGATCATACTATGTTATAACCATTGGTTTAATAACCCGATTTCCGCATGTACATGTTTATCAACTTTAAAACCCTATAATTCATGAAATCATTCTAATTCAATTTAATATGTTGGGATCACATAATTATATAATGACATCAGAATATATAGAAGAATCATAATTAACATGATTAACAACATGCTCATCAAACTAGGGTTTTCGAGAAAATTTTATTCACAATCTATGCATTTTTATGATCAAAACCATATACAATATGTCTATAATTGGAGCTAGCATTTATTTCCTATACTATTGGCAATTATAATGTGTGAATCTAACCTGGAGAGGAGCTGTGGTCGAACCTGGAAGGTAGGGCTAGGGCTAGATGAGTTACGGTCGGTCTGGAGAGGAGCTGTGGCCGAACCGGCGGCAGTGCGCGACGATCGATGAGCAGGCAGCGGCGGAGAAGCAGCTAGCTAGCTTTCGGCCTGGCGGCGGCGCGACGGCGGTGGAGAAGCAGCTAGCTGTCGGTGGAGAAGCAGCTTCTGTCGGCCTGGCGGCGGCGGCGTGGAGGCACTGACGGCGGCGTGGAGGCACCGGAGGAGAAGGCGGCGTGGAGGCACCGAAGGAGAAGGCGGCGGAGGAGAAGGTGGCGTGGCGGCACTATCGTGGAGGAAGATGGTGGTGGTTGCGGCGAAGTGGAGGGTCGGGCGACAGCAGAGAAGAAAGGGTCGGGGAACAGTTTAGGCGATGAAACAGAAGAAAGGGGAAGAGTCGGGTGATCGTGGGATATTAAGTTCACCAATAGCGTCCGTTGTTTGAAACAACTGACGCCTAAACCTCTTTAGCGTCGGTTGTTTGAAACAACCGACGCTCAATTAGACGATATTTTCATGAAATTGTTTGGCGGGAACCACTTTCGGCGTCGGTTATCAACGGATAACCGACGCTGAAAGTGACACTTTTCACGCAAAGTTTCATCACACATAAGCGTAGGTGGCTATTTAAATAACCGACGCTGTATGTGACACTTTTTCTTTTCGCTCGAAAATTGGATTTCGCGGGAGCTTTTAGGCGTCGGTTTGTTATAGTCAACCGACGCTGATACAAAGCGGTACCCGTGTCTGGTTGGTCTTCGAATATAGACGTCAGTTTGCCTAAACAACCAACGCCTTATATTATACGCGTCGGTTTTCCTTAATAACTGACGCCCATAAAAGCGACATTGAATGCTATTTCTGTAGTAGTGAGAACCGAAGGCCCAAGTATTGGTCGACAGATAGATGCAAGAAACAGGAAATCAACATCTACTCTTTTGGAAGATATTGGTCCACTGATCCACCTCCAACTAGCTGACAATAAATACACTGAGAAATTGTAGTAGAGGGGAACATCAACGAGCACCATCCTCAATGATATTTGGTATCGTTTGAGTTTATACTTTACTTATAGTCATGAAAAAAGACTAGAGGATAGAAAATTGTTTTCTTCTAAATGAGGAAGGATATGCTTCATTTTCTTTTGGAATCATTGGAATTCTTGGCAATAGAACGTATTTTCATCTATATTGACCAATAACTATTTAGGCTTAGATGACGTTTTTTGAAAAATGTGTACAAACCAATCTTATTCCATTGCATAGACCATTTGGAGGATCCAAATTCCTTAGCATTCCTGAGGTATCTTATTATTTAATAAACTTGATAATTATGATTTGTATCATCTAGTGATGAGTCAAAGCTGAGATAAATATATTCTTCACCATGAAACTTATTTATTATCAAGTCATTCAAATAATCATATATTTATTTTTAGTTTCCAGTATTTCTTTTTCTATCAAGTAATCTGAGAAATTAACATTTTCAAGTCAAAGAGAAATTATAGAGTCAACTGGTGTAATGTCCTCATAGTTGATCAGTTTTTACTCTAAGATATGAGTTCAACAATAATGCATTGAGATTCATTTTAAGATAATCCAAGACATGCTAAGACGAATTATGAATCTAAGGCTTCAATAAAATTTAGGGGGAGAAGAAATAATGTGATGTGCAACTTTTATGCCTATGTGAGGCTTCAATTGAAGTAATATGTCATTATCTCATAATTAGAAAGGTAATTAGGCTTGTGGACTCATTATTGTGCCTACATATGATATATGGGCCTTCTAATTCAATCTAGGCCCAATTGGGCTATTAGAGTGCCAAATAGATCCATGGGATCTAGGATAGAGAAAATTGGTGTAACGTCCCCAGATTTCACATTCGAAAATGTTAGGCAATTGTATCAGAGTGCGTTGCGGAAGCAATTTATGCATACATGAACTTTCAACATAACATACACCATAACACATCTCAGCATTCAACACATACATTATTACAACATGAATTACAATTGTATATTGGAAGAGAATTTTACAAGTCTATGAACATGTATGCTAGCAGGATCTTAGATAATAGGTACAACCTATACAACTTGCTCACATCCTATTCTTTTATCCCATTCTAGCTCTGGACCTAGAAAATATGAGAAACAAAATCATCAACAAAAGTTGGTACGTAGAATTAAAAGCTATACTTTGCTGGCATATAATATACTCAAAATTGAAGAAAGAGAAAGAAAATGTTACTTTAAGGTAGAAAATCAAGTAATCCCAAGTTATTAGCCACATTTAGAATGAATATGCATTACTATGGTGGACTTAGCACAAACATAAATGGTGGGCCCTTCCCCATGTACCTTGTACTCTAGGGATCTCCCCGTATACTGTGTACTCTAGGGAGGTGCTAGTCAACATTAAAGCTTTCCCTCTTTAATAGGGAGTTTAATGAGAACCACTAGTAACTACATTTCATTTATCCTCATTTAGGTTCTTTTATGTTCAAGGCAGAAAATTGTCAATATACATACATCTACATCCAACAATGTATTTCAAATACAAGCAAGCAAGTACATATATTTAACATCCAGCAAATCTAGTCATATAATTATATCCATGAACCTGAGTTTAGATATTCCTCACATATCCATGATCATCTAGATAAAATTTGGTCATCACCTGATAATAACATTTAAACATCATTAATACAATGTTCACCATTATTAATGATATTTAGGTCCAAATTACGATTTAGGTCAAATCTAGGTGTTACTAATCTAAAATGTATCTCTGATATTTTTATACTGATCCAGATGTCATTCTAAGGGCCTGGTTCAGATTTCATATTTTCCTGATAACTGGTCTATTTTCTAGAATTAAAATGAGGTTGCAAACATTGAATTGGGTTTTAATGAGAAATGACCTTTATTTTGGCATAATAGTCAGATATGAGTTCATATTTGGTTTCCACATCATACTAGGGTTCAGCAATATTTTTCTCATATTTAATTTCCATGATATCCTAATTATACCAATAATATGATCTCAAAAAGAAGTATTGTGATCTACATTAAATATCATCATTGTTTGTTCATCAAATGTCTAATCTAAGGGTCCAATAATGTAGAGGACATTTTTCCAAGTATGGGGGTATTTTTGGGGAATTATTTGGATAAGGAAGCTATTTATAATATATGTTCTAGGTTCAGGTTTATATATACTGGAAAATATAAATATTTACCTCAAAAGTGGGTCGGATCCAAACCAAGATCGGCTACCTCTAGGATCCATAGACCCACCACTCTAGGGCTCATTTTCCCATTCATCCTTGCATCTGTGTCATCCGGTTTCAACTGTCGTCATGGCCTGGGCTCACAGCGAGAGCCTCACCTTTACTAGCATCACACTCGAAGTCGGATGAGCACTTCGGCTTTACTACTAAGCCCAAGGGAATCCACCGGCACCGTGTTGGAGGATCCCAATCTTGCTAGGTGGATGGATCCCCCATGCGGTGTGAGGTGCTCTGTTTGCTATGCAAAATAGAGCCCAACTCTTGCAGCTTCAGCGAGGTCACGATGACTCTCTCTCCAGAAACCTTCAAAACCACGTGGCCCTCTGGATTTAGCACCGCCATCTTAAATTGGTGGGGGGGTCAGAGAGGACCGTGGATGAGAAGGTGTGATATCATCTAGGTATGAGGTAGGGAGTAGCAGATAAGGTATGAAGGTGATGGAGGAGAAGGATGATTCTGGATACTAAGATCACACCTCAACGATGAAGTTTTTAGTGGCTATGATGACTTATAAGTGGTCTAAGTATCCCAACTAGTAGTCGAGGTAGTTCCTAGCGCAGGATGTCAAGGTTTGTTGAGATTTGTAGCCTCTAACCTGATGCGGAAGAGGTATTTGCAGGTGTGTGCAGTTGTTGTGAAATCCAGAAAGAATGAAGAATGTATTTAGCCATACCAAGGAGGATGATGATGAAGCTTGGCATACTGGAAGAAGGCTATTGTAGCTGTTGGATTGCGTTGACACCATGGCATGAGATGATGGCCTGTGATGGATGATGGAGAAGGTGGGGATGAGGACTCCAGTGTACCAGATGCACCTCAGAGGCTGGGGAGCTCAAGGTTGTTCTGTAACGCTGCAATAGGCCTTCCTCTCTGTCTTCGGTCATGGAGGTGGAGTCGTCTGGTGTTATGCTAATCAACGTGAAACACAACAACTTTTGTAGATTATGCAAGAATGTCACGATGACTAGTTCCTCAAGAGTCCAGATTGTGGCAACCTTCTTGGCCACCTGCTCCTTAGTTCTCGGATCTTGGAGACTATCAGATATGTACAACTAGGCTCGTGTGATACAAAGTTAATATATCCTAGTATAATTCTTGATCTCAATAAGTCAAATCAACCAAAGATCTAAAACTTCAATATGTATTTATTTGACATCAAACTCTAATGTTGATTCATATGTACATAATTCCTTAAAAGGAATTAGTTCACTACTCACTGGATCACTAAATCAGTGATTGGTCTCATGAGATCTTAATAAATTAGTCAGGGTATCAATTCAAAATTGAATTAAATTCGGCATCATAGGCCTCTATTGTATCTCAAAACACCTAATTTGGGTGAAGGAATCCATGATTGTATTACCAATTCCTCAATTTGGTATTTGTCCTCTATATAGAATGCTTGTCTCTCAAATATTGTATTAGTTATTAAAACTCAAAAATCTTGGTTATCACATTCACCCCACCTTAGATGAAATTTCGTCCTCAAAATTCAACTAATCTCATCCTTAAGAGGTTATTTAGGAGTTCAACTTCATATACATCATCATTGCTTAGGTTCTAAGACCCCCATGGTTTCATGCACTCTAAGTTGTCAGCTTAGGGTCTAGAGATTCTTGGGTGTGTCCACCCCACCTTATATATATGTGGAAGCATCACTTAATGTCTTATCCATAACATGACCTTATGATATCTTAGGAATACATCACCCCTAAGGGTACATGTTTTGATCATACTTTTAAAGCTCAAGAGGAATTCGTTTATATGCCATGGTATTCAGATCATTCAAATCTAACATCATTAACATCTTACAATGATTTTAGCATTAGAGGAGATTTATCTTCCCCCTTGATATTAGAATTTTTTTTCTACTTAAGAAGGGCTTACGTAACATGTTTGACCATTAGGGTTTCGCCCTATGGTGTGATATTCATACTCAACTTAGAAGCATACATTGAGAAGGATCAAATTTACAACTATATTTCTGATCATATATCCTATGATCCAAAAATATCATTATATCAAGTTCATGAGTTCAACTTTTTATGTCTTGCATTATTATGTGAAGGGAAAAAGAGAATATACTAAGTTTATCCCATGATCTCAGCATCATATCATTCATGTTTCATATGAAGGGGAAAAGAATATTTTAAAGTCAAACTTATCATGATTTCAAACTTGGATATAACATGTATGATATAGGAAGGAAATATAGAATAGGTCAAGCTTATACGAGTGGCTCCTCATATATAAATCATCTATATAGTTCATGTGAGGTTTACAACATCATATATAGTGAAAAATAAGAAGAAAAAGAAGAAGAAAAAGAAGGATCAACATGTATGAGTATCTCATGCACAAGGTATTTTACTCTCTGAACTAAAGTTCATATATCACCTCACTTGTAGCCAATGATGAGATTCATAAACATATGTCACTCAAGCTAAGACCTAATTCAATCAAAAGGATCGACTTTCTCATTATGAGTATAATTTTTTTTAAACCCAACTCTCACATATAGGATTGAATCATGCAGAAGGACTTAACTCATCTACTTAGGAGTAACCCAGCTTAGGACACATCACTTCACATATATCTCATATTTTTCATATATTGGAGATTAGGTCCTATGACCTTCTCCATGTTGGTCTCGCTCTCTCTAGAGTTCACCACTTATCTCGTCCTAACACTAGAGGTCCTCCTTGTAAAAGAGCTTGAGGCTCATGCATATCCAACCATATCTTAACTTAGCACGTCTTAAGTAAGGAAGAGTATGTACTTTTATCATCAAGACTTAGCTTAGATTATCCAAATTTGGATTCAGAACTCATTTACAACTTAGGTCTTTATAAACAACATATACCTCAGAGATCGAATTAATATTAGATCATCCTTGCTTACATCATCTATCATTCTATTGTCAATCTATCTATCACATATCCTTATCAGGCTCTAGACATCTATTCTATATATACTCTCTCTTCTATACTGATGTCACCCCCTTTCACTTAGGTTGCATGAACACTAACTACTCTCTAGTGTGAGGGACACATTTTCATATTTACATATATATAATAAAATATTATATAGTTTTTCTCTGAGAAGACAGACGTCAAAGAAAACTGTCAAGGCTCGAGCCGATTGGAAAACAAAACCAAATCAGCAAAACTGAGTATCCCACAAACAGTAGATAGTCCAGTGTCATGTCACCTAGTGAAATGGTGAGAACAAGGTGTAGACTAGTGTAGCTACCCAATGCATATGAGTTCTATACGAATAGGGTTTCACACACTTGTCTAAACCTAGTTCTCGAACATCTAGGTTCTAACTTAGAGGCTAAGTCAAACCTTATTCCTACATAACAACTTACTAAGTTTCTAGGGTTTAAGGTGAAAGGTGAGGATTTTGTTATATATATCATGGTGAGCAATTGTTAGGTGTAGCTATTGTTCATGCTCTGATACCAACTGTAACGTCCCTGGATTTCACATCTGAAAATGTTAGGCAATTGTATTAGAGTGTGTTGCGGAAGCAATTTATGCATACATGAACTTTCAACATAACATACACCATAACACATCTCAACATTCAACACGTACATTATTACAACATGAATTACAATTGTATATTGAAAGAGAATTTTACAAGTCTATGAACATGTATGCTAGAAGGATCTTAGACAATAGGTACAACCTATACAACTTGCTCACATCCTATTCTTTTATCCCATTCTAGCTCTGGACCTAGAAAATACGAGAAACAAAATCATCAAAAAAAGTTGGTACGTGGAATCAAAAGCTATACTATTCTGGCATATAATATGCATTACTATGGTGGACTTAGCACAAACATAAATGGTGGGCCCTTCCCCGTGTACCTTGTACTCTAGGGATCTCCCCGTATACTGTGTACTCTAGGGAGGTGTTAGTCAACATTAAAGCTTTCCCTCTCTAATAGGGAGTTTAATGAGAACCACTAGTAACTACATTTCATTTATCCTCATTTATGTTCTTTTATGTTCAAGGCGGAAAATTGTCAATATACATACATCTACATCCAACAATGTATTTCAAATACAAGCAAGCAAGTACATATATTTAACATCCAACAAATCTAGTCATATAATTATATCTGTGTACCTGAGTTTAGATATTCCTCACATATCCATGATCATCTAGATAATCTCGTCATCACCTGATAATAACATTTAATCATCTATAATACAATGTTCACCATTATTAATGATACTTAGGTCCAAATTAGGATTTAGGTAAAATCTAGGTTCTACTTATCTAAAATGTATCGCTGGTATTTTTATACTGATCCAGATGTCATTCTAAGGATCTGGTTCAGATTTCATATTTTCCTGATAACTGGTCTATTTTCTAGAATTAAAATGAGGTTGCAAACATGGAATTGAGTTTTAATGAGAAATGACCTTTTATTTTGGAATAATAGTCAAATCTAAGTTCATATTTGGTTTCCACATCATACTAGGATTCCTCAGATTTAATTTCCATGATATCCTAATTATACCAATAATATGATACCAAAAAGAAGTATTATCATCTACATTAAATATCATCATTGTTTGTTCATCAAATGTCTGATCTAAGGGTCCAGTAATGTAGAGGACATTTTTCCATGTCTGGGGGTATTTTTGGGGAATTATTTGGATAAGGGAGCTGTTTATAATATATTTTCTAAGGTCAGGTTTATATATATTAGAAAATATAAATATTTACCTCAAAAGTTGGTCGGATCCAAACCAAGATCCGCTACCTCTAGGATCCATCGACCCACAACTCTAGGAATCATTTTCCCATTCATCCTTGCATCTGTGTCGTTCAGTTTCTACAGTCGTCGTGGCCTGGGTTCACAGCGAGAGCCTCGCCTTTGCTAGCATCAGACTTGAAGTCGGATGAGCACTTCGGCTTTACCACTAAGCCCAAGGGAATCCATCAGCACCGTGTTGTAGGATCCCAATCTTGCTAGGTGGTTGTATCCCCCATGCGATGTGAGGTGCTCTGTTTTCTCTACAAAACAGAGCCCATCTCTTACGGCTTCAGTGAGGTCACGACGACTCTCTCTCCAGAAACCTTCAAAACCACGTGGCCCTCTGGATTTAGCACCGCCATCTCAAATTGGTGGGGGGGGTCAGAGAGGATGGTGAATGAGAAGGTGCGACATCATCTAAGTATGAGGTAGGGAGCAGAAGATAATGTATGAAGGTGATGGAGGAGAAGGATGATTCTAGATACTGAGATCACACCTCAACGATGAAGTTTTTAGTGGCTATGATGACTTGTAAGTGGTCTGAGTATCCCAACTAGTAGTCAAGGCAGTACCTATCGCAGGATGTCAAGGTTTGCCGAGATCTGTAGCCTCTAACCCGATGCCGGAAGAGGTATTAATAGGTGTCTGCGGCTGTTGTGAAAGCCAAAAAGAATGAAGAATGTATTTATCCATGCCAAGCAGGATGATGATGAAGCTTGGCATGCTGGAAGAAGGCTACTGTAGTTGTTGGATTGCGTTGACACCATGGCATGAGATGATGGCCTGTGATGGATGATGGAGAAGGTGGGGATGAGGACTTCAATGTACCAGATGCACCTCAGAGGCAAGGGAGCTCAAGGTTGTTCTGTAACGCTGCAATAGGCCTTCCTCTCTGTCTTCAATCATGGAGGTGGATTCGTCTGGTGTTATGTTGATCAACATGAAACACAATGGCTTCCGTAGACAATGTAGGAACGTCGCGATGACTAGTTTCTCAAGAGTCCAGATTGTGGCAACCTTCTTGGCCACCTACTCCTTAGTTCTTGGATCTAGGAGACTATCAGATATGTACAACTAAGCTCATGTGATACAAAGTTAATATATCCTAGTATAATTCTTGATCTCAATAAGTCAAATCAACCAAAGATCTAAAACTTCAATATGTATTTATTTGACATCAAACTCTAACGTTGATTCATATGTATATAATTCCTCAAAAGAAATTAGCTCACTACTCACTAGTTCACTAAATGAATGATTGGTCTCATGAGATCTTAATCAATTAGTAAGGGTATTAATTCACAATTGAATTAAATTAGGCATCATAGTCCTCTATTGTATCTCAAAACACCTAATTTGGGTGAAGGAATCCATGATTGTATTACCAATTCCTCAATTTGGTATTTGTCCTATATATAGAATGCTTCTTTCAAATATTGTATTAGTTATTAAAACTCAAAAATCTAGGTTATCACAATTGGGATTTTGTGCATACATGTGATGAAATATATAGTCTAAATGAATCCGTGAGATAAATAAGAAATAATGAACAATTTTCTAAAATATTTCTGAGTGTTGAGTGACCAAGAAATTAAATAAGAATTATTTTTTCTTTTCTTGGAATCCAATTATTCCGATACCAAATGAGTGTAATATGACCTAATACTTGGCATGTTACAATATAATGACTAAAAGAAGATAAATGCAAGTTTTAGGATAATTAGGTGCTTATTTATAATCGTAGAACCTAAATGAAGAGAATTATTGATGATCAAGAAAAGGGTATCTATCGTATCTCTTTCAAGACCAAACCTTTCCTAGACTAGGATGAGACTATTGTGAAGAAAATCCTAAAATTTAGCAATGATTGGATAATTTTACTGTCATATACAAATTTTAAAAGTTTTATTATAAAGAGAGGATATCAATCTCAATTTATATGGATAATGTATATGTCACAACAAAGTTCAAATAAACCACGAATTAAGGGGGGCATGACAAGGATGTGATATCATGTGTGATCATTGGATTTAGATTCAACAGTTCCTGGA
Source organism: Alisma plantago-aquatica (assembly GCA_963693085.1). NCBI lineage: Eukaryota > Viridiplantae > Streptophyta > Magnoliopsida > Alismatales > Alismataceae > Alisma > Alisma plantago-aquatica. Next base: position 519,598,217 of record OY856415.1, read on the forward strand.
TCATCTTCAACCCACAACCAAAGTCCAATGGTAGTGGGACTACCATACATTGATCCCCAACCTCGTTCTCCCTCGTTTCTAGATCATTCCTCATGAAATAAAGTCCATTGAACTTTGGAGAGAGAGATGAGTCCATCGACTCTGATCTTTATTGCTATCTTGAAGTGTAGAAATAACACCCAACTGATGGGCAGATTAGTTCCTAGAGCCCAGAGTCACATGGGTTATCTCAACCCTTTTTTCCTATATAAGCAACCTAGTTGACCCTTTGCAGCTCGATAAACTTCATCTTTCCCCCAATTGAATCCCAACTACCCACCTTCTAGCTTGTCCATCTCCAACCTGTTGTTGAAACATTGGACATGTTGCTTGTGTTTTGTAGTAGAGTCCTATGTGTCATCCCCATACTCTTAGGTCCTTGGTGGTGTTTTGTAGATGTTGTATGTCATGATGATGGCTTTGGTTGTATTCCTTGTTGTATAGGTATGGCATGTACATGTGAACATGTTACCTTATATGATAGGTTGTATACGTGAAATAGGTGGTGAGCCCATGAACAAGATTATATATATATATATATATATATATATATATAGAGAGAGAGAGAGAGAGAGAGGTCGTACATTGAATACCCACGCGGTCGCTACTCGGCAGCCAAAAAAGTAACTCTTCTGGTCATAAAAGTAATTTTGCTATCAAAAAAGTAACTATTTTGATAAAGAAGTACTATGCGACTAAAAAAGTAAATCTGTGAAAAATACACAACATATGTGTATATAACTGTGTTTTTGTGTTTTCTGTTGCAAACCTAACTATCTATGCATGAAACTTTACATTTTGCAAGGTAAAGTAACCCTCTACATGATAAAAGTAAGAAACTCAAAAAAAGTATATATGTATATATATCGGAATTAGGTAAATTTTATTCTGAAACCCTCAAGCAAATAGCTTTTGGGACAAAGATACAATGTAGTCCTCATCACTACATTACTCACCCAAATAAAGAAATTACTATTCTATCTATCTATACATTGAATTCTATTGTATATAACTTTGTTGATTTTACTAGCTAGCCCCTCTGCCTCCTTCTTCTTTGCATTGTGATTCCTGCTATTCCTCTCCCTCCAAATATGAAAGTAGAGAGCTGACAGCACCATCTTTTCCATCTTGTTCTGAGTGGTGATCATTCCTTCTGCTTCAATCAACTTCTTTGGCTTGAGCTTTTGTTGAATTCTCAGTAGTTCCCATACCTTTCTTGTGTATCTACATGACTCGAAGATATGTGCCTTCGTCTCATGTTCCTCCTCACAAAGAAAGTAGGTATCATCTATTCCATGATACCATTTTGTGATTTTGTCCAGGGTAGCAAGTGAATTATGCACTGCCCTATATAAGCACATGTCCCATTTGGGGACTCCAATGTCAGACCAGATATACTGTGAGCCGTGTAGTTCAGTCTTCAGTTGAATAAGCTCCCATATTCTGTCTTGTTTCTCCTTCACCGTCCAGGACCCTCTTTCATCGTCAATGTTCTTGATTTCTTGCCATACTTCTGTCATTCTATTTATGACTCTAGAATAGCCTTCCCGGGTCCTCGGTTTGAAATCCAAACCTTTAGGATAGCGTGTCCTCATCCATTTTGCCCACAGGGAGTCGTTCTGCAAGTATTTGAAAATTCGTTTTGTTGTGCCCCAATCAGCTATGATTCTAAGGGTTTTCAGACCCACCCCACCTTCCTCATTAGGCCTTACCAGTCTGCTATACTTCATTGGGTAGACTGTACTAGCCCAAACAAAGTTTGATATAGTAATCTCCATTCTGTCCAGGATCGCCCCTGGGATTTCTCCCTGTTGAGCCCAAAAGATCAACATACCTTCAATTGCAACCTTTGTCAAGGTAATTCTTTCTGTTATGGATGTTTTCGTCACAGGCCATTTGCTAATCAGTTCATCGAGTTTGTCAGAACACTCCACAAAGTCACTGATTTTCAGATTTCCTCCAGCCAACGGGAAGTCGAGGTATTTGGTAGGGAGTTTTCTCACTGTGATGCCCATCGCCACTACAATATTTTTTGTTATTTGCTCACAATTCTTGGATAAGAATAACTGTGTCTTTTATATATTTGTCTTCAAACCAGTGTCATCACCGAACCTCTTCAAGAGTTGCTTCAAGTGAGTCATGTATGTAGCCATTGCCTGTAGAAAAACCAGCACATTGTCCATTGAAGTTCCTCCTCCTCCATACCCTCTGCTTCCTCGTAGATTTTATTGTAGAGTTTCGCGTAGAATTGCATAGCTTCCCTTCCCAGGTCCTCTTGGCTATTGAGTGTTTTGACCTCCTCATCGATCAGCTCAGCGATAGTGTTAAGTGCTTCTCTGTGCTTTATTGCGTTATGGTAGATTTTTATATTTCGATCCCCATCTTGGATCCACTTCTATCTACTCCTCTGCCATAGGAAGCTCTCCTCCACCTTTTTTAAATACTCCAAGATGTGTTTGAGTTCTAACTCTGCATTGATTAGAGTTGGGTTAAGCGGGTCCCTAAGCAGTTGACTTCTGACCTCCATTAACTCCCTCTTATTTGCTTCAATAAGTAGGGGGTGTTAACGTGCTCCTTTGACCACTTCTTGATTGCTCCTTTTAGCCTCTTGAGTTTGTTGGCGAAGACATAGATTGGGTTTCCCTGGATAGGTTCACCCCAACTCTGTGCCACCAGGTCTTTATAGCCCTCCCACTTTGTCCAGAAGTTGATGAATCAGAAAGGTATGTTACTCCTAGCTTTCCCCCTCAGTTGCATTAGCAAAGGTGCATGATCACTTATATATGTAGACATAGCCTTGATTCTAGTGTTACCAAACATATCCAGCCATCTTGTGTTGACTAGAGCTGTGTCGAGCTTGGATGCAATTCTTTTCCCTGGTTTGCCTTCGTTATTCCATGTGAATGTATCTTCCCCTTGCATAGGCAAATCACGTAGCTCCACCTCATTAATTAGTTGATTGAATGACCTCAGAACCACCTCAGGTACCAACCTACCTCCCCTCTTCTCCTCTTGAATTTTGACATTATTGAAATCTCCCATGATCAGCCATGGGAGGTTCATCCATTTTGCTTGTGCCAGCAACTCCTTCTACAAGGACTGTCTTTGCGTGTGCAGATTGAAGGCGTAGACAACTAAAAAGAAAATCTTTAGACCACCCTTATTAGTTCAGATAGACGAGATGACTTGATCGTCATTGACCTCCACCTCCACCTCCCAAGCATTTGGGTTCAATCCTAAGCAGATTATGCCCAGTTCGATTGAATTATGGTTAGTGATGTGTTTCCATCCCATAGGGAAAATCGAGGTAACACTCCTACTGTTAAATCTCTTTATCTTCATCTCCAAGATAGCCTCCATTGAGACACCACTAGATTTAATCCAGTTCCTCACCTTACGTCTCTTGTCAGGGTTGCAAACCCCCTTGACATTCCACATGAGAACAGACATTAAGGGACTTTAACTTTTGTTCCTGGTATGCCTACCAGGCTCCCTCTCCTTCTCCCCTACTGGAGTCTTCTCCTTCTCCTTAGATTTGTCTTTCCTCCTCTATATATGTATGTATATATATGTATATATGTATGTATGTATGTATATATATATATATAATGTATATATGTATATTGTAACGACCCTGCCTCTCGGTAACCTCCAATTAAGGGAGACCTGAAGGTCAGAGCCATTATCCCAATTAACAGGGTCAAAGGTTTGATAAATAATCAGTAATAATTATAAAATTCTACCAAACTATACTAAAAGCTAGAATAAAATAAAATTTTGCATACCTTTTTTTTAACTTGGATATCTAACATCTATCCACATCTGGACTCCTTTCTAACTAATCCTCATTTGTACTTTAATTCTTATTTAATTCCACATATGCCGCTTTACTATTTTTCCTTTTCAATCTGGCACCTAAAACACTGACAAACAAAACATCGGTCATCATATCGAAATAAGCTGGTATGTGGGGACAACCAAAATTTCACAAATATGGCTAACAATCTAATTATCACAATCAAGTTAATTAACAAGCCAATTTACACTTTCAGTGTGACATTCTCCACCACTTTTTCCCTAACTCCGACATACCCACCTTAGGGTTTCTCTTTTTCCAATGACTTAAGGCCACCTTCTCAATCCTGAGCTTGGTGCCTGGGGTCACCTCTCATAGTGCCCATTAGTCATTCTATAAAGACCACCTTCTCAATCCCGAGCTTGGTGTCTGGGGTCACCAGTCATGGTGCCCATGGGTCTTCCCTCCTGGGCTTGACCTTTTGGCATCATCCATCAGGGTGGCATGTAGATGCGAGAATACACACTTATACTATTATTTTGATAATCATAGTGACTTTTTGATTTGCAAGCATGAACATCCAGACTGATAGATTGCATTCAATGTGATTAATCATCTGGAAAACCTTCAGGAAACTAATGCGATTAATCATAATTAACCACATACCTGTCAAGTTGTCTTGAATGTAGAAATAATTCAACCAATTAAGAAACCAAGCAAGCACACACAAGTTGATCCTGAAATAGGCATCCAATTTTTCTATCATTAATCATGTCATCATGGTATATTAATCCTAGTTGTTTCCTAGGGTTATTAGTCCTTTTTAGGGTTTTGATCACAGTTAGGGTTCCACTTCATTTTTATTACTTTAAACCCTAATTTTATCAAATTACTTACAAACCCAAATTATTTCATCTTTCTTTCACAAAAGATCCTAAGATCATCTTTTAGCAACATGAAACCCTAATTTCGGATTATAAATACTTTTGTTTCCTTTTACTCATATTTAGGGTTTCTAAGCATATTAACTATCATATTAGGTTTAAAACCCTAAAACTTGCAATTTTATCTTCAAAACAGGTTAAGATTCATCTTTATCATTAAACAAGTTAACCATGCTCGAATTAACCTATTTGCAATATTAAGTTTATCCTTTATCATCAATTAAGGTTTCTAACCACAAATTAATACCTTTTTCATCAAAATAATACACTTTTGTTAAAAGAGACATATTTAGGCTTTCAAATTATTTTTAGATTATTCCTCATATTTTTTTGATCAACTTTCATGTATAACACTTCTTCATATGCATTTTCTATCTATTTCTACAATTTTTACAAGAAAAGCCTTTTTCTAACTTAATAGGATCGGAGAGGAAATTACCAAAAAATAGGCGGACACTTGATCTGTGGACTGGTTGTCCGCTCCTCGGATCTGATGGTCACGGTTGCGTGTGCATAAAAAAGTCGCTCCTGCTCAGGAGCATTGGATCTAGCCTGAGACCACCGTGGACCACGATCGGACATCGGTGGATTGTCGTCTACCTCCGACTGTGCGACGAATCACAGTCAACTAGCCAGTTGACTTCGAACTCCAGGCCATTAGCAGGAAATCCAAGAAGCCAAGAAGCTTCTCCGTCATCTCCCAAACTCGATGTGCTGCTCAATTGCCCAAACAAACTTGACCTTCACCTTGAACTACTCACCGGAACTCTACCGTGGCTCACTGATTGCAGAGGGGGGTAGGTCTGGTTAGAACTGGCAATTGAAGGCGTCATTCCATTTGTCGTCGTGCTCCGCAGCGATGGGGATGGTGTTTAGGGATGCTGGTACACTCGAGTGCCCTCCCTTATATAGGGATAAATCATTGGAGTCCTGTGATTTGGGGGTTTCTCCCGTGGTCGATGATAGCCCTCAAAGTTAGGGTCTAGATCCTTCAGAATGATCTCCCAAATCTGATGGATTTGTTAGTTCATCAAATCATCGCTTCAAAACTGAGAAAATCAAATTCCTAAATCATCTCCTAGTCCCATTGGAACTTGGGGTAGACAACGCACAGCTGCCCTTGGATTCGCGGTCCCCTAGACCACACGGTCATCCAATGACCATCATTGCTCCCCTCTATTGCAATTATCTAAAAATGAGTTAAAAAGGGTAATTTAACATGATAACTTGGAAAATTCATTTCTCTCTTATCATTTAACATTTTCTTCTCAAATTTTAGGGAAAACTCCATCTTGGCATTATCTAACCATTAATTAAAGTTGAAGGTTAAATTCCAACAGTTGAGAGTGTTTCCTTCACATCCAAGTTATTCATTAATTAATCCAAAATCAATTAGTATTCCTTTTCCCTTTGCCATTATCTTGTTATTTTGGGTCCCTCGGACCTCAAGAAATCCTAAAGGCATGAATTTCCATATTGGGGAATATCTACTTGCCTTTATCCTCTTATCTATTTATATTTCACATATTTATCCCCTTTTTTGCATTTTCTCTTTCTTCTTATTCATTTCTTTAGTAAAATATCTCTCCTCGATGATTTATCTTTATCTCACTTTTTAATTTCCTTATTATAATTCCTTTTAACATTAGAAACCTTATGGATACGAAAATCCACCAAGGATAACTCAATCATGCCTCTTTCCTCTTATTTCGCATATTTTATCATTGTTTTCAATTTCTTTATTAATAAGGAAATATTTTATTGATCTTTTCTTTTCTTGTTGCATTTTCTTTACAACTTTGGACTCGTTACAACCCAAGGAACCCAAGAGGCATGAAATCCAACTTTGGATTATATTATTTTGCCTTCTAGAGGTTTCTACATCTTTCTTTTCTCCATTTCTTATTTTCTCAAATAATAGAGTTTCTTTTGTCTTTTCCTTGTTATTGGGCCCAATAGCCAATAAAGCCCACAAAACAATCAGCAAGGCTATTGTAGACGAAATCATTTATTCAAAACAAATTATATCCTTATTTGTTCAAATATCTTTAATAGGAGAAATTACATTCCTCACCAAAAGAACCCAAAAATTGGGGTTGTAACATTATATATATATATATATATATATATATATATATATATATATATATATATATATATATATATGTATATATATGTATATATATATATATGTACATATATATGTGTATATATATGTATATATATGTATATTATATATATATGTATGTATATATATATATAGGGCATTCATTGAATACCCATGCAGGTAACCTGGATTTTCGCTACCCATCGGTCCTGAATGTAACCATAAAGCAAATAAAGTAAATGGAAGGACCAAAAAGTAACTATGTTGATAACAAAGTAAGTATATAACTATAAAAGTAAAACCAGGTAGAATACACAGAAAATATATATGTAATTGTATTTTGAAATCTACTGTTGCAAATGGAACTATCTATGCATGAAAAGTAATATTTTGTAAGGTAAAGTAACCCAGTACAAGTTGAAAGTAAGAAACTTGAAAAAAAGTAACTCAAATAGGGGGTGAGTAGCTATCCGTAAGGGTATTAAAGATGAGCCCATATATATATATATATATATATATATATATATATATATATATATATATATATATATATATATATATATATATATGTATATATATATATACACACACAAATATATATATATATATATATATATATATATATATATATATATATATATACATATGGGCGTTCATTCAATACCCATACGGAAGCCTGGATTTCACTACCCGTTTGCCCAAAAAGTAACGAAAATGTCAGAAAAGTAACTTGATGAATAAAAAAAGTAACTATATAGCTAAAAAAGTAAATCTGGGCAGAATACACAACACACACACACACACACACACACACACACACACACACACACATATATATATATATATATATATATATATATATATATATATATATATATATATATATATATGAGTCCGTTTTCATTGCCCGCGCGGGTACTGTAGTGGGGCTACCCATTTATGAAAACGTGGTGGCATGTATTGTAAATAATCCAAAAAAAATCAAGGGCGCGCGACTTACAGAAGAAGCACATTTGCAACTGATTCTCCACCAGAGATTCCCAAAATCCGCCGTCTTCCCGCTCCAGAACTCCCGAATTCATCCGCATTCCCAAAATCGTCAACCCCGACAGTCGAATTCTTCGGCCTCTGGTCTGTACTTGCGCTGTTGTGTGTGGCGTTCTTCTCCGCTGCAACATTCACCGCAGTTTCCGCCGCAACTGCATTTTCCAGTCTCTGCCGCTGAGATCAAAATGGGGAAAACAAAGGTAAAAGCAAAGAAGGCGACAAGAAAGGGAAGTACAAAAATAACGGAAAGTTAAGATTTGTTGAGCAAGCACTATGAAGATGTGGACAACATGCTAGAAGATGTAGCTACAACCATACTGCAAGGAGATGAAATGGGCAAGAGTATTGAAGAGCTGAGAAAAGAAAAGAAAGTTAAGAAGAATAAATACAACATTGAGAAAACTGACACTCTCCAGAAGACTGCTGGAGATGACAACACATCAGGGGAGAAACCAGCCGATGAGGTTACTGAGAAACAATTGGATGTAGTGCATGAAGAGATTGAAGAGCCAGAAACTGAAAACGAATCAGGGAAAAAACAAGTCGATGACGTTACTGACAAACAATTGGCTGTAGTGCATGAAGAGACTGAAGAGCAAGAAACAGAAGATGATGAAGAAGTTGAACTGGATGAAGCAGAAGATCGCAAAAGAAACCAGAATAATACTTTGGAACAAAAAACCAAGCAAAAAGGAAAAGCAAAAATTGCAGAAGAAGGTAATATTGATTATTTTTACCCTTATATACGAATGTGTAACTTGCTGGACTAAAGAGTAACAGTGCTGACTATAGAGTAACTTTGATCACAGTAATTATCCTGAAAAGTAACCTTGATCCAAGAAAAGTAACTAGATGAACCAACAAGTAACTATATCGACATGAAAGTAACTCTCTGTTCCAAAAAGTAACTGTTATACATCAAACAGTAACTTTGTTCCAAGAAGAGTAACTAGATGAACCAACAAGTAACTATATCGACATGAAAGTAACTATGTGGTTCAAATAGTAACTGTTATACATCAAACAGTAACTTTGTTCCAAGAAACGTAACTAAAGTAACTGGAAAGTAACATTGATCCAAGAAAAGTAACTAGATGAACCAACAAGTAACTATATCGACATGAAAGTAACTCTCTGTTCCAAAAAGTAACTGTTATAAATCAAACAGTAACTTTGTTCCAAGAAGAGTAACTAGATGAATCAACAAGTAACTATATCGACATGAAAGTAACTATGTGGTTCAAATAATAACTGCTACAGATCAAACAGTAACTTTGATCCAAGAAAGCTAAACCGCATTTGCAAATCTGATACTGTACTATGTAACTCTAAAAAATGAATAGTAACTCTGAAAGTTAAAAAGTAACTACCTGAAAACAAGAGTAGATGTGACGGATAGAAAATAACATGTTGAACTGAAAAAGTAACACTGAAATCTAAAAAGTAACTAGATAAATTAACACAAACTTTTTCATATATATGTAGGTACAGGAAAGCTTTTCCATAGATGCTACATAAAAGGTTACAACAGCATACAAAACATCATGTTGTATAGCACTGATCAAATGAGGATGATGAAGTCAACCACATTTGCAAATCTGATAGCCATGCCTCATCTTACTGTAGATGTAACTCTTTTAGAAGATCTGATAGAGAGATATGTTGAAGACGACAAGTTCATGTTAGCATTAGGTTTTGAGGCGAGGATGACTGTAGACGATGTAGGAGTGATACTAGGTTTGCCTAGTAAAGGTATGGATATAGTTCCACGAAAGCAATCACAGATTGTAAGAAAAATATGGGAGGATTTTGCTAATGCAACAAGAGGAAAGGATACAGTTGGTGAAAGTAGTAAGAAAATAAAAGAGAAGGATGTGTTACACAAGGAGAACTTGAGTAAACTCTGGTAGGAATTTGCAAATAATGACTCTGAAGAAAACTACCAAAATATGTGTCGTGCATGGATGTTGCACTTGTTAGCAACATTCCTTTTACCGGACACTAGCTATTGTGCCCCCATTTACCTTCTACATTATTTGGATGATGTAACTGCTACAGGGAAGTTAAACTGGGCAAAGTTAGTGCACGGGAGCATATTCAAGAAAATGAAAGTTTTAAGTGAGAATATAAGGATGAGAAGAAGAGGGGAAACAAGCAAAAGAACACTCTACACAACTAGATGTGTAATGTGCTTGTGTGTAAGTGACACATTTCATAGTTACTTTGGTTACATTAAACAACCATATATGAACATTTAAAACACTGATTTATACTTTTCTTGTCAACACAGGTCTGGGCTTATGAGTTAATAGGGATAGCAGAGCCTACATTCTTTGAAGCAAAACCACGAATAAAAAGATGGGAAACTCCTGTTAAGATGGTGAAAGATTTTAAAAGTTTGGACAATGACAATGTAAGAATCAGTGTGGGTAAAGTGAAAATAAATATGCCAAATAATATAAAAGCTTTATAATAAATTGATAACTTTTGTGCACAGGTTTCTGCAGTGTTGAAGAAGGATGACAATGATGATTGGGAAGCTGCAAAGGCAGTGATAGATTTGCCTTATTATCTCACAGCAAATAAAGCCCAGAGCAAGGTAGTTAGTAATAAGATACTTACATCATATAACACAAGCAGAGAAGTCTTAGGAAGCTTGGAGAATAGAATATTGATTCTTGAGGACGAGCTGAGAATGCAGAAGGAAACATGCAACAGAATTGCACTAGAAGCTTTTACTGCTCTAAGAGTAGAAAACGAGCAGTTGAAGAGAAGACTAGAGGAAGTTGAATCTGGAAATAGATTGCTAAGGATCCAAGCTGACAATTACAAGCGTTCACAATCTGTAGCTACACCAACTCCCAATTTCATTGAGAATGAAAGTTGGCATTTAGTGATCTGAAGAAAAATTTGTTGGAAGTGGACCAACATGGACCTACACAAGAAAGACCAAGATTGAGCAAACTTAAACTAAGGAGAAAGTTAGTGGAGAAAATGACAGAAAATGTACCAAGAGATTCAAAGAAAGTAGAAGAAGTTCCATCTGAAGAAACCAAAGAACCAGCACAAGATGAAATGGAAAAAGATCCATCTAAAGAAGATCCAAATGAAGAAAAAAACACAGAAATAAAAGAACAACTAGCAGATAAAACAGAGCTCACAGAAGATGGAATGGAAAGCATAATGATGGATATAGACAATGAAGTTGGAGTGAATGAGAAGGATGTAAATTTTGGTGAAGTTGAGATGAAAATAACTAAAATGTTGAGAAAGAGGAAGGGGAAGATGCAGACGGTCATTGGGAGCATAGAGGAAAATATCAAGATAAGAAGGCATGCATAGGTAAAATTTGTTTAGTAATGGTGCTCGTTCCATCAATGAAGCAACAGTTTGAACTGTAAAGTAAAATATGTCATCCATAAAGTAACTATGTTAATATAAAAAGTAACTGTGATAATGATATGGTAATATTATGGAATGTAAAGCAATATTATGGACTAAACAGTAGAGTAACTGCAATAAAATATGTCTTTTACATAGACTACTAACCAAAATTTGTACTTCAAAAATAGAAAAAGAATTCGACATTCAGAGGATTCGAGCACTTTAGACCAAAGGAGATGCAAGAGGATGTGAAAGAATTTATTGACAACATTGATGAAGTGTAAGTAGATACTTTTTAAAGTTCTATCAGTCACATGTTTATTATGTATTACTTGATCAATCCATAAATTTCTGTCTCACATCTTCAGTATGAATTCTTTTGAAAAAAAAATAAAAATGCACAGGTCAAGAAGAGAATGGATTTTTGGAAAGGACGCATGGTGCACGGCAAAGGACTTATCAGCTCTATTGTTTAAGGATAAGATGATGCAGTCACCTGTAAGTAATGGAATATTAAACATTTATTACGAAATTATAGATTGCTAATTGATGCTTGTGCATTTTCAGATAATGGATTGTTTTGTACAAATGTTGAAAGAGACAACAAGCAGAAAGAGGAAGAAGGGACAACTTTCATGGCATTGCTTAAGCACTTATGTTCCGATAAGACAAATAGGCTATCACACTAGATTACATTTATCACAACAAGGCCACTAAAGGTTGTAGAAAAGTAATTCACAATATTTTTTTTACAGCAAAAGCTAAACATGATGGTGGATGAGATAACAATCAAAGAGATTGATATGCTGTCACCACTCTTCAATGTACCTGAAAAGGAATTCATGACAATGGACTCTGTGTTTACAATACTTAACAATGACAATCACTGCATTTGCTAGAAGCAAGTTTTAGGGATGGGGTGCACAGGTCTTATAACTCAATGTCAGGAAGTTTAAAATCTGAGAGAGAAGTGAATAGATGGGTAAGGAACAAAAAAGAAAAACTGTTAGAAAACAGTTGAATGAACTAGTGTAGGTTACATTATACTTATGAATGTTTTGTTGTGCATGCAGGTGGGGTTCGTTCATGAATTCTTCAGGGGGTTGCCTGAGCGTGGAAGTCAACTGTCTCAATGGCCAATAGAGTACCCTGATTGCCCCCAGCAAGAAGATGATGATGTTGATTGTGGAGTCTATGTTATGAAGTATCTGGAATGCTTAGTGAATGGAAAGGAAATGAACTTCACGAGCAAAGACATCCCTGCAATAAGGGCAGAGATCTTCCAAACAATGATGAAGAAGGGGAGACTGCAGCCAGTTGAAGAACATACTAGAGATCAACAAGAGACCAAAGAAGGAGCAGGTGACAAGCATAACAAAGAAAAAGAAGAAGATGTTGTGCCAAGTCTGAATGCTTGGCTCAAGTCAGATTAAAAAGAACTCTTAGATAAACAATGTAGTATCACAATGAGAAGTGTATGTTACAGAAATTGAAGTAAACTCTGCAACCAGTACTATATGTAAATGGTTATGGTTATGTTTTGTTACTTTTTGTTTGACATTCGAACCTATAGGTTCATCAGTTATATGTGTATATGGTTATGGAATGCAAGGCTTATGTTACAAAATCTAAAGTAAACTCTGTAAAGTTGTTTTAATGATAATTACTGTGATCAGCATGTTCTCATTGCATGAGTGTAGTAACTCTCTTCCGAACATAAAAGTAAATATGTATCCTGAAAAGTAACCTTGATCCAAGAAAAGTAACTAGATGAACCAAAAAGTAACTATATCGACATGAAAGTAACTCTCTGGATGAAAAAGTAACTCGTTTGACAAAGAAGTAACCTGTGTGATGTATAACGTAACCTATGGATCAAAAAGTAACTCGTTAAACAAAAAAGTAATTTCTGTGATGTATAACGTAACTCTCGGGATCAAAAAGTAACTCATTTGACAAAAAAGTAATTTCTGTGATGTATAACGTAACTCTCTGGATGAAAAAGTAACTCGTTTGACAAAGAAGTAACCTGTGTGATGTGTAACGTAACTTATTGAACCGGGAAAGTAACTCGTTCAGCAAAAAAGTAACTGAAAAGTAAATATGTAAAACAAAAAGTAACTCCCTGAGAAGGAAACTAACTCGATGAACTAACAACTAACTATATCGACATGAAAGTAACTCTCTGGATGAAAAAGAAACTCTATTGACAAAGAAGTACCATGTGTGATGTATAACGTAACTTATTAAATCGGGAAAGTAACTCATCCAACAATAAAGTAACTTGTGCGATATATAACATAACTTATTGAATCGAGAAAGTAACTCAACAAATAAAAAAGTAACTATGTAAACACCAACAAAAGTAACCTTCGAAAATCTGTAACTTATCAAAAATAGTAGAATGTCTGCAAACTCTACTGTGCATCTTTTCAACACCAAGAAAAGTAACCTTCAAAAATCTGTAACTTATCAAAAATAGTAGAAAATTTGCATAACTTAACAAAAATAGTAGAATGTCTGCAGACTCTAGTGTGCATCTTTACAAAGATAAGTCCTTACAAAACGGAACACAGATCACTGCTACCCTCATTTCAGCCTTTCACCAAGAGCTCTCATTTCGCCCTTTCATCCAGTGCTCTCATTTCTTTGCAGCACCAACACGAACAACCTACCTTCTTCACAGCCAAATTCTTCACAAACTACCTTCTTCACAGCCTACCATGGAGCCGTTCATCCAACCCATCAACTACACCATTGATGACAAGACAATATAATCCATTCAACTTCCTATAGAATGGAACCATCTCCATTTTCACATCAATCCAGGCAAGACCACCTTCCTAATCGGAAACTAGTCTTTCTAGATAACCCTTATGCAGAATAAAAATGGGTCACTTTCAACTGCTAAGGGCTGGAAAATGATGATCGCACAGCTCAGTCTTCGCAAAGGTTGGATCATCTACCTCAAGCCAACTGATCACCAGACCATCACAGCATGGATCATAGATAAGTACTTAGAAACACCAACTGAGCTTATTCCACTCTTCAGAATGCTTGGCGACAAAGTATACTCTGGATCGGAGGACTCTGCAGACCAGCTCTTCGTAAGGGACATATACCAAGCAGCACCGAGATTAGCTGTAAATCCCATTCAGGTTGACTCATCCACAACATCGGACAACTCAACATCTGCAGGAGACACTGCTTCTTCTTCTGTCTAGCATTCCGTTCACAAATAGAAGTCTGAATGCATGAAAGAATAGTAACTTTGAGGTTAAAAAAAGTAACCTTCGCAGAAGGAAGATCAGCTGTTTATGATTATGGTTTGTTACTTTTTGTTTGACATTAGAACATATGGGTTCATCAGTTCTGTGGGTATATAATTATGTTTTGTTGCTTTGTGTTTGGCATTTGGACACTATCAGTTTGATATTAGTTGAATGTTTGTATAACTTTAGCTGGTTGTTGTTGTTATGTTGTGTTTGGCATTTGGACACTCAGTTATAGTACATCAGAAACTCTGTGTTACAAAAAGTAACTGCTACACATCAAACAGTAACTTTGATCCAAGAAGAGTAACTAGATGAACTAACAAGTAACTATATCGACATGAAAGTAACTCTGTGGTTCAAAGAGTAACTGCTACAGATCAAACAGTTACTTTGATCCAAGAAGAGTAACTCGATGAACTAACAAGTAACTATAACGACATGAAAGTAACTCTGTGGTTCAAAGAGTAACTTCTACAGATCAAACAGTAACTTTGATCCAAGAAGAGTAACTAGATGAACTAACAAGTAACTATATCGACATGTAAGTAACTCTGTGGTTCAAAGAGTAACTGCTATAGATCAAACAGTAACTGGTGCACACAAAAGGTAACTGGTGCACACAAAAGGTAACTGGTGCACACAAAACGTAACTGGTGCACACAAAACGTAACTGGTGCACACAAAATGTTTGATTTAGATAAAAATAGTAACTCTGAGCTGCAAAAAGTAACCTTCCAAAATACAAGTAAGTTATTGATTTAGGAATAACATATCACACAACAAACAAATTTTGGATGATCCTTATAAAAGATTTAAATTGGATACAATTGAAGCTACACAGTACATCTTGGCCATTGCAATTACATCACAATTTGACATGTCTCACCCACTAAACAATTGGATACCATTATATTCAAATATCAATTACAACTTTCACACAGTACATCTTGGCCATTACAATTACACCAGAATTTGACATGACTCACACACTAAACAATTGGATACCATTATAGTAAAACTAGTGAATAAATCAACTTCAATAACAACATTGTCAACAGTAGCAGAAAATTCGCAGCTTCATGAAGCAGACCATAGCAGACCACAGCAGCAGTAGCATCAAATCTGCAACTTCAGTAACCCATACGACCCACAGCAGACCACAGAAGCTGAATTCAAACACACACCTATTTCTTTAATGGGCAGTTTCTGCTTTCATGGTTAACACCATATTGTAAACAATTCTTGCACTATCTCGTTTTATATTGAGAAATTTCAACTCCAGATTTAATCCGCACATCAGTAGATCTAGGTCTACCTTTAGTTTTACAAACACTGGGAATATGGTCCTTGACAGCAGAAGAAGAAGCTGTATTCGAACCAGTTACACCAACATCATCAACATCTAATTCCAACAGCTCCTTTCACAAAGCAATGAGTTTTTCAAGACACATATGTATAGCGTTGTTCCTACATGCTATATTAACAATTGAATTGCAAGCAGATACCAACTGCAGTCTCTTCCCAGTGGATAGCTGCATGATAGATGATTTGCCAAAAATAAAAGGATGATCTCTATATCCTTTAGTCCACCTCTTCAGTATATATGGCTCAGGAAGATTGCAAAAATCACGACTCCTTAGATAAGAAAGTATGTGTCTACATGGAATTGCTTTGAATTCTAACATGAAACAATTGCATGATACCATACAAGTGGATGAGTCTTTCTTTAAAAGACGAGGAAAACAAGAACCACCAAGACGATATACCTCAAACTCAACATCATCAGAAGTTTCTTTTACATTATATACCATACTTTGATGAACTTCAGCTTGAAAGATCTTAAAAATTGCCTTGGTGTATATACCTCTCATTTGCTCCTCCAAAGGCCATACTGATGACAAAGGAAGATTGATGTAATCATCATCAAAATCTTTGAAATTTTCAATCTCCCGCACATGAGAGTAGGCAGTCTCTAAGGAACATACAAGTTCAAAAAGCGTTTTCCTACTGTTGACATGACTTCGAATGAAAGCATTCAAGCTCTCACTTCTTTGTGTTGTCCTCATACCAGCAAAGAAAGAATCCTGCATAAAACATGGGACCCAATCCCACCGCATAGCATACATATCAGAAAGCCAACTAATTTGTAATAGGTCATTATCTTCAACTACAGAATTCCACCTCTCTTCAAATGTGTCTGTATCATCTGTATTCCATACACAATCATTGAAAGAGCTAATAATCCGATCCTTATTTGGAACACCGCCAAGCTTAGATGGAAGCTTTTGTAGGATGTGCCAGCTGCAGAAACGATGGTTACAGTTTGGAAAAATAGTAATGATAGAAGCATTCATAGCAGGGTCTTGGTCAGTTATAATGGAAACCAGCTCTTTGCCAAAACAAAGTAAGTATTGCTTGAAAACCCAAAGAAAAGAGTCATACTTCTCATCAACCAACATAGCTGAAGCAAACAACACCGTCTTGTGATGGTGATCCACACCACCAAACATTCCAAAAACCATGGAATACTTGTTGGTACGGTAAGTGGTGTCAAATACAATAGCATCTCCAAATAATGCACAGTCATCAATAGAAACCAGATCAGACCAAAACAAATGTGTCAAGCAACCATCAGAATCATTTTGATAAGAGTAAAAGAATTTAGAATATAAAACCTTCAAGCTTGCAAAACGATCCAAAACCATGTCCACATCATATAAAGATGACTCCTTCCTCTTGCTACTGAGATGTCCATGAGCTTGTCTACTTGTAAATGTCAAGTTTTCATAACCACCAGACTTTGTTGCTATCAATGCAAGTTGTCTGGAGATAGGTATATTTGCTTGACTCATAGAAGAAAGCATCTCTTTTTGAGTTTGGTCAAGAGATGAATTACACTTCAAGTACCGCAAGTGAGAATCATCGACAAGATCATGATTGTGTTCATCAACAAAAGCAGTAACAAACCATACAGATAAAGACTTATCTAATGTAAATCGGATCATTGCTTTACAACCACACCTTTTCATAGAACGCTTGTGATTCTTAGATAAATTCTCATGCAACTCACCAATATTGTCACACACAGGACTAAGAAGACCTTTGGATCTCTTAGAACAACTACTCTGACCTTGCTTATCACATACCAAATCTTTAGCAAGTAAGATCTTAGCACCTCGTTCATAACGATTATAATCTTTCCTAACATTAAACCCAATCAAACCAGCATACCTATAGTAAAATGATATGGCATCATCTAAACTTCCAAATTGCAATCCAACTCTAGGGACATCAACTGAGGACACAGTATCAACAACAACAGATGAAGAAGAATGAACATTATCATCGTCAATGTCAATAATAGCATTAGCAGCATCAGTATCAAGACTAGCATCCATTGCAGAGATCGAAAAGTAACTTTGTAAACAAAACAGTAACTATACAAATATAAAAGTGACTAATACAGCATGAAAAATAACTAAGACAAACATATCATAGAAGGGATTATACTTAGCAGATAATCAACTGCTCAACACAGAATTTGGTATTCAGTTTATAAACAATAATTAAAAAACACACCTACTTCTTCAATGTGGGTTGCGTTGTTGGTCAGCTGCTGGCGGAGCAAGGCAGTTTCCGGCTTCGAATACTTTTACCCCTATCCTGCCAATAATGCATTTCGTGATGGAGCCGACTAGTCGATTGTCGAATACATCCAAAAACTCGAGCGATTACCTCCAAGGATTGTCATAGATTGGAACGGCGTGGAAGATGGATTTGTGATGAAGACCGTAAGTGACCTGTTGGGGTTTAGAACCCTTCTTATTATAGAGATTATCGAGTCAGAGATAGGTGGAGGTTGGAGATAGACGGAGCCAGGACTGCATATTCCAAAGACAGATTTGGGAGGTACGCTGGTATTATTGAACTCAACTGATGTCTATCAGCTCTTCCGGTGCTGCGTTGCTCAGAGACGGCCAGTTAAGACACGCGTACAGAGTGTTGATGGAGGATGCCGCAATGGAGGGGTCGACGATTGATGCTCGACGAGGAGGATGCCACAACGGTAGGGTCGGCGGCTGATGTGTACAACAATCGGCCAGCTCTTCCGGTGATGCGTTGCTCAGAGACGACCAGTTAAGACACGCGTACAGAGTGTTGATGGAGGATTCCGCAATGGCGGGGTCGACGGCTGATGCTTGACGAGGATGATGCCGCAACGGCGGGGTCAGCGGCTGATGCGTACAGCAATCGACCGTATTTACGTAAAATGCCACCGTGTCACAGAGACGGGTAGCCCCGCTATAGTACCCGCGTGGGCAATAAAAAAACAGCCTATATATATATATATATATATATATATATATATATATATATATATATATATATATATATATATATATGTGTGTGTGTGTGTGTGTGTGTGTGTGTGTGTGTGTGTGTGTGTGTGTGTGTGTGTGTGTGTGTTGTGTATTCTGCCCAAATTTACTTTTTTAGCTATATAGTTACTTTTTTTATTCATCAAGTTACTTTTCTGACATTTTAGTTACTTTTTGGGCAAACGGGTAGTAAAATCCAGGCTTCCGTATGGGTATTGAATGAACGCCCATATGTGTGTGTGTGTGTATATATATATATATATATATATATATATATATATATATATATATATATATATATATATATATATATATATATATATATATATACATATGGGCGTTCATTCAATACCCATACGGAAGCCTGGATTTCACTACCCGTTTGCCCAAAAAGTAACTAAAATGTCAGAAAAGTAACTTGATGAATAAAAAAAGTAACTATATAGCTAAAAAAGTAAATCTGGGCAGAATACACAACACACACACACACACACACACACACACACACACACATATATATATATATATATATATATATATATATATATATATATATATACATATATATACATATATATACACACACACACACACACACATATATATATATATATATATATATATATATATATATATATATATATATATTTGGGCGTTCATTCAATACCCATGCGGGTAGCCTGGATTTCGCTACTCGTTATCCCAAAAAGTAACTATAATAGTACAAGTGTGCCCCATGGGGAAAAAAACTGATCCTTATTTATCCCCACGCAGGGGGACAATAGGATCAGAACAGAAAATAAAACTCCATACTAGAAAAGCCAGGAGAAGGGGGATCTAACAAAGAGGGTAGAATCAGAAGAAGAGAAGAAGGAACACACGGGACTAATAAAAACACCCACAAATACGCCTGTGAGGGCCTACACTCAAACTTCCTAAACTGAGACACATAATCATCACCTGATCCTCCTCCAAGCACAAGACCAGTAGGGAAAAAACTAGGATAATCTATATGAAGAAGTAAAAGCCTGCCACTCTTTAGCTTCTTCCCGAAGGTTAGAACGTCTGCCACAGGTTCTATCCTACATCCTTGAAGCAGTCGACCATCTGTACCTGGTCCATTGCCTCACCCAAGAACGGAACCAACCAAGCCTGTAGTTCGAGCTCAATAGGGGCACCATTAGCGAAAATCCCAAGACTTCTGTAGCTGCAAACAGGCAACATGGAGCCTCTAGCATTCACTTCACCCACAAAGGGAGGACATGATCAAATGAATACCTGCATACATCTACAAACCTAGCTCCTGATAACCACATAGAGTGGGAATTTAACCAGCAAAGGGTTCTTGGTCATCACTAGCTTTTGTTTACACAACAGTAAACCAACAAACACAACGTAGGGATGTGGAGGGCAGCACTGCCAGGTGGAGGACCACCGGCACCTTCATCCTTCATATGGCCGAGACCAAATCTAGACGGAGGTAAAAAATGTCGAACACCCTGTGGGCGTTCCCTCACAGCAACAGGGACAATAGGGGACCCTGTCACCCTTTCCAAAGATGAGCATCCCGTGGAGGGACCAGCACAGTAGGCCAGCAGAACCCGCTTCAAGAGACCTGAGCTCCAGGGTATGAAACCCGCCATCAGCCGCCTCAACCTCGAAGCCAATCCAAAACTCAGAGCTGGGAGCTTCGTCGAAGCAGGATAAGTCATACGAAGAGGTGGAATAGCCTTGGGAAACCGGATCTCAGCAAAGGAGGATCAGGTGCAAGGTGATGTGCGTCCTGCAAAACACTAATCCAGGCCTCCCTGCGAGCTACCGGACATGAGGGTACTTGACAAACCTCAGCCGCCCATCACCATCTCCCATACCAAGGGAGAAGGCATGGCATCAAATGCTGGAGAAGACACACCGCCGGAAACCTAGCAGGGCTCTGCCTTCACCACCGTCTCGCCATCACAAGATCGACCCGAGCGCATCAGGGATCACCCAACCATCCAGCAAGGAACCTCCACTGAAGAGCCTTGGCTTCATCCGACCGCAGTTGGGGTCACAACATCTGACTGTCGTCGCCAGGGAGCAGGAAGCGCCGATGCCTTGGAGCAGCACGCCACCGGCACAACAGCTCTCGGATTGGGGGAGAGAGGCAGTGAAATGAGCAGCCGCAATCTTGGGATCTAGAGCGGACAACGTCTCAAAAGTAACAATTTACAAGGTAAAGTAACCTCTACATGTCAAAAGTAAGAAACTCCAAAAAAAGTAACTGAAATAGGGGGCGGGTAGCTATCCACACGAATATTAAATACATGCCCTATATATGTATATATATGTCAAATATATATATATATATATATATATATATATATATATGTATGTATATATGTTTGCATATATATATATACATGTAGTTTTATGGACTCATATGTGATATGCTTCCACATGATGTGGATATGTGAAATTAGTTTTAATTTCCTGTGTTTTCTGGCAACCTGGTTGATTAATATTAGTTCTTCTCTTTGTTTTGAGTAATTTATCTTTTATGTGATTTGTGTGTCACAATAATGATCACAAAATTTCTTCTTCAATAGTGGCAGATATTCAGGAGAACCCCACTTTTTGTTCCTCCTCAAATCTCTTAACTCAAGATTCCTATAGGGATTTTTATTTATCTAACTCCCCCACAAGTCAGCCATTTTGAGGACATCCGCGCGAAATTCTTTCATGATGATGAGCCTCTCTCTCAAATTAAGCCCAATGATGGCTTCTTTGGTGAAGACTCAATGTAGATATTGAATGATATTCTCCTATGAGATCATAGTCCAATTCAATCCCTCTGTAGTACACACATTGATACATATGGAGTTGTTTATTTGGGCATCAATGGTTGATGACATGCAAGTTTCTTTTGATGAAGAAAACATGGATCTAGCATGCATTCTAATTGAAGTTGGCCTACAGCCTACCAATCCTATTTTCCTAAACCATCTTTATCACTTCCTCCACATATCCCTCATAAAATGGTGGATATTGATCTTGATTTCCTACATAGAATGACAGTTCGAGATTTCACCATCCTTTGTGAGATTTTGCATTGTAGGTTTGATGACAACATATTGTTAACAACAATGGAGCCCCAATCCTTATACGATACCCATTGCACAATATCATTCAGAGCCCTGTCAGGATCAATAAGCACCTCTTCAT
Source organism: Alisma plantago-aquatica (assembly GCA_963693085.1). Classification (NCBI taxonomy): domain Eukaryota; kingdom Viridiplantae; phylum Streptophyta; class Magnoliopsida; order Alismatales; family Alismataceae; genus Alisma; species Alisma plantago-aquatica. Next base: position 519,620,392 of record OY856415.1, read on the forward strand.
TGTACTAGAATCAACAATTCTACAATATATGATATCTAGAGACAAGCGGTGGACATACTATAATGTCAAACCTACTCTTTTTGGTTTCTCGTTCAAGAATCAACTAACATCACCAGTAGTCACCACATTACTCACAAAAATCAATGAGCAGAACTCACAACTTATCTTCTTGCCTTTTCATTACAATGACTATTAACTCAGATGCACTACTGATCCCATCAAATGATATATTATATTGTTCAATCCATGTTGCACCGTATTGCAAAATACTAATACGCAATTCCAAGATCTCAAATAAAAAAAAGATTATGCATATCTCCTTCTATCTATAGTGTGTAATCTAACAATGCCATTACTATAATCCCAACCAAATCAATTATGTTATTGAGCTATATATTCCATAAACAAAATCCAAAAAAGGGTGATGATTCTTTTATAGTTGTCTAAGTCATGGAGGTCGTCAACCATTATATACCAGTCTGTGCCATAGACCTCAAAATTTTAATGCATTATAAGGGAGATATGCAATGGACACGGTTCACAATTATCAATTTTTTTAAGATCATGAGCTTCTTTAAAATGCACAAGATCTTTGCCATGTTATCCATGGCCTCTCAAAGTGCCTTTTTAGCAAGTACTTCAAGAAAAGGTTGAACAAGCTTAGAAGCCAAACACATAATGACCTCAACCTAAGTAGATTCGTCCTTCCTATCTAGACACACAATTTATTGAAACTATAGCTGATTCAGTATGTGCCCAAGAGGTGGTAGAAATACATGCTTTTCTAGATGAGCTTGAGCCATTTCCTATTTTTGTTCTAACATGACTATTGAGCCAAGTTTTTGCTATTTTGATAGGAGTGCTTGTTACAATCTCTCTTAGAGAGACTTACATCTTCTAATGGTGCATCTCAAAGACTGAAGTGAATATTTGTTATATTCTGCCACAACAACCTAATTGTTATGAAAGACCATCCCAGAGATGATCCATAACTATGCAGTTATCTATCCCACCACCTTATGTATGGATATTACTTCCTTTTGGTCCATGAATTAGATGATATCTACATGGTTGGGCCTGATTTTAAGAATGATCTTTGTGAACAAACTGACTTTAGAGGGAGATTTTCTCATTCAATATTTGTAGACATTTCATCCAAGATACATATTCCTACCTCTATTACATCACAATCATTGGAAATTTTTGGTGATTTTCACTAGAGAACGCTGAAGCTATTTTCTATAGCAACTCAGATTCCTTCTTCAATTTGTTGGGTTTCCAATATTATTCACTAATCTAGAGTGCACCACAACACATCACCGACACTTGGGCCAGACAATTTATCCCCCCTTATTCATTGATATGGAAATGACTATGACTCTTAGGTCAAGTAGAAATGGATAAAACCAAGATTTTTACACCACAGCTTACAAGAACAACACCTTTTCAGTGATTGTGCCTTCTACATCCTTCATTGGATGTCCTCTATCAATATTCTTCATGTTGTAGTAGAAGAATGTTAAGGATAAAATTGTTATCATGTATGAGGCAGCTATGTGATGTTGCTCCTGAAATCTGAACATGCAAATGAAGAATACTGTTGCTAAGCTTGAATCAACAATTTCATCTAATTTCATTTTCCTTTCTTGATTTTTCCACTTTTGGGATAGAGTGTGTTGTTTGTTTGAGGTAGTATAATCTTGTGCGATAGGAATCATCCGTATCACACATTTTGCATTTTTTTCATCTCTAAAAAATTCTTGAACTTTTTCACATGTACCTAATGAATATGATTAGTCCCCCCATCATGAACTTGTCTTTTTTCCACAAAGATACTTCTATACAAATCCAATGTGAAAAAACAATGCTTCAGGACAATTTATCAACTTTGAAAATTGATAGTGATATTTCTTTTATATCTTTCTATTAGAAAAATGTTATTAGTTCTCTAACTATATTGAAAATATTTTATCATCATGAAAGGATTCTTTCTTATGTCACTAAAGATAAAAGATAGACTCACATTTAGTCAATGACACACTCTTGTGGATAAAGGAAGAGCTGTATAACCTCAACTTATCTTGTACTTTAAATAATTGAAACACAATTATACTAAGCAAAGAGACTAGTTTGGAAATTTGCGTGATTTATTTGAAATCATGGTTTTCCCTTGAAAATTGCCCTTCATTTTGAATTTTGTGGAGAAGGATGAGAGGAAAATCTAATAATGAACAAAAAGTAAAAGAAAATCATTAATAATTATACGTGCTTGAGAGATTGTGTGGAATTCTCTAGAAAATGGCATGGATGACAATTATTAATTAGTTTTTGTTTGCACATGGTTTCTTATAGGAACAATAGTCAAAATAAAGATAATAGAATAGAAAGAAAGAGAAAAGAATGTGTCTTAATGCCTAAAATTTGCTTTATAAAGATAATACTTGCATATTAAGAAAAGCATCTTTTCCTTTCGAGTTTTGGACCCAAAACTTGCTCATGGTTATATGAAGTCATTATAGACTTTCAAATAAAAACCACTTACTAAATGTAACTTGGAAAAATATTAGGGAGTTTCCTTGAAACAAGAATATTTAATAGAAGAATAATCAGAACCTATGATCAAAGTAGAGAATAAAGCAATGTATGTCTTCCTTTATGGCTTTTATATGAAGTTGGTAACTTAATTCAATGAATACTTGATGGATAAGTATGACCATTTTATATGTGTAAGAATGAAATCAACTGAGCATTTTTTCTTAATTAAATTATATTCATCTTTCCCAAGAATGCCTTTTCATAACTATGAAAGAAGGAAAAGGTAAGTATTCCTTTATGGGAATAAATAACATTGTATTGAGAGGAGAATATGGTAGTACAAGTACGATTTTATTCCCTAAATGACAAGCAAATAGAAAGAAAGAATTAGACCTTTCCATATGACTCTCTCTCACATCTCTACACTAGTATAGATACTACCTTTAAAGTAAGTTAAAATGGACATTTTACGTCAGTTTCCAAGAGACACACAAGTGGGTGACACAAAAGGTAGAGCCCTATGGCGTCTGTTCCAAAATAGATGACACTTTTTGACCTGGATTAAAATAGAAAAAGAACCGACACTGGTAGGAGTCATATTTGACGATTATTTATAGAAAACTGATGATTATCTTCATAACTGAACAAAAAATTGTCCTGTGTTATGACCATAGTCACTGATTGTTTCACTAAAAATAGACGACTAACTCAATTTCCAAACAAAAAAAGTGATCTATGTTTGGTTCATAGTCATAGGTTCAAAGTAAAACTGACAATAAAGCTATATATTATCCTCAGTTATGATATCAACAACCGAGACCTATACCCATATCTGGAAAAAAAAATTGGCCCAAGTTAGGACATCGTTGTTGGTTTTCTATAAATAATCGTAGAAATAGACCTAAAATGATGGTTGTTCTAAATAATCGATGACTAAATATTGTTTTTTTTAATATCAGCTTGTAAGCCTGTTGTCTGGCTAGTCGACAGGATGCAAAACTTGCAGTTCAACTCTGAATTGTAGATTTCCAACATCATGTGATTTCGGCCTAAAAACATACCACAAACCTGCAATAATGATGATCAAGATCATCTATATATCATGACTGTATATACATCATATGATTCACACACATGTAGTAGCACAATTCATTCATTCAGATGATTCACACACATGTAGAAACCTGCAGTTCCATTCATTCAACTATTTTCACATTCACTCACATGTATAAACACAACTCATTCATTCACACGATTCACACACATGTAGAAACATGTGGTTCCATTCATTCATCCATTTTCACATTCACGCACATGTCAAAACTTGTAGTTCCATTCATTCATCCATTTTAACATTCACACACATGTAGAAACAATTGATTCATTCATCTTCATATTCACACACATGTATATAGATCAACTTTCAATATGACTATTCAAAAAATGTCATTCACACATGTATATATAAGCACCACATATATACAAAAATAATTATATTAAAGTTTAGAATTGTCATTATTTAATCATCAGTACCCCAATCATAATAAAAAAATGCCTCCCTTTCAAAGGCTTTTTCCCATTGTTCGCTTATGTCATCTAAATGTTACATTGTATAGGGCATATATATGTACATCTAGCAACTTTTCCCCTGTATTGAAGTCATTAGTTTTAAACACCTGCAAAGAGAATTATGTATAGATATAATTAATAAGTTTGATATTTTCATATTATCTAATGAGACTAGCTATATACTTATGATGATCAAGACTATATATTACATGTTGTATGTTTTCAATGTCGTGTGCATCATATATAACAATTATGTGCATATACCACATTATGTAGTATCCACATGCCCAACCATTGTCTTGTATAGGACACTATAAATTGCAACATAAAAAAGTATGATCAATAAAAATAAGCATAGTTTACATAAATAAAATATGCATTAGAGTCAGGAAACTACATCCACATTTTTCCAAACTATTACTTTCTTTTTCTTGTCCACATTTTCTCCAACTTTTATGAAATCTTCTAAAGCCCTATACATTAAATTAGCACATTGAATTGCATTAGTAAATAGTCATGTAACAATAGATGTTAACGGATATAAATATAAAAAATTTCCCACGTGTATAATGACCTTTTCAAATCATATCTCGAACGGTCTAATTTGTCTACCTTAGGATCTAAATAGTGAATAGTCAACGTCTCAGGGACAACAACTAGTAACTCCCAATGCTTCTAGTGATAAGAAAGTAAAAAATATATAACTCAAAATCATTAATGAAATGTAATTTTCTTCTGTCACTAAACTTACCCAACATTATATGGAGTTATTATGACGCTCTTATTCGCTTCACCAAAATATTTAAAAGTGATAGAGCAGTATGAGGTAATTGATGTAGGGTATTCATTTAGAAGAATGATTAATGATGGAACTAGAAATCCTATATGGGTCATTGGAAAATATTTACATACCCTATGTAAGTGGCTACAAAACGTATTTTTTGTATGCATTGATATATAAGAAAACAAATCACCATATATAAAATGAGGTATATAGATATATAAATAAGATCTCACCATATCCATAGTTCTTTCATAGATGAATTTAGATAAGCATAATGAAACAACTCCAAAATATCGTGTATAAATATATTATTATCTTATGATTGGCCTATAGCATCCTCCACCATACAAATAATAATTGGTGAATTTTCAAGACGTTCACCAATCCATATTGCCATTCCCCTACGTTGAGGACCTATCTAGTTAAATAGGTCCTTTGCAAGACAACTAGGTGCTTCAGGAAGAGGTGGAGGTGGAAGAGGATGAGCCATAGTTGGTTTATTCCCTTTGTCCTACATATATATTTTCCTATCAATTATCATGTATATACATATATAAATTAATGTAATGTAAATTTACCATACATGATCAATATAGATGAATTCTACTCTGGACCAGAAGACCACTCCACCTTCTTCTTCATCAAGCATGTCAGCATCTGGATGGGCATATGGCAGTGGATGTTGCTTCCAAGCAGGGAAGACATGTTGAGTTCTACATGGTCAAAGTACGCAGAGGAAACAAAAATTTACTTGACCATAAACCCATGACCAATAGATCTCATCGACATCTATATAATGGGAAGGATGGTTTTAGTGAGTTATACCTGGTCCTGAGGCTTGCTTAGCAACTATACATCACAAAAAGTGAGAACTTCAACCACCTATCTTTGACGGTGTCTGCGTAGCTCCTGATCTTGACTAGGACTACGGTTGATTGTCATCCTCGTCAGTGATAGAAATCTCCCACCTCTATAGATAGTCCACATGGACTACCAGAACTCTAGTCGTCCAGAAGAATAGACTAGAAGGAGTTGTCCCATTCTATAGGAGTACTAGTCACCAACACACTCTCCCACAACTAGTTATTATTCTGCAGTTGTCTTTCCCTCGTTGTTCCTCCCTAGACGGGTAGAACTTGCTTGGGCTCTCTCGGCTACCACAACTACATAGGACAACAACTTTTCATAACAACTGATGTTTTGAGTTGTGTCTAGAGAAGCCTCTTGTACCCCTCTATTTATAGTAGAGGGTAGGGTCAAGGTTCCCAGTCTGTGCGGGAGTAGAAGGGTCTATAATTTCCATGAACAATTTGCACCACTGCAGGAAAACCGGTCGTTTCATAACTGACATGGTCATTTGGCAAGGTGTCAATCGGTTCACTAATGAACCGGTTGGTTGGGAGTGTGAGCAGATTGATTCACCCAATGAACCAGTCATTTCAATTCCCAAACCTACCTGCAATTGACTTTCCTTACATTTCTAATTAACACAAAGATGAAGTCATGTCCCAATCGAATTGAACAAGTGAAACCAAAAACTTTTCTCACAAACTCAGAAAACTCAACACTGCTCATTTAGTCCAATTGAATCAATTAGTTCACCAGAGTGAACCTGTTACACCCCGATCTCATAATTACTACTAATCATGAGATTAGGGTATAAATGAGGATTTAACGTAATACAAAGATCACCCTTAACTTTTTCTTGTTTTTCAAACTTTTTGTTTTCTCTCATTGAACCACATAAACTAACTATACAAGAGAATTAAACTTTTATTTCTCTAATGTAATCTCAACATTAATGATACACATCCATACATTCATTATGTTTCTCACACTTTCATGAACATATGACATGACAATCATTTGCATTATCTCTTATTAAGGAAACAAACATACAAAACATCATTTACAACTCTCTCACATCTATACAAGGACCTAGAGTGACAGGGACCAACTGAACTTAACTATACTCAGACTTAACTCTTGTGGCAGATCTACTATGATGCAATGATATCTTCTTCAAGTCCATGTGATTTCCCAAAAAATTTTGGGTAGAGGGGTGAGCCTACTCGCTCAGTGAATGAGTACTTCAAAGAAATAGTCTAAAACACTGATATAATTATAGATATACCTTTGAGCAACTGATATCAATTATAACAGTAGTAATCTTTAAAGAGTCTAATAATTGACAATCATAAATATGGCAGGATACTCTAGATATCTATAAAAGTGAATCAATATATGAACTGCATGGTTGATCATAAAGAGAACTAATAATTTAGAAACATAAAAATAATAATTGAATAACTATACACACTTGTTTGACCTCTCATTTATTTTATTATGCCCTGATCATATGCAATCTACTCTACATATGAAGACTCATAGTGCACTATGATCACATCGTACAATACTTAGCAGACACACTCGGGAAATGCTAAGTCTGACTACTCTCCTGGTCTGTAATAGGGAAATGGCTCTCTGGCCTAAACTGGACTCCTCCTCTAACCTGAGAACATAGGCAGAGAGTCAAGCCACCTCTTGGATTTTTCTATACTCTACTACCACCAGGACTTCTGGTTGATGTTGGACACGACAAACTATAATTTAAGGAGACTTCCACTAGGCTTCGTCCCCCGTGCCACCTAATAGCACGTTCCGACCCCCGTATACTAGATGCTGCCAGGGTTAGGTCATTTCACCCCTAAGGCATAGACCTTACATAGGGGTTCTATGGTGTCAGGGCCCTTAAATCTATAATTTCATTATTTCCTAGAAAACTCTTACTATGTTGATCCTTTTTCTTACTTATACTCGACTCTGGTATTTCTATGGCATCTCGTCTATTTAATTACAGTTCAAATCACAACATGAATATCATTCTGGACCTGACAGAGCAATATACTCAAAAACATTGTAATTTACTGAGTAATCCATATAGCATGCATGTAGGCAGATTGAAATTTCTTAAATAGACTAAACTCATATCAACTTCGATCATTTACAATGGAATTATACAATTGATCATCGTAATACACTAACAAGAGTTAATTACTCGATATATTAGAAATCGTCAGTAGCACTTGTAAATTATCTATAATTTCTCGAAAATTGAGCACATCAACCCAAATTCTAAGTTATGCATCACATAACTCAATTAAAAGTCAATTTCATTGACACAACAAGATTTATTTGTAAAAACATGCACATCAACCCTAATCTTGAGTTATGCATTACATAACTTAATTAAGAGTTAATTTCTTATCATGGAAAGAATTATTAATAATAACTGAGAAAATTGAAATCACAATACTTGATTCATTGAACACCCTACCCTTAGGGTTTCATTTACCTCATTCACTTATCACATGTCTCTCATAAGGATTTCATGCGACATAAACATTCACTGAATAAAGACTACTATCAACAAACCATATAAAATCAATATATGTATGAAACCTTGGAACTGAGCTGAATTTGGGTTTCCATGCCATTCACTGGGATATCATGCATCAATAATAACATTGGATAAGTAAAGTCTATCATGTCAAGAAAATCCCTTCAAATGGATTTCACGATATCTATTCACAAATATCCAACTTTCCTCACGTCTAGGGTTTCACCCTCTTTACTAAGATATCAAACAAACACTATTCACTTTAAACGAATCAAGATAGTATCTTATATATATTTACTATGAATTTAGATAAACAAATATTCATAACCAAGGGAATCTAGATAAGCAAAATTCTCTATTTACTTATACAACAAATTTCAGTCATAGACAAATTCCCTATATTTCAGTTTATTCTTATAACCTCTATGAATACTTTGGGAATTCTCATTAGGATGTATTTTATACATTTCTAATATGATTTTATCATCTTAAATTCATCCAAACATAGGAAGAATCCATTTCATATCGTTTTGCAACAACATAGAACAAATAGACAATTCAGGGTTTGTAGTCGCATACTAAGCAATTAAAGATTATGGATGATTTAACTAATTTTACTACAATATACTATTTAAAGGAAGTTCCCACTCAGCCTAAGGTGTGAAAACACCTTAGAAACGTATCCCATATCTGAAAATCTCGAATCCATATCAAATCCATAGCAATTCACCCGATTCTACTTCCTTTCAACTCGAAAACCCTAGAAATGAGGAATTATGAAGAAAGAGTGAGAAAAGGGGAAGTTTTGATACCATTTTGGATAAAATCGGAGGAGGGACATAATTTTGACATGTGAGAGAATATTCACCATGAAACTATATCCAAAGAAGCTAAACTTTCATGATTTCATCATTCCTCAGACTGCAAAACCCTAGGTCAGCATCTCCATCATTTTTTCCTCTCAAACCCTAACTCTCCCTCTCTATATAGGATTTCGTTTCTCTAGATTGAACCAAGAATTATGGGAGCTCCTTGTGTTTTAGGTTTATCATATAGAGCAATTGAGCTTCTTGGGTCAATTGCACTTTGACCCCTCACTAAATGTTTTCTTATTTCAACATATTTTTCTGTCATAAAAAGGTTTCTGTAATTCGTGTATTTTAGAGATCAAACATTCTCCAAAAAATTTTATAATATATAATGTTATGTATAATTGAGTTACTAAGCTTCAATTAAAATTTTAGATCATTCCAAGCTTCCATTAAATAAATAAAAATCTAATAGGGCACTACTATCCAGAATTCTATAAAAATGTCAGTTATTGTAATTCGTCTACTAATAAGGTCTATACGAATCCAAAAATTATAAAAATTTTACATGTTGTTTATGTTTTCGTTTTAGATCTCCAGGTAAAATTGAAGATCATTTTGAGTTACGAATAAATAAATAATAATAAAACACTTCACTGCTGAAAAGTACTCGGTCAACATTTTGGTCGAAGTATAGTTTGACCGAGAACCACATTCAAAGAACACTCAAATATTCTGAAATTTTTCTCCAATATGAATGATTGAGTTATCCATATCATATACAAAATTCAATTACAAAAATTTTATAAAATATGAAAAATCATTTACCACACTGCTATCCTGATCAAATTCCATATTCATGTACTATCAAAACCCTAATTTTTGCCGATTAGGGTTTACATTTAGCAAACCCTAATTCTTCAAACTAAAATCATAGTTAGAGTTTCTTCTTAGGTTTGAAATATCACAATTGATCTACTATCATTAATCAAGTCTAAACGATGGTCAATCTAATCAAGCATGTAATCATTCAGGTAAACCCTAGTTTACTAATTAAGAAAAATGCGGTCATTACAATTCTCACCCCCTTGAAAAGTTTTTTCCCATAAACATAAATACGCTAACAAATTATATTCAAAGTTTATTTTAAGCTTCTAAAATCTTACATGTCATTACATTCTTCTATTTTATACTTGAATGTAGTTTTCAACATCAAGTCCTTTATTTCTTTTCTAATCACAACATGTTAAAACAATTCCCAATGATAACAAACAATTCCCTATGCCACAATCAATCATAGAGTAGATAGAGAAGCAAACGTTTCAATATTTTCATACTCTTGAGGTGTTACCTCAACATTGATAATCTGATCCAACCATCTCAAATCATACAACTCAATATGTACTATTGTTTTATATTACCTCTGAGTCACAAAAGAGAGTTTACTATGTTGTTTTGAGTATTACTATTGTGCTACTCAAATAGCAAAATAGTCTTGAGTTAGAAGACTTGATTCAACATCAATTGTATAATACTACTCATGACATCCCCATTGAATCATGGATGCATAAGGTGAAGCATTACCATCACATTCCATATTATTCTCAAGTATGAACCCACACATAATTCAAGGTGTAACCATCAGGCTATAGCATACTAGGGTTTTAACAACAGTAACAGAGTACTCCATGATTGTATTAGTCATTCAAGTACTATTCATACCCAATTACCATCACTTAGTTATATTAAAGCTAGGTATAACAAGCTATACCTCATTAGGGTTACATATCAATACAATATGGTTATCATCCCTTCTATTCATATGAGTGAATAGGTTAGACTACCTTATTCAGGGTAACCCTTCATTTGTTCCATCATTATTCAAGGAAGTTCCCACTCACCCTAAGGTGTGAAATCACCTTTAAAACGTATCCCATATCTAAAAATCTCGAATCCATATCAAATCCCTAGCAATTCACCCGATTCTTCTTCCTTTCAACTCAGCAACCCTAGAAATGAGGAATTATGAAGAAAGAGTGAGAAAAGGGGAAGTTTTGATACCATTTTTGATCTAATAAGAGGAGGGATAGAATTTTGACATGTGAGAGAAGATTCACCATGAAATTATATCCAAAGAAGCTAAAATTACATGATTTCATCATTCCTCGGACCGCAAAACCCTAGGTCAGCATCTCCATCATTTTCTCCTCTCAAACCCTAACTCTCCCTCTCTCTCTAGGATTTCATTTCTCTAGATTGAACCATGAATTATTAGATATCCTTGTGTGTTAGGTTGATCATATAGAGCAATTGAGCTGCTTTGGTCAATTGCACTTTGACCCCTCACTAAACTTTTTCTTATTTCAGCTGATTTTTTTGTCATAAAAATGTTTCTGTAATTCGTGTATTTAAGAGATCACATATTCTCCAAAAATTATGATAATTTATAATATTGTTTATAACTTAGTTACTAAGGACTAGTTAAAGTTTGAGATCATTCCAATTTTCCATTAAATAATTAAAAATCTAATAATGAACTACTATCCAGATTTCTACAGAAATGTCAATTACTATAATTCATCTATTGATAAGGTCTAGACGCATCCAAAAATTTTGAAAATTTTGCATGCTTTTATGATTGTGTTTCAGATCCCCAGCTAAAATTTCAAATCATTTGGAGTTACCAATAAATAACTAAAAATAAAACACTATACTACTAAAAAGCACTCTGTCAGCATTTTTGTCGAAGTATAGTTCGACCGAGAACTACATTCAAAGAACACTCAAATATTCTGAAATTTTTCTCCAATATGCATGATTGAGTTATCCATTTCATATCTAAAATTAAATTAAATACTAAATTTGTAGAAAATATGAAAAATTATTTACCACACTGCTATCCTGATCAAATTCCATATTCATGTACTATCAAAACACTAATTTTTTCCGATTAGGGTTTACATTTCTCAAACCCTAATTCTTAAAAATAAAATCATAGTTAGAGTTTATTCTTAGCTTTGAAACATAACAATTGATCTACTATCATTAATCAAGTCTAAATGATGTTCAATCTATTCAAGCATGTAATCATTTAGGTAAACCCTAGTTTACCAATTAAGCACAAATGTGGTCATTACAATTCTCACCCCCTTAAAAGTTTCATCTCCAAAACATAAATACACAAAAAAAGTATATTCAAAGTATATTTTAAGCTTCTGAAATCTTACATGTCATTACATTCTTGTATTTTATACTTGAATGTAGTTTTCAACGTTAAGTCCTTTATTTCTTTTCTAATCACAACATTTTAAAACAGTTCTCAATGATAACAAACAAATTCTCTATGCCACAATAAATCATAGAGTAGATAGAGAAGCAGCCATTTCAATATTTCCATACTCTTGAGGTGTTACCTCAACATTGATAATCTGATCCAACCATCTCAATTCATACGGATCAATATGTACTATATTTTTATATTACCTCTGAGTCACAAAAGAGCGTTCACTATGTTGTTTTGAATATTACTATTGTGCTACTCAAATAGAAAAACAGTCTTGAGTTGGAAGACTTGATTCAATAGCAATTGTACAATACTACTCACGACATCCCCATTGCATCATGGAATCATATGGTGAAGCATTACCATCACATTCCATATTATTCTCAAGTATGAACCCACACATAATTCAAGGTGTAACCATCGAGTTATAGCATACTAGGTTTCAACAATAGTAACAAAGTACTCCATGATCTTATTAGTCATTGAAGGACAATTCATAGCCAATTACCATCACTTAGTTATATTAAAGCTAGGTATAACAAGCTATACCTCATTAGGGTTACATATAAATACAATATGGTTATCATTCCTTCTATTCATATGAGTGAATAGGTAAGTATACCTTATTTAGGGTAACCCTTCATTTGTTCCATCATTATTCAACCCACCATACCACAATTGTACAATACTAAGATGGATTATTGATATGAATGACGACAACTATCAGACACATGAAATTAACATATTGCTTGTACATGTACAATGAAATCATATGTAGAACCAATTTACATCCCTAATATACCTTCAACAAATTATACTTCTAAAATCAAATTCACATATTACTAAAAGTCGTTGTTTTCTCTTATCTCTCTTCTCATTCATTACTACTTACTTTTTTCTTCTTATCTTTCTCATTTTAATCATGTAGATTAAACATCCCTAAAATTGAAACATACAAGGTATGAATAGATTATTCATTATTCTTGCTATCACTGCAAGAATTTATTTCATATCACACTTCACTCATATTGTATTTCTCCTTTTGTTCAAAACACACTTGTTACATTTCAAATTTATATCTTACTCTTTGCTCTGATCATTTTCATATTGTTCATCAACCTTTCATATTAGCTAGGATTACTATGAGTGCTAGTTTACTTCTCATAGTGCAAATCACATGATCTTGTTTTATAGAGATGCTAGTATTCAAGGTCAAATCACTAGTGAGAACCCTTGATCTACTACAACTCTAAAAATTCTAGGGTTTGGTCCTTATCAATTGCACGATGTTATTGTGTGTGACTTTTCTCCCTTAATTTGAAAGTCAATCTTTGGATCTCACAAGTTTTACTAAAGTCTTCCTTATCTTATCAATTGAATTTCATTTCTCTTACTTGGCCATTCAAATAGATTACATTCTCAATTTGCCATGCTAGGGTTTCATCATCATATTGTGTGTCATTATTACATTCACTAGATGCCTCTACCATGGTGGTTATGCATCATATATGATTCATTTGCTTATCACTTCATTCCCACATTTCTCTAATTAAGGAAGATAGGAAAGAGAAGATGATTCTGAGACTTAGAATTCTTATCTTCAAACATTCATTAATACATTTCTCATATGTAGGTTTAATTAGTTATCAACAAGGATACTTGACTAATTAGCACTTTCTTGAATCTTGTAAACTCTTTCTTTTATAATCTATATTACTCCATTATGTTTCAAATGCTTCCTTACTTTCCATAATCCCCTTACCATATACTGCTATTCCACATGTCATCTTTAACTTTGAGTTTTCTCTTATGATCATGTTGCTTCTTTTAGGTGTATGATCATGTATACCATGTTGCATATATTTCTTTTTATCCTTCTACTAATGTGAAGTTGAAATTCTAAATCAATAATCTCCCAAATAGTTTCAACTCTTGTTTAATACATTACATATTCTTCATTTTAAATCAAACGGCTCATGCATGGGTGAAACATAGTTTCTCTTTCAATCAAGTTTTTCCTTCCTGAATATAGTCTACATTTATATGACTTATTCATTTTTTTAGCTACACTTTTGTTCTTATTTTATAAATTAGTTTGTTGTTCTATAGAGACTTATAATCTAAAGGCAGTAAGGATGAATGTATTAACTTCTCAATAAAGGTATACATTCCATGTTCTCAATTATATCATAACCCTCATTCCTTAATCAAGCTCATTATTTCCAACATTTCTCTTTGTTTCAACTAAGTTTCTTATCCTAGTTTTATGATTTACATGCTCAGCTAGTTCTCCACTTTAACTCTTCTGAAGACTCTTCACTTCTATGTACTTATCGAATACTTAACTCTTTTCTTCCATTTTCCCTTTGCTTTGGAGTACATAAAAACATTGTACTCGATTATATAATCCATTCCTCATGATTGATTCTTACTATCTTGGCCCTTACATACTTTTCTCATATCTTTTCCATATTTCATATTTAGAGTTCATATAATACTAATGATTAAACTTAATCAAAACCTTATGTCATGTTCCTTTATTCCCAATTAAGGGTTTCTTATATGAGGCCTCAAAGTTGGATCTCAGCTATCAGTTCCATATGATTCTTAGCTATTATAATCTTTCCCATATGTTTCAACATCTTATTATATGTACATTCTCATTATGATGTGGGTCTAATTTATCAGGAGTCTACTCTTATTATATTTTCAATAGGAGTCATTAGATCCTAGTAACGCACCCTGCTAGCCAGACCGGGCCAAACCTACAGTCCTGAAGCCAAGTGCTGCTCAAGATTAACTAACTCCTATTAATCTCAAACATGTGGAAAGAATATCCACTTAGGAAAGCTCATTCAAAGATCATTTCTAGTCTACTTGATACAAAGAATGTAATCAATAAATGCTACAACTGCATAGTGTACAACAAATCTTAAAGACCCACAATTTTCAAAATATTGAATATCTAAATTCAAACATATAAGAGTTTTTCTATTCATCTCAAATAAAACAACAATACGAAATGAAAGTTCTATCTCATTTTATATTTATCTTGTTTCTAACCCCAATATTTCTAGGTTTCCTCTCTAGCCCATCCTTCCACTGTATACCTGGCCAGGGTATACATGAAAGAATAGACAGAGTAGCTTGATACTGGTTGATCCTAGTACTCAGATACCGGGCCAAGATATCCAAATACTCAAATCCCTAGAGCTAACATCATAAGATCTCCTATCTGCCACATTTATGACTCTAACTTACTAACTTAATGGTCCCTGACAACTCAGCCTAAGCTCTAATACCAAGTTGTTACACTCCGATCTCACAATTACCACTAATCATGAGATTAGGGTATAAATGAGGATTTAACATAATATAAAGATCACCCTTAACTTTTTCTTCTTTTTCAAACTCTTTAAAGAGTCTAATAATTGACAATCATAAATATGGCAGGATACTCTAGATATCTATAAGTGTGAATCAATATATGAATTTCTTGATTGATCATAAAGAGAACTAATAATTGAGAAACGTACAAAGAATAATTGAATAATTGTACACACTTATTTGACCTCTCATTCATTTTATTATGCCCTATTCATATGCAATGTACTCTACATATGAAGACTCATAGTGCACTACGATCACATCGTACAATATTTAGCGGACACACCCGAGAAATGCTAAGTCTGACTACTCTCCTGGTTTACAATAGGGAAATGACTCTCTGGCCTAAACTAGACTCCTCCTCTAACCTGAGCATACAGGCAGAGAGTCAAGCCACCTCTTGACTTTTTTTGTACTCTAGTGCCACCAGGACTTCTGGTTGATGTTGGACACTGCAAACTATAATTTAAGGAGACTTCCACTAGGCTTCGTCCCCCGTGCCACCTGATAGCACGTTTCGACCCCCGTATACTGGACGCTGCCAAGGTTAGGCCGTTTCACCCCTAAGGTGCAGACCTCACATAGGGGTTCTACAGTGTTAGGGCCCTTAAATCTATAATTTCATTATTTCCTAGAAAACTCTCACTATGTTGAACCTTTTTCTTACTTATACTCGACTCTGGTATTTGTATGGCATCTCGTCTATTTATTTGTAGTTGAAATCACAACATAAATATCATTCTTGACCTGATAGAGCAGTATACTCAAAAATATTGTAATTTACTGAGTAATCCATATACCATGCAGGCAGATTGAAATTTCATAAATAAACTAAACTCATATCAAATTAGCTCATATATGTTGAAATTATACAATTGACCATCGTAACACAGTAACAAGAGTTAATTACTCGATATATTAGAAATCATAAGTAGCACTTCTAAATTATCTGTAATTCCTCAAAAATCGAGCACATCAACCCAAATTGTAAGTTATGTATCACATAACTCAATTATAACTCAATTTACTTGACACAACAAGATTTAATTGTAAATACATGTGCATCAACCCTAATCTTGAGTTATGCATCACATAACTTAAATAAGAGTTAATTTCATATCATGGCAAGAATTATTAATAATAACCGAGAACATTGATATCACAATACTTGATTCATTGAACACCCTACCCTTAGGGTTTCATTTACCTCATTCACTTATCACATGGCTCTCATAAGGATTTCGTGCGACATAAGCATTCACTGAATAAAGACTACTATCAATAAATCATATAAAATTAATATATGTATGAAACCTTGGAACTGAGAAGAATTTGGGTTTCCATGCCATTCACTGGGATATAATGCATCAATAATAACATCGGATAAATAAAGTCTATCATGTCAAGAAAATCCCTTAAAATGGATTTTACGATATCTATTCACAAATATCCAACTTTGCTCGCATCTAGGGTTTCACCCTCTTTAATGAGATATCAAACAGACACTATTCACTTTAAACGAATCAAGATAGTATCTGACATATATGTACTATGAATTTAGATAAATAATCATTCATAACCAAGGGGATCCAGATAAGAAAATTTCTCTATTTACTTATACAGAAAATTTCAGTCATAGACAAATTCCCTATATTTCAGTTTATTCTTATAACCTCTACGAATACTGAGGGAATTCTCATTAGGATATATTGTATATATTTCTAATATGATTTTATCATCTGAAATTCATCCAAACAGAGGAAGAATCCATTTCATATCATTTTGCAACAACTTAGAACAAATAGACAATTCAGGGTTTGTAGTCACATACTAAGCAATTAAAGATTATGGATGATTTAACCAATTTTCATGCAATATACTATTTAAAGGAAGTTCCCACTCACCCTAAGGTGTTAAAACACCTTAAAACGTATCTCATATCTGAAAATCTCAAATCCATGTCAAATCCCTTGCAATTCACCTGATTCGTCTTCCTTTCAACTCGGAAACCCTAGAAAGGAGGAATTATGAAGAAAGAGTGAGAAAAGGGGAAGTTTTGATACCATTTTGGATCAAATAAGAGGAGGGATGGAATTTTGACATGTGAGAGAAGATTCACCATGAAACTATATCCAAAGAAGCTAAACTTACATGATTTCATCATTCCTCAGACCGCAAAACCCTAGGTCAGCATCTCCATCATTTTCTCCTCTCAAACCCTAACTCTCCCTCTCTCTTTAGGATTTCATTTCTATGGATTGAAACACGAATTATGAGAGCTCTTTATGTGTTAGGTTGATCATATAGAGAAATTGAGCTTCTTGGGTCAATTGCACTTTGACCCCTCACTAAAGTTTTCTTATTTCAACATATTTTTCTGTCATAAAAAAGTTTCTGTAATTCATATATTTCAGAGATCAAACCTTCTCAAAAAATTATGGTAATTTATCATCTTATGTATAATTGAGTTACTAAGAATCTGTTACAATTTTAAGTCATTTGACATATCCATTAAATAATTAAAAATCGAATAGTGCACTATTATCCAGAATTCTATAGAAATGTTAATTACTGTAATTCATCTACTGATAAAGTCTAACCGCATCAAAAAATTATGAAAATTTTACATGGTATTTCTTATTGAGTTTCAAATATCCATTTAAAATTTCAGATCATTTTATGTTACCAATAAATAACTAAAAATAAAACACTACACTGGTGAAATGCACTCTGTCAGCATTTTGGTCGAAGTATAGTTCGACCGAGAACCACATTCAAAGAACACTCAAATATTCTGAAATGTTTCTCCAATATGCATGATTGATTTATCCATATCATATCCAAAATTAAATTAAATACAAAATTTTTAGAAAATATGGAAAAGCATTTACCACACTGCTATCCTGATCAAATTCCATATTCATGTACTATCAAAACCCTAAATTTTGCCGATTAGGGTTTACATTTCTCAAACCCTAATTCTTCAAACTAAAATCATAGTTAGAGTTTATTCTTAGGTTTGAAACATCAAAATTGATCTACTATCATTAATCAAGTCTAAATGATGTTCAATCTAATCAAGCATTTAATCATTCAGGTAAACCCTAGTTTACCAATTAAGCACAAATGTGGTTATTACAATTCTCACCCCCTTAAAAAGTTTCATCCCCAAAACATAAATACGCAAACAAAGTATATTCAAAGTTTATTTTAAGATTCTGAAATCTTACATGTCATTACATTCTTGCATTTTATACTTGAATGTAAATTTCAACGTTAAGTCCTTTATTTATTTTCTAATCACAAGATTTTAAAACAGTTCTCAATGATAACAAACAAATTCTCTATGCCACAATCAATAATAGAGTAGATAGATAAGTAATCATTTCAATATTTTCATACTCTTGAGGTGTTACCTCAACATTGATAATCTGATCCAACCATCTCAATTCATATGGCTCAATATGTACTATTGTTTTATATTACCTCTGAGTCACAAAAGAGAGTTCACTATGTTGTTTTGAATATTACTATTGTGCTACTCAAATACCAAAACTATCTTGAGTTGGAAGACTTGATTCAACAACAATTGTACAATACTACTCACGACATCCCCATTGCATCATGGATGCATAAGGTGAAGCATTACCATCACATTCCCGCATATATTGATTCACATGTGCATGTGCATGCCATTCTCAGTCTCACTTATCAAGTGGCCTGGACATCATACTCTCTTAGGAGGGACAAATCCCATATTTATCACTCACAATCTATCTCATTCATCAAAGTCACCCAATCATCACCTTTATAACAACCCATATTTTAGGACTGCATTTGATGATGTCGTGTACCCAATCACATTCGATGACTGTATTGATTTCATGTCTAAAAATCACAATCACCACCATTACTATGAGAGATGACTCTGACTACCATGTCATGGTTCCATGTGTCACTCTCATGGTGGGTCTATTTGATACACTGTTCTCCAACATGTATCTGTGTGCTTGGTTTGATATCATATATCATGACTAATGAGACACTATCATCAACCAACACACACTCTAGTCTTGATGTGTCATTGTTGTCTATCAACCTTCAACAATGACATCAGACTAGGGACATAATGAGAATGTACATACTCTTAGCATCTATATGATCTCATTGTTTAGATCCTCAACCCGAAGACATACGTCATTGAGTATTGTCATTCTTTAGACATTCATTCTGCTCCATCATTTATCTCATAATTGAATTAGCTAGAATAAATTGGAATCTTGCCTTTGATATTTATCAAATTAATCAGAACATACGCCAATCCAATCATCATATGATTGGCTCTCAGGGAATAAATAACAACAAGACAAGCCTCAGGCTCACACGAACCACATCATCAGGTAATTGAGTGCCACGAATCGTGTGCCCTGGAAGGCATGGGTAAGCCTCTCCCTCTACAATGATGTATCTTCTAATTTTAGATGGCATGACCTCAACCCCTACAAATTTACATAGAGTTTGTTATGTATACCTAAACATGTCATCTTGAAAAAACTAGCTTTTATGTCATAAAAATACTTATAGTGGACGTGTTAGGTGGTGGGTCTACAGTATTACTCACAACCACCTCTATCGTAGGGGAAGAGTGGTACATCATAGGTACTATCTGAGTGGCATCCTGAGATGCCTGCCACTTGCACAATACTTCCTTAACTCTCTTATCAATTAACTCATCTACTTTTTTTTTAATCATTAAGTGTGCTTCTCATTCCATAATCACAAAATTTACAAAAGGGGAGCAAAGGCTCAGTGAATCTATCTTTACATCAAAAAAAACTATCTATGCAGACTTCTATAATCACTAGCCACATGTCGCCACACTACACGTTGGTCAGGCTTAGTGTTTTCAAACATGATTCGATTTCTATGAATCCAAATATGATAGAGGATGAGTGCAGCAAGCATCCCTTCTTTTCTACCTGTCAGTAGGTGTAATTCGTCTTTGTTTTTTGGGTTGAAGGAGAGTAAGGAACTTGCCCTGCTCCAGGTCTCCACAGCGAGCTCACACTCCCATAATATATGGGTGTTAGTTTCTGCCTTGCTACAACACATGCTACATCTCGAGGCTAGAGTAAAGCCCCTCTTCCACAGCAAATCCTCAGTAGTAAGTCTGTCGTGCAAGATGTTCCAGCAGTAAATAATAACTCTCTTAGGCGCTTTGGTACCCCACAACCACTTAGCACAAATAGGTTCAGTATGCTTGGTTCTGCAAACATTCCATGCGTCCTTTAATGACACATCTCCCCAGTTCATGAACAAGCAAGCATACACTCCCACTCCTAGCTGGACGATCTTGCATAGGTTCTTACATTCATCATTGCCTATGAAGCTCAGAATATCCCACATTCCATCAGTAATGATATTGTTTAGGTGGCTGTCAGGTCCTAGCCTTGATCTCAGTTTCAGAAGTCCAGGGTCCTTAATGCAGGAATCGAGGAACTGACCATTGACCCACGGGTCTTTCCAAGTCAACACCTCATTTCCCTGTCCTATGTAGTATCTCATATAAGGCAAGCATTCATCTCTGGTTCTAATGATGTTTTTCCACATCCAGCTTTGATTTTCCTCATCTACTTATATATGGCCAAAACAAAAAAAAATTATTCATGAATTCCCTTTGCAATAACATTCTTAAAAAAAGAATAGGTTACCTCTACTTCTGAAAATCCCACTTTTTGGACATGTTTGCACTGTGATGGCCCAAAGAATGCTCTTAGGCCCACACCAGCGCATGTAGCCCTAACTCATCCAGGATGCTCTGGGTTATTGAGATAAACTATTAATTCATCCCATGTGCCCGGAGGGATGAACGAGTCTTTCTTCCTCTTCTTGTGAAGCTCCTTCTAATCATCATCAATTAATATTAGTAATTAAACATAACAATCATCAATACTAATTGCTTTCAGAGTTGAATTTTACCATTTTTGCATCCACATCAACAATTGTGGGGTTGGTTATATCTCCTTTTTTATTTTGACTCCCAGCTATCGACACATTATGGTGATGCCGATATGCGAGAGTAGTAGAGGACTAAACAATCTCAATAGTAGGAACAGTAGGCTGCTCAATGGAAGATGCATGTAGTTTTTGGCATAGGGTTTCCTAGCCACTGGACCCATCATGTGGTCATGCACATTCAGTGCATACCTTGCTCTTTGAGCATCGTTGATAGCCTTGTTAGTAAGCACATTGAATTGGTTAGTAGCAATCAAGGTCAACTGTAAATAATGACTTCATAAGAATGTATACTAATTAAATTGGGGTTGACGTTTAATACCTTAAATTCATGAGTATTTCTATTGGCAACAAACACCTACCACTCAATCAGGTCCAGGTAGTTGCATTTCCTAATGGCTGACTTCTTCCTCTTATCATCCACTTGTATATATTTTTAGTTGAGAGTTGTCCTATAGGTCCTTAGGACCCTCTCACAATGTTGAATCACATTTTTACGATGTAGGCTTTTGTCCAGTTCATATATACTTTGCAAACTTTCATATATTTAATATATTATTCTAAAAAATGAATTTTAAATAGCTTTAAAAACATAATTTCAAATGATAATATCTCACACATAGTTCGTTCCATATGAAGTCTTCCTTTCTTTTAGCAAATGTATGCCAAAATTTTGCATTTACACTACAATGGTCACGAGTAAGAACCCCAAGATATGAAACAAACGAGCTGCTATTCTTTCCAAAATACTTGCTTCACCTACATAAAATACATTCTTAGACTATGATGCCAATATGAATGGTTCACCCTTCTCCCCAATCTTTTCAAATTTCACTAATGTGAAACTTCATTCATCAATTATCAACTCAATTAAAGAGCTGAATTTTGAAATCTATGTAGTCAAACTCCCATATGACTTTAATAATATCATAATATGACATTTTAGCTTCATGTGAACTCTTATTCTTCTTCACACTAAAAAATAATGATGACGCTTGAAGGGTGGCCCCACTATTTTGGAAGATGCTCTTATGTCAAACCCTTCATAAGACATAATATTCATTTTTAGTTTAAAGACGGGGCATTTGATATTTTCAGTAATATTATTTGGTGTTTGAGATAGTTGACGTAAGACTTTATCTTCAAACCACTTAATAAATGTCTTGCTATGCTCTCTAGCAAGCCACATTGAATTGGCTTAAGGATATTGTTTCTTGATGAATTTGGTATGTTCCATGATATAAACACTCACTTCACTGATGTTGTACAAAATATACAAGTGAGCTTGTTCCCACAGCTCACGATTGATTACTTTCATTTGTGCTCCTAAAGTCCCCTTGCCAGAATAGTCCTCAATATTCTTGTCATTTATAGGAGCTTCATTACCACTCCAAAAGTCATTGCAAAATTCCATAACCTCCCTTTCCACATAACCCTTAATAATACTCCCTTCAGGCCTAAAATGGTTTTAAACATCACCGTTAAAAATGCTCATGTATCATTCAAAAGGATACATCTGATGAAAGAAAACTGGACCCAACATTTTCACTTCCCTAGTCAAATGGACAAAAAATGTACCATGATATAAAAGAATGAAGGATAAAAATACATATCAAGTTGACATAGGGTAATAACCACTTCTCTTTGCAACTTATCGAGATTCTCAGGATCAATAATTTTGCTACATAGACTATTGAAGAAGAAACAAAGTCTGGTGATTTCAAACTATACATGCTTCAGTAGTATAAATCCAATTGCCACAGGAAATATTTGTTGCATTAGAGTGTGACGATCATGAGATTCAAGACCTATCAGCTTTAGATCTTTCATTGATACCAATCTACAGATATTGGAAGAGTAACCTTGTGGTACCTTAACATTAAGAAAGCACTTGTAAACAATTTTCTTTTCCTTTCTAGAAAATGTTTAACAAGCATGAGGTAAATATGTTCTCCACTACTAACTACTTTTGTTAATTATTTCCTTATTCCCAATTCATGCACTTCCATTCTGGATTTCACACCATCATTAGTCTTACCTGGTATATTCCATAGAGAACCAATGATGCTATCACAAATATTTTTCTCAACATGCATGACTTGTATACAATGCCTAACTGTCAAAGAACTCCTACAAGGAAGATCCCTGAATATTGAATTCTTATTGAATAAAGATTTGTCACTTTGTGTGAGAATGGTACATTGTGATCTCTTACCAAAATCATTGACAAAGTCTTTTACTCTTTCATACACAACCTCCCTTGGTATAGGTTTAGGGGTGCTCCATTCCACATTCAATCCATTGAATGCTTTGCATAATCTTTGATAAGGATGGAATTTTGGAAGAAACCTTTGATGACCAAGATATACAGTATTCCCTACATGTTTTAGTTGTATTGAATCAACATTCTCTTAGCATATAAGGCATGTTTTTGATCCTTTTACACTGTATCCAGATAAATTTCCATATGCTGGAAAGTCATTAATAGTGCAAAACAACATAGCACGCAAATGAAATGTCTCTCTACGGGAATCATCATAGGTCATCACACCTTCACCCCAGAGTTTCTTTAAGTCATCAATCACACATTCAAGATAAATGTCAATATCATTTCCAAGTTTTTTAGGGATCGGTATCAACAACGAAAACATTATGTACTTATTTTTCATATACAAACAGAGAGGATGATTGTATATAACAAGCGTAACAGGACAAGTATTATGTTGGATGCTTAATGTGTCATATGGATTCATCTCATCAGTACAAAGCCCAAGTCTTAGATTCCAGACTTCTTCACTAAATTTAGGGTACAATAAATCAATCTTTTTCTACTTTTGGGAATCAGACGCATGTCGTAGGATCCCATCATTGTTTTTAAACCAGTACATGCCACCTTAAATTCTCTGTATCTATCAGATTGGCAAACAAGCATTGAAAATGTGGTATTATAGGTAGATACCACACCACCTTGGCAGGAGATCCAATTTTGGACTTCCCTTAAGTCATCATTTAATACCTTCACGCCACACATTTTGGACAATCTTTCAAATCAACATAGTGCTTTTGAAATAACACACAATCATTCAGGCATGTATGTATCTTCTTATCCTTCATTCCCATTGGGCATAATATTTTCTTTAACATGCATGTTAAGATTGAAAGATCATTTCCTTCAGGAAGAATTTATTTCAACAAAGATAACAATTACGTGAAGCTTTTGTCACTCCATCTATTGTTAGCCCTCAGATTATACAATCCCAACACAACGCTCAACTTTTTAAACTTAGTACAAGTTGTGAATAACGGTCTCTCAGCATCATGCACAATGTTCCTAAACAAGAAAGGTGGATTAGTGCGCTCTACCGCATAACTATCCAGTATCACATCAAGGATGTCTATCGAAATTAGTTCGTTCACATCTACGTCATCGGTGACAATTTCTTCTTCAACACAAGTATTGCTATCGACATCTATTGATCTTAGGTTTTAAATATCTTCATGCTAGTACCATTCTGTATAGCCTTGTATAATCCCATTGCACATGACATGACTTTTGATTTTGTTACCAGTGCTGAATTCACGTTGTTACCGCAATGCCTACATGGACAATAGAACTTATCTCTAGGTTGTTTCCTATTTTCCACCACAAATCATATAAGTTGATCAAGACCAACAATAAATTCTGGGGTGTAGTGATTTAGAATGGACATCCATTATCTATCCATTATACAATCAAAGAGAAAACAAGTATTAGAGTTAGGGTATACAGATTAAGTTAAAGATTTACAAATAGATTAGGGTTTATTATTTTTTATTTATGGATTAGGGTATAAAGATTAGGTTTTAGGGTTAAACTATTACGGTTTAGGGTTGAAAGATTAGGGTTTAGGGTTCAATAATGGATGTGTGTACCACCTATCCCAATCTTGAACACCTAATCTCACTAGTAAGTGTATAATGTATATATTCAGACTTCAAGAAAATTTCAGCAACATTTCCCCACAGTTCTCCAAGTACAAACATGTGTACTTAGAGAACAAATGGGGAAGTATTGATGAAAAATATTGGAAACCGAATATACATTATATACTTACATCCTAAGTGAGATTAAGTGTTCATAAATAGTCCCAACCTGGGGACTATCCAAGATTTACTCCTATTGAGTAAATCTCATATGGGTTTCTAGGCCAATGTCAGAATTGTATATATGTTTTCATTCCTATATCTATGATCATAGTTTCATCATTCATATCCCAGGTTTTATGTAACATAATGTAATTCAACTAATTCTTGATTAGGTTCCCAAACACAAGTTTGATTTAGATGAAATATAATAGGGTATTTCATCAATTGTTCTACCCCATGGTTTATATCTATACCTATGTATCTAGGTTTATGTTTGATATGGGTAATACAAATTTATTTTAGAAGAAAAAAAAGACATGGATGCAATATTAAGAAAAAAATAGAAAAATAGATAAACTTTTGTCATTTAGAATCCAAACAAGTCCTATTCATAGATTTTGATGTCATATATATCAAAGAAGTTAATGTAGGACACATACCTTCTTATAAGAAACCAATGAGGAGATGACGACGATGGCTAGCTCTACCAATGGTGGTGGCCACAAGCTTTAGTGGCAGCAACCGTGGGCATTCACAAACTCCCACAACGGTGGCGAGCTCCAACAATGGTGGCGGTGCTGAGTGAACAATGACAACGACAACAAAACTAGAATCACTAGAGAGATAGATTGACTAAAGAATGAGACATAGAATGTAATAAGGGGATGAAATTTCATGGGGATTAAGTGGGACACCATTGTCAGTTATAAAAAAACCAACAACTATGGATTTATTTGTCAGTTTCTAGAGAAAAAACTGACGACTAACCCCTAAATAAAAAAAAAATAGAAAATGGTGATTAGCAATAGTCGTCTGTTATGTCTACAAAATCGATGAACAAGTACAAATATAAACAAACAAATTTGCCCTCATGTTAGGGTTTTAGTCCTCGTGTGCCAGAAAAAAAATGAAGACTAACTCCTAAACCAAAAAATAGACACTGGTGAAGGGAAATAGTTGTCAAATACTTCTGGAAAAACCAACGACTCGGTACAAATCTTAAAAAACAAATTCCCTCTGGTTAGGGTTATAGTCGTTGGTTCTTTGTGGTGAACGAATGACTAACTCCTAAATCAAACAAAAGAATAGACCCCATTTTTCGTTCCATAATCTTCAGTTTAAAATGAGCCTGACGATACAATTTTGAGATAGTCATCAGTTACCACCAGTAAAACCAACATATATATATATCCAAACAAAAAAGTTTTGTATAGTGTTAGGACCATAGTCATCGATTATCCAATAAAACTGTCAACAAGAGAGAAAATTAGGGGAATAATATTATCACAGGGACAAGGCGTGTAATCACCTAGTATTTGGTTTCTTCTACAAAATCGATGCTATAGACCCATCCCCTCAAAAACATTGTCTCGCTAAGGGAGATTAGTCATCTGTTAGTAGTTGGACCTGAAGACTAAAGAGGGTATACATTTTTATGTTAGGATATGGTGTAAAACATGTGTCGTCAGTTATAACAAAAACTGACACCAGACTAAAATTTTGGAGGTAGTTTTTTTTCCTTAGAAATTGTATTTCACGGGTAATTTTAAATATCAATTTCTATGAAAAATAAACGATGTTAAAGTAAAATCAATACACGTGTCTTTTCTAAATCGGTAGTACTTCACATATGGTGATGGTTGTTTTAATTAATCAACATCATTGTACTTTGGCGTCAGTGTTTTTTGGGTAATCTATGCCAACAAAAGTGATGTTATATGTCATTTCTTTATTAGTTCTACCTCTCTTCGTTGTCTTTATCCTAACCCTAGATTGTGTTTGGGGTCTATATAAGATACCATAGGGACCCAAGTTTGAGGGGAAGGAGGTGAGAATGGTGGTGTAGAAAGTCTAGGAGATTGTCCCCATGCCATATCCAAATCTTCCTTGAATCTATGTCTTCAGTGTTAAGACTAGTTGCATGTTGAACAATATACAACAACTCTACTTTTCCTAACTAGACACATTGGTGAACTCCCCTTTGGTTTCCTCACATCTCCTCGGCCTGGTAGTTATACAACAATCATTTTGAAGGGCGTACAACAGCTCCTTCCTTGCCGTCTACATGGTACTCCCCCAGCCAGTCTGGGAGATGAGCTTCACCTCCTTTTGCTGCTCTCTAGAGCTTCGTTGAGGACCTTCAAGGATGTGCCTAGCCTATGGCATCCTATAATGAGGTTGGTGGAGCCTCCCTGTCCCTATGGAATCAACGCACAAACGTGTAGGAGTTGGGCAGGAGTCACACACTGTTAGGAGTAGAGATGTTGTCCACATGACTCCAAGTAAAGGTAGAAACTGGAGATTAATCCTAGGTATTGCGCCCAGGTGGTGGCATCTCATAGCCAGGGCAGCCAAGCCAATGTGAGGATGTATGGGAAAGTGTTGAGCCTAGTCAGATGGCAAACACCTGAGCCATTGGGAGTAGGATCACCCTATGCGAGGAAGGGGGAGAATATTCAAAAGACTCATATGCCCCTTGTCATACATTCAAGACCCAGGGATGAATTAACCTTTTCCTTCCCATTGTGGATTCGGCTAAGTCAGAATTTTGTAAATACAATTTTGATGATGTGGCAGAGTGCCATTGGTCAATACAATGATAACTTGATATATTCATAAGTAATTATTGGTAACTCAGATCAAGACAAGTTATACAAGAAAATTAATCAGGAGAATCAAAGGATTGAAATTAAAATATTATCAAGTCCTAAATATGCTTGTAACTTGAAAAAGTGTGTAAAGATGTTATCCTTAAAAGTTTTAATTAATTTCAAAACCTATGTTTTGAAGATTAATGGATCTAATTATGTTCCGTGACTATTATGGAAAAAAGTATCCTTTTGACATAAAAAGGATGGATTAGATCTAATTGGATGACATTTGTTCATAATTTGTTTAATCAGGGTTCCATGATTATAAAAGTGCATTAATGGACTTAGAAAATCTAATTCTGATAATTATGAGGTTTAATGGATTTAAATATTGAAAATATCCAAGAAGGAATGAAAATGTTGTTCTTGAACTAATTTGTGGATAAAGACCCATAATTTGGATAATTTGAGTAATTAGGGTTTTTATGAGTAGAAAAGTGCTTTTAGGGTTTGTGGACCTAAAAAGGGTAATATTGGAAACTAAAAATTTGGAAGCCAAGAAGCCATAAAGAGATCCTAATAAGGAATAAAACCCTAGAATGGAATCCAATGTAAATAAAAGATGTTTGGATGTGATTATAACAATTAGGTGTTATAAATATTTTTTAGGATCAAGTTTCTTGATTTATTGCTTGGCTTAGTTGATTGGATTCTTGATTAGATTAGCTATCTTTATTGGTTTTGAGACTGTCAAATTAGGTATGTGGCTACGACTAAGATCAGTCGTCTTAGTTTCATGGTGAGATCACTCATCTTAGTTTCATGGTGTTTTCTGAAGTTTCACCAGTTTGCTTGAAATTAACTGCTTGGATGAACTTTAATTCTTGAAATTACAAAGTAACTATGAGTATCACTGTATATGTGTGCATGACTAACTCAGATCCTAATCCTCCTCTGTAGCTTGGTGTATATGTGAGAAATTGATGATCTAGGTATTTGTCTATCTTGGGGTAGGATCAACATTTTATCATGAGTTGAGGTCTGGTCTACCTTTGGGCTGGGTCATATGACTAAACATCTCTAGGTCTTGGTCTACCTTTGGGGTAGGACCAAAAAGGGCTATTGAGGATCTACCATATGGGAGAGGTAGTATCCTTGACCACTGTAGTGGCAATAATTTTGTTGCGATATGTTGCTATAACTACATGCAAACATTTTGTTTGCACTACATACCAGTATAATTTGTTATATTGACCGACATTTTAGCTTAATATGTTGTTATGTCTACAAGATTATTGGAAAGTGACATTGAAAAATAACAAGTTTATATAATTTTTTGAGAGTTTTAGACTTAGGTAAAATCCTAAAATTGCATTTTTGAAAAGGTATATGAAAAAAAAAGTTATATCGTGAATTAAGCTTAGTTGTGGTAGAATTTATTAATTATTTTTTATTATTTGAAAAATCATATGATCCTATTTGGGATAAAGGCTCTAGATTCTTGGCCTACCTTAATTGGGGGTTTTTGGGGGTGGGGTTGTTACAAAGATCTACATCGTCATCCACTCCACGTCCATTCTACATAAAATCCAAAAAAAAAGATTTAGAAACAAAAAAAGTAGAGTATGAATAAAATCATAGAGTTGTGCCACGACTTAGTCAAACAAACTATTCGAACAATATATAGTTGTTCTAAAAATGCATATATGATTCTCTTAGTAGTCTCTAAGAAAAAAAATATGGCCCCCAATTCCAATGATGTTCATTTTTAGTATAGTAATCTGTTGTAGTATACTTAGGATGTGCAATCATTGCTCTAAAACCAACTTTTTGGGAGTGTAGAGACCACATGACCTATAGATAGATCTATAGTTGGATGACCCAAAAAGAAGAAGGAACCAGCCATAAGAATTTTTAGCATACATATTCATTCTTCCATCTTTCCAAACAAAAGGGCAAGAGTCAAATATTCTTTAAAAGAGAGTTGTGTGTCTAGCATAGTTCATGAATAATAATGGTTAATGAGTTGGAAAGTATGGATCATTTTAAAGCATGATTGTTTTAATAATTGAAATCATTTCAAGAATTAGTAAGGTATTTTGGTAAGAGTTCGACATAAAATCTTCTATTGATTATCATTCCTAACATCCAACTCCTTTTACATTACATTGAATGTATATTTTAAGCTTGGAGAAAATCTAAAATCTAAGTTAGGGGGAGTTGATAACATTAGTTTTCATAATATTTCGTGCTTATTATATGATAGAATATATATTCATAAGCAAATATTGATCATAAGATCCTTCACTTTACACTTAGTCACCAGATTGTCCATTCTAAGTTACCCTTGAAATATGTAGAAAATTGGATTCTAAACCATGAAGCTTGATAAATAGCTAATCGACCTCCATGGTCAATCATGACTCATGAAGAAGATCTCGAGCAGAGTAAAGAATTCCAATCCAATCAACCTTTCAAGGTTGATCAAGGAGGAACACTCAAAAGATTTATAACCAACCTATCAAGTTGTTGCACTAAAACCATCACCATTCAACCTCGAGGTCACTGAACCCACCAGATCCTATTAACCTTCATGGCGATTAAGATCAACAAAATACATAATTGATCAATCTTATGGACATACAAGTTCAATAAGGAACCCATCAATGTAATTCTTCCAAAACATTAATCAGTGATTAGATCGAGATTCCACAAAACTATCAAGTTGGGAGCAAAAAACATAGCTCGATCTCCTCCACTCATCGACCTCTCAAAATTGGTTTGATGTCATTGACCATTCCATTGATCAAGATATGCATCAAGCTCTCAAGCTCAATAACTAGAATTATCAAGGATCAAAACCACATGGAAAAATCATAGATCAACATGTTTTTGTTCAAAATCCAATAAATAGGACCCTAGAGTAATAGTTTCAAGGCATCTTGTCTTTTAGAAATAGGGCAAACATTTTTGTATAGAACTAAGACAAGGATCAAATTGATTGACCTTGTGTGTTCTATCGATTGTGTGAGAGTGATTGACCCCTAATCTTGTCACTAGCCACTTCCATCACCAGTGCAATTTGACTTCACGAAGACCAAGTTCACCAGCAAAGAAGTAGAGGCAATTGACCTCTCTAGGTCAATTGGCCAGATTGATTGACCTCCTTAATGCAATTAACCTCTCAAGAAGATTTAATCAAAATGTGGTTAAATTGAACTCTCAACTAGATCCACCCTTGTATCAACCTCTCTCATTATTTTCTTGGTGTTTTGACTATTTTCTTTTGAGAACCATGACTTTTTCAATTCGTAGTTTGTTTCTTTCTTGCACCATGAGTGGAAAAATCCAAAAATTTGGGTTGGGAATATCCACCTTTCCCTCCCAACCATGTAATATTTCCTTCTTCCATTTAAATACATATATTCTTGCAATTTTGTATCTATTCTCATGTTTAAATATGTTACTTGTTTGAAGATCTACCTTCTCATGATGTCCAATATGGATAAATTTTCAAGAACTAGTTCAGAAAGATCTAGAGTATGGATTAGTGACCAAGTATGAGAGTGTTGAGTCACTACAAAGAAAAGTCATATGTTTATCCTTGATATGTTGGGTATCATCCCGAGAGAGAGGTGCCCTTAGATAAAAATCTATCCTAATCTTAAGAGAAGGAAGGCGCTATATATCTTTTATCAGTGCTTGCAAAATATATCAAGAAATTATGTAAATTAGTAGATAAGGTCTTGCATGGTTTAGTGTAGTAAGATTGGTGACACTCGATCCAAGTCTCCTTTCATCATATTCAAAATTACCTTTGTTTAGTTTTAGTTTAGTAAATTAGACCTATTTCTTTAAGTGGGATAAGTTGTTCCTCGATGAGAATACCCATTTCATGCTTTTGATTTAATTAAGATAAGCTAAGTCTTTTCTTCTTATTTCATTGTTTATCTTTATCCCTATATTCAACACCCTATTAATATAATAGACTATGTATTGAGTTGTAGACATCCCTTGAAGTCATGTATAAATTTAAAGTATGATACCTTCAACCATTCATTTGTTTCTACATTATCGACCCTCATTTAAGGGAGATCAATGTGTCGGGGTTTTTTTTGTACCTCACATTTATCTATGGGTTGTCATGATGAGTATGCTCCCATCACAATTAGTGCAATAAGATTATAAAATATAGTATCATAGAAAAAAATGTTGTCATACAACACAAATTATATACCTGGTGTACAGAAAAAAACTTGAAACCTAGTTGATGTAGTGAACTTGGTCTCCCATCACCCCATTAAGCATATATAACTATCATTCTTTTAGTAGAAACCCATACACAACATTTCCCCATGCTCTCATGATCTATCAAACAACCATGATAGTCCATGTTCCTCATTTAGGTGGAAGTTTACACACTTAAGAAAGGAAGGAACAACAATTTTCACAATTGGAAATGACAAAAAGCTAGACTCCACATCCTTTAGAACTTTTTTGTGTTATTAACAACATAATATCGATCCATATATGTGAATTTTAAGCTAAAATTTTGTATCACGAATGTGCTCTCAGTGGCACAAAACCACACATGATAAATCCTCTTTTGGTCCCCACTCAAGAATTGTAAGAGGCTAAATTGTAAACAAGTGTCCAATCAACAACAAAAATTTAGAATAAACATCCATCTCCAATGTGGATATGGAACATGGTCATCTCATGATAAAATAGATCTGTTATTATTTTCATAGATTAATGTCCAAAAATTAGAAAGGAGAACTTAGAAACAACCCAAAGGGTACAATGTCATCACATCTTAATCCACCTAAAGGTGCACTTATTATATATGATAGGATGAGGTGTCAAACCTAGATTATCAAGAATGGACCGATATTTTATGTAAGTTACATTTAGATGAAACCTTGCACGCTTTATAATTGGTTATAAATGGTTGGTGAGATCTACTTTTGGATTAGAAATCCTTAGATATATATGACTAGGTTATTGAATTTGTATCAATAAGTTTTGACTGGTAAGGTACATTCCAAGTTAATTTAGTTGAGGTAGTAAATGTATTATCACATATGAGTAGCACTAAACTTTATTTTGGTGCTTAACTATTGTCAACTGTTCTAGTGGATTATGTATCCTTAGAAAATACCTAATAAACTATTTCATACTTAGACTATCATAATATTACATGTTGATAAAAGTGTTTCTCAAACTATGATTTTTGTGTCACGCTCATTATTCCAAATATTTATTTTGGATCATAGTAGACCCTATTATGGTTACTTTGTGAGGAGTCCCCTTCCTCATGGTAGTACTAGGAGGAGAAATGACTTAAGGAGTGAGATTTTAGGTTTTGAAGTCCTCAAAGTCATACATATATACTTCGGTCCCATGAAAGGTGGTTTTAAGTTCAAAGATTCATGACTCAAAGTTTCATTAAATGCAGATGTACATGATGAATATAATGATAATGTGGTTTCAACTTTAGTATAAAATAGATCACATGGACATTAAGGAACATGCCAGATACTATGTATGAGAGGTTGTATATGGAAATATTTTGGTATTTCATCTTTCTAATGCTACTCTATTCAATTTAGAAGAGGATAAATGTGTTTGTGGTTTATTTTCAATTTGATTGTTTTTATGCTAAACATGTTTTTATTTTGGTAAATACATCCAGTTAATTAGTCATGAAAGCTAAGCTTCTACACTTCGTCATTCACACTTTGATATTACCATTCTAGGGAAGGAAGTTGGGGTCATTTCTCCATTGACTTTCTTGTTATTTGGAGTTTGGATTCATGTACTAAACTATTACGTGACACTCACACACAAGTCTCACTTCCTATAGTTGAAGTAAGAGGTTGAAACGTGTAAAGTTGTACTGTTTTTACAATAGGCCATTTGTAGGGAACCCATATAATGGGAAAATGTTCTAATTATCTTGTTATACAATGTGGTGCTAGTGGATATGCCTCCTCAGTTGTGATCTTTTCTAAAATATTATACATCTGTAGTAATTTTTAATTGAAACCTAATTAGTAATTCCATGTTTTGATGTTATTTCTTATATCCTACCTTAGTATGAAATTGTGTGTCTTCCAGTTGAGGTTGTCACGCTTCTGCATTAGTTGTTAGGCATCATTAAATTTAATGAGTTCTAGTAGAAAAATGGAAAATTTGTGGTTGAAATATGTATACAATGTGAAGATTCTTAATGGTTGTGTTTAAATCATAATTCAAGGGAAATTCTAAAAGAACAATGACCCATTACTGCTATAACACTCTAGTTTTGTTTTATTCCCTACAGTTTCATAATATTATTTTATATTCTCAAATGCTTAAATTTTGAAATTGTTAGTTTCATTTATTACTGGATTGTTTATGAGATTACACTTATTTTAGTTCAATAAGTTGTTAAAAGACATAATAAGTTTAATATTCTAATTGTTGAATTAATGTCCTTAGTTATTGCATTTTCTCATTTTATGATAATTATATGAATTTCTTAAAGGATAGTTTTTATGCTATTGGTTAACTACTCAAGTTATTAGTCACCTACACTTCCAAACAACATTCATTTAGAATATATATATTTCACAAGTCAACTTTGGACTCTATCGGTAGTAGACTAGTTGGTTGTACATACAAGGTGCTTTAGAAAATAGCATAGATATATTACATATCAAAATCATTGATGAGTTCACTTTCATGTGTAAGTATATATATTCTTGAATAAATTGTTTGTATTACAACTTTATCATGTGATGTATACAATTTCAATTAATTATTTTTCCTTTATGACTATTATAAGTGGATTTTTTTATTTCAAATTGGTAATTCGAGTTTTAAATTGTTTAAAATTAACCATATGTATAGTTGTGTTATGTTTGTTTCAATATTTTCATTAAGGTTTGGTATCAATAATACATTTATTGTGAAGATGTAACTCATTCATAGAGTAAATGTGAAAAACATATTTGAGTGTTATAAACATTTCCTCATAGGATCAAATGCTTATGTGTACACCCTAGTTTAGATATGCAGCACTTACTTGGGGGAATATTTTGTTGAATATAAAAGAGAGAACATGTCCACAGAAAAAGTAGGATGGAAGGAGGAAGGGAGAAAAAGAAATAAATAGGGATATAAATAAGTGAAATAAAGTAAGGAAATAGAAACCAATAAATAAGGAAGTAGATAAGATTATTTATAATATATTATAATTATCTCGTTTTGACTCAGAAAAACGTCCAAGGTGATAGGAGATTATGATGGTAATCACATTTGATGTTTACTACATTAATTTTTTTATTCATGAATACAAAAGAGAATTCTTTCTAGGGTTGTATAACCTTTTTAAAATTTAAATTCTTTGTTATTCATCACATGTGTTTTTAGTTAGTTATATATATTGTATTCTTCCTCTAATAGTGGTTCACTCTTCCTTCGTGTAATCTTATCACTACATTTAGTATTTGGAACGTACAAAATTTATTTTCTATGAAAATATAAAGCTCTTTAGCACATCCAAAATTTTCATGTTTTCTTTCAAATAGTGGAAAAGACGAGAACAAAATATTTAGTTGTCCATAGGTCAAATTTATACCAAAATATAGATTCTTTTTTTGTATCTTTTGGTAAAAGTTTAATAATCCTACTCACTCTCAATTTCCACCTTTTGGCTACAACCAATAGTTCTAGTAAATGTTACATAGTTATTTCATCCTCCTTTTCTCCCCCTTTATAAGAAAACATGAGAGTTTGGGTTGGAATGAAAATCTATATGTTTTTGTGGAGCTCTCCCTATCTCTATTCCCTAACTTTCTTTTTTTCTCTCTCTCTCTTTTTCTACATGTTCATTGCTCCTACTGACTCTCAATTTCCATGCCTTTTCTTCTTTCCCACTCATTTAGTAATTGGCACACCTTTTTTTCTACCCCTCATTTAGAAACTGGCACATAATTATTTCATCCTCCTCTTTTCCCCCTTAATCAAGAAAACATAACATGTTGGGTGGGGGGAAAAGCTATATATGTTTGACATGAAGGTACTTCTCAAATTCTTTCACCATAACGATAAATATTTTCTTGAAAAAAGTATCTCTTTACATCTCCAGTTCCCATACTTCTCCATCATTGATGATTTTTGTCTCCTTCATATGATTTGCATTTTGTTGTTCGGTAAGAAGATTGTAGATTCACCTCCAATGAAGAGTATATACATTATAATCATTTTTAGTTCAACATCATATTAGTATCAAGTAACCAAAATTTTTAGCCATAACAAAATTCTTTGTTAGTTGTATCATATTTATATATTTCTTAAGTGATAGATATCCAAAGATAGAATGGATGCTAGGTTCCTATTCATATTTTTTCATTTTGAATGGAAAAAAGAGACACCATTCTAATGAATATGATAGACATTTTGTGGATTTATTCCATTGCATATGCTGACATAGACATAGTTTTCAACTATAATCTGCCATGTAAATGATGTACTTTTCTACAAAAAATAAATGTTTTTACTAGCAAAAGAAGGAATCATTCTAAAACAACATTTTTATACAAGATATCCAACATATAGTTTTTCCTCTTAGCTCAAAATTCATATTTTTGAAATTGATATTCTAAGACAATTTTGCAATACTTAAAACATGATCCCTTATATCTTTAACATATTTAGTTAGGCATTCGACATGGTCTTTTTTTAGTATATGTTTTTCATAATGAAATCGATAGATATGTAAAACACAAAACCTCTACCTTTATTTTGCCAAATTGGGGCATGAAACATTATTATTATAATAGTATGCTTTTCAAAGATCATGTGATAATCAACTTATATTATAACCTTTCTATTTATGTTTCGAGTCAAATATATAAAAATATGGACATACTTACACCAATAATTTATCTATATTACATTTAGAAATCTTTACATGCTAATAATAATGAGAAACATAAATATTTGGATTATTAGGTAGAAGATATTCAAGAATATAAAAAACATTATATTTTTTAGCATGTTCACATTTATTCCTAAGCTCTATGAACTATGATGCAAATAAACTTATTATTTTTTATATTCCATTCCTTTTTTTACTTATCGTTAGGTGTTCTAGAGATTCATATCATTTGTATCATGTTGACATTGTTTTGTGGATGTTATTACCAATATTCACAATCATTGATGTCATATCTTAACTATACGTTCGTATTGGATTATCATCAAATAGATACAAGATATATAAACAATTGAATCTGACTGAACACAATACTACGATATCTATTATTTCCAAATTATTAGCAAGACGTTATGAATAAAGGGTAAGAGGATTATTTGTTTAGTTAATATTTAGAGATCCATCTACAAGTACAACAAGTCAAAAATACCAACTAGGGATGGCAGCGGTGAAGATATGGCGCAGTCTATCCAAAAATCATAACCATACCACAGTTGAAAATAAAACATCATATTCGCACCATATCCATCAAACACCATATCTACACTATATCCACTACAATGTTTGGTATGAGAAAACATATTTGTACCATCAAAAAATAGTGTTTGATTGCACCACGCCACACTACATCGGGGTAAACAAGTGATTTCTCTTAATCATATTATACATAAAATTTTTCAACAAAATATACATAGTGCATAAATTACAAGATAGAAATATGGATCGAAATGTATTTTTCATATTAAATAATATAAGAACATTAACTTTTTTGTTCTTGTAAACGTACAATCTAACTTTTTCTCTAAAAACTGGTAAACTTATAATCTTTTTCAAGTACTTGTATGTTTTCTGATTCAAAGTTCAAAGACAATCTTCTTCTAAATTGTATTAACTCCCCCCACTAATATACATTCTTTTTTTTTAATGACACTATCCTATTTGAAATTGTTCTTCAAGTCTCTCTCTCCAATGAAGTCATCCTCTTCATTTCAAGCATGTAAGCTATAAATATATATATATATATATATATATATATATGTATGTGTATATGTATATATATATGTGTGTGTGTGTATAACAAGATATAAGTAAAATAAAAATTAGAATTAAGTATAATGATGTATTTTCTAAATCAGAGGGGGGAAAGTCAAAACTTTTTTTTTTGAGAGGATGGTAAACATTTGAATAATTATGAAGAAATATGACTATTAATAATGGATGTATCATCTCTTGTCAACTCTCTTTTTCTCTCTTTTACATCTTTCTATTTAATTTCATATTTTTATTTTTATTTAAATTTATTTTATCTCTACTAGTAAATACATCCATCACTCAACACATAATAGTTCACTTATAATAATAAATCAAATTATTGTCTTAAATATCTATTCCCCATTTTCTAATTGTTGCATATTACTATTCAAGTTTGGTATGAAATAAGTCAATAAAACCTACATATAATATATTAAATGATTCAACGAATGATAACAACTATCTACCATTATTACACATATGTCTCTTTAAATATAAAAACACTCATAAATATGATGTGCAATATATATACTAGTAAAACATTAATGGTACTATCTTCATGTGCTAGGGGCACATGTATAAGAACTGTACAATGAAGACAATATATGTGTGTACAAATTATAAAAAATTAAATTTCTTATTTATTTTTAGATAATTCAATTTCAAATTAGAGATCAACTGTTTGAGAACAATAATCAACAATATGATTAAACTATATATATACATATATATATATATATATATATATATTAATAAATTCATTATGGTACAATTTTTATCCATGAGTAAATTTTCTAAAACTATGACCGCACCACACCCTTGCAATTTTGAAAATTGAAAACTACATCTATATTATATACATTTGCTACAGTTATGGGGTTTAAAATAGGATGTGGTTATCCATGGATGTAGTTTTCTGACAACACCATTGCCATCCTTATCACATTATGGTAGTACTTAAGTATTCTCTACCCTAACCTTGTTCTTTGTGTTCTTCAAGAAATTTCCCCAAAATTGCCTTCTAATTCACATTTTTTGGGGTTAGGGCTCTTATTGCATAGACAACTAAAACATGAATCCAATGAAATAAATGTAGTAAATTTATGTATATAAAAAATTATGGTCTTCAACATGATTAGCTGTGTTAGGTGGTGGATCAACTCATTCTCATCGGTGAGGAGCGTGTTCACTTTTATCATTTGTTGCATGCATGCAATGATGAGATACAAACTAATAGCAGTTCATTGTGATTATCAAAAATGAGGAAATTCTATCATTTAAAATTCACTTTTATTCATTCTTTTCACTTTGCATTCATAATTGAATTTATACAAATACACACCAAATGTCTTAGCAAAATCTTAAATAATATTTTGTTTATTATTTAATTCTTCAAGTATTTTTAAAGTTATTCTCACAAACATGTATGAGTTAATATTATATCAACTATTGTTCAAACCTTAGTGTATGGACATCACATAGTTTAGATTTCTTGAAGAACAAGTTAAGAGAAAATAAAACATAAATCAACCAGTTAAAAATACATAGTATTAATGAAGTTAAAATTAGATTAGAATTATCTTAAACCCTCAAATCTAGTAAAGCAAAGTACGGGTTGTATCAATCCCCCTCTCCAATAAAATTTTCTTTTCAAAATTTCTAGACGAGAAAAGATGCTAGTTAGACATCTCTGACTCTAAATCTCATGTACCTTCATCTCCACCATAATTCCTCTAAAGTACCTTCACTTGAGGTATCTCTCTATTTCTAAGCTTCTAAATTTACAATCTTGAATTTTTATATGGACTTTAACATATCTTCTCTAAGTTGCAATGGATCTGGGTCTATGATCTTCTTTGTACATAGATGACAATTATTCAACATGGATACAGGAAATACATCATGCAACTTGGTTAGCTTTGGAGGCAATTAAAGTTTGTATGTTATTGATCCAATCATCCAAATAATTGGATATGGGCCCATATATCTAGGAGATAGTCGACGTCAATTTCAAAACCATAGTAAACCCTTCCATGTTAATATTTTGAACTAAACATCACCCCAAACCTCAAGCTATAGTGTTCTACATCTTTTCCCTACATAGATTTTCTATATGTCTTGTGTAGCTTCTAACTATTTTGTGATGAATATTGTTTCTTCCATCAACTTTGGACCTAGAACCTACCTCTCACAAACTTCATACCTAAATAGTGGATATCAACACTTTCTTTCATACAAATATTCACAAGGGTTCATGACTAAGAATGATAACTATTGTTATAGGAAAACTCAAAAAGACTACAATGATTTTTCCAATTTCCACTAAACCATAACACACATGCTTTCATCATGTGATGTAGGGTTTGAATTGTCTGTTCAAATTATTCATCTATGTAAGGGTGAAATGCTATGTAAAATTTCAAACTAGTTCCCAAGGTATGATGTATTTGATTCCAAAATCTAGATGTGAACATGGAATCTTTGTTAGATATAATAGAAATTAGTATTCGATGTAATCTAATGATCTCATCTATATAGGCCTTCACTAGCTTGGGTGCATCCTAGGTTGGCTTAACATGGATAAAATTGGCAAATTGAGTTACTTTACCCACATTCATACATAT
Organism: Alisma plantago-aquatica; assembly: GCA_963693085.1. Taxonomy (NCBI): domain Eukaryota; kingdom Viridiplantae; phylum Streptophyta; class Magnoliopsida; order Alismatales; family Alismataceae; genus Alisma; species Alisma plantago-aquatica. The sequence continues at coordinate 519,661,529 of OY856415.1, forward strand.
AAAATGAAAATTATGTGATTTTCTAGGTAGCACACCCACAAAGTACACGTTAATTATTCCCACCTTGACATAGGAAGAGTGAATAGTTGTAGGGTACCCACTGGCACAAGTGTTCACCCCTGACTTGTCAACACACACCACATTTAGATACATACATAAATGTTTCATCTCTCTTCATAGATGGATACCAACACAATTCTTTGATGTTTTTGTACAAAATGGAACTGCCTAGATGCATTAGATACATAGAAGTGTGAGTTCCCACAAGAATCCTCATCTTTGATTCAATGTCATCTGGCACACAAAATCTTTCCTATAACAACCCAACCTCTGAATATATTAACTCTTTCCTCTTACCTTTTGTCATATCATGCATGATCTGCTTTAATTCACTATCACTCTATTGAAGTTCATTGATTAGGTCACAGAATGTAGGTCTAACATGCATATGTGCAATCATTTCACCTTGTTATGGCACACTCCAATATAAATTCATATATCGCATCTTAACCAACAGGTCTCTCCTTATACATGTCATAGAAAATATTTTGCAGGTGATGTAGACGTCCTACTCAAACCATTTTCCACAACATTGGCCTTCCCAGAAAGGTAATTGATGGTAACATAATAGTCCTTAACAATCTCTAACTATCCTCTTTGTCTCAAGTTGAGATCCTTTTATGTAAAGATGTACTTTAAACTCTTATGGATAGTAAACAGTTGACATGACTTGACATACAAATAATGACTTCATGTTTTAAAGGTTTGTACTAATACTGCCAACATTAGATCATGTGTAGGATATTCTCATCATTATTCTTCAGCTATCTAGAAGCATAGGCCACCACCTTCTGTTCCTGCATAAGAACACATCTTAAACCTCTCCTAGATGCATCATTGAACACCAAACATACCTTGTTTGCCTCTAGTAAAATTAAAACAAGTGTTGTAGTTAACTTCTTTTTTAACAAATAGAAACCTTTTCTCATAGGTTTCAGGCCATACAAAAGGCATATGCTCCCCTGGTAAATGTAAAATAAAGGTTTCTAATACATGGAATATTTTTATAAATCTCCTGTAATATCCACCTAACATTAGAACAATTTTCATGCTAATAGGAGTTGTGGGATTCTCTGCTAAAAGAACATATACTACCTTAATAGGGTCTACACTAACTCTTTGTCCTAATATAAAAGTTCGATGAAAAGAAACTTCAACCAACTAGAATTTATATTTCATGAATTTAACATAAAGCCGATGTCCTCTCAACGACTACAAGGCTATCTTCAGATATTGCTAATGTTATTATACATCTCTAGAATATATAAGAATAAGGTCTATAAACATTATTATAAATTGATCTAAATATGAACTAAAATCTTTATTGATCATGTCCATAAAAGATGTAGGGACATGATTTAGTCCAACAAACATTACTACAAACTCATGATGTGCATGCCTTGTTCTAAATGTTTACTTAGGTACACTTGATGCCTTTATCCTAAACTAATGATAGATTGAGCGGATATCTATCTTGCAAAATTATATTTGATTGACATAGTTGAACAAACACATTATCAATCCTAGGTAAAGGATATTTGTTTTGCTAGTTATCTTAATCAATTTCCTATATTCGATGCACAACTTCTTGGTTCCATCCTTCTTTTTCAAAAAAACACCTGAGTTCCCTAAGGTGATGTACTAGGCTGAATAAAATCCTTATCCAATAACTCATGTAACTTTATTTTAAATCCATTATCTCTACTTGTGAAATTCTAAAGGTTGGTAATGTTGTTGGGTGACTACCAGGTAGAATTTATATCTCAAACTGATCATCTCTCTTGGGGGGGAAACATGGTAAGTAATCAAGAAAAATATATTGGAACTCACATACTACTAGAATATCATATATATTAATTCTAGTGTTCTTCATAGTTACATATATCATATGTGCTAAAATTTTCTCACATCCTTTCTCACTGTCTTATTAGCTACAACATTTGATACTATGCAAGTGGGGTAAGACTTTTAAATATTTGGTGAATACACAAAATTAGCCACTTTGCTGAAAGACACCCACTTTCTTCCAATAATTCAATCGGACATAGTATGTCTCAAGGGAATCGTTGCACAAAATAATTTAAAAAGGGATCATGTATAAGGGTATGATATTAACCATTATATTATACCCAAACTCAAAAGTCATCTTAGACACAATTCTTTCAAAATATTGTCTTTCCTAATAGTATTCTTAACAACAAATAATAAGATAAACCTTGACTTAAAATATTTCATCCACTCAATAATAATGTATGTATAAAATAATATGTTGCACTGAGATCTATCAATTTGATAATTAAAAACTTTTAAAAATAAGCATCTTACCTATAACAACTCTGGTGAAGACTACTTCTCCTAGTCAATTCATAGAGAAGAAATGGCATATATCTCTCCCTTTTTGACAATGTCCTCATTGTCCATTACTGGTACTAGGTGACCTACTCTAGAGCTTGAAGCCATTACATAACTTGCTCCTCTAAGTGGAGTCTGCCTTTGTGGAGTTTGAAATTGAGACAATGAACTTTGTGTTAGTGTGATATGAAGCTTAGGATAAGCTCTCTTAAAATGTATGACATCTCCATAGTAGTTCCATCCTTGAAAAATGGTTCCCCAAAAGTTGACGAGAGTGTGTCCTACAACAAGTATCAAATATAATCATATCCTATCTCGGCTGACCTATCACTGATGTTTATGATCTTGAAGGCCTTTATGAAGGTAGACACCTAGGTGGTTAATTACATTTTCTAGGGAAAGATCTTATACTATAAGAAGATATGACATCACTTGATCCAGATCATTGCCTTCCTAAGAAACCAAAACCTTATTCTAATTCTAAAAATAATCCACCACCTTCTTTGTATTCAATACAAATCTATCCTCTTCCAAATGTCCAGATGTTTTCCTACCTTTAGAATGTATAGGAGCATTAACTAACTATTTCATACACCTTGTTGTCTTCAAAAACTCTCCAAATTCTCTCTATCCATTTCGCTAGCCATGGATATGGTGTGTCTAATTTCTATATTTAAACTGACTTGAAACCTCCTGCATTTCTGTATGTTATCTAGTAGTACAAGCTAAGGATAAAAGTTAACCAACCTCGTATAATATTTGTCATGCTCACCAACTATCATATTTCCATGTTCAGTGCTTTGTAGGTTTTTGATCTTATCACTTAGGAACATATAAGGGAAATAATTCAGGTGGAACTCATCATTATATATCTTTTCTTGTCTTCTACTATGCACCATCACAATTCAACGTTTCATTTAAGTACATAGATAACGTAGTTAATATGGTTGTCCTCTGGTATCTCTATTAGGTGGCAAATGTTTTACAATTGTTAGATCCACACATTTTCCACATAGGGGTTGTGTTGTTCTAGGAAACTCATTCCCACCAACGTTCTTCACCAGCTCATAGGGTGTCATTAGGTCCTTTCTAGAAAACTAAGACCTCTTATCCATTTTATATTTCTCTTTTGTCATAAAAAATGAATGAAACATCCGAGCTTCCTCATCTTTGTCTTCTTCACCTCAAAACATTTCCTAAGGCTCAAAACTGTAATGGCTCTCACCCTATTCTTTACTAAGACCACTTCCTTTTCATTTCATATGCATATCCATAGAAGAAACATAAATGTTCAAGAATAACAATTCAAGGTGCAAAATATCCTAATCATGTTGATCTCTTATCACCTTAGTCTTGAACCTAAGCTATGATGTCAAAATTTGACATGACATAAACCTACCAACCATGGTTTATATCCCTCAATGCTAGATCAGGCCAACCATCCACTTTCATCCATTAACTGGAAAATCAATCTTAAATTTCTCTTTTTTAAGATGTATAAAACAAATGAAACTTTTTGCAACCTAATAGGTAACATCTTATTAAAAACATAAACATCACTAATACACAACCGCATTTGACTTTTATGAAAAAATCAACTGAAAGAAATTAGTTTTGGATTTAACATACATTAAGTACAACATATTACAAATCTACTACAAATCCTCACTCTCACATTCCTTGATCAGAGGAAGGGTAAGTGACCATCTAACTAATCTTGATATTTCTCTCAGCACATTATCTGATATAATCCTAATGCAAACTAGCTTTTGACTCCTCTTGCTTAGGTTCACTTGTACCTAAAATTGTTTTAGTAGGGTGTTTAATCTATTGCATTGGTGATAGGAAGTTATCAAGAAATCATGGTAATCCATTTATATATTGATAATAAAATTAAATGTTAAAGAGAAGAAACATGGGATTTATAATCTATAGAGAATCCATTTTAATAGGAGTTATGATGATAACTACAATAAGTATATCAACAAAATCCACTCATAGATATTTTATTCCTTTTTATCTCATGGATGTGCATGAAGTGTACAATATCATGTGGAAGTATCATAGCAAGGTATGATATCATCAGATATGACTTAGAGTGGACCTAAGACTCCAACTATACTAAAGTATCTTGTTGACATACAAAGATGCTCACTATATCTAGTCTCATTGGTTAAACTATTGGTTGGATAAACTAAACTATTCTTCTAGACCCAGATACTCACATCGTGAGTCAATAAATTTGTCTTAGCATCTTGCATTAATGGTTCCATAAGGACTCACTCGATGAGACACATTAGAACTAATTAAACTGTACTAAGTACCATCATAATCTCTAGTTAATGTTAGCTAACTCAAAAACTTTAAGGAGAACGTCCTCATTGGCTTAGTCCTCTATACCTATCTAGTACGCTTTGACTACCTTATCCTAAACTCTGCCAGTTGGTGAGCATGTTTCCTCCGTCATGGTGTAGACCTCCATGAAGGAATTTATGGTGTTTAGATCATATAATGTCTAGTTGATTCTTTAGTTTCATTGATAGAATTACTTTTGCATTGTTCTTATATTAACTCTATAGTTGAGGCTTAATTTTTAATTTTATAAACACTAAATTGTATCTAAATTACTAGCATATATTAATTAAACTACTTGAAAATATAAATTGGGAACACTAAACAATATTAGAATAAACTTCACTTTGGACATTATAAATATATGACTGGAAGAAACCATCTACTATGTCACAAATTTATAATTCAAATTCATTATTGATACATTGGGGTAAAATGGGGGTCTAATACCTCTAATTACATAATTACAATTTGCCATATTTTCATAGGTAATGTATTCTAGATCAGAATCCATAAATAAAACATCACAAATATACTAAATAGTAAATTAAGCAATTGCAATTCTCATGTTTGTACTCAACAAATCGAACTCAATCATCAACATAGAAGGGATTTCATACTTTTTATGATAATTGGGCTTGCCTTCTATAAATCTGAGTTAAAGGGTAGTTTTCAGATCACCTAGATTTGATCCTAGCTTACTAATCCATAATCAAGGCTTGCACTAGCCTAATCATATCCAACTAAGCTTGGATCAAGGTTGAAAACCCCAAGATCCACCTTATGCAAGCTTCTTGATTTAAACATTTGTTGGAGCTCGCTGGAGGAAGAAGAAAAAATATGAAGAATGAAACCTCTGGCTTTCTTCACACCAGGGTTTGACCAAGGTATGGAGAAATAAAAAGAAGGAAACTACAATAACTAACTTACCATGATCAGTCTTAGTTGGGTCATCTCTAACCTCACCATGTTCTACATTTTCATCAAGAAATCTCCCCAAAATTACTCTCTGATTCACCTTTGTTGCAGTTTATGAAACCAGTTGTGTAGCCAACTAAAATATGAATCTAAAAAACAAATTTTGTTGAATTTTGATTTATATATTAAAAGGTATAATTTTTTTACGTTTGGATGTGTTGGGTGGTAGTGAAGCTCACTTTCATTAGTTAACAATACACTCGCTTTCATTGATGAGAAGCACTCACTTCCATTTATTGTTTCACACATGCATTTATGAGCTACAAATCAATGGAAATTCTATGTAGTTAAAATCTCAAAACTCTCTCATTGTAACTCTGATTTCATCTATTATTTTTTCTTTATAAATTGAATTTCTACAAAACCATGTTCTCAAATGATTATACCTATATTAATTAATTCCTAAAATATCTTTAAATCTCTTCCTATAAAGATGTATGGATTATTACTATATCAACTATGGTTTAATCATCAATGTATGTATACACATTTTTTTACTTATCAAAGAACAACTTTAAGCTAAAATAAAATATAAATCATCGAATAAATATTGTAATGTATTAATGAGCATGCAATTAATAGTAGGATTGTCTTATACCCTCAAATTACCAGCAGAATAAGGTAATTTTTATAGCATTTTTATTTATTGATTATGATTGTCACAAAGGACTTGGGGGTTATTTACCAAGAAGATTTGTTATATCCCAAGTTCATAGCTTTGAAAAATCCCATCCTTATTTCTCTAGTTTAATCCAGGATGGAGGATGCAAAGTTGGATGCTAGATTTTCTTTCAAGCTAAAAGCATGCCCTCATGGTCCTTGAACTCTTCTCCCATCCATACCTTCTTATCTCATTTACATGTTGCATAAATTTTTATTTGAGTCTTGGTATTGTAGGTCTCAACAATTTTCTAGTTCTTATCAGCTTCAACACATTCCCCTTGCTAATTGAATTTGTATGCTTGTGATAGTCACAAACAAGATTGATGTAGCCTTGACTGTGGAACTCGAATTAGATGACTTAGCCTCTAATATATTTGCATTATGGTGACTTCACACAACCCACATAAGGATTTGGATCTCATCAATCTCTTCATTCTCTAAATAGTTGAGATACCTTCTTTATCCTTCTCACATTAAATCCATCCTAGCTCAATAGTGTCGTGTTGTTAAGACAAACCTGCCAGGAAAAGAAGTAGCATATTAGTTGACATGCCATTGATTCCTTTTCTTTGTGTGATATCTTGTATAATTCATCTTCTATAGTATCTCTCTTGTAAATTCATTCATTTATTTCTAGTAAAATTATAGATTCTCTCCCTATGTCATAAGACATCTTAGGTAGCTATTCACGAGTCCATATCTTGGACTAGATATCCTACTAGGTATTGATTTCAATTTCCTCTAATATTTATTATTACAAACTTTATAAGTATGTATGTGGATCCAGTAGTAAACCTTCCATTCTTTTTTGGGCATAAAATATCTACATTTGTCAATATATGAATATCTCAAAGAAGGATTGTTATCCTTTCCTTAGATTAGAACACCATGCTTGTACTATTCATGAATTCCATGATATGATATTTTTTAGTAAGGAAATATATTGAAAATAAAAATATGTAGCAAGGATACACCCGCAAGAACAACACACTAGCCCCAACCAATATAAAAAATATTTTTACCTAAGAATCTTTACTTGGATTTACACAACAAAGTCTCAAACCTATTGAAATGTGGGTTAAGGAACTGCTTGATGTATTTGTTTAGTTTGAAAAACCATGTAATCTCCTTAGAATTCTCAAATGTATTCATCTTATATTTTTCTCCTTTATTATCTATTCTTAAGTTTCATTCATTCCATATATGATAACACTGTCCATTGGAAAAAGGCTACCTTATCTACATATTTCAATGATCATGTCCTCAATGGTTTTTTATATGCCTCATGCATGTTTCTCCCCAGGTTCCCACTCCATTCCTTTTTTAGTGATGACACCAATTATATCTAGTGATCTTGTAGTGAATGAAGAATTATTGATGGGATTCATCTATCTCCTTTCTATGCACATGACAAACACAAACTTGTATTCCCCACACTCTCATTTTTCATTAGTAGTGAGACATCCATAGACTTTTTTATAAGGTAAGAATACTCTAGTTGGGTACATGACAGTTGAACCACAAAATGGTGTGCCCCTGGAATAGTATCACTATAGGTTGTCTCCCAAACAATCATTTAAGGATCATTCAACGTCCATATATCATCATCTTATCTAACATGCAATGTTTTAGTTTATCCCACATTTTGTTTGTCTTTCTCCATATGTGGGGGTCACCTACAATAGAGGTATAATCACTATTGTATAGTTTATCATAACCTATCTACATCTAGTCAATCCAAATTCTATAATGTCATTTTACATATAACTCAATTCACCTGATGGTGCATCACCTTAAATTTTTCTTCATATTAGAGATGTTGAGGCCACATTGATTGTATGGTTTTGACACAATGTCCTATGACACACTAAGATTCTTCCATGCCACAAAAATGGAAAGAAGTATTCTACTCATTTTAGTTAAAAATATTCAAAAATGCCACTCAGAATTTTTCAATGCTTTTAGTGATTAATACCAGGGGTTCCAATTTTTCATCCATGGAAATATGAATCCTAGACCTTCCATCCACCTTGCTTCTAATTCTCTCCAAATAGAATTTGAAATCAATGATACACCATCCATGCATATATGAATCTTAGACCATCCATCCACCTTGTCACTAACATAGTCTAAATATATTTGGTTATCATTGATACACTATTTGCCTCCTAAGATAGGATTCCTAGTTACTTGTCAAACACTCCCCGTAGCCTACCGCTCCTACCATCATAAGATTTTGTGATGTAAAGTGCAGATTTTACATCACAAATATATAAATTTGTGAGATGAACATATAGAATCAACCTTCTCAAACTCCATAATACTTATATTAGACCTAGTAGAGAAAAGAAAAGAAGGTGTTTTGTATGCATTGTTATATAAAGAGAATCTATGTCTAAATGAATCATGTTTCTCTCATGACATCTTGAAACACTTCCTAATTGATAAATCATAGGCTTTGTATATGCCAATATTTACCATCCTTAAGAGGAGTATTTGTTGACTTTGAAATTTGTACAGAACTTAGTGACTAAAGGAGAGCATTCATATATACAACTGCCTCTTATGAACGTGTAATCACTCTTGTAGATCACGATTGAGTTGGCTATGTGGTGATTTTGAAGATGACAAAATAACATGATATAGTGTGGTGGTCAAACTTATTGTTTGAGGTGTTCCTCTTTGGTATAATTTTATCACGACATAATTTTTTAATATTCATACAACCACCTAAAGTGGACCATCTAAAAACATACCAATCTCTTCTTTGATGATTAGTCACATGGAATAGAAGAATTTTTCATTAAATCCATTTGGGCTTGACTTCTTAGCAGCTGCAATGGAGAAGGTTGATTTTTTGGTCTCTTCATTTGTAATTTTTAACACAACACTCTATTACACATGTTCAAATACACAATGTGGAGAGGTTTACGGTGGGGTCTTGAGAATTTGTTAGTTGTACAACACATGGAAGAAATTATCAGTTCCATTAGGAACATGTTATCTCCCATCAAGAATAGTACTATCCTCCATTATGAGAGAATGGATAATTTTCTTTATTCTTGATTTTAGTGTGGTAGAATTTGTGAATGCAATAACCATCTTGTCTGCATTCCATCAGCTATATTTCCAAAAAACTCTAGTTTTTTTTTAAATAATCATATTACAACCTAGACAAAATAACCACAAAATCAAAATGTGGAAAGGTTACTTGATTTTATTTATGTTTACAAAATTGAAATTCACCCAACACTAGTCACTAAAGGGTGTGCTCCAAGATTGATAAAGGAAACTAGGTAGGATGTCAGTACAATCCTTGCTAACTAACCCTCGACATAATTTACTAAAAGTAGATTTTGGATGAATTGTTTGTTTTATCAAGTGGTGCAACTTCTAACCATGGGGAGTTCCAAGAGACTAGCCTCATTGATGGAATCTTTGAATATATCTACAATGAATTTAAAATTAGAAATCCTTTAATCTTCTTTTCCTTTCAGTGTCTAATATGATTGGATTCACATGTGACTAGCCAAGGGATGACCTTTTTTGTTGTTTCTTTAATGTTTCTCCCATGGACTTCTCATGTTCTTAGAATTGGTTCCACAAAAGAAATAGCACAAGTAAACCCACCACAAATAATGTAGTTCAAAATATAGTTATTTGTTGCATTGTATAGATACCAACTCCTAGAAAGTTTGTTTAAAAATATGCAAATGCTTCCATTTTTGCATGTTCCAAATGGAAACATGGATTCCAACAGTGTAGAAAGAGAGTCACAACAATCCCTATATTATCTAGTTTGATTCTATATGCAAAAATAAAATAAAATCGTCTCTTGAATCTATGATCAATGGTCTAAATAGTCTCTAACTATGTTGAAGAGATGCCTCCCTCACATTCCAAGTGAGGATGGACATGATCACCCAATCTTGGAACCCATTCTTCCACTGAGGAGTTTCTACTTGTTCCTTTCTTATTGAAATTGCAAATAACTCTTCATTTGAACCAATTAATTGAATCAGCATGTCTACCATCATCTTTAAGGAATTTGGGGATCTTAAAGGGTTTATGTGATTGGAATCACGTTCAAAGTGTATGGACAATGCTCAAGTAGTCAAGGGACTATGTTGATTACTAGTGTACTTGTATCATCTACACATTACTTCATGTGTACCCTAATTTGACCATTTTGGTACTAATGGTATGAGGGTAGTTTGGAATGCCCTCCATTATTCTCGTCACTCACACAATTGTTGGGTCTTCCCTTGAGGCAGTGATGCATATTGATAACACCTGGTCCATGGATTTTGGTGAAGGAGGCACTCGAGAGAGAATGTCATCTCATCCAAGGCACTTTTCTCTTTTACCTCCATTGTTTGATGGATGGGGAAGAGAAAGGAACTTAGTTTTGTGCCACAAGGACTAGTCATTCATTATTCAAAAAACTAAGCAAGACTTACATCACTCTAAATGTCCTTCATAGTGAATCTTAATTTACTGCTCTGGACCCTTATGAAGTTCGACCATCAGTACAAGAGGATAATTCCTCACTACTGAGATGTTGATGGAAAAGGGCATACATCCTAGTCTCTCGACTTTTGAAATCACAAGGGGTTCTAATGGAATAGGTGATGGTCCTCATAGAATGAGCGAACCAATTATTTCCAACCTACAAAATAGATAATCACAAAGGAAAGTATTAAGAGCAGCATATTGTAGATTTTCTTCAGGGGTCCCCTTCAAGGAAAACACCAATTGATCATCAAAAAACCACGATACTACATACATACCTTTATTCATATTGCTTCATTAGAAAACTAGAAAAGAAGGCACCACGTTCTAGGGAGAACACCTCTAAATTATAATGGGCTCAACATGATCTGACCATTCCTGTATGATTTTTCTTCTTGATTATTCCCTTACTCCCTTTGATCTAAATACTAGTCGTGGGGTGGTGGTAGTTATCCATGTTTGTTTTTAGTATGAAAGAGACTAGGGTTTTTATCCCCTTTTTTTTAAAAAAAAAGTGACTCTTGGGTATTCTTAAGCTATTGTGGACACTTGAATCTTGTTTTTTTTCAACACTCTAGTGGGGGAAATGATCCAACTCTACAAAATTGAAACATTGACACTTGGACCGGACCTAGCTTAACCTAGGTTATATTCACCAAAGAATTTATTAGGAATGGTTGGGTTAGGATTGAAGGAAGGTAAGTGTAAGGGATAGGAGGTGGTCAAATGCAATAGGGCTGAGTTAGGAGGCATTGACTAATCTTCATTTTGTGTTTATCACCTATTGGATGTGCCCATGAATTCTTAAACTCTAAATCATAAGCTTCTATAGACTAATTGATACATCAAAATCAACTTATATGTCCAAAGTTTCAAATTGTATACCCCTAGTAGATTCCTTCTTGGACACAAATGTTTTCTCCAAAAAGATGCATGGATACTTTGATGAATGTCCCTAAGCTTATGGTAGAGTGTTTTAATCTTTGAAATATATTGTACCAAGTATGTTATAAATGATCGATTCAAGCTTGATGTGTAGCTGTCATGTTTTTTAGAAGAAAACCATGGTAGTAGGTAATAAGTTAGTCGTGAAATCCTATGTCACTCTTCTTGTCAAGTTGACATAGAGAAAACTAACTCACCCTATGTATTTTTCTTTCACTATTTTCAGAACCCGACCTATATGTAATGACATGGAGTGTATCTTATCTACTATCTATCATGTATTTTATAGATATTTGTAATATTTTGGGGATTGTGAGTGGAACTAATTTAATGGATACCTTCACTGCCACCTTGAAGAAAAATGTGTTGCTTCCATACGCTTCCGTACAAATTCATTCATAAAATGTAGTGATTTCTACCTTCTTTGATCAACTTGTAGATGTGGGTAGCCTAAGGTAATTTGTTTGATGTCCATATATTCCACTTACAAGAACTATATGATCTCTTTTTTAAAGAATTTGCTTGCATTCCCATTGAAGGAAACATCACTTTGGATACAACAAGTTTCTATCTTGATATGCTTTCTTACTGGGTAATTGCATTAGTTAACAATGAGTATTATTACATAGTAATCCATTGGAAATGGATATTATAATCTACAAAATGTTATGGGATTGGCCTACCATGACAAATTCTTACACTATGAAGTAGTCCATAATTTTATGCCTTTAACAAATAGATACAAAAGCTTTAGTCAATAGCTCAAAAGATATATACAAATGAGGTTTCCTCAATAGTCCTTTGTCATTTGTGAAAGGTACACTCATCTTTTCATTTATGATGATTGAATGTGATATACTGTAAATTTATGCTTTGGTCTTATTCCTCCAAATACCACTAATACCCACCTCGTCCATGATGTTAACTAGGAGGTCCCATTTTGTGATATTATATGTGTTGCTCATATCAAGTTTTGGTGTCATAATCTCTTTTTACATTCTTAATCTATTTTATTTTGTGGAATTCCTAGGTGATAAGAGAATTATAAGTAGTCCTCCACCTTTATATATAGGAAAATTCATTTTCTACAATTATTTTATACAGTAATGGTTGTATCCTCTTACTCGACACTTATTATATGATGTTTTAGGTGACATTACACATTCTAATGAGTAACTTAGTGATTCTCTTAGGAAACCATTCCCTTAAAATGAGGATGATATCTTTCAATACCTCTACATCTCTTCAAGCATATATGAAGTTGATCATGTTTTTTCTCATTATACTCCAAAAGTTTTTTTCTTTCAAAAATACCTTTCATCCCATCCATTATTGGTTTCTTATTGGGATGAATCTTGAATACTTCCTCCCATATCTTTACCTGTTAGTGGTAAACTTCAAGGTTGTTAGCATCACTGGAATTAATTTTTCCTAGGAAGGCCATGCATCACATACTCCATGTCATATGGATAAATATTTGGAACATGTCTTCAAAGAGTCTTGTGATGATGTTTTCAAAACTTTTGCCAAAAACTATTTATTGGTCACTGTATAAACTGACCAAAGAAATGTTATTCTTGCTTTTCCTTTATATCATCTTTTGGTGTAACATTTTTGTGTTTTTCAAAGTCTTTCCTCTCATTTAGCATGTATATATCAAACAAAAAAAATTCCTCCTAAAATTATAGCTCACACAGATTATATGGGATTGTGGATGTACCTTTTGAGCATCTCTTGACACACTTTAATATTATGTGCTGAATAAACATATTTTTCAACCTTGATTATTCTTGATTGAAGATAGTTGTATTTTCATTTTTCCTTGACCAACAAATATTTTTCCCACACAATCTTTCATTCATGAGGGCCCGCTCCATCAAATTCATGCCAAGTTTCTTCTACAATGACATTACATTCAAAATGAACCAATCTATAAGTTCATAATAGAATCTATCACCCCTATGCTATTTATCTCCTATTATCTCATAATACAGTCTAATATTTTATTACAAAACATCAGAATATACCTGTTTGAGCATCTATGAATGGTGTCCTAATTTTCATTTTTTTTAAATGTGTTTAGTCTTTAATTTTTAATGTTATCCTAATTTTACCACATTCCCAAGTGAATAACCTTCCACAAACCTTTCATTTTTGAAACTATCCCTAATTTTATGGTATTGAAATGTGAATCATATCCCATAGGAGTCCAAGTCCATGAGATAGTAATGGTCAATAGGATCTCTATAATTACAATAATTTTCTTTTTGTTATGATTAGGGAGATGAACCTTTACCCATTAGAAGATATGGAATTGGAATCTCTGAACACCAAAATTGGTGTAGTCACTTCATAATAAGTACATTTTTTATATTTTTACATGCATTGTCTATGGTTAATTCTACCCAGCTATATAAACCTAGAGTCCCACCATTTGGTATCATCTATCTAGACTAAGATATCACAAATAACGTGACCCAATGAGAAATTCTATACATGCACCTTAGTGTCATTCCACCATAAACCCATTCCATCTAATTTATGCACTTGATTAAACCTACACCATGGTTTTAACCACATACTATTCTAATCTTTTATTGATTTCTCATGTCTTTTGTAAATACCACATATCCCTCTACCTCCTATTACTTTGTTGTCCTATGAACTATTAGTGGTAATGTGATTTTGCATCCTCTTCCCACTATAATTACCATTAATATCAATCTATTTTGGTTCTTCTAGTCCTCCTTTCTCTCTATTTCTACTTGTAAGAATCTCACATTTTCTATGTATGCAAGAACACTTAACCTCTTATAGACATGTTTCACATTTTCCATTTTATTAGTAAGAATTATCCAAGGTTATCAATCGATATATGATAGTAACCAAGATTCAATTGTGTTTGGGGCATTTTAAAGGCTTCAGTTTGTGGTTTTTCACTTTTCACAAGTTGGATATCTTTTGTATTACATGAGAGATGGTTGGTTGCAAAGCTTGTTTGTGGGAATGGGTTCATTATTGACATTGGATTTGGGTTTTTCATAGTGTTAGAGAACAATGACTTTGGTAATTGATATGTCATGATCTGTTGACAATTTTTTTGGTGATCATATGTGGTAGATATTTTAGTTAGATTTATAGGCATTTTAATTGGATTATATGTGTGTGATCATGATAGAAAATGTATGTCTTCATTTCATGTTACTTAGTCATGTTAATGCATCCCTATGGAAAACACAATTTCACTTGTATTGTCAACTTTGTTGTAATTAATTATTCAATAAGCATCGACCTTTTTATACCAATATCTTAAATCTCGATCACTCCTCATTAATCGTGTGTTTCTCCTTCAACCTCCTAGAAGGATCCAAATTTTAATTATTTTAGACAAATTCAACAACTTACTTCACCAAATCACTCTTCCTTGATTGACTATTTCCAACTTTGGTTGCTTTGACCTTAAAATAGGAAGCCACCTTATAGACATCATGAACTCATCATCCTCCTTCTTGTGGTCTCTTTATAAGTGTCCAATTAAATATAGCCTAAATGTCTCTTGGGTGCGGAAGAGCATTCTCAAATAGAGTAATTATCTTCTTCGACATGTTTATTTCTAGATAGGAAAAAGTAAAACTATTAATATTTAGATGGACTCTTGGCTCTTTGGAGGCAACATTTTAATCTAGGTATTGATCCCCAACAATGTTGTAAAGTTGGGCAACTTTCGTTTTTGTCCTCCTAGATAGATTCATCATTGATAATAAACAGATTATCCCAAACAAGATATATCCATATGATTTTGAATCTTACATGGATAATTTTAATATTAGGCTTTATAATGATGATTGATTCCTTATAAAAAATAGGAATATACTGAATTGCAAACTGGGCTATGACATCTGTAGAGGTGTTTCCCAAGTTCCTAAGTGGGCCAGGAGAATCTAGAGTCATAATGTGCTTGAATGCTTTGCTCTGAAGGCATGGAGGGTTTCATAATAAGCTAGCTACTCAAGGTTCTTTGAGAAGAATGGGGTTCACTATGATGTATATATTATTTTTGTGTAAATAAGGTTATGAAGATATCTCTCATTGAAGTTTAGCTATAATTTGTGATAGGTATATGGTTTAGGGATGGTCATATGAAGCTACTTCTATATGACATCATAATTGCAAATATCTTGAAGAGAAGAAGAAAGGTCAGCTAGTTTACTTGAAAATGATTTACCACATTTAGGAAGAAATGAACATGAGATATTTTAGTAGAAAAGAATATGGTTCATTTGATTGTTGAAAACTTATTAACTTGGATACATTTAGCTTACACTTGTAATTTCTTCATTCATTGTGTATAGATAGATAGTTACTTTCTCCCTCGTTTATTTTGTAGATATCCTTCTTTCTTGATTTGTTCCCATGTTATGGTAATAAAATGGACCTCCTCTTCTTGAGTCAAAAGAATAGTTTGGGATCCCTTCATGTTTAATATTCTCAGTTACCATTCATCTTTCTTAGTTTAGACATGTTTTCCTATCTTTCATATGTCTACCACAACCTCACCATATAAATTCCAGTCAAAGTTTTTCTATTCCACTTTATGTACCTCTCCTATTCACTATGGTATTTTCCTTATTGTATCTATTTTTTTAAAACTACTAGTAGATTCTTAAACATGCCTCAAGAGGGAATGTATCCATCTCTATATTTATGTCCCTATCTTCCTCTTGTAAATCTTTCATTATCAATAGATATTTATAGAAATTACACATGATATGACAAAAGTTTCTCCATGTTAAGCTAGTGAAAAACTCATAAAAATAATGTTTGCTATTTATTTGAAAAGATCTCTTTCTCTATCTCTCTCTTTCTCTCTCTCGCTCCTTCAATCCCATGCTTGGTTGCATACCCTAGTAATCTCCCCATTGTTGTAGGGTCTCGTGATAACCATTTTTTCTACGAACTCTATCGAAAGGTGGTCACCAAAATGACAAACTCTTCCTTGCTGAAATCAATAACATCCTCTATAAAATCTTCCATAGAGTGATTATCTTACTTTTCACTTAACTCATCTACAATGGAAATGAATGGACCCAAAAAAAGTAGAGAATAACACCCTAGGATCACTAGGGAGGATCATGGTGTCTCTCAACACCTTAGTAGTCACCCACACTATTAAGAATGGCCTATCTTCAAAATTCTACTTTAATAATGGGAAGAATGAAAATAGTTTAAAGTGAATTATCAGACATAGTAATGTAGAAAAATGGATGGGATTTGTTGAACAATTAGGTATGAAATTAGTAATTTTATATCCAACTTCAATTCACATCTAATAACAAACTATTAATAAAAATTCAAAGAGATATAGTTTTAGTTTACATATTATATTATCATACAACTATAAAAAGAAGTTATGTCATTCTCTTATAAATTGTACGTATAATTCTTCTATATCTGAGTACTAATTATTGTATGTTTACTAAAACACCTGAAAGGTTATGTAATTTATATATTTCCTTTTCTTAGAATCTCATATTATTGATGCATAAATAGTAAGGGATTCAAATTTTATAATCGATTATCTAGAATTGGTGCATACCTTTCTACAACATAAGGTAGTGTCTAATTTCCATATGTGAATTGCCCTAGAATAATTAATTATCAGGATAGTATATCTCATTCGTTATCTATACTTCATGTCCCAATGCATTTGTTGGGGTCTTTTTACATATGTGTTTGTAATGATATTTGTTAGTAAGATTTTTTCACCTATCTCATGTTGTGGAATGATGTCATAATGAGAAACATTAGCATGCACATATTATGCAACAACATCGATAAAAGTAGGAATGCCAAGATAGTACAATGTATTTTACATATTTTATAAGAGTCATGGAATGTGTAAATACTCACACATACATATAATACAAGTAAACATTAACATAGTTTGGACTGTCTTGATTATATTGTAAGACAAACTAAAACAATAAATTACTAATAGTTTATAATATTTGTCAAATGAAGCCATCCATCTATCAATCTCTTGAGGTTACGTGACATGGTTCATTTGACGCCAAGCCCTTCAAACTGGAAACTAAAACAATGATTCTTCATTAGATCACTTAATTATTCATATTTCCTATGTAAAGGAAAGACACACCTTTTAAGTATGATATCAATATTCATGCAATACAAATCAAACAAATATTTAGAACATATCCTTTGAAAGTTTTTAGCCACTTTATTTTGAAAGAGAGAATAGATATTATGTGTTAAGAAAATTAAAAATGGGCATATCCACACACAAAATACTTGAAATCTAAAAAAACTTAAAAATGATATCGACTGATTCTAATACTCCAAAACATACATGTAGTATATTTATGTATTGAAATTATTTGGTTAGTTATTATACGGTATCCTCTAAAAAAAGTAAATCGTTTGCTCAAAAAGCTTTCTAAAATAAATTGATCCATTCATGTCCAATTATTTTGAATTATATCTTAGATTGGTTCAATTTGATATTTTTTATTAACAGAAGGGTTCACTCATCTGTCCTTCCCAACAAATACTCAACATCAAATATTATAAAGCTTGAAACCAAATATACACACTAAAGGTCACAAAGATTCCCCAACAATTGCATACTACACCAAAATCCCAAAAAACTCAAAAAATAACTTTTACATCATCACTTAGAGTTTATCTTAACAAAAAATATTGTTTCTTTGTCAGGTTATTTCCTAATAATCAATATGTGGTGATAATATTTTACTTTCTAGTAAATGCCACAAAGAATGACTTTTTCCATCATGAGGTGTATATTCTCTTCATTCTCTTATAAATACACACTGACTTTAAATCAACAAGAGTTTGATATATTTCTTGAAAGCTTTTAGTCACATGGTTTTCATGTGAAACATATAGGTTGAATAATTAATTAGTAACTTAGAAAAAAAACAATTTAACATTATGGGTAGGACAAAAAAATAATTAAAGGGGGTGGAGATAAATCACACACTATTGAAATCTATCTTACATACCAGGATGATATGGACGACAATAGTGTTGAGATCTATTATACATCCGAGGATGACAATGATGAAAACACCAGTGAAAGCACCGAACAGGATACCAGTTATGCTCTCATGTATCAGGATTATACATACGGCAATAATCTTGAGAGCTATTATACATCCGAAGATGACAATGATGACAACACCAGCGAAAGCACCCAACAAGGTACCAGTCATGATCCCAAAATAGTCAAACGATAGTTTTCGATAATGATTTGTATTAAATTGTATAAACGGTATTGTTTCCGTTCTCTTCTTTACATGTCATCTCATAGACGATGGCGAACAATTTGGCAACTATTTACAAGAGCCATATTCTTACTCAGATCAAGTTTATCAGCCAAAGCCATATCCTTACTCATGGGGTACTTCCAGCCACAAGTAAATTTCTATCACGTTGATTAGTAATTTAGTGGTTTGTTTTTTCCATTATTGGATGCCGATTAGTAAATTATGTTTTATGTTTCTCTATATAAATTTTTTATCTTCACACAATTTTCTCATCCTATTGAAGCAACATTTCCAATGCCGCACTTAAACTATCTTGCATTTTCTTATGTTCAATCTAATACTAACATTGACCATGGGCATTGTCTTCCACCTTTGTGATCACAATAATCAAATAAGTGGATATGATGACCACGATGAATGTGAAGATTTATATGAGAGCATGGAATACGAATGGCAGTCACTTATACATGAGATAAAACAATTTTATAAAGACAACAATATGGAAATCCGCGAAGAAATCCCTTGTCAGTTGCTCGACGACGAGGAGGCCTTACTTGAAATTTACGTAAGGAAGCTATATTTGACATGGCCTCTAAATTTACAGAATGATTATCTAGATAACGTCTGTTTGATTATTTTTTCTCACTGCCCAGGGAGATCCCAACGAAAGTGTTGCAGGGTTTTATTATAACAGGGCAATATATGTTCTTGGTGGCTTTACTCGGTGACCATCTCTACTTAATTCTTAGTAAAAATATGCATTAAAGTCATTTGTTGGAAAGGATAGACCAACTTCTATAGTAATAATTTGTTAATTCATGGATCAATAACTACATACTATCACGTAGCATGTTTTTTAATGCATAGTTTAATGATTTTATATATTAAAAGATTAATGGTTTCTACTTTGTAGATTGTTAACGGGAAAAATTTTAGCTCATGAGATGATGCATGCATGGCTCGACGTGAATGGTACTACATGCTACATAGTATCATTATGCTAGTTAGTGATGGTTTGAGATCATTTTCAAATTTCTATATTACATGACAGGGTACGAGCTGACCCAAAAGGCTGAGGAAGGCATGAGTGATTTCATGGGTCACATGTGGCTAGAATCGAAGAATCTATCTGGGTCCAATGCAGATTTGCGTGATTCTCTCATGCGCAAAATTGAAGTGAATGCATGTCCAGTTTATGGAGATGGATTCAGAGCTGCGAGGGAGGCAGTCAGTAGGTACGGACTCCAGAGCACTCTCCAACACATGAAGTATTATGGCGACTTCCCTGACTGATACCAAAGTAGGGATTTTCATTCATGCACATTTAAGATACGCTCACATCGTATAGGAGTTCTAGTAGCGATTGCGAACATTGGATACAGAAACGGGAGTGCAGAAAAGAAATGAATCACTAGGAACTACTTTCGTTTCCTGTTGCATCTTACGGATCACGTTAGATTTATTTCAACAAATTATATGTAACACATACATGTCAGAATTTGTAATGGTTCGCATATTTCTTGGTCTTTCGCAATCAAAGACAGTTAATGAAACACCATATTTTTTTGCCTTTCAACAATAAAAAATACACATGAAACTAGGGCTGTCAATGGAGAGGGTATTATCCGTTTACCCTTACCCATATCCTGGAGGGTAAGGGTAAGGGTAGAGATTTTTATTACCCTTTACCCGTTTACCCATTCCCTATTTCCCCGCTATACTATAAGGAGAGGGTAAGGTATAGACATTATCCATACCCTTTTACCCTTTTACCCGCACATGATATAAAGGTTACACAAAAATATATTCTAAAGGGGTTTGTATGTAAATGTTTAACCCTAATACTTTATTCTATCATTAGAAAATGACTTGGTATTGTGCTTGTAATACTTTCTTGTTGAGGGAAATATATATATATATATATCTTGCGGAAAATGAGGTGTTGGTGAAACAATTATTTGTTATGCATACTTATGCAAATGAAAAAAATGATTTATGCATAAAAATTTGTTATTGTGTGAATTGACTTGACTTTACACAGAGAAACATATGATTTTGAATTGGATATAATATTTTATATGTTGTTATCAATAAATTAGTTATAAAATTATTAAAAATCAACACACAATGTATATAAAACTCTTTTTTATCAAAATTACCCACTTACCCTTTACCCTCCCCGTTTACCCTGTAGAGAAGAGGGTAAGGGTAAAGAGAAGGTAAGGAGATTGCTGAGCAGGATAATTATCCTTATCCTTACCCGATACTCAAAGAGGATAAGGGTAAGGATAAGACCTTACCCTCCCCATACCCTCCCCATTGACAACCCTACATGAAACACACACATAAAGAAGTATCAGAAATGAGCAGCCTCAGTTCCTTGAGTATTGTAAATCTCATTGTAGAAGCTTCCGTTGAACGGAGGTGCCTCAGTTCTATGAAGTATTGTAAATCTCATTGTAGAAGCGTTCTTTAACCCAACTCCTCGTTGTTTCCACCATTGAACCAGTAATGTTTTGAGTGCGCTTCTTGAGACTCCAAGTCAATCCTTTCCGACCCGAAACTGTGTCTCTACTCGAGGTCCATTCCGTGCAAGCTTGGTGATTTCGTTCGGGAAAAACATCGGCATGTGCAAGCACACAATAAAAAAATTGAATGCCTCGTATGATTATAATTATGCCACAAAATATTTCAATAACAGATTTGAATGACGAGACTTAGAGATTTTCAAATCTATATATTCTATTCGATTCTTTTCTCTCAAACTTTTTCTATTTTTGTCTTTTCTAAATTTATTAATCACGTTTCGGTTATCTTATTTTCTTCAGCAACATAAAAATAGATACACTCTATCTTCAATGACCTATCTTATTTTAAGATGGCTCTATCTACCACTCTATATATTAAACTACACCTTCCTCTTTGTACCAACTCCTATTACAGTTTTTCCTTTGTCGTGCACGACTTATTAGGAATTCAAAAGTTAATAAACATCATGTTTGTAATTAGAATAAAGAGACTACAACAAACTTATCCTTTAAAATGAGACTGTTCTCTTTTCTCAAGGATTGCAGTCTCTTTCATAAATTGTTCACTAAAATTGATAAATACACCCGCGTTCTCACATACACCCGCGTTCTCACATACAAAACTTGAGAAAGAAGAGCAGTCTCATTTTACAGGATAAATTTACTGTAGTCTCTTTATTCTAATTAAAAATATGGTGTTCATTAACTTTTTGAATTCCTAGCAAGCCGCACAGTAACCATGCTTTTTTTCCTTGAATGGGGGTGCCTCAGTTCTCTTTTGTATTATAAATTTCATTGTAGAAGCTTTCGTTCACCCAACTCATTGTTATCACCATTTAATCGGTAATGTATTGAGTGGCTTCTTGAGCCTCCAAGTCAATCCTTCCCGAACTGAAAAATTGTCTCGACTCGAGGTCCATTCCATGCAAGCTTGGTGATTTCATTCAGGCAAAACATCGGCCATGTGGAAGCCCACAATAAAAAAATTGAGTGCCTCTTATGATTATAATTATGCCACTTAATATTTCAAACATAGAATTTGAACGACGAGACGTAGAGATTTTCAAATCTATATATTCTATTAGATTCTTTCCACTCAAATTATTTGTATTTGTTGTCTTTTCTAAACTTATATATGTTCTCTTTATTAATTATGTTTCAGCTATATTATTTTCTTCTGCGACATAAAAATAGCTACACTCTATCTTCAATAACCTATCTTATTTTAAGATGGCACTATCTACCACTCTATATATTACACTATACTTCCCTCTTTGTACCAACTTCTATTACAATTTTTCCTTCGTCGTGGACGTGATTTGGTATGTGAGAACGCAGGTGTATTTATCAATTTTAGTAAACAATTTTTTAAGAGACTACAAAACTTGAGAAAGAAGAGCAGTCTCATTTTACAGGATAAATTTACTGTAGTCTCTTTATTCTAATTAAAAATATGGTGTTCATTAACTTTTTGAATTCCTAGCAAGCCGCACAGTAACCATGCCTTTTTTCCTTAATAGGGGTGCCTCAGTTCTCTTGAGTATTGTAAATCTCATTGTAAAAACTTTTGTTCACCCAACTCCTCGTTGTTTTCACCATTGAATCGGTAATGTATTGAGTGCGCTTCTTGAGCCTCCCAAGTCAATCCTTTTCTACCTGAAAATCTGTCTCTACTCGAGCTCCATTCCGTACAAGCTGGTCATTTCAATTGGGCTAAACATCGGCCATGTGCAAGCCCACAATAAAAAAATTGATTGCCTCTTATGATTATAATTATGCTACTTAATATTTCAGAATCCGATTTGAATAACGAGAGTTAGAGATTTTCAAATTTGTATATGTTATTAGATTCTTTCCTCTCAAATTATTTCTATTTGTTGTCTTTTCTAAACTTATATATATTCTCTTTATTAATCATGTTTCAGCTATCTTATATTCTTTAGCAACATAAATATCTACACATTATCTTCAATAGCCTATCTTATTTTAAGACGGCTCTATCTACCACTCTATAAATTAAATTACATCTTCCTCTTTATACCAACTCCTATTATAGTTTTTCCTCTGTCGTGGACATGATTTGGTATGTGAGAACGCGGGTGTATTTATCAATTTAATAAACAATTTCTGTAAGAGACTACAAGACTTGAGAAAAGAGAGCAGTCTCATTTTACAGGATAAATTTACTGTAGTCTCTTTATTCTAATTACAAATATGGTGTTCATTAACTCTTTGAATTCCTAGTAAGCCGGACAGTAACCATGTCTTTTTTCCTTAATAGGGGTGTCTCATTTCTCTTGAGTATTGTAAATCTCATTGTAGAAGCTTTCGTTCACCCAACTCCTCATTGTTTTCACCATTGAATCAGTATGTATTGAGTGCTCTTCTTGAGCCTCCAAGTCAATCCTTTC
Organism: Alisma plantago-aquatica; assembly: GCA_963693085.1. NCBI lineage: Eukaryota > Viridiplantae > Streptophyta > Magnoliopsida > Alismatales > Alismataceae > Alisma > Alisma plantago-aquatica. Next base: position 519,685,634 of record OY856415.1, read on the forward strand.
CTATCTGAAAATCTATCTCTACTCGAGGTCCATTCCGTGCAAGCTGGTGATTTCATTCGGGCTAAACATCGGCCATGTGCAAGCCCACAATAAAAAAAATTGATTACCTCTTATGATTAAAATTATGCCACTTAATATTTCAGACACAGATTTGAATGACGAGACTTAGAGATTTTCAAATTTATATATATTATTAGATTCTTTCATCTCAAATTATTTCTGTTTGTTGTCTTTTCTACTCTTATATATATTCTCTTTATTAATCATGTTTCAGCTATCTTATTTTCTTCAGCCACATAAAAATAGCTACACTCTATCTTCAATAGCCTATCTTTTTTTAAGACAGCTCTATCTACCACTATATATATTAGACTACACCTTCCTCTTTGTACCAACTCCTATTACAGCTTTTCCTCTGTCATGGACGTGATTCGGTATATGAGAATGCAGATGTATTTATCAATTTTAGTAAACAATTTTTGTAAGAGACTACAAGACTAGAGAAAAGGGAGCGGTCTCATTTTACAGGATAAATATAATGCAATCTCTTTATTCTAATTACAAATATGGTGTTCATTAACTTTTTGAATTCCTAGCAAGCCGCACAGTAACCCAATCTTTTTTAATCACCTAGAATAGGTCCGACCTTCATTATTTTTAGGTGTATGTATGAAAAAGTTAATTTTTGTGAAGAAATCAAACTTTTTCCTTGTTTTCAGATTTTGTGTCAGAGAATAATCAAAATTAATGTAGAAACCAAATAACGGTTTATATGGATCTTCATATTGTTTATATTGATGTAATGTAGTTTGTGTAATATTTATGGCACCAGTGTGTGATATGGAAATATGGCAACATGATGTCTAGTGCAATGGTGCAATTTTGATGTTGATTGTGTAACGTATGTTGTTTGTTGTCTTAAAAAGCATAAGTTCTACAATAGTATCTATGTAGAAAGTGAAAACAAAAGCAATTATGATGTACACGCTACGGTTTAGATAGTTAGAGTTGTTTCTACTCCATTTGTTCACAGAAACCACAATATACATGGATAAGTAAAAAAGGCTTAAGTGACATTTCCAAGCAACAAGAAACAAATTTTACATGCTCGAAAAATCTAAAAAAATGCTCTTCCAAAGACAAGCTACAAATTGGGCCACCAATCTTTTTTAGATGACAAACCTCAATGATCAAAAGATAAAATTTAAAGAAGTTGATGATGACCATTATATATTTTTTATGATATTTTGGATGTGACGTAAGAGAAACATTGAATCATTAACTAGCACCCGAAAGATATCGAAAGCAAATGACAAAGACGATAGTTCTTTGCTTCACATGCATCCTCGTGCTTACTAACTTTTTGTGTAGCCGTATCAGAAGTTGCTTGTCTTGCCTTGATGTTACATGCAATATTGTCACTCAATCAAAAATCCCCAGTAAAATCAACACAAGTATATTTTCCAGTAGTCCAATTATATAGCAGTATGTTAGTAGGTCTCTGAGCATGGAAACCATTATATCAAGTCCCAAGAAAGTCAACGAGAGCTTCTTTTAAAGCTTTAATCCTAGCATGAGAAAGAATATGAAGAAGGATGACTCGGAGTACATCATGCCAGAGCATGAATCCATGACGGATACGATTGTGTACAACATGATCACCAAAGGAATCAAACTTAATAGGATGACAAAACTGACACTACAAAAAAGATGGTCTTTAACTATGATTTTTCTAATTACATATAATTTCTATGAGTTAAATCCCTTGTTAGCTACAAATTTTAAAGTATAAATAAAATAAATATAGTTAACTCAATTCATAAGACATAGTTAGACTTATCCTCTCCATGTCTTAAATGTATTAACTAAATATAACTAAATGAGAACTTTTCTAAATAAAACCAAACTTCATATTTCATTGAAATTTTTGTCCGCGTATGATCCTCCCGCGCGTGATATTTCCCACTGGTTGAAAATCACATAAGTTGGCTCCCAATCACCAGCGATTTCTCCCACTCCTCTGTGTGTAATCCCTCCACGCTCTCAGGATTGATCGCCCCTCATTTTGCCCCAAGCAGTTTTCCCTCTCGCGCAAACCTTGGATCGCACATTTGTTCTCTGTCGTCGCTACCAAGCATCATTTGAGGCTCGCCGGATTACTCTCTTTAACGCCTCCACCCAGCAGCCTAAGGTCACGACATCTCTCCCGTGTCACCGCCCAGCAGCCTGAGGGTAGGGTCTCTCCAGCATCGCCACCCAGTAGTAGAGTGCCCAGACGCCCAAGTTAGTCTTTACCTATAGGGCATGTTTGTTTAGCTATATCTAGCCATGTTGGATTGTATCTTACTCTCCAGTAGTGTAAATATTAAGTTTACTTTGAAGGAGTGATGAAATGAAAACAATCATGTATTTTTGAACAAGCAAAGAGATCCAAAACTGCTCCCAAAACTACTGGGCACCGAGATCCAACAGGCATTTAATTGAACCTTTATAACCAATTCTAATAGACCACTACTGATGCTAAGAAGTAGAGTTTAGGGAATGGAAGGATGCACACAAAAGGGTAAGATGGAATGAAGGTAGGAGAAGTAGCAGAGTGCTCCATGCAATGATGTGGATGTCAGTCAGCAATTTGCACAAACAATAATAAAAAATGGTGTTGTGGCAGCAAACCTCAGCACAATGCTTATTAATATCACCTCCAACCTTCCAACCTCTTCCTTGTTTCCCCACCACTTCATCCAACCCTTGTTGCTTCATAATAACAAAATCAACAAATTTGTCAGTTGTTGTAGCTATGCAACAACATGGAGGAATGAAGGACAAAATGGGAAATATGGGGTGTCTGGTGGAGAAGAATCAAGGAAGGAGGTTGGAAGGTAATAGTGAGGTCTGCGGTGAGGCTTTTGTTAAACTTAAATGGACATAATAGGTTTCTATGAATTGATATATTCCTACAAAGGTTGTGGTTTGTTAAACTAACTGTTAGATCTAATATTATTCTAATATTTCCTTTTGTGGTTTGTTAAACTAACAATTAGATCTAATATTATTCTAGTATTGCCTTAGTTTTCTATATTGCCTAGCGGAGGGCATCTACAATTGTATACATATAAGATATGGCGTCTACTACATCATAACAATAAAACATTTTTGTATCCAATATTATTTTCCTATCTTTCCTCCTTCATACTCCTAAAATGTATCTAGACATCAAGAGAACTACTCGAACTATTTTCATAAAGAAACCTTGTTCTTAAACAAACTCATAAGAATAGAGGGACAAAGTAGTAAACTAAGTGTACATCTTTAAGGAAATAATTATGATTCAATGCCTATCAGTAGCATTTAATAATTTGTACATATTCTTAGCATAGCTTCCCAATAAAATCTTAGTCAATGTCCTGATAGGAAGCATTTGTGTGTGGGGGGAGGGGTGGGGGTTGGGGGATGAAGGATAGTGCATGGTTTTAGAAATCAGAACAAGAACAAGACACTGTCATAGTAAAAAAAGCATACTGAAAAACCATTCAATCACCAATGGTATGGCCTCATAATAGACCTTATTGATATGTATGCTTTATGTTTTGTATTTACTTAATGTTTTAGACTTGTCTTTGTCTTTGATCTATTCTTTTTACTAGAGCAACAACAATTCTTTTGATTCACTATTTCATTGTCTTGCTTTTAGAAAGTGTCACAGTACTTCTGTGACGAATCTTTTCCTGGGAGGTCTATTTGTATGATTAACATTATTAAGACACTCATTGTATTGATGGTCTTCCCCATGTGTTCTTCTTAAAAATGCTAGCATCTAACTAGAATAAATGCCAAAGTTTATCGTCTGGTTATAAAGGTTCAATTAAACAGAAACACAACCTCATGTTGAAGGATAATTGATTAATAATTATAATATGAATAACCCCTCTTTGAGAATGATTAACATATGTACGACCAATAATGGACCTAATCTATAAAGAGTTTGTGTCTTATGTTGATATTGACATATTTTTGAGCTGGAATTAGGTCCAGGTACACCTATATGAACTGGTCATGCCAAGTTACCATCGAGGGTAAATCCTCAATATGATTCCAATTTTCTCTAGGTACATCTATATCTCAAGTAACAACTTCAAAGAGAAGGAGTTCTATTCAACTGAAACTATAGAAAAAAGGATCATTTTGTAATGAAATAGAGACTATGACAAAACATATATCATACTAATCCCTACTAACATCAATGATCTTCACAACAGAGTAGGCACTAGGCAGGCTTATCCTGGAGAAATCATTTTGCTAGTGTAAACTAATGCTAGTGAACTGAATTCATGTTTGGTTGACCATTCTATACTACTAACTAGAAATTTAACTTAAAAAGCTTTGTTTTTTCCCTCAACTTGATTACAATATTCCTTTCCATTGGCTTTCTATGCGTTTAGAATGGTACAACATGGCATTTCACCATTGTTTAGTGTTTACATACTTGTTCTAAGGGATTTCTCATCTAGTGTTTACAAAACAAGAGATTGAATACATAGTATTATTTTGCCTCACAATTTTAGTATAAATATGGGATCAACCATGCTTTTCTAGGTGACAACTGACATGGTCATAATAATATCCATGTTGTATCCAATAAGCTTTCATTTTATGCCCTCTGTGACTTTATATACACATAGGTATAACTTTATAGTGCTTGATTGCTGGTTGTAAGTCTTGCAAATACCAATTTTCATATATGTAATCCTTCTCTTGGGGACAAGATTGTCACCATTTCACCATGGTCAATTATCTCTTAGATAATTTGGAAATCTATAAACTAGTAATATAAACATGTGATACCATACATCTAACCTAACCAAGTAGGTTCTGTAGTAGTTTTATAATCTTTTGTTTCCCATTACACACTTCATCTAGTCATCAACAAAAAGGGCTTCCCATTCTAAACCAGATTTTGTATAAAGAGAACCTTTAGTGTAATGTCTATTAAGGTTAACTGGTTTGGAGTGTAGGCCATACATTATAGTATTACCAAGGAGGAATGACTTTGTAAGACCCATAATGTTGTATATGCATGAACCCTTTTCCCAAAGAATAGAGAATGTAAGTAAATCACAGATGCACTGCCCAGGTTCTACGGGTAGGCTCAAAGAACTATACAAGTCACTAGTATAGATGGAGCTACCTATCTCTTCAGCCAACTTTAAATCTTCAAGAAGAGAAATCTTTCATATAACTTCCCAATGTAACTTCCCAATTATAGGAAGAACTAAATAAGCCTAAAAAACTTTGTAACATAGAGCATCCAAGGTAAATCATTATGTTGGATCGAAAGACATAGCTAAAAGCAAAACACTGCAAACAACCTTTTAGAACTAAATAATGGCCCCTACAAACTTAGGTCACAACCACAAAAAAGGTAGCGTCATGAACACTTAAAGTAACAAAATTAGAACCCATCATGTGAGAGAAAAGAGACAAAAAAAATGAGCACTAGATGTAACAAAATCAAAACCCAACATGTATATAAAAGCACTAAACAAGAAGACCAGTTCATGATTTTGATTCATTTAAATTCTCATAATAGATCCATCTCAAATTTCTCCAATGTTCATCATAAATGTGTTTTTGAAATTATTTTTTCAAAAACCTAAATTAACTCTTTTTATTTATATATACATATAGTTCATAATTCACTAGGTTATTTACATGACCCATATACTACACCACCAATTTCATACTTTTAGGTTTACGTCCATGCAAGACAGCCACAACTTATCTCAAAATAAATTCAAGGACAAGGTGCTTCAACCCATATTTAGAGGAGTCAAGTCTAAGGTATTTCATTACTTCTAATTAGGAGGTTAGTCCCTTTTAGACACAAATCTGGGATCCATGATATTTGGACTTTCCTTCCTCCACAAGGTCCTTTCCATTCATGAGATGACTCTTCACATAATAGACTACCACTCCCCTAAAATAGATGAGTCTCTACATAACCATTGAGCTCAAGTTTTTCATGTACTTATATAACAACCTATATGTATCTGGTATACATGCATGGCTTATGTTCTTGCATGATAACTCAATTGTATTATGTACTTACACTCACTTTTACCCTATGTAATCTCATGCATGCAAATTCATTAACACATGCAATTTATGGCTCGGTTTGTCTCTGTTGTAGGAAGGAAAAGGGGATGAATCGATTAATATTGTACACCATTATAACATGAAAAAAATGTGAACCTTATCATCCTAGTCCAACAAGACAAAACTATTTTGATATTTATTGCCAATTCGTCATAGATAAATAGATATATTCATGGCTTGTCAAAGTATTATGTAGTATATAATGTATAATATGATCGATATTACACTTTATTGATTTTCTACTTATATATATTTAATTTTTCATTGTGTTTAATTATATATACTTTTTTCCGTCTTTATTATTATTATTTTTTAAATCTTTCCGTTTGATTAAAAATTCTATGTATTTATATATTTATTCTATTGATGTGTTTACTTACATTTATCTAGGGAAGTATGATCGACAAAAACTGGATTATTGAGGAAGACAAGACCAGTACAAAGTACTTAACTGGGGTAGAAAATTCATAGAGGACACTTTCAAAATATGTAGTAGGAATGAGACTATCTTATGCCCTAGTAAAAAGTGTCTAAATACACAAAGACAGAACCGTCAAGTGACAACTGAGCACTTGTTATGGAATGGTTTTTTTAGCAGCTACACTGATTGGATTTTTCATGGTGAGACTTCTTCTGATGACAAGGAAGATTCCTCCATGCATGACAACATGTCGCTTGATGATATGAGAGACATGTTGCACGATGCATACAGAGTCTAAAATTTTTGAGAAACTATAGACAGTGACGACGATGATGTATTTGTATTTATTGATGATGAAGAAGCTAAGAAATTCTACAAATTGTTAGAGATTGCTACATAAGAGTTGTATCCTGGAAATAAGAAGTATTCCAAGATGTATACCTTTGTGAGGTTGTTCCATATAAAATGTAGCAATCATTTGAGAAATAAATCATTTACTAAGGTGCTTGAACTTTTGAAGGATTTGCTTCTTAAGGGTGACATGTTGCCTGGCTCTTACTATGAAGTAAGGAAAATAATTAGGAACCTTGGTCTTGACTACGAGAAAATTGATGCATGTATAAATGATTGCATTTTGTATCACATGGAGTTTGCAGATAATACTTCATGCCCACGTTGTAATGCTTCATGCCCACGTTCTTAATGGTGTCATAGTTTTCTGATCATGGTACAAGGACCAACATAGTTAGCTTTAACTTATCATATAGGTCTGATGGACTCCCTAATCCAACTCCACATTTTTTTCTAAACTCATGAATGGAAATCATCCATTCAACTAATGGATATGGATGTGGCAATGTCAATTACTAGTCTCTCACCATATAGTGTGCTAGCTAGCATATACATAAGTATTTTTAGTATTTATGCACCAAACAGTGCCAACCATGTTTACATTTTCCCTGTTAATTGACTATATACATGCTACCCATATCTTAGATCAATATGTAAATGACTCTAGTTGTAGATTAAGATAGAAATTAGCATCACCTTAGTTTTGAAAAGAATAGAAGTTCTTGTATGCTTACTTCCTTTATAATTATTCAGTTCTAGTACTTAAGCATGACGTGCAAAGTTGGGAAGGGTGCAGGTTGCCAAAGTGATGACTGCATATCTGCTGAAAGGTGGACATATCCTTCACAATGCATTGACTATGCCAGGCAAGCTGGGAAAGATACACATGGATAAAACTCCAGGCCCAGTTTTCAGTATCACCAAGCATGTTGTTGACGGGCATAGACTCTATCCTGGGAGGGATTGTGATGGTAGGTTGTATATCTTGAATAACTTGCCATTCACCCAGTGATCTAACGAGACAAAAATGTTTGTGGCATTGATGATGACATTATTACATGACATCTAGATTTAAATGGATTTTTTCTTGAGGGAATATAGGCGGATCAGTAGGTTTTATCCACCATGTATCATCCATAGGTGGTTTTATCCACTGGTATCAATCATTGTTATTAAGTAAACAATGACACCATTACTATTTGCAAGACTACGACTCACATCTAAGTATTAGTTGCATTTACAATCACTCATAGTTGTGACTTTCCATATGTGTTTCATAGAAACCTAATTCATGTGTTCATGGTGTAAAGAATTATGGGATTTCACCCATCCAACATCTGGGTATCCTCATAACAGTTGAATTGAGACGTTGATATATTGTGCCAATTGTGGGGTAGGATCTTCATCCCTTGAATAAAGGTTCCTGTCCGTGTTCCCTGGCATTCTTAGGATGTGTAGTTTTGATGGCTCAGTCTGTTTCTTGTTCAAGTAATGAATCATTCTCTATTTTGGTTTCTACCATTGCAAGAACTTTCAACCCTTGCAAAATGGTTCTAGTCCATGTTCCCTGGTATTCTTAGGATGTATTTTTTGATAGCTTAGATATGTTGTTTGTTCAAGTCGTGAGTCTTTTCTCTACTTTTTTTTCTCAGGTGATTGCCAATTGTGAAGGTTTAATGATCGATTATGGATCCTATGAACTTTGAGGTCTATTCTTTTAATGTAGGCTATCTAACGATATATTTACTTTGTATAGAGGATGATTTTTTGGTAAACACGTGCAGACAATACACTTACTTCATCAGTGAGGATGTTTCCATGTTAAATTCCTACACACAATACACTTGATAAGAGAGGATGCTTCAGTGGTGAATAGGACTAAATGAAGAGCAAGTTGTATAGGCTGAAAGGAAGAGCAAGCTCATCTCAAATATATATATTGGTATTGATTCCTATGTACTGCTATCTAATCAATGACCAAGATCAAGTCATAGATCGCTCAACATTTTCTCATAAACTAAGTCGGTATTAGATATAGGAATCCTGCCCAAGATTGATTATCCACTTGACATTAAAGGCACAACTTACTTTTTCAAAATTATAGCTTGGATACATATTTTCTGGTGGGTCTGCCTTTGCCATGGGTGAGTAGTTAAAACACGAATTGGCCCGACCTAAAAGTTGACACTCCTCCAATGTTCAGTTGAAGATGTTGAGGGAGTGTATAAATATTAAGGGAAAATCCACCAGTAGCTCTACTATGTTTGGCCTCTACCTCATGAGGCTCTAGTATTGTACCCATGTCCTCTGCCCATGGAAGTTCCAAAAGCATAGTCTCCCTATTTGATTGCAATAATGTGGATGGTTTAGAGTGATTGGAAGTCCTAGCACTTCCTTTATTACTTCTCCTTGCAAGTGGACCTTGATGGTTGTGCTTTCCTACGTATGTTGTAATCACTAACTTCAATCATGTAATGCCTTGTCCAAATGCTATAATAGCATACTAGTATACACAAGTTTCAATAGTATAATTATATCACACACCCAATGGTATGCAGTAGTATAGCATTGTACAATAGTTATATAATATCTTTAACGTATAAGCACAAGATTGAGTTATAAATATAGTAGGATTATACTTACTAATTAATACTACGTACTAGTATACTAATACAAATTTACATTGTCTTACACTACAAGTCTATGACAATTGTACAAAATTAGACAACAAATATAAAACATATACACACATAGTATACAATACAGAAGTAGCATAGATGCATTGGTCAACATCTAAGTGACGTTTATACTATATAAGTATATATTTTGAAGTTTAGGATATATTTCGTTACACCATGCATCATCTAATGAATGAGCTAAAACAATACTTATGTCATATTAAAATCACTATAAAATGCCAAGCTAATCATGATTATGATACATATTGCTAAGCTTTTGTACAAACATCTTGTCCTCCAAAAAATCTTGAATTCTGCAATAGTAGAGGAGCTATGCTCCAAGACTTGGGAAATAGTAGATGAGCTCTGACTCTTAAGCTTGATTTGTTCTTGTCTAATGTGTCTTGATGTCTGAGAAGTAGCTTATGAATGGATTCTAACCCATGTGAAGTTTTCCCTCATCGAATTCACATTGGTTAAAGGTGGAACTATGGTGGAACTGTCTTCTCGTTTGCATTACTTTCATATCTCACCATTATGAGAACAAGATATGAATGGATTTGAGCTAAAGGTGTTCTATTATGAAAAGTTGATTATATATGTATAGTTCATTATTTTGAAACCCTAGCTCTATTTTGTTGTTTTTTATTTTAAGGTTTATTAAGCATCTGTATATAATTCTATCCAACCATCGCAGGGAAGTACACAATTACTTTCATGTCTACCAGCATTAATAAGAGAACTTGTAGGTCTACATTCAGCCACAACTTGCTTCCTTAAAGCCAAACTCAGGTAACTATGGTATCATAGTGACTACTCAATCTATTTATTTTTTAAGAGTTTATCATTTCAACACTTCCACATATAAAATAGAATATAGATTTATAGCAGCTAGCACCTACAACTTTTATTCTATTACCAACCAAAAGCAGCTACAAAATCCACTTCCATCAGTTCTCAAATAGTAGTAGTTTGGCATGGGTCACTCGATTAATATAGGTAAACTTATTTCAGATTATTGTGTGTGCACATCATAGTGATCAATCTTTCTTGTATGAAGTTTGAATAGGTACACACTAGTTGGGATCTAGATGGTACAACACATCAAAAGAAAATGTTTAATCATGAGAGTAAAATTTAAGTTCCTAGAGGCAAACTTAATAAGGTTCATCATACGTAGCAACCTCTTATACATAGAAACAATAGAAGAAGTATTTCTATGTATTGCATATATCCCTACTTCACATGTTTAATTCATAAATGTAGGTTCTGATCCCATATTTACTATCATTAGAAGCAGGCTACTAAAGAAAAACATTACATCACCCACGCAGGAGCAAAATCTAAAATTTGGGCCATATTTATGCATCGTGTACTACCATCTTATGTTATGTCCATTCTTTTAGAGACTCTTTTCTTGACTGCGAGAGAAAGACATTTTATCCTTTTTATTTGTTCATCCTTTTCACCTATTTTGACATTTTTTGGCATCATAATGTAACTGACTCGACATCATAATGCAAGGTCCAACAATAGCAATTCCTAAACATTTCCATGGAGGATAGCTTAATGAATTGTTACTCCCATGGAAACAACCTCATCTAGGTTCACCCCCTTGTTTGGAATTTTTCCAAAACTCTATTGAGAAATCTTGTGAACTTTTGTAACTCTAGTCTTTAGTCCAACCAACACTACCCATCTACTTCCTTGGTTCGATATTCCAACATTCTTCAAGTAGTTCTTGCATGTGTTCTCAATTCTCTGAATAAAGCTATTCGCCAAGGCCTCGAGTTAAGAAGGAGAACCACAAAGTTGGATATCTATATTTATATAGATGGGCACATCACATTTTCTCCACATAGTAGAACTTTAAGAACTCAAATAAAAATCATAAGTCTGAAATACTACCTAGATTGCAAATTTTCATCCTCCTTGTCCCTAAGAGTACCAATTTGTATCTCTCCTACACACTAATATCAATCTAAATTAGTACACTAGTAATTAATTTTTTTCTCATGTTGGACAGTTTTAAAGTTGTTCTTTATTGTGTTATATGATCCATAACTAAATATTAGTACCCTCAAGAAGTACATTTGTAGATGCTAACTCATCAGTAGCCTCAAGACTATTCTTCAAGACTCCCTGAGTATCATAGCTTCATCTCAGCAGGTGCAAATTCACCCATGAACCATATCAAGAACAACATATCCTTTTATGGACAGCCATGTTAGGATCATCACACTTGAAAGAAAATGTCCATTGTAGCTTCAAAATAGATAGAAATATCAAGCACATTCTTTCTATTAGATGACCCACTAACATTATATCACAAACTTCCACCTTATTAGAGCATAAGTACCCATCCAAATGAATCAAGTGGTAGAGCGACAGGTAGATACTAAATTCATATGAAATACATGTCCATAGTCACATCACAGTAGATACACACATCTAATATATTCTATTTAGCCAAGTCGCAATCTTTATATCACTAAGGATCCACCTCATCACAACATGTCAGTACATACCCATGAGCTAAATCATTGAGGAATGAGGGTTGATCTCATTGCATTAGGATGAAACATGATTTAATCATATGCTTGAAAACCAATCCATAGTAGCATCATAATAGATACAAAGAAGCACTGCAAGACTAAATGAAACGAAAGATATCACAAGGGAAATTGGGAAAATATTAGTCATTGGAATTGTTCTGCTTGCATCCTCATGTTTCAGTCACAAACAACTTGGATTGTTTAGGGGGGTATTTTGTTTGCAGGGAAATGAGACATGTAAACCATTATCAAAATGCATCTTGAATGTGTTATGGAGATGGGACGTTCAATTGATTTCTTACACTCTCATACAAGATAACACACAACATGACACATAGGAGAAGGAACAAAAGGCATCAATTGAAACAACAAAGCATTCCAACTTACACAACCATGAACTCGTCATGGCTAGTCCTGCCAAAGTCCTATCCAGTAAGGAAAAGATTCCTATGAAGATATTCCTTCTCTAACATTTGACATTGTCATCCTTCTATCTGATTATTTATTTCAATTTTGTTTATGGTTGTTATACTTTATTGATATAAAATCAAATGGTAAATTATAGAACATGGACCAATCATTACTTTGGTTATCCAATATATTCCAACTAATTTTTCTTTTCATTAGAGGGTCCAGTTCAATAATGTAGATGTATATGTAATTCTTATACTTCATGAGGCTTTGTTCTACAAATGTTTCCTCACTCAGTTAACTCTTTCACGTCTTCATAAACCTTTGTAATTGATTACTTAGTTGATGGAAAGTGGTGTGCTGCAACTTTAAAGAATTTGACTTCTAAATTAATGACATGTGATTTTTTTGCTATTTTGAAGCTTTCTCTTTCTCTATGTGATTGTCTAGTTCCTTGCATCTGGTTCTTTTTATTCATAGTTATACAACTTAACATTTATATCGGTTACTTTATATGCAACTGCTACTCTTGTGATTACATGTGCTTCTTTAGTGCATATGTAGCTTGTCTTAGGAAGAACATCCTCTACAGTAGAGGGAGAACCATCTGCTGTAATCAATATCTATGTGACAGTTACATAATGAATTTGTATGCATCCCCGTCGTAAGAATTTAGTCAAAGAATTACGGTTCAGTAAACTGCTCTTTCAACTAATTTGTTTTTTTATGTATGTAGGTATAAAAATGTGCTTTACATCTGATCTAAAAGAAGACCGTCATCTTGTGCGTGAATCCTCTCTCAATTCTTCTATTATAAGGTAGGGGAACTAACAAAGGTGTCCTTTTGGAAAGTAGCCAGTTTGACAACATAGTAGATTGTATTTTTGTTCTTCTTATCTTAGCCTAGATGGGGCACACCTAGGCACTAAACCAAGGCCTAGGACAACCTTTCTTCCTTGACAACCTTGATTTCATGTTTGCAAATGATTGTTTTGCCTCTAGAAAAGGGAATAACTTTTTGTTCCTTCTTTTGCCTGATGCTTATATTTCATTTTGATGTTATGAGGTTTTGGATAAGATTTGGTAGAACAGTTATATTACTGTCTTCTCCTAGAGGAACATAATTAAATTCTTTTCCATGAACTTCTAGATATGAACTAGGGCTATGCATGGACTTGGGAGGTCATCCACCTCATCACATGATGAGATGATGACGTCTTTATACAACATGTATTTTGTCTGTGGTTTAAAATTAGTGCTTGTTTGGGATTCAATCACTGTCACTTATTGTTTGCTTGTAGTGGTGTTTAATAGGAGGAACTGCAAAAGGGGAAATGGGATGAGAAAGAGGAGGGAAAGAAAATCTGAAGGAGAGAAGGTAGTAACTGCTACAATGACAACCAAGCACAATCTTAGTTATTAAGGCGTCAGGCTACGCGCTAGGCCTTTTACATATAAAAATTAATATGATAGAGTACTACGGTGGTTGTACATATGGTATAATTTAGAACTAATAATGTTATTAGGTTGTACTTTCAAATGGTCTAAATGAATGACCTTATTGTGCATGTTATAAACTAAAAATTCTGGACATGGCAAGCCTCAATGGTGCAAGTGAACTATCTTACAACTCTCCCATACAATGCTTGGGCTGCAACAAAACATGGATGAGCTACCTAGATACTTCTCGTCTCTTCAAGGTACTAATTCTGCCATCTTATTCTCATAGCAACCTTCATTTATGCCATGTATGAATGCTTATATATCTTTGTTAAACTATTTGGATGATCTTTACCTTATTTTTAATGCCTCCCCATTTGTAAAACCTTATTTTAATATTTAAGAGAAGTGCAAGCTTCGCCATCGTAGCAATTTCCATTACCCGAATTAGAGATTGAGCTTAACAATGTCAAGAATTCAGATACAAAGCATAAGCTAAGATAGCTCCGATGCAATATGTGCTCTCCTATGAAGCATGATGATGCATCTCCATTTGAAGCCGAAGCCCGCCCAGTCACAACTGCAGCAAAAGCCATTGACGCAATAATGTATCATGATATGTTACAATTTGATATGGCTCTTTGCTGCTATGAGAAGGCTGCATTTCATAGACCTTTGTATATATTTGAACAACCACTATCAGCGTCTGCAAACATAGAGACCAACTTCATAGGGACGATATTCCTTCTATCTCTTCTTAGAAGGTTCTTTTCATATTCTTATCTTAGGTGCTTTTGGACGATGCTGGCCAAACAACAAGAGCTCGAACAAAAGAAGAAGACAATAAGGATGTTAAAATTGGCCAAGAAAGACACAACTCTTTCATAAAGATGTTAGTAGACCACAGAATCATTGATATATGTATATACTTTTCTTTGTACACATTATGTAATAGGGGCAAGGTATACGTCCTCCCCATGTACATTCGACGTTCCATTATAAATGAAAGTAAGATTGTTGACATAATGAGCATAACTTGTTCTAAATACTACAGTTTTGTTACTAAAAGAGCTTGTGTACTAAGAAATTACTCTCTCTCTCTCTCTCTCTCTCTCTCTCTCTCTCTCTCTATATATATATATATATATATATATATATATATATATATATGAATATATAGTCGAGCTAAGCATATATGTATGTGTACTAAATGGCACTACATATGTAGCTAGATGTATAATTAACTACATATATATGCATATAGTAACTTCTGCCTTTCCCTACACACTAAATACATATAAAATGTATTAACTTCATGTTTTTGCTACATATATATGCAATTATAGTCATACATTTAGCTATAATTATACTTATATTTAAATATGTAGGGACAATATCTAGCTATGCTTTTGGATACATATGAATTTGTAGAGAATGGATTGTCTAACTACATATTTGAAATATATAGTTAAAGGCTTTAGCTATACGAGCATATACTACAACTTGTATGTGTAACGAAATATGTAGTTAAAGCCTTTAGCTACAAAATATGGGGTTTTTGCTACAATTTTTTTTTGTAATTAAAGACCCTTTTTTTGTAGTGTAACAACGTTCATTACCAAGATATAGCAGGATTAAAAATGATAACATAGAAAACAACAGTACTTAACATGTGTCATGGATAATCCAAGGTCATCAATAGGAACAATGAGAAGAAAATTGGGTGCATGATCAACATGTGGGGAAGCTAGAATAACATGTTGTTGTAGAGTCAAATCAAAATCCTTGAAGCACTAGAAGGCTATTTCATAGTAGGTCTCTGTCAATAGAAACAAACATTGTATTGGATGGTAATGGTTATATTTGAAACAAGGCCAAAACATTCACATCAAATTCATCCTCAAGCGCCTGCATAGAGAAAATCATAACCATGTCACTATTAACACTCACTACTTATTAATTGATTTAACATTGATAAGTTTTTGAAATGTATGCACATATAAGAATAGAAAAAAACAATTTATACAAGAAAATTACACAAAAATATGAAAAATATTATGCTTCAAAGTTTAGCCACCAGTCAACCATTACTAGGTTCAAGGTGAGTGAAATGAATAAATGGAAAATAATGAACTATTGATGTACATGTTGGACTGTAGAAATGGAAGTCAATAGTTGTAGTAAACCCATCCCTTTTTTAATGCTTTAAATCTTACATGAAACTATAACATATCAGGAATCTATTCTTCTGGATATTACATGCTATATAAAGATAGGTTAAATCTTATTAAGGATTATAATATAGGGCTTTGTAGTTAGTTTTACAATATGTTTCTAAAGTTTTCTCATTTATAAATTATTTGGTTTTTCAGTGACTGATAGTGTTTTTGGCAAATTGAAATGGTCCCTAATGAAGGAACCTGAGTTTGAATAACATAGAGAGGCATTTCTTGGCTTATTTCTCTCCTAGGCTTCTGACGTCTATTGTAACGACTGGGCCCCTTGCCCAAGGCTCTAGTAGAGTTTTAGGAATGACGATTGGCCCCACAGACCACTATTGGCCTTAACTACACATTTTGTCTGCACTCACGTGCATGCCAGGATCAACTTCTCGACAGGTCACCCATACCAATACTACTCCAAGCTGAGATGCTTAACTATGGAGTTCTTAGTGATGGGCTCCCGGAAAAGGAGGTGCACCTTGGTGATATGGGTAGTCCAATCATTCCTTTTAAGATCAACTTATCTGAGGCCTCAAATCCTGGGATTATACAATCTCCCCCACTTAGACTCTTGACATCCTCGTCAAGGCACAACTATAAGGCCTCATACTCTCTTCCCCATTTCAGTGCAGACCCACAATGTCCCATGGACACCCAGCTCTTAATCACGGAATACCAGCACAGGGTGGCTACGTCAACCATGGACATCCCTTTCCTACATGCCTGGACCGCACGGCTCAAGACTGACATGCCATGCCCATGTGGGCCCACCTACTGGAGGGGAATTAGCTCTGATACCATTTGTAACGAACGACCCCCTTGCCCAAGGCTCTAGTAGAGTTTTAGGAATGACGACTGGCCCCACAGACCACCACTTGCCTTAACTGCACGCTTTGTCCTCACTCACACGCATGCCAGGATCAACTTCCGACAGGTCACCCATCCCAGTACTACTCCAAGCTGAGCATGCTTAACTATGGAGTTCTTAGTGATGGGCTCCCAGAAAAGGAGGTGCACCTTGGTGATATGGGTAGTCCAATCATTCCTTTTAAGATAAACTTATCTGAGGCCTCAAATCCTGGGATGTTACATCTAATATAAGTTGTAAGAAAGGAAATTGAAATCTTTCTCACTTAATACCAAAAATAAGTAGGTCAAATTACAAGATTTAGATAACTCTCCAAATGTTAATCAGTACATAAAATATTTGGTGCACTTGATGTGACTACTTTTTATAAAAAAAACTAAAGAAAACAAGGAAAATAGATGCATAATAACTATTTTAAAAAGAAATTTCCATGATTGACACATAGAGAAACATATATAAAAAGAACAACTACCTAATAGTCCTCAAACATATTGGAAGGTTCATATTAGATCATATAGAACCACAAGATTCTTAATCAACAAAGTAACAAAATGTGAAGTTCTACTTTAAGAAGGAAGCAACTATATTTGAATTAGACCATTTTAACATATTTGTTTTTTTACAAGTAAAAGAGAGGCATGTTGAATGATTTTTGAAGATCTTTAATGCCTAATCTACTTCAAACATATTGGAAGGTTCTCTTAGACCATAAAGTGCCACAAGATTCTTTATCAACAAAGTTACTGAACATGAAGTTCTTCTTTAAGATGGTAGCAACTCTATTTAAATGGGACCATTTTGACATATTTTTTTACATGTAGAAGTAAAGAAAGTTGAATAATTTTTGAAGCTCATTAATGCCTAGAATACTCCCTTATCATATCCCATTTTCATGGTATACATTATATGGATTATGGAAAATATGAATGTGATATGGGTCCTTTCACCAAACTACATTTTTAGTAATAAAATGCTAATATGAATACTCCAAGTAACTTTTATTAGAATTGGAATAAAGATCAAGATACCAACAATGTATGAAGGTGATATGATCCAACAATGATTATGTATATTAATAAACTTATTTGATACTTATTCAATATGGGGAATTCCACCAATAACTATGAAGACCATATGGGGATCATTTTTCTAACAAACTATATAACAGATAGTGCTCAAATCTCAACTTCATTTATTGATCCCTTATAATGTTAAAAGCCAAATTGAGGAAAAAATTCCTATAAGAGGGGAAGGATGTTATAACCCCAATTTTTTGGGTTCAATTGGTGAGAAATGTAATTTCTCATATTAAATATATTTGAACAAATAATGATATAATTTGCTTCAAATAAATGGATTTCGTTTACAATAGCCTTGATGTTTGTGTTGTGGGCTTTATTGGCTATTGGGCCCAATAACAAGGAAATAACAAAGAAAAATCAATTAGTAAATGAATAATTGAATATTCGAGAAAAGAAATATGTAGAAACGTCTAGAAGGCAAATCCAAAGAGGATTTCGTGTCTTTTGGGTTCATTGGGTTCCAAGGAGTCCAAAGTTGTAAAAAGAGAGCAATAAGAGAAGAAAAGATCAATTATGTCTTTCTTTATTGAGAAAGAAATTGAAAATAATATTAAAATGTGGAAAACAAGTGAAAAGAGATATAACTGAGTCATCCTTTGTGGAATTTCGTATTCCAAGGATTACTAATGATAAAAGGAATACCAATGAGGAAAATAAAAGAGAAATAAAAAGAAATCCTCAAAAAGAGATATTTTAATAAGAAATAATCAAGATAATGTGAAATAATGCATATAGATGCATCTAGAAGGATAATAAATATCCTTTAAAAAAAAGTAATTTCGAAATCATAGAGTTTCTTGGGATTCAAGGAGTCCCAATAAAGAGGAAAGAAAGAGAAAATACTAAAAAGGCAAAATAAGAGGATAATGTGTTGCATTATTAATGAATTATGAGGTATTGTTAAAAAGAAAGTAATTTTAATTGAAGGAAATAGAATTTCGTGTCAATAGATTAAAAATCAAGGAAAGAGAGAATAAGTAAGAAGAAATTCGAATTCTAATATATCAAGGGACTTGGTTTCCTCATGGATAGGCGAACTGGGGCATTGCTATACTCCTCTATATAAGGGTATACCCCTTAGCCCGAGTTCAAGGAGATCCTTGGCACCCCTCTCTCTTTCTCTTTCTTGTTTCTTTTCAAAACCTTAACCGGAAGGGGGTAATGTGAACCTGGGAGCAATGGGGAGCATACGAGGAGGTCGTGATGCTCTTGCATCGTCAGAAGAGGGCCGGAAGACCTTCGTGTCGGCACCCTACACCTGCGCAACACCTGCAGACGACTGCAGGGCGGCCATGACGGAAGGGGCTGCTTGCCCTAACCCTGGACGACCGGCGGCGGGCTGGAAGCTTCTGTGCCTGCGCGGGGTTCACAGCGAAGGCAGGGGGCAACTCCTGGGCAACCGGCGGGGTCGAGGACGGCGTGGAGAAATCGCGCCCAGCGCTGACAGAGAAGCAGCGCTAGGGTAGCGCGAGGAAGGAGAAGAGAGGAGGCGTGTGG
Source organism: Alisma plantago-aquatica (assembly GCA_963693085.1). NCBI lineage: Eukaryota > Viridiplantae > Streptophyta > Magnoliopsida > Alismatales > Alismataceae > Alisma > Alisma plantago-aquatica. Next base: position 519,705,312 of record OY856415.1, read on the forward strand.
ACAAAGATGCCCCTCCGTGGGTTGAAGGAGCGCGTGTTTTTCCAGGGGCAAAAGCGGTATTTGGTTATGTTTTAAACCAGCCGGGTTACGCAGCTAGCTATTGCATGAAGCGCACACGTGGCGCAATTTGATTGGCCAAAGGTATGCTTACTTTGCAAAATTCATAACTAATGAACTGTAGCTCCGATCAAGACAAATTATATATGTATTTTGATCAGAAAAATGCAAGGGACCCATTAAAAATAGTTTTATAGCCTGAATCTGATCGTAGTTCGAAATATAGTGTAAATTATCATCTTTAATGAATTAAAGATTAAGAAACCCTATCTTGATATGATTAATGTGTTTAATAGGGTTTAATGGATCTTTAGAGTTGATATTAATCTGTTAAATGTAAAAAGGAACATTGAGTTCAAAAAGGAAGAAATTTGCACGTGATTAGTCTAATTTAGGGTTTCGTGCATGATTATGCACTAATGAGCTTAAAAACCCTAATTTTGATGAATATGTCTTTTAATTGGTTTAATTGTCTAAATCCACGAATGAAATAGAGATGTGATGATCCTAAGCCAATTTGAGCATAAAAGATCCTTAATGTGGATAATTTGAGTAATTAGGGTTTTTATGAGTGGAAAAGTTGTTTTAGGGTTTGTTAACTTATTAAAGGATAAAGAATGAGAAATTGATCTAAGAAACCCTAATGCATCCTAATGAGACTTAGAAACCTTAGAAAGGTGTCCCAAGTCAATAAGGAGTTGTTTGGGATATGCTTGTGACATTTAGACATTATACATGTTTTCAGGATCAATGTTTGCTTGATTGATTGATTGTCTTCCTTGATTGGACATCTAGTTGGATTTGGATAAATTGTTGCTTGAGATATCCAAGACAGGTATGTGGTTACTTATGAATAACCACTTAGTTTTTCGATGGTTTCTCGGATGATTAATCGCATTGATTGCAGCGAAACTGTTTGGATGTTCATATTGCAATTATAAAGTGACTATGACTATCACTTAATGTATATGCCTATAAACTCAGATCCTGGTTCTCTCTGTGGCATAATAGCTAACCTAGTACATGGCTGCCTATGGGTAGGTCCATCAGGTTAGAGAAAGGCCTATTACATGGCTACCTATTGGGTAGGTCCATCAGGTCTATGGATGACCTAGTACATGGCTACCTATTGGGTAGGTCCATCAGGTCTATGGTTGACTTAGTACATGGCTACCATGTAGGTAGGACCATCAAGTCATAATGAGTTAGATATTGGGATATCTTCGGATAGTTCCATGCGACTCTATTACCTAAAAGAGAGGTGATATTCATGTCCACTGCATGGACAGCCCAGAGTTCAAGAATATGTATGTATTGAGTTGTATGGCTTAAAATGCAATCTTGATTGTTAAATGATTAATTGAATGATTATATTGTTAACATAGCTGAACATTATCTGTTTCCTCCACATACCATCTTCGGCTGACCGACGTTTTGTTTGTCGGCATTTTAGGTACAATGAAAAGTACAAACAGTAAAGCGACACCTTGTGAATTCAAGAATTAAAGAACAAGGAGGAATTAGATAGAATAGTTCAGCTGAGGTTAGAAGTTAGTTTGTTCCCAACTTTTTAAAGGTATGCAAAGTTAAATTTTATTACAGCTTTTCAGTTTAGTTAGTAGAATTTGATCATTGTTATTGATTATTTGTCGAACCTTTGATCCAGGATTAATGGGTGCGGCTTCAACCTCTTGGTCTCCCTTAATTGGGGGTTACTGAAAGGTGAGGTCGTAACATTTGGTATCAGAGCTTGGGTTCCTCAATTAACCATTAATAATTATTAAATTTTACAAACTCCATAGAACCCAAGGGAGTTATTAGAGGAATTATCCGAAAGACGGGGGTGTCTAGAAAGGGATCACGACCGGGGGCTGGCAAGATTTTCCTCCGCACCGCTAGTCGGAATATGAGGACTCCCAGACCCGTGTGACCGCCTGGCCAAAGTCTTAGGGTATGAATCAAAATAAGATACCTTTAGGACTTCTCATCTTATTCATCCATTCTCATCACAAAATTTTGATAAGGACCTAAAGGATTAGGGTTTTCTTTCTTCTCCTCACCCTCTTGAGGTATGGGTAAGGTTAATAAGGTTTAAGGAATCCTCCACTAAATTAATGAAAGGCATGTAAATAATATGTCATGGACATAATCTTAATAGATTAAGCGCAAAATAAATAATAGATACATGCTTAGGTCGTATGACATAAGTTGTCATGTCCTCAGAAGAGACCTGAGGGTAGACCTTCTTGTCAGGAGGATATGTTAGTCTTGGAGATAGAGATCTCCATTGCAAGTAGAGACATAGCACATCCTCTGAGGATGATGCTAACCCTAACCCTAAGTGAAGGTTAGAGAGAGATGAGTTGGACCAGGTGTTTGAAAGAACATGCCTTTGGGATGCCATATGATCCATGGGTGACCTAGCACCTTTGGCAACCCAACCCTGGGAAGGGTCGTGCATGATAGGGTAAAGGATAGTTCCTTAGATGATGATGATAGTAAAGGACCTTAGAAACCATATGGGCTTGTGCAAGTAAGGTATAGCTGGCACCTAGGGCACGTCATAGTGCTGACAGTAGGATGAAACCCTGGATAAGGAATTATGATGGAGCAAGAAGGGTTACCTAAGCTTCACCCATGTAGAGGATGTTTTTGAGGTTGATCCTTCATGAAGAAAGGACCTCTAATGGTGAGGTTGGATGTGGGGTTAGCTCTAGAGGGAGCAGGAAACCCAGCAAGGAGGTAGGAAGCCTAAAACCATGGGATATGAGGAACAATGGATAATAGTGGTTGCCTCATGATTGATCCCTGAAAGATTGATGATATCTTGGAGGGACCAAACCCTAAAGATAGAGGATGAAGCATCTGGTGCCTATGTGCCTACGGTATAGGTGTTTACCTTCAGAGGTGGGAAGAAGAGTTCCTTAGACCTAGAAAAGATTAGTAGTAGGTTCTGAGGCCTTGTACCTTGTTGGTTGTCCTTAAGGAGGGCCCAACCCTAAGTGTTGCTCGAGTTGAAGGATGACAAGAAGTGCATGTCATGCCTTTTGCGTGCTTGGTTCGTAGTTAAGAGATAGAGCATGCAGTTGGACACCTACATTTAAACCTAGGGTTCCTAGGCCTAAGAGGGGAAATGGTGTACCTGATGCTCATAATGAGAATTGAGTTCCTATAGAAATGAGCATGGTACTCCTCATGAATATAGGAAAAGAGAAGCCCCTGAAGTTTATGGTGTGTTTGATGAACCCCTCACAGCTAGGTTGATGATAAAGAAAGGTATGATCTTGATCCAACATTGAGGAAAGAGGACAAGTATGACCTAGCATGGTTCGGTAAGTGATCTGCTTGTGCCTTAATGGCTTTCTAGGGTTAAGTAGGCTCATGTGGATGTAAACCCTAGACCTAAGAGCTTTTGTGACCTTAGAGATAGTTTTCCTCCCATCCTGGGAAAGGGACCCCTTTGGAAGAGTGTATATCGGTTTTGTTGGTTCAGGGTAACCTAAAGAGGTCTCATAGGATCTTGAGAAGCTAAGTGAAAGGTACATGGTATGAGCATGAATCTACAGACCCATAGATATCCATCTCTAATTGCATATGAATGTGTTACCATGGAGGTAACCGGTATGGGGCTTGACCAAGGTAGGCAGGTTGCCATGATGCCTGTGAAAGGATGAGAGCCAGCCCATGAATGCAGAAAGAGAGATGATGAAGACTTGGGTAAGGTTCTAAGTGAACATGTAATGTAATGGAGAATCCTAAGTCTATCCTAGGGTCAGGTAGGGATAAGACCGATGAAAGTAGGAGTTGCCTAATTCCCCAGTTGCACATGACCATAGGGTCGGGAGGTAATAGCTATCATTGTCTGAGGGCCATGGGTTAGGAGATTGATCACCTTCATGAACTCATGGGACCCAAAGGGAAGATGAGTAGGGCACTCTCTTGATGCATGAGGGAAGAGGGATGACCCCAAAAGAGTCGGTACCCTATAGACCTAGAGGAGATGACCAAGGATATAAACCTCAGTAGGTTCAAGACTAGTTTTCCATGGAGGTAACCTTGATATCATGATGTCTGTGTTGTAGAGACATATGTGGCACGTTGCAACTTAGATGTAAAGGTGTATTGGCAAGGTGGGATGTACCATCTCTACTCTTGGAATAGGAATAACTCTGTATTTGGACTGCAGCCAAATGCTTATTTCCTCTTGTTATGGGGGTGAGAGATAGGACATTACGCATGCCATACACCAAGGATAAGAGATGATGTAGGTTTGAACGTTGCCACGAGAAATGGGGATAGAGAAGATATCTACCCTGGTAAAATGAATGATACATGGATGGTTTGTAAACACTAAGAGGAATGAGGTAGTTCCCTTATGAGGATGTTTTTAGCATGAGCTATGTGGAACTTACAAGTTATACCAGGTTGAGTTTGATCACCATGATGATGGAATCAGAGAGTGTTCTTATGAAGATGAACATATAGTTTGAGGTGACATGATAAGTGAAATACATGGAAGTGTAATGTTACCTAAGGATGTGAAGTGGTAATGGGTGCTCTGGTTGAGATACATCTGACTTGTTTGATTAAAAGCTAGAAGAGGTTGTTTGGCTAACCCTAAGTTTGAAAAGGAGAGGTGTTTGGATAAAACTCAGATGTAACAAGATGCGTTGAAAAGTTAAGGGTTGTTTGGTTAGCCAGTCTAGTCCTTGATGTAATGAAAGGACGGTGGTAGAACCTCAGATGCACTTCTTTGGAAGAGAAGGTGACGAAACCCCGACTAGAGTGGTTTAGGTTTTCAGAGGATTTGATCTTGAAAGAATCATGACATACAGGAAATCATGGTTGATGATCATCATACATCGTGTAAAATGGAAATAGCACTTTGGATGCTTAAGATGAGGTTGCATGTGGTTTATGGCCATGCAAGCCAGGAGGTAAAGGACGAACCCCAGTAACCCAGTGTATCGATATAGAGGACAAAAGAGTCCTTGAGAGGGAATGGGAGCTCAACACTATGGATGTTGTGATGGGTCTTCCCTGGGCCAAAGAAGGTCGAGATACAATGTGGGTTATGGTAGGTCACCTTACCTAGATAATATGAGAAAGGAAGAGTTCGGTTAAGGGACAGATCCAGTTGAACTACACATGAGAAAGATGGTTCAACTACACCATGAAGCGAGTTCAATGGTTATTGAGTTTGACCTAAAGGTTCACTTCCATAAGGTGGAAGTAGGTACATGAAGAACTCAATGTTAGTATAGTTTATCACCCCTAACTATGGTTAGTATGATCCAGACTAAAGGGTCTGATGAGGGCATGTGTGCTCGTTCAGGGTGATATCCAGAGACAGTTCTTGTCCTATGAAAGATGTGACAATGACCACCATAGCCAGTATCGGGTTTTATATGCAGCTCTGTAAGGGAGGTTGTGTCGGTCACCACTTCAGTAAGGTGATGTTGGTGAAAAGGGCCACATGATGGTTAGAAAAGGACCACATGATGGTTAGAAAAATGGGACCCCAGTGCGTGTAGATGAAGTCACTTTGATTGGGCAAGGGCTGAAAGGAGCCTAGAGACGATGAGAGTCATGAGCAGATGCAAAGTAGACTGACATACAAGTTACTATGGGAGAAAATGTGACATGAAAATCCGACCCCTCTAAGTTATAACTAAGAGAGATGAGTCCCTGATACATGGGTCCATTAGAAATGGATGGGTGGAGAAGGTTAGGTTTGACCCTACCCCTCAGGATAGAGTAATGGGAGATGTTTTCCATGTGTCTAATTTAGAGCACTATGTGAGGTACCCGACCATGTGCTTAGCAATGAACCTAGTGAGCCCCCAAGGGAGGCTGAAATAACCTGAGTCACCTGTGCAGTTTATAGATGCCAGAGTGAAAGAACTAAGAGAAAAGAATATGTGATAATAAAGGTTCTTTGGAAACACCATGAGTACGGCAAAGCCACATAGGGGCCAATGATGTACATGGAAAAGTCTTATCCTGAATTGTTTGTTTGCTTGCCTAAATTTTGAGGACAAAATTCCTATAAGAGGGGAAGGATGTTATAACCCCAATTTTTTGGGTTCAATTGGTGAGAAATGTAATTTCTCATATTAAAGATATTTGAACAAATAATGATATAATTTGCTTCAAATAAATGGATTTCGTTTACAATAGCCTTGATGTTTGTGTTGTGGGCTTTATTGGCTATTGGGCCCAATAACAAGGAAATAACAAAGAAAATTCAATTAGTAAATGAATAATTGAATATTCGAGAAAAGAAATATGTAGAAATGTCTAGAAGGCAAATCCAAAGAGGATTTCGTGTCTTTTGGGTTCCTTGGGTTCCAAGGAGTCCAAATTTGTAAAAATAGAGCAATAAGAGAAGAGAAGATTAATTATGTCTTTCTTTATTGAGAAAGAAATTGAAAATAATGTTAAAATGTGGAAAACAAGTGAAAAGAGATATAATTGAGTCATCCTTTGTGGAATTTCGTATTTCAAGGATTACTAATAATGAAAGGAATACCAATGAGGAAAATAAAAGAGAAATAAAAAGAAATCCTCAAAAAGAGATATTTTAATAAGAAATAATCAAGATAATGTGAAATAATGCATATAGATGCATCTAGAAGGATAATAAATATCCTTAAAAAAAGTAATTTCAAAATCATAGAGTTTCTTGGGATTCAAGGAGTCCCAATAAAGAGGAAAGAAAGATAAAATACTAAAAAGGCAAAATAAGAGGATAATGTGTTGCATTATTAATGAATTATGAGGTATTGTTAAAAAGAAAGTAATTTTGATTGAAGGAAATAGAATTTCGTGTCAATAGATTAAAAATCAAGGAAAGAGAGAATAAGTAAGAATAAATTCGAATTCTAATATATCAAGGATAAAGGATATATTATCATAAAGAAAAGAGGAGGTACATCTAAAACAAGGAAAGTATGTGGTTGCCATGTTTAACGAGGGACTTGGTTTCCTCATGGATAGGCGAACTGGGGCATTGCTATACTCCTCTATATAAGGGTATACCCCTTATCCCGAGTTCAAGGAGATCCTTGGCACCCCTCTCTCTTTCTCTTTCTTGTTTATTTTCAAAACCTTAACCGGAAGGGGGTAATGTGAACCTGGGAGCAATGGGGAGCATACAAGGAGGTCGTGATGCTCTTGTGTCGTCAGAAGAGGGCCAGAAGACCTTCGTGTCGGCACCCTACACCTGCGCAACACCTGCAGATGAATGCAGGGCAACCATGGTGGCAGGGGCTTCTTGCCCTAACCCTGGAAGACCGGCGGCAGGCAGGAAGCTTCCTTGCCTGTGCGGGAGCACACCGAAGGCAGGGGGCAACTCCTGGGCAACCGGCGGGTTCGAGGACGGCGTGGAGAAATCGCGCCCAGCGCTGACACAGAAGCAGCGCTAGGGTAGCGCGAGGAAGGAGAAGAGAGGAGGCGCGTGGACAAAGATGACCCTCCGCGGGCTGAAGGAGCGCGTGTTTTACCAGGGGCAAAAGTGGTATTTGGTTATGTTTTAAACTAGCCGGGTTACGTAGCTATCTATTGCATGAAGCACACACGTGGCACAATTTGATTGGCTAAAGGTATGCTTACTTTGCAAAATTCGTAACTAATGAACCGTAGCTCTGATCAAGACAAATTATATATGTATTTTGATCAGAAAAATGCAAGGGACCCATTAAAAATAGTTTTATAGCCTGAATCTGATCGTAGTTCGAAATATAGTGTAAATTATCATCTTTAATGAGTTAAAGATTAAGAAACCCTATCTTGATATGATTAATGTGTTTAATAGGGTTTAATGGATCTTTAGGGTTGATATTAATCTGTTAAATGTAAAAAGGAACATTGAGTTCAAAAAGGAAGAACTTTGCACGTGATTAGTCTAATTTAGCGTTTTGTGCATGATTATGCACTAATGAGCTTAAAAACCCTAATTTTGATGAATATGTCTTTTAATTGGTTTAATTGTGTAAATCCATGAATAAAATAGAGATGTGATAATCCTATGCCAATTTGAGCATAAAAGATCCTTAATGTGGATAATTTGAGTAATTAGGGTTTTTATGAGTGGAAAAGTTGTTTTAGGGTTTGTTAACTTAAAAAAGGATAAAAAATGAGAAATTGATCTAAGAAACCCTAATGCATCCTAATGAGACTTAGAAACCTTAGAAAGGTGTCCCAAGTCAATAAGGAGTTGTTTGGGATATGCTTGTGACATTTAGACATTATACATGTTTTCAGGATCAGTGTTTGCTTGATTGATTGATTGGCTTGCTTGATTGGACATCTAGTTGGATTTGGATAAATTGTTGCTTGAGATCTCCAAGATAGGTATGTGGTTACTTATGAATAACTGCTTAGTTTTCCAATGGTTTCTCGAATGATTAATCGCATTTAATGCAACTAAACTGTTTGGATGTTCATATTGCAATTATAAAGTGACTATGACTATCACTTTATGTATATGCCTATAAACTCAGATCCTGGTTCTCTCTGTGGCATAATAGATAACCTAGTACATGGCTGCCTATGGGTAGGTCCATCAGGTTAGAGAAAGGCCTAGTACATGGCTACCTATTGGGTAGGTCCATCAGGTCTATGGATCACCTAGTACATGGCTACCTATTGGGTAGGTCCATCAAGTCTATGGTTGACTTAGTACATGGCTACCATGGAGGTAGGACCATCAAGTCATAATGAGTTAGATATTGGGCTATCTTCGGATAGTGCCATGCCACTCTATTACCTAAAAGAGAGGTGATATTCATGTCCACTGCAGGGACAACCCAGAGTTCGAGAATATGTATGGATTGAGTTGTATGGCTTAAAATGTAATCTTGATTGTTAAATGATTAATTGAATGATTATATTGTTAACATAGCTGAACATTATTTGTTTCCTCCACATACCAGCTTCGGCTGACCGACGTTTTGTTTGTCGGCATTTTAGGTACAATGAAAAGTACAAACAGTAAAGCGACACCTTGTGAATTCAAGAATTAAAGAATAAGGAGGAATTAGATAGAATAGTTCAGCTGAGGTTAGAAGTTAGCTTGTTCCCAACTTTTTAAAGGTATGAAAAGTTAAATTTTATTACAGCTTTTCAGTTTAGTTAGTAGAATTTGATCATTGTTATTGATTATTTGTCGAATCTTTGATCCGGGATTAATGGGTGCGGCTTCAACCTCTTGGTCTCCCTTAATTGGGGGTTACTGAAAGGTGAGGTCGTAACATGATGCACCTTAGTTTAAGTTGGTATTACGTTTGAATTATGGTTGATGGTTCAATAAATATAAAGATCTTTTTGATGCAGTCCAATTACAAATATTAATCATATGATAAGGGTATTATAAGCAAATAATATTGGATTTCTATTTGGACAATGTAGCGAGCAAGAAGCCTGCAAAGTTTGGTAGGAAAATTCCCTCCCATTTAAGATATGTGGAAGTCTAAAATAACATTAAGAAAAGAAGATGGTTAGTCAAAGTTCTCAACAACCTTTCCCATTCTTGGCTTTTTTTCTACTAGTACTCAAGAAAATATCTCCCTATATTTAAAATTCCATAATGAGAAGAACCTAACCTTAGTCTAAGTGAAATGGTACGTATCTCTCAGAGAGGTAGTTTGTAAACTCTAAAAATATCAACAACACCTTGAGAACATAACTGTGATTAGGGTGTTCCCTAACTAGAAGAGAGAGAAAATTGGATCAGAAACATAAAATCTTGAAAGATAATGTTTTCTACTTCAAGGTTCCCACTTTTATTATTGGAATTTTGAAATGTGTTGGTATGGTATGATGTTTTACTACAACAGATAATATTGGATACAAGACCGGATATGTGCATGAATACGTAAATTCCTAGCATGATACATCACACAAAAACTAAATCTTGAAAGATACATAATGGACATTTTCAATTTGCATTGTATTTCTTGATTATTATGAATTATTTTATTTAACCAAATGATTCCCAACGCATACATGTCTATTTTTTAATGAATACATAGTATATCCCAATTTTATGTAGTACCTTTCTTCCCACTCTCATACTTGCATTATTGGAATAGTAGAAATCTTAAATTTCATTTTTGTTATCTTTACATAACTTTGTGAGTTGTAAATAATAGAAATAAATTTGATCAAATAAACACCCATAATTGAGTGGTATTCACTTATTAAGAAAAAATGTAGGGAATAAAAGAATACAATTTTCAAAGGACATGTTTCATGGAGTTAGTTCATATAGCATGTCCTAAGAAGTACTAGTGAGTAATATTAGTAGAACATGAAATTTCAATAACAAATACTTGATGAAATAAAATTCATATTATAATATCTTTGAACACTAATTTTTCATAGAAATTAGTGAATTGTGTCAAAAGGGGAAATTTTAAGTTTGGGGTGTTGATGTTATTTTGGCTATGCTAACAAATTCACCTAAGGGTTAAAGTCCCTAAGGTTTTCTAAAAATGTGTGCAATAATATCACCCGCAAGAGGACGCATCTTGTCATAGTTAGTTAAGGATCAAATCCAAAAGGATAATATTTTTAAAATTTTTGCTAGATTGTATTTAGTCAAACCAAGACTAATGATCAAGAGTTGATTGAAGTTTAGTTTAATTGAAGTTTATTAAATTAACTGCAAGAAAAGTAAAAGAACATAATTAAAATAGGGTCTACATTAATGATGGATGTCATTGGGGTAGGATTGATATCACCATCGCTACACGCAGAAACACATCCAAAATATTTCCAAGCTAGATATAACTTTTCAAATAGAGCAAAAGCAATATCCACATGTTAGGTTGGGAAAAAATGTAGATACCCCAGGATATCGATGTCTTGTCACTCACGCGTCATGTACCTACTACTCCATGGATATTCATTTGAAAATTTGCATCTGAGCATCAACCAAGATCATCGATATTCAAATCCTAAGTACTAAAGTTCACACAACAAAGGATATAATAAGTCATATAGAATAGGTGTTACCCTGAGAACATGCATAAAATGATTCACACTGAAATGATAAAAAATATATACGAGGCATGGAGAATTAGAAAATGGACTTGCAAGAAAGGATAGAAGGCCTAGCCCCTGTACCCCAATGAGATGATATACTTGCTCACCATGATAGGACCAAAATAAGGGGAAGAGAAGTAGAATCCAACCATCATTGTTGTTGGTGGGGAAGCAGTGCACCCTTGTGTGAATAGTAATGTCCTCATGTCCGATGAAGCAATTGAATGAAGGAAAAATAGTCTGGGCTCTTGTCAGGTCAGTGTCTTCTTTTTCCTTCTTTCGTCCTTAGATCTAGACCATCCAATATGAGAATTAAGATGATGGATGGATGATAATGGCATAGGGTGGGTATAGGCAAAGCACCACAGGAGCATCAGTGGTGGCTGATGGAAGCCACCCTCCTTTATTGGTTGTAGAAAGACAGTCTAGTAGCGTGGATGGGGAAAAAGTGACCCCTCACCAATGGAGGTGTCTGGGTATTTATAGCATTGCAGCATTCTGGTGTTCCATGAAGCACAGGGTGAGATTAGTAGAAAGTTTGGTGATCAATGAGATCTAGGATGTCGTCGAGCTGATAGTGCAATGATTTCATCGGGCACTGAGATGATATAATTTCATTGGTCAATGTGATGTTCATGCATCGTTTAATGGGATTTGATTCTTCATTAATAAGTAGCTTTTTGGCTCATCGAGTGGTGTGTCTATCCTCACCCTTGAGGTTACACACCTAAATCAATTGAGTCTTGATTAGATGCACGCCTTAAAGACTCTAACACACAACATGGTTATCTTTTAAAATTTATAAGGAGCCCTAAGAGGCTTTCCTAGATACACTAACACACTATACCCACAAGCGTAGGGGGTTGTGTTGTAGCATAGGAAAGTGGCAAGTTAGGGGTTGAACCCAAGAGAGAAAAGGGGGAACTGGAGTTGAATTAGTTTTGGCTAGGTTCCTATTGTGGAGTCTAAAGTAAGAGAATGGTTTAAAGGTTAGTTTTGAGTTATTACTCTAAGTTTAAATAAGCAAACAATCAAAGGAGAATGATAACAAAACCTAATCTAAACCTAAAAATTAGTTCTAATAAGAAAGAATGACAAGCTAAGCATGAAAGGGAGAAATTACACTAAGGCAATCAAGAAGAGATATACACTACACTAATCTAGAACTTAAGACTAAAGTACATTTAAAGACCTAAACTAGAAAGAACAAAGCAAAATCAAGGCAAGAAGTTAACTAAGAAAGTAAAGAGCTAAATAAGTAAAGACTAGCTAAGCAAGAAGAGCATTAGGATTTTAGACAATAAAGAGAAGTGTGGGTTGTTTAGGGAAATGCACTTGTCAATTGGGTTGAGGTGATAATATCTAAACATTTGTCATTATTTTATATTAGCAAACAAAACAACATTATTGATTATAATCAATTCCCTAAACTACTAATCGGCCATTGATAGTATAGGGTGTGTATAGGGGAACTAGTCCATAGAACCTCAGGGACACCCTTGTGAGGCTTAGTTATATTAGGGTTTATGTGGAATTAAATTAGTACTTAGTCAAGCGTAGGCATGTAGGATAGAAACTCTTATGGTAATAAGGGTCTGGGTTAGTGATGGGAGATGGGAATGAGGTTTTAGACCTCACATCACCTATATTGTAGCCTTGAGAAGGCTCTGAGCTAATTAAACTAAATTCTTCTATACTAGATACTTAGATATCTCATTAGATGTTGAAGAATTGATTAGCATGTAGGAAGGTGAATAGCTAATGAGGGTTCCACTAATTGGACCTAGGAGCAATTACCAAAAAGAACCACATATAAGCAATTTCTCTAGAATCCGAGGTGATTTCAAGCACAAACCACAAAGCAATTTATGGGAAATGAGATAGAAATTGGACATAATCATTAGAAAACGAAGTTACATTGTTTACATATCTCTTTGCCCCAACATGGTGTCAATGTAACATTTTTGACCCGAAATTGACCATGTAAGGGGCCTTGCTACTCATAGAAAAAGAAAATACAAAAATGGAGAATAAAGAGGTAGAAGTATCCATGGATGTTGGTGGAGATGAAGAAATCTCCCTCTCCAACAGTTGCAATGATGTGCTCCTCCCTACTCTAAGTTTGCAAGGCATGGGATGATAGTTTGGAAAGTGGTCAAAATCCTAGAAAACTAGGGTTTTTGTGGTGGAAATGGCAACATTGAGGTGAAATGAGGTAGGGAAATGATGGAATGGCTATGGTGTAAAATGGGAAAAGAAGGGGACAAAGGTAGTTAACATCATGCTCCATCTGCCACTCAAGTCCAAAAAGATGGTGGGGAAGCACTAGGTCAAGTAGGGGTATTTTGGGTAGAATAATGCAAAAAAATATCTATGTTGTGGTGGTAGCACGGTCGTGTTGGGAAGCATAGCCATGGAAAGAGTGAGTGGGAATGTTCGTAGTCGATGGGAATGTCCATGGTGGAAGAATGGAATGAATAAGAGAATTTTGGGTTCTTCGGATTGGTATCACAATCGTTCTAGTCAGAACAACCGTTTTGGGTTTCCTAACATGACCATTCTGGCTAGAATGACCTTTCCATCCAATTGGGTCATTTTGAAGGTTCTACTACTAGGGGCATGTCTGAGAACAACCATTCCTTGGTAACACGACTGCTTTAGGGTGCTTCCTGTGCATTTGGGTCTTGAACTTTATGATCCATGCAAGTTATTGCTTCAATAGATTCTTTGATCACCTACGGTAGGTTGGGAATCCTTTTGACTTTGTTTTGGACTCCTCCAAGGAAGCGGTGTAAGGAGGCAGGATCACCCCCTTACTAAAAAAATTGAAGAATAAAACATCCATTCCAAACACACTCAAATGTATGCTGGAATAGATGTAACATTTTCAAATTCAAATAAATGGTATTTAAAACAACCAAAGTATAACAGCTGAATAAAAACAATGACTATATTCATTTTTCATAAAAGATTACAAAAATACATCATAATATCCTATAAGGGTTTACATGTATGATACAACATAAGGATCTAAGTACAGGGAAATCTAAACCATAAAAACTTTGCCTCCAAGATTTAACTTCTTAAGCTATATCCAAATCATCATGCCATGTCCTCATTGTCCTTCACCTAGGGTTGGAAGCATACCATAGCAAGAAGAGAAAAGTAGATGACATCAGCAAAGGCTGGTATGTGCATACTAAATAAGAAATTGAGCAATATATGGAATAAAACACATCAAATATAAAAGGCTTCCCAAAGAAAGGATAAGGACCACCTAAATGTGTATCAAGAGAAAAGGAATTGAAATCATATGATAACAAAAGAATAATTTCCATTAATAAAACATAAAGATTGTGCCACACATGCACATGTAAAGAATTAGGGAACACACCCCATATAATCAACATGCATGCATGTGAGATAAGCATAGCCCTAGAACAATATAAACACAAAGTTGGCCAAGTCTCAAAACTTGAAACCTGATAAAGAAAGGAATAATGTAAATCTCCGAAATATATAAAACACGGGTTAAGAATCACACATCTTTCCCTGGGTATGAGGTTCCTTTCCATCCCAAAAGAGTAAGAAATATCACATTTGCTCGGCAGGAAATAACACATCTGCCATAAAAACCAATGCAATTATACTATTGTAGTGCTACTGAATCACATAGCATGTTAAATGTAGAGGCAAGTAGAAAGTATAGTCAGAATATAGAAACTAGTCACCACATAAGTGACTAACATATACATCCACCTCATAAGTCAGCAAAAGACATCACATGCCATCTTTTAGAGTTCCATCATTAAAAAAGCATAAGATAAGAATTCAAAAGAATATCCATGATCACATGATCAATATCAAATAAGGTTGTTCACTTGAACCATGATTTTCAAAAGAAAATACATTGTGTATAGGCTAATGTACATAGGACAAATAGAATGAATAAGAATAGGTGAATTGCCCAACATAGAAGAATAGGGGATACATCATACCTCAACTTCAGAGTCTAAAAAGTCCAACTCAGTCCTAGATCCAAGCCTAGGCCTTCAAAGAACCTCTAGGGAATGTGGACATGTCCAATAAGTAATTTTTACAAGCTTAGAGATGTTGGTTTCTTCAACAAAGCTCCTATCTCGAGCAAGAAGCTCCATCTCCACTTTAGAGGTGCAAAACCCTAACAAAAGAACATGGAGATGAGGTGTTTATGGGTTCTAGGTGGAGTTTCACCATGGCAAGTCATGGTTCTGACCTGGAGGAAGGTGGAAGGAAGACTAAAAACATGAAAATAGGGAAGGATAGGACAAAACTTACTAGTTTTGGTCAAAATAACGAAGGAGGAGCTTTAGAAACCCTAAGTAGAGAAATTTTGTAACACTAGGAGCCTTCTTCACTAAGGTAGGCACCTCCTTTTACTGTGGGATAGATCCTTCATGGAAAAACATTGTAGGAGTTATGCTCTAAGCTAGAGAATAGAAAGAAGAGCAAGAGTTTTTGAATTGGGAGTTGGTAAGGGGTAGATATGGCTATATAAAGAAAGAGGTCAAGTATGAGGTGTCTATGAGACTTTCCATGTGTCATGTATAAGGGTGTCCATGGACATGAAAGCCTTTATGAATAAGGAAGTATTCAAGAATGGGGTTTCAAGTTACTTTCCATGTGTCCATTTCTAAGGGTGCCTATGGACATGCAAACCTTTATGGTAAGGAAGAAGTCAAGCATGAGGTGTCCATGGACCTTTCCAAGTGTCCTTAGCCTAGGGATTTCATGGACATGCAAGAGGATATATCATATAATCTTATTGAATATCAAATGTTGGTTTCTGGACACTTATAGACCATCCCAAATGACCTCCAATCAATGAAATAACCCCATTGGTTGATAGCTTCTAAAGATAAGCTCATTTATAAAGAGAGTAATCCCTAAAATGCCCTTGGTAAGAAACACCTTCAAAACAAGGTTCCCCATGGTTCAAAAACTCTAGAATAGTAAGGGAATATAAAAAATATTATAATGCATGTGACAATTTGCAAAGAAAATCTCCCAATTGGATAAATTGTAGAAAAGTCCAGAATGTACCTAAAATTGCATAACTTGCACAAACAACATCCAAATTGGACCAAACTTCATCCACAAGTTATCTTTGATGTGTTGAATATGAATTTGAAATTATTTTCATATTTAGAAGTTATATAATCACATTATTCATTACTTATGCCTTTTATTCATTTTCTCTCTCCTAAACTTATCCTAATATTTCAAGCTTGTCCAAATTAGATGAAATTTGACATGTAGGCTATTTTTGATATGTTGATTTTATAACCCTGCAAACAGAGAAATGGCGGGCGTATGGGGGGTCTCGGAGAAAGGCGGCGGCGTGGGCGATGGGGTTGAAACCCTAAAAGATGATGGGAGAACGACCGGGGGTAGCAGAGATGGAAGGAAGAGTCCAGCACGGAAGACGATGGATAATCAACGGCTGGCCAAAGTGACCGGCCTTAACATCACCTACAGAAGCATGAGAGACTCAAACCCTAACAACGACTTGGAAGCCATGACTGCGGCGGATGCTTTTGAGATGGAAACAGATGGGCAAAATGATGTTGATGGTAATACCTCTCTACCAGATGAAGGCCCCCAGACGCAAGCTCTAAACTTCAAACAAGCCTGTATGGGAGGTGGACATGGGGGCGTCACGAACCCAGTCTTTATCGATGATGAACCAGAGGAGTTAGTAAATCCCGATGACATCGAACTCATCAATGTCCATGGATATCCAGAAATATATGTAGCACCCGAGGCTGAAGAAATATTGAGCAGACCCTTTAAATACTCGGTCATCGTGAAACTCATAGACAGATCGGTGGGCTTTCTAACCATGGGGGAGAGACTAAAGCTATTATGGAAACCTGCAAGTCGTTTCGAACTTTATGAATTAACCGATCAGTACTACGTTGCCCAATTCTATAACAAACACGATCATGAGAAGGTTCTTACAGGGGGGCCATGGTCCCTTTTTGGAGGATGTTTGATGGTATGTCCATGGAACGGTTACTTCGAACCATCACAGGGGCTGCCTGACCATATCGTCACCTGGGTCCGAGTTATAGGGCTGCCAATCCACTACTATAACATGGAGATCTTCAACAAAATAGGGGAAGCTGTGGGGCGTTTGATCCATGCAGACGACCACTCAGTCAACAGAACAAGAAGCAGATTTGCTAGGCTAGCTATCGAACTGGATACTAGCCTCCCTATCAACCCGACAATCCTAATAAATGGGAGGGAATATAAACTAGAGTATGAATCTTTGCCAAATTTCTGTACAAAGTGCGGCAGAATGGGGCACAAAGAACAAGATTGTAGGGGCGCAACTGCAGAACCTGCAACAACAGAAACAAATGCTACGGAGGAGTCTGCATGGGTAAGATGGGTTGATGAAGAGGACAAATGGCAGGTTTACTACGGCAAGAAAATACTAGCAAGTAGACCGCCGAGAAGGAAGGATAAAGATCCAGACCGCAAAGATAAGCAACAAGGAAAGGAGCAGAGCAACAGATATCAAGTTCTTGATGATGAGGAGGAAAGCAATGAAACACCCGAAGGAGAAGAAACTGAGAATACAGAAAAGCAACAAAGCACTGCGACAAGCCCAAAAATATGGAGGAAGAAACAAAGACGAGAAAAGGAGAGAGATGCTTCACATGAGGAACCAATGGAGACACAAAATCAGGCCCCAACAAATGAAAGTGGAAAAGCAAACAGTGTAAATGAAGGTCCAAATGAACACTTGAGACATACTGCCGTATCACCAGTAGGTGATGAAATTATACAGGGCAGATTTGTAGCAGATGCCGAAGTCACAGTAAACTCGCACCAGGGAGGACAAGTGAACACCACTGAAGCAACAGAAACTCAAGCAACCACGACAAGACCTGCCAATAGGAAAACATCTATGGCAGGTCGGAAGGTGAAGGAAAAGGGAGAACCTGCACAGCAGGGTAGTCCAAACAAAAGCCACCCTTATAGTACCCGAGGGAAGACGAAGAGGACCAGTGAAGACAAGGATGGTTTGGGCGCCGCTCTAGGCCAATAACTTACACCCCCATGCTTTGATGATTAACACACTAGCTTGGAACATAAGGGGTGCTGGCAAGAAGAAAGCCAGACACTACCTCAAAACCTTAATCAAGAAGCACAAGATTGATATAGTTTCCATTTCTGAACCTCGTATTTCTGGTACACAGGCAGAAAACATCATCAAGGAGATAGGCTACTCGAGTTCACATAGAGTAGAAGTAGCAGGTTTCTCAGGAGGTATATGGGTTCTTTGGAATGAGCAAAAATGCGACGTCCAAATTCTTGAAAGCAACAAATACTTCATTCACTGTAAAGTTAATAATAACACCTACATTACCTTCATCTATGCGTCTCCTTCCCCGACTCGCCGACCCATTCTTTGGGAGCATCTGCTATGACTAAGTTCCTCCATTGACAAACCCTGGATCACATTGGGCGACTTCAACTGCATGCTTAACCCAGATGAAAAAATTGGTAGCAAACTGTTCAACCTCCGGGAAGCAACTACCTTCAGGAATACTCTCACTCAGGCAGGCCTTACCGACATTGGCAACTCAGGTTTCAAGTTCACTTATAAGAAAGGGATACTTCATGAACGCATCGATCGGGCAGTAGCGAATGCTGATTGGATCCAAAATTTCCCCAACTTTGTGTGTGAAACCCTCACACGAATTGGTTCGGATCATAACCCCATTGCTATCCTAAATACCCGAACCAAACAGAAGAGAACTCGGTTCTTCACCAAAGCCAGTTGGCATCACCAAGCTGTCTTCACGGCTCTTCTAACAAGTGTTTGGAACCCAGAGAAAGCTTACCAGGACGCTATCCAAGACGCCATGGAACCGGTGCTGCGATGGGACAAAAATGTCACCAGGAAACAATAGAAAGAAAAGGATATACTCATCTGGGAAATCACACAAGCCCAAAAGGCCGTGGAAACAAATTACAGTGAAGCAATGGACTCTCGATGTATCGAACTCGAAAGCAAACTCGACAACATCATGATGAAGGAAGACGACAGTTGGAAACAACGCAGCCACATCAATTGGCTCCGTCATGGAGACAACAACAGTAAGTATTACCATGCCTTTGTCAACAACAGGCGTCACTCTAATCGAATCACCACCCTTCAGAAAAGCAATGGTGAATGGACTTCTAACGAAGCTGACCTTAATCTCCTGGTGGAATCACATTTTAAGGAGATGTTCACAGCTCCTGCAAACCAATCCTCTACAAGTATCTCATCCATGCCTGCTAAGTTTAAGAAACTCACACCCAGCCAGCACAGGCACCTTGCTGCGACCCCTACGGAGCATGAAATCTGGAGAATGATTTAAGAAGCAGATCCCTACAAGGCGGCGGGGCCTGATGGATCAGACTACCTCTTCTTCAAAAAGAAATGGAAGGTAATCAAGCAATCTGTGATTAAGTCCATACGAAGCATGTTGAATGGAACACCCATTGATGATAAACTTGCAGATTCCAACATTGTACTCATCCCTAAGTGCATAAGTCCTACCAACTGTAACCAGTTGCGACCCATCACCTTGAACAACACTATTATGAAGATCGCATCCAAGATTGTGGTGGATCAAGTGAAACAACATTTGTCAAAGTGGATCTCCAAAACCCAATCTAGCTTTATACCTGGAAGGAACATATCAGATAACATCATCATTGTACAGGAATTACTCCACAACATGAGAAGGAACTCAACCGGAGGTTATATGGCTATCAAGGTCGACTTATCAAAAGCCTACGACAGACTCTCCTGGGACATCATCGAAGACACGCTTAATCACATGGACTGGCCGAGTAACATCCAAAAATATATTATGAACTCTCTCCAAGCAGGTCGAACCAGCATTATCCTGAATGGTGAAAATCTTCAACCCTTCAAAGCTTCTAGGGGCCTGAGATAGGGAGATCCCCTATCCCCATACCTGTTCGTTCTTTGTATGGAAAGATTCTCTCAACTAATCGAGAACTCAGTTGTGAATAAGAGCTGGAAACCAATCAAATTATCCCAAAAAGGCCCAGCTATATCTCATGTTATCTTCGCGGATGACATCGTCATCTTCGCCCATGCTTCAATGGAGCAGATTACCAACATTAACCAGTGTTTTAAGATGTTCGAATCAGCCTCGGGACAGAAAATTTCGATTGAAAAATCTAAGATCTACTTCTCTAAAGCCGTCTCTCATGCCATACGTAATCAAATATGCTCTACCAGTGGGATATCTGAGACCAACGACCTGGGAAAGTACCTTGGAGTTCCGCTGCTACATGGAAGAATTCAAAAGGAGACATATGCATACCTAGTGAAGAACATTACATCCAGGATTAACGGTTGGGCGGCGAAAACTTTGTCTCTCACAGGAAGAATTTGCCTAGCAAAAGCTGTGCTTAACTCCATACCATCCTATGCCATGCAAACGGCTAAGATCCCAGTGTCAATCTGCAACAAGCTGGACAAAATCATCTGGAACTTCATATGGGGAGGAGGCCACAAAGACAAACATGTATCTCTGGTCGCATGGCGACATGTAACATCAAGTATTGATAGAGGAGGTATGGGCATTAAATCTATGCATAGCTGGAACAAAGCCATCCTATGGAAAAACACTTGGACCATCCTCAATGCCAAACCGTCTCTCTGGAGGCAAGGCCTGCTGAACAAATACAAAAACTTCCTCCAAGGCAAAGGTTGTCGTGTGACACCTTTCTGGCAATCCATTGACTCAGGGAAAGAGTTCGTCATCTCTAACTGTATCAGATCCATTGGTAATGGCAGGGATACCTCGGTCTGGTATGATAATTGGGTACCAGGAGAGGGGAAGCTAGTTGATAAATGTGTTAAAACCATTGATGAAGAGATTATGGACCTAAAAGTCTCGAGCCTTGTCAATCTCAACGACAATTGGGACACTGACTTCCTAGGCAGCTATCTGCCTCCGAGCTGCGTAAGGAAAATCATCAACTTACCCACCCCCACCTGTAATAAGGGCAAAGACCTCTGGAGCTAGAAATATGAAACAACAGGTAAATATTCAACAGGCAAGGCTTACGATTTAATTCACACTGAAGATAACGCACAATCTGATGATGTTTGGCTGAAGATATGGAACATCAGAGCTCCTGCCAAGATTCGAACCTTCTTATGGCTTGCTGCACATGAGGCGATCATGACTAATGTAAGAAGGAAGCAACGAAAATTTACAGATTCCACCATCTGTCCGAGGTGTGGGAGTAGTGAGGAAACCACACTTCACGCACTAAGAGACTGTCCAAAAGCAGGTGAAGTGTGGCTGGCTACGAAGCTCAGAAATATACACCTGACGGACTCGTCTGCACCTTCAAGAAGCTGGATAGCTACTATGCTGAAGGAAGACATGAACACCCAATCCAAGTTCGCCATCACCTGCTGGTGCATATGGAAGGCAAGAAATGCTGAGATCTTCGACAAAAAAGCCACACAGAAAAGTCGACAAGTCTCACAAATATCATGTCTTTATAAATCAGTGATCCAAGCCTGGGAGAACAAGGTAAAGGCCAAAACAAATGAGTTACATCTAGAAGGCGAGATTCCCATAAATGAAGCAGGACGCATCCTATGCATGTCTGATGCATCAGTACATGGAAACAATGCTACCATTGCAGTAGCAACCATGGATAACGATGGTAATTGGCTAGGGGGGTGTGCGAGGAGAATCAATGTTCAGTCAGTCCTTGAAGCTGAAACAAGAGCACTGCACCTTGCAGCTGAAGTTTGCAAGATTAATCAATGCCCTAGAGTCACTCTGATTTCAGACAGCGCCACAGCAACTAAGGCAGTGAAGGACAAAGGAAGATACACACCTGCAATTCGACCCTGGATCTCGGACATACACAAGATTCTAGCAGACACTGAAGATAATGAAGTCTTGAAGGTTGGCAGAGCAACCATTCATCTGGTGGATGGCCTAGCCAGGCACCACCACAAAAACTACCAGGATGATCGAGTATACCTTGATCCTCCCCTCGACCCTGTGGGTCAATCCCTCCTCCCTTCTCCCTGTAATGTTAGAAACCCTACCAGATTTATTTTCCCAGCAGGAACTAAATGTAACCAATGGGTGTTCCCAGCCATGCGGGAGCTGAATGAATAAGATTCACCTCTGATGAGGTTAAAAAAATAATATAGTAAATATTGCTACAGTGATATGTTGATTTTTAATTTGAAGTTTTTTTTACAATTTTGAGACTTCTTTTTATGATATATGTCATATGGACCATTAACGGGCCATTATCTAAATTATTCTTCTAATTAAGTTTCTTATCTTCATATTACCACCAGAATGAGTTATGTGGCATATTTTATGTATCCATTATAAACCTAAGATTAATGTTAGAACATTAGTTTACATTAAGGTGATCTATACATGCATTAGTTAATTGGGGTTATACTAAACATCTATTTAGGTCTAACCTTCAACCTTGTTTGGCTAAGTCCAAAATGTCAATTTCCAGGGTAGGGTCCGAGATCTAGTATGTTACAACACACCAACCCTTAAAGGGATTTTATCCTCAAAATCAAAACATACACATATAAGAAAACAAATTATTCACCACCCCTTAAAGGATTCATCTTATTAAGTCAAAACTATTCTTTAGGTACAAAATGTTCAACTATACTTCCTTACATCCAACTACATACGGATCATGCAAAAAAAAGAACATAACTTGTAAAGACTAACTATGAACTATGGGTTAGCTTGCTTTTGTCCATCCTCAAACAAGTCTTTACACATGGGAGACTAGTTCAACATATTAGAGTCCATAAAGATAAATGATATATATGTCTAAGGCTACTATTGCCTAAGAGCATGCTATTTTGAACAATTCATATCAGCTCAGGCCAGGCTGGTATCATATGGAATTGGCAGTCCTCGTAAACCAAGCTAGTGGGGTGGAGGAAAATCTTGCTAGCCTGCAAGCCTTGATCCTTTATAGACACCTTTGCTTTCAACTTCATGTCCTAGTAGTTTCCTAAAGGTCAAGTTAAACAACCTCAAGTTACTATGGTCACTTATGCATCTTTTACTTGTAAGTATTTTAAGTATATATTCATCGTTATTCTAATGTGAAACTTTATGATCCTAAATCAACCCTTCATCATCTATTGATCAACTCTAGGGCAAACATGTCACTTAAAGGTAAGGCATGTATTCTAACTAGGGAGACAAAATTGAAATAGTCAAATTCCAACTACTATGGGCTCTGATACCACACTGTAAGGGGTGCGGGATCACCCCCTTACTAAAATAATTTGAAGAATAAAACATCCATTCCAAATACACTCAAAGGTATGATGGAATAGGTGTAACATTTTCAAATTTCAATAAATAGTATTCAAAACAACCAAAGTATTGTAGTGGAATAAAAATATTGACTATATTCAATTTTCACAAAAGATTACAAAAGTACATTATAATATCCCATAAGGGTTTACATATATGATACAACATAAGGATAAAAGTAGAGGTAAATCTATACCATAACAACTTTATCTCCAAGCTTTAACTTCTTAAGCTATATCCAAATCATTATGCCATGTCCTCATTGTCCTCCACCTAGGGTTGGAAGCATACCCTAACAAGAGGAGAAAAATAGATGACATCAGAAAAGGATGGTATGTGCATACTAAATAGGAAATTGAGCAATATATGGAATAAAGGACATCAAATATAAAAGGTTTCCCATAGAAAGGATAAGGACCACCCAAATGGGTATCAAGAGAAAAGGAATTGAAATCATATGATAACAAAAGAATACTTGCCATTAATAAAACATAAAGATTGTGCCACACAAGAACATGTAAAGAATTAGGGCACACACCCCATATCATCAATCTACATGCATGTGAGATAAACATAGCCCTAGAACAATATAAACACAAAGGCGACCAAGTCTCATAAACTTGAAACCTGCTAGAGAAAGGAATATTTTCAGTCTCCCACATATATAAAATATGGGCCAAGAATCACAAATATTTCCCTAGGTATGAGTTTTCTTTCCATCCCAAAAGAGCAGGAAATATCACATCTGCTCGGCAAGAAATAACACATCTGCCATAAAAACCAATGCAATTACACTACTCTAGTGCTATTGAATCAAATATCATGTTAAATGTAGAGGCAAGTAGAAAGTATAGTCAGAATATATAAACTAGTCACCACATAAGTGACCAACATATACATCCACCTCATAAGTGGGCAAAAGACATCACATGTCATCTTTTAGAGTTCCATCATGAACAAAGTATATGATAAGAGTTCAAGAGAATATCCATGATTACATGATCAATATCAAATAAGGTAGTACACTTGAACCATGATATTCAAAAGAAAAGACTTTATGTATAGGCTAATGTCCATAGGGCAAAGAGATTGAATAAGCATAGGTGAATTGATCAACATAGAAGAATAGGGGATACATCATACCTCAACTTCAGAGTCTAAACAGTCCAAGTCAGTCCTAGATCCAAGCCTAGGACTTAAAAGAACATTTAGGGAAGGTGGACAGGTCTAATAAGTATGGTTACCAAGCTTATAGAGGTTGGTTTCTTCAACAAAGATCCTATCTCGAGCAAGAAGCAACTTCTCCACTTTAGAGGTGAAAAACTCTAACAAAAGAACATGGAGATGAGGTGTTTATCGGTTCTAGGTGGAGTTTCACCATGGAAGGCCATAATTCCAACCTGGAGGAAGGTGGAAGGAAGACTAACAACATGAAAATAGGGAAGGAAAGTAGAAAACTTTCTAGTTTTGGTTGAAATAACCAAGGAGGAGCTTTAGAAACCCTAAATAGAGAAATATTGGAACCCTAGGAACCTTATTCACCAAAGTAGGCATCTCATTTTACCTTGGGAAAGCACATTCATGGTAAATTAGAGTAGGAGTTATTATCTAATCTAGAGGAAAGAAAGAAGAGCAAGAGTTTTTGAATTGGGAGTTGGGAAGGGGTAGATATGGTTATATAAAGAAAGAGGTCAAGTATGAGGTGTCTATGAGACTTTCCATGTGTCATGTATAAGGGTGTACATAGACTTGAAAGACTTTATAGATAAGGAAGAATTCAAGAATGAGGTGTCAAGTTACTTTCCATGTGTTCAATGCTAAGGGTGTATATGGACATGCAAACCTTTATGGATAAGGAAGAAGTCAAGCATGAGGTGTCCATGGAGCTTTCTATGTGTTCTTAGCCTAGGGATTTCATGGCCATGCAAGAGGACAGCTCATAGAGGCTTCTTGAATAAAAAATTTCGGTTTATGGACACTTATAGGCCATCCCAACCACTCTCCAATCAAATAAATAACCCCATTGGTTGATAGCTTCTAACGATAAGCTCATTTATAAAGAGAGTAATCCCTAAAATGCCCTTGGAAAGAAACACCTTCAAACCAAGGTGCAACCAGGTGCCCCATGGTTCAAAAACTGGAGAACGGTAAGATAATATATAAATATTTTAATGCATGTGACAATTTGTAAAGAAAACATCCCAATTGGATAAATTGCAGAAAAGTCCAGAATGTACCTAAAATTGCATAACTTGCACAAACAACATCCAAATTGGACCAAACTTCATACGCAAGTTATCTTTGATGTGTTAAATATGAATTTTCCATTATTTCCATATTTTTAAGTTATATAATCACATTATTCATTACTTATGCCTTTTACTCATTTTCTCTCTCCTAAATGTATCCTAATTTAGAGTTTATGTGCATAAATTGGCTTTAATGGGCCTTGAAACCCTAATGTTGGTAATTAGGACTATTAATGGCTTTAATTATTCGATTTCATGTATCAAATGGTGTTTTCATGGTTATAGGCTATTTCGAGCAGTAAAGTTCCTAATTTGTGGATAAATACCCTAAATGTAGTAATTAGGGTTTTCTCATGAATAAAAGGTGGAATTAATGGCAAATCGAGTTCATATGTGAATTGGACCATAATGAACTATGAATTGATGATAAATGCGTATAATGATCTTGTCATGGATTCAAGGGATAAAAATAGTAGCTTTAATGTAAAGGAGGCTTAATGAACTTAATTAATGATTAATTATGCCTTTAATCTGAAATTGAGGATTTGATGTGGAAATAATTAGGGTTTGTGATCAATTGCGTTCAATTAGGGTTTAAAATAGTAAAAGATGAAGAGAAACCCTAATTGCAATGAAAACCCTAAAAGTGGACTAGAAACCCTAGGAAGCAAGCTAGATTTAATAGATCTTAATGACATGAGTAATAAAAGGAAATTGTATTGGGATATCACTACACCAGGCCACCTGAGTCTATCCAAAACTGGTTGGGGAACGACCAATGTAATGGTAGTAGTACTACCATGTTTAATTTGAATTCAGACACATGTATGTTTAATCCTTTGATTTCGCCTGCAGGAGGAGAGCGGGATGAATAAGAAGATCTCCTGACTTACCCAAAAAAAAAAACTTATCCTAATTTTTCAAGGTTGTCCAAATTAGGTGAAATTTGACATGTAGGCTAATTTTGATATGTAGATTTTGAATTTGAATTTTGTTTCCACTTTTGATACTTCTTTTTATGAGATATGTCATACGGCCCATTAACAACCCATTATCTAAATTATTCATCCAATTATGTTTCTTATCTTCGTATTACCACCAGAATGAGTTATGTGGCATATTTTATGTATATATTATAAACCTAAGATTAATATTAGAACATTAGGTTACATTAAGGTGATCGATACATGCATTAGTTCATTGGGGTTATACGAAACATCTATTTAGGTCAAACCAAACCTTGTTTGGCTAAGTCCAAAATGTCAACTTCTAGGGTAGGGTCCGAGATCTAGTATGTTATAAGGGGATACCCTAAAGTCAGTCTTCCTCTCTCCCTTCCATAAATTGATGGTCAAAGTACCTATAAAACATGCAAAAAACCATCCATAAGTGCATTTTACATAAATATACATATTGAACATGTAATCTAATCGCTATAGATGTGATTTAAGTGAAATAAGACACAAAATTATGCCCTAAAATAGGGTCACATCACCAATCCAAACTTAATAATTATGTGTCCTTAAGTATGCTCCAATTCAATCTCTCTTCTATTTTTCAACAAACCAGAAATGACAAATGCATTGCATCATATGTATATTGACTAAATGGGCTCAACTAATACTAAGTACATGTATTTTACTTCTCTCCTCTCCTCTTTCACAAACCAATCATGATTAAAGAATTGAGCATAGAAACTTCAAATTAGAGCATAATCAATCCATATGATTTTCATATGACTTTGAGTAAACTGTTTCATGGTGGTGATAATAAAAATGACTAGAGTTGTTGTTTTACTTCCATGCATTCAATCTCATATGTCAAACCACACTAAGTAACCCACATGGATGTGAAAAAAGGTGAAATGATCTAGGTTTGATGTGTCCTAGATCCATGGGCATGAAAATAGAAAAAAGGGTTTGTTAAGAGGTTGGAGTGCTATTACATAGGAACACTCATATTTTCTTTATTTAGATGCTATTAAATTGGAGAATCTTCTTTTTGCATTTTATTTTTATTTTTCTTTTTCTTTTCCCTTAATGTAGGTAGGGCACGTGGTGGTGAGACTGAAGCAGGGAACCCCAAACTTTTAGATGGTGGCCAAGGCTGAGTATGTGCTCTTTGGCATCTTTTCATGAGGTGGAGAGATAAGGACTGGTGAAAGAAAAGTGAGTAAAAAAGGGGTTAATAGTGTGGGTTTCGACATGAGATCTCCTACATCCAACATGAAATGAACTCCAACAATTCCATCAAGCAATGACACACTACATGAATGAGCAATATGAAAATCACATCTTTTAGTCATGAGATTCAACAAGCCCTAAGTGTTTATGGCTTGCTTAGATCACAATTCAACCAAGAAATTCACTAGCATGAGAGAGGTGATTCACATGTAAAATGTTAAGTATGATACCATTTAGAAATATAATATGATAATGCATCATGAATATATCACAGGTCAACATTTTCAATTCAATAAGTAGAGAGTGGGTCAAAACATGCTATCATGCAAGAAGTTTTAAATTTGGGAAAAATTGGCAAAAATGGTGCCAAATTACCCTCAGTCACATCTAAGACTTCATAATGAAACATCAAGCAAGAAAAAAGCCATCTCTAGCTACAAATATGCAAAAATTCAAAAATCTACATAATGCAATGCATGTCAAAAAGACCAAAATTTTGAGAATTATGAAAAACTGCATGAAATTAAACTATAAGATAGGAATGTATGTAAGAAAGAATAAAGTATGGAAAGACAAATATAAGATTTGGTTATACTATTTGACCATCCTCAAAAAAAAATTAGAATAAGGAATATAGAGGAAAATGTGGTAAAGCAAGGGCTTACTTCCCTACCTCCTAAACTTACCATGTTGTCCTCAGCATGAATTAGACATTTAGAATGATAGGATAGAAGTCTCAAGTCATGGTAAAAATATCCAAGAGGGGACTAAGATCTCAAGGTGTCTAGCAAGAAGGGCAGACCCACCACGGTCGTTATATGCATAACGACCGTTTTAACTGTCCGACACCATGGTCATGATGTGAAGAACGGTCATGCTGGTTGTCTTTATGTATCTTTGCCGCTGATTCACTATTTTCTCTTTAATTTTGATCTTCTCATTCAAGATATCATCCATGAATCATCATCCTTCCATTGTATATGTCCTAACATAACTCACAATTAGGGAAAACCATCAAGTATAAAGTGTGTGTTTGTGTTTCTTAGAAAAAAAGTGTAACAAACAAAAGGTTTTTGAGAACAAAAAAATCAAACCGAGGTGGGTTGCCTCCCATTCTCACTAAGTTTGATGTCTTAAGTCGGGCTTCTTATAGTTCTTTTAATAAATCAACCATTTGGAATCATCATCTGTCCACTCTTGCAATAGATACATCCCTTATTTGCATTTAGTAGTCACTCCTTGTCCCATTGATCACCAAAGTTATAACATGTGCTCTGTTAGGATCCCCATACATTACTATTTCTCTACAAAATCATACTTGATATTTTCACCTCATATAGTTCCTCATTAAATTCTTTCGAAGTAATTGGATCCTTTTCCTCGTTCAAGAATATCCTCCCTTCTTCCACTCTGCCCTGAAGAGTAACTAAGATAAAATGAAGTAGTCATATGAACTCTTCAAGTAACCATACTCAACATCCTCATATCAATCTCTCAAGGTTGAGGTCTTGAACACATTGATATTTATCTCCATGTTCATGAATGATATAGTCAATGTGTCACTATGCATATTTATCTCAACATCATCTATAAATAGAAATGGCCTTACCAAGATGATGGGAATGTTTCTATCCTTCAGATCCATATCAAGAACAATGAAATTTTTTGGGAACACTATTGTTCTTTCCTTCTCTGTCATCACTAAAACATCATCCACTCTTCCTCTAGGAACTTTGATGGAGCAGTCCACCAATTGGAGAGTACAATGAGCATGTTTCAACTTTCCTAATCCCAATTCCACTTAGACACTATATGGAATCAAAATCACACTAAATCCCAAATAAAGTAGGGATTGGTCTATATGATGTCCCTCAATGTAGCTAGGTATACGTGGGGATCATGGGTTTTTCCTCTTCTTAGGAAATGAATGTTGTATGATAGAGCTAACTTGTTCTGTCAATTTCATTTTCCTAGGTATCCTTCCCGTTGTATTCCTCTTGACAATGCAAATATCATTGAGAAACTTTGCATAATATTGAATCTTCTTGATATCATCCAACAGTCAGATATTCACCTTCACTTGTTGCGACATCTCTAAAATGTCAACATTGGGTTTTTCCCTCATTTTGGATGATGAAGGGATATCAATGATTTAGGGAATGTTGGCTCACTTTCTTTTACAACATGCTCTTCTTGCGGAATGACATGAGGTGGAACACTAGGGATTGTAGAATGCACAAGCAGAGTAGAAGGTGGAAATCATGGTGTCACATACTCTACATCAGGTGTCATCAAATCATCTTTTGCAATCTCAATCACAATATCATTGCTTGGATATTTGGCCTTGTTTCATCAACATTCCTTTATCTAGTGGGTTTCTCAAGTGGTATTCCACTCCTTAGAACTGTCAGAACACTACCTCACTCATGGTGTAGAGGGGAAGTAGGTTGTGGCTATGGAGGAGGTGGAGGTGGCCCTTGGTATTGGAACTAAGGTTGAGGTAAAAATTAGAGTTGGTAAATGAAGTGGTGGGAAGGTTGTGGTGATGGAGTTGGAGGAGGCATATAAGGCTTTGGATGACCTTGACATTGATATATGGGCTGCACTTGCTTAGGAGGTGGACTATAGAAGACTTGAGATGCACCCATTGGTCCACTTATTTCACTAGAGTTCATTATGGGTTGGGAGGACAACTTTGCAACCACTTGAAGGGCAAGTATTGAAGAGAGATGCTCAAGGACTGTAACATTATTTTACACATCATCAAAGTTTTTCAACCTAGAGAGCACTTCATCCTCAAACATGATTCTATATCTCACACTTTTTTGTTCCCAGTTTCCATGAGAATGAATTGTCTTCACTTCTTCACAAAAGGACACAACAAAAGTAATCGAGAAACAAGGAACACTTCCCACTTGGTTCTTAATAAAGCTCATAATTTCCCTTGTAATCTTCATCATTTGTGGGCTTGCACCACAAAGAGTTGAAGGTGTCACACCAAAGAATCATTCACAATAATGAATCATGCTAGAAGCTCAACTCAGATCCTTGAATTTACCACTATCTGATCAAACAAGGGTCATGTCTCCTCAGACGGCTTATCCATAAAAGCTCTTCCAAAAGAAGAATCCACTGGTGCTTGACCCATTAGAGAGAGACCGGAGTAAAAGGATCGAATAAGCTTCCATAATGGAATTTCATCATGTGCTATAACATCCCTAGATTCCACCTTCCTTAAACCCAATGGAGGTGAGAAGACAAAATCCAAAAACGTTACTCAGTCTTATCATTGAGTGATGTGGAAGCATTATGCACATACATGAACATAAAACTATAGGCATACACCATACATTCTCAACATTCACATGCATATTTTAAAATAAATTATTACAACTTACATTTACACATTGAATAGAGAACATTACAAGTCCAAACACGTATGATAACCCTGATCCTAGACAAGAGGTACAACCTGGACATTTCTCACTTCATGTCTTTTCTCCCATGCTAGCTCTGAACCTAAAACATAAGAGGAACAAAGGATCAACACATGAGGTGTTGTGTACATGGGTGAAATGATACATACTAATATGCTTACATAATTGAAATAATTTGAGAAAGAAAAGAAAGAGTAAAATAAAACATTATTTAATGTAAAAATTAGAAAACACATATTTTTAGATTTTTTTATATGATATTGCTACTAACTGGTGTCACATTTAATTTTTCCCCACCGGTTATGCTATGGGGATGTTCCTACCTTATATTTAGAATGAGAGAGAGAACGAGTATAAATGCTTAGTAGCTACAAACCATCCATATTCTTTGTTCTTCTTAGTGGCATGGTCAAGATCAATACTATAATCGTAGTACATCAAAGCATTGTTTCAAATAAGAACAACCAATGCATCATATCTATTTCATAGAATAAAAATTGGTCATACTTAGATAAAGCCCATGTACCTGGGTTTAGATATTCCTTATACATCCATGATCAGCAATTGATTAATAGAAAATAAACATCATTCATACATTGTACATCATAATTTTTAATATACGAGTCCATTTTAGGCTTTAGCAGATCCTAGGTTTGAACTAATCTTAATGGTGTCTCTAATATTTCTATATTGGTCTATATGTCATACATTAGGTTTGATTCTCTTTTCCTAATTTATTGATGTTTTATCCATTTCTAGAATTAATATGAGGTTTATATCATCTAAATATTAATTATTGAGAAAAGACCTAACATTGAAAAACATTATTTATTTTAGAGTTAATCAATGGATTCCAAGCATCTTCAGTGTCAAATGTATATTTTCTGGGTATTATCATCCTCATTATATGTCATTATTAATATTTAATGCTTCCTAAAAATATCATCTTGTAGATTGGAAACCATCACTAATACTGGCTCAAGATATGATCTATGGTCTCATAAGAAAGAGGTAATTTTTCTGGATCTGGGGATATTTTTTGGGGATTTATTGGCCATGGGATCTATTTTTAATTGGATTTCTAAGTTTCATATATAATTCAAGATATTCATGTTTTCTGTGAGAAACGCCAACTGTCAAATCCCTGAGATGAGCGTTGATATACGCCGCATAGCCCTAAATCACATGAATCTTCTACTAGTCAAGGTGGACTGACTGGTTCAAGGGTTTGCTCACTGGTTCTATTGGTTGGACTGCTTAGTCTTCTCCTACTTGTTTCTTGCATTAGGCACCACATGTTGTGCAAGAAATTTTTTCTCTATAAGCCTACTGCTATCGTGAAGTCTAGCTCTGGTGAGCTCTGCATCAAGCGCCATGCTTCAATTGTTGAGGATAAGTCTCCCTATGGGTCCACCAAAGAAAGAAGCACAACTCCAAAGACGATCGGTGGTGAGATGGGGTTCTGCCTCCCATCCACCCTCTACTTTGACCGCTGTCATGAAATGGATGATGAGAAAGAGGCTTTGGCTCCCCCTAATGCCTTTTCCCTCCTATCTCGGTACAAGAGGCTCCATTTTTTTCTTGCAAACTTCAATCCTCAATCGGCAGGTGATGGCCTATACGATAGTTAAAACATCCAACCCAGTTAGAAATAGGGTTTGTCAGTGAGATAAAACCACCCATTGTTCCTTTGCAATCCTTCTTTGACCTCACAGGATTGCGGGTGTGATCTTCTCTATCTACAAATCTCAAGAGATGTCACCTCTTCTATGCCTCTGCACTCCAGGGTTGCTACTAGCATACTAGGTGGAGAAGGAGTGGGGAGAAGGTGGCTATATTTCTTACCTAAAACTCAAGTTCATTGATTTGATCACAACCTACTTCATCCATCTAATAAAATGGAAATAGAGATTACCTCGTAGTGATTATTAACATAGAAAGGAACTAGTCTATTTCTACTCCCCCACGGAGTGTGGAGGTAGGAGATGAAGTCTTCACCATTGGATCTGTGAGGAAAGCCCAAAATGATCCACGTATCCACACCCTTAGGTGCCTCATAACTAAACACTTGTGTGGCATCCATATTTGTCACAAACCTAAGTCCAACCATATTCAAGTAATTGAAATTATTGAACTATATACTCCATATCTCCTCAAAACATTAAACTAGCATATCCTTTTTTAGAAAGCTCAAAATCCTTTGGAATTAAAACAGAAACTCCTATGAGATACTATATATCATCTACAAAGGTTTGAGACCAAAACTCTAATGTTTGGCCATTCAAAAATAATTTTTGAACAATCTTATAAATATATGTATAAGCATGTGACTTCAATTCAATTAGTCATAAAATATTGTCCACTAAGTTCAGAAACACCTCTAATGATACTAACATACCTCAATGCTCATAAATTGGTCACTTTATTTTGTGTGACTACTAAATGGACCTCTTGGTCTCATGAGAACACAAGTTAGTTTTAAAGGCTATTGATCATGGTTGAACTCATTTAGGTGTTACAATGCTCAATAGAATCTCATATCACACACTAAGGTGGAAATAAATCATATTTCTATAACCAATTCCTCAACTAGGGATAAACTAACTAAAGAACATTTATGATCTTAAAATACTATATTGGGTATTAAAACCCTAAATTCAGGGTCATCACATTCACCCCACCTTATGTGGAATTTCATCCTCAAAATTCAACTAATCTTATACTCATAATGATATCAAGAAATCTAGCTTCATATAGCCACCACATCTTGGCACAAGGTCTATCATAGTTGTAGATGTACCCTAAGTTATAATCATGGGATTTGGAGCGTCTAGGGTGTACACACCCCAACTTATATAGGATGAAGTGTCATTTAATGTCTTGGTCATGCCATGAAACAATTGTTTTAAGTACTTACATCCCTATAGTCGCTTAATAATAAGGGTTTGTTCATGCTTTTGAAGATAAGAAGGAATTAGTCAATGTTTCGTCTTTCACCTTGAAAACCTATGTAAGGTGATATTGATATCTCATGTCATTTATTAGCATAAGTTCATTTTTAACATCATTATGGTGATTTATGATCATATTAGGATTTCATCATTAGAAAAGAGGTTACTTTTCATGCTTGAATATTAGGGTTTCATTTTATTGTTTGAGTGGTCCTCAAGCTAGAAGCTTAGATTCATAAAGATTGTTGTCAAAACCTATATTTTTTATCATGTAAGATATGATCCAAGGATATCTTTATTTCAATCTCATGATTGTAAACTTAGATCTTTTGTGTCTGATATGAAAGGAAAGATAATATACCAAGTCAAACATGGCATAATTTTAACTTCAAACTTACATGTATGATATAGAAAGGGAATATAGAATATTTCAAGCTTATACGAGTGACTCCACATATATTAATCTTCCTTATAGATCAAGTGAGGTTTCTAGAATCATATATTAGGAAAGAGAGACAAAAGAAGAAGATGGAACAAATGTGTGAGTGTCTTATGTACAAGGCATTTTACTGCAAGAACCAAAGTTTTGTATATTACCACACTTGCAACTAATGTTGAGCTTCACAAACTTAATTCAATCAAGATAGGACTAAACACGGTGGTAGCTAGGATTGACTTTCACATCGTGAGGTTTTCTACCCATAGCATTTTATTTTACCTAACTCTCACATCTAGGATTTAGATGAACTATATGAATCATGCATAAGGACTCAACTCATGTACTCAGGATTAAACAAAATTAGGACACATTATGTTACATAGATCTTATATTTTGGAGGTTCGGTATTATGACCTTCCCTCTATGGGTCTCACTCTCTCTATAATTGACCATGCATCTCTTCTTAACGCTATATCTTATCCTTCGTAAGAAATCTTGAGGCTTAACTAAGAATACCTTATGTAAGAAAATGCTACATACTTTCATCATGAACATTTGACACATATTTTCAAAATTGAATTTATACCTCAAATACAACTTAGATGTTTATTAACAAATTTATATTATCTAAGATCAACGTAGGATACAATTGTCCATACTTATATTAATTTTCATTTTATTTTCTACCTATCTATCACGTATCTTGAAAAGGCTCTAGACATATAATCTAGACTACTCTCTCTTCCAGAATAATGTCACTCGCTTTAACTTGAACACATCTTGCTCTCATATGTGTAGAGACACATTTTCATATATATATATATATATATATATATATAATAATAATAATAATAATAATAAAATATGATATAGTTTTTCTTCGATAAAACATGTGTCAAAGAAACCTTTTGAGGCTCGAGCCGATTGGAAACAAAACCAAATCAGCAAAACTGAGTGACACACTCACAATAGAGAGTCTATTTCCCTATCTCCTAGTGAAATGGTGATAACAAGGTGTATACTAGTGTAGCTACCCATTACATATGAGATCCATATGGAAAGGTTTTCACACAATAGTCTAAACCTAGTTCTCAAACATCTAGGCTCTAACATAGAGGCTAAGTCGAACCATATTTCTGGTAAACAACTCACTAAGTTTCTAGTATTTAAATAGAATGTTCAATTTAGTTTTTATGTTTCATGATGAGAAAGTGTCAGGTGTAGCTAATGTTCATGCTCTAATAACAACTGTAGCATGTCTGGGTTCTGCCTTCCTGAAACCCCATGGGGATGAGAACACAAAATCTAAAAACATTACTTAGTCTTATCAGAGGGCAATGTTGAGCATTATGCTCATACATGAATTTAAAACTATAGGCATACACCATACACTCTAAACATTCAACATGTATATTTCAAAATAAATTATTACAACTTAAATTTACACATTGAATAGAGAATTTTACAAGTATGAAGATGTACATTGGCCAGGATCCTAGAAAAGAGGTACAATCTATACATTGAGTACTTCATCTCTTTTCTACCATGCTAGCTCTAAAACTAAAACATATGAGAAACAACATATCAACGTATGAGGTGTTGTGTATACAAGGGAATAATGATACATACTAATATGCGTGCATAATTGTAATAATTTGAGAAATAAAAGAAAGAGTAAAAGAAAACATTGTTGAATGCAAAAATCAAGTATAATGCATATTTGTATATTTTTAGAATGTCATTGTACTACAAAGTGATGTGTCACTTCATTTTTCACCACCCCTTATGCCATGGGGATGGGCCAACCTTATGTTTAGAATGATAGAGAGAGAAAGAGAGTATAAATTCTTAGTTTCTACAAACTATCCATATTCTTTGTTGTTCTTATTGACATGGAAAAGATCTACTATAATCATAATACATCAAAATATTATTCTCAAATAATAACAAGAAATACATCGTAGGTGTTTCACACAAGAAAAACTTTTCATATACTTAAATAAAGCCCACATACCTGAGTTTAAAGATTCCTTACACATCCATTATCATCTAGATAATCTGGTCATCACATGATTAATATTAATTAACCACATTGTCCATTATTATTTTTAGTGTATGAGTCCATATTAGGGTTTAGCCAATCCTAGGTTTGAACTGATCTTGTTATCATAATTTTTTTGATGTTTTATCAATTTTCTAGAATTAATATGTGGTTTAAAGCTTCAAAATATTAATTAATGAGAAAAGACCCAACATTGAACAAGATTATTCAATTTATAGTTTATAAATGGA
This sequence comes from Alisma plantago-aquatica, assembly GCA_963693085.1. Lineage (NCBI taxonomy): Eukaryota > Viridiplantae > Streptophyta > Magnoliopsida > Alismatales > Alismataceae > Alisma > Alisma plantago-aquatica. The sequence goes on from OY856415.1 coordinate 519,742,391, forward strand.
TTCCAACCATATTTTATGTCAAATACATATTTTCTAGAGATTTATCATCGTCATCATATGTCGTTATGGATATTTAATCCATCCTAAAGAAGTATCATCTTGTATATTAGAATCCATATGTAATACTGCCTCCAGAGTATGATCTAAGGATCTCATAATAAAGAGGGAATTTTTTCTAAATCTTGGGATATTTGTGGGGATTTAGTGTCCATCGGATCTATTTTTAATTTCATTTCTAGGCTTTGTATATAATTTAAGATATTCATTTTTTTGGTGAAAAACTCCAACCGTCAGATCCCTGAGATGGGCGTTGATATGCGCCTTGTAACCCTGAATGATGTGACTCTTTTATTGGTCCTGGTGGGTTGGCTGGTTCAAGGGCTTGCTCATTGGTTGTATTGGTTGGATTTCCTGGTCTTCTCCTATCTCTCATTTCCATTGGTTGCCACATGCTATGTGTAAAATTTTTCTCTACAAGTTTGCTACCACCATGAAGTATATATGTAATGAGCTCTCCATCACGCTCTAGGCTTTTATTGTCAAGGATAAGTCTCCCTATGGGTCTCTGAAAGAAAGAAGCTCTACTCAGATGATGACTGGTGGGGAGATGGAGTTCAACCTCCCATCTGCCCTCTACTCTGGTTGCTACCATGAGATGGATGACGTGAAAGATGCTTCGGGCCGACCTATCTTAGCACAAGGGGTCCATCTTGGTCCCACAAACTCCAATCATCGATTTGTTGGTGATTGTGGGACCGTAGTTGAGACTTCCAACCCCAACTCTCCTCACTCAAAAAATAGGGTTCACAACGAGATACATCCATGCATAGCTCCTTCTCTATCCTTCTTTTACCTCGTCGGGTTGTGGGTGTGATCTTCTCCTTCCATAGATCTAACGATATGTCACTTCTTCACTGCCTCTGCACTCTAGAGTTTCTACTAGCATACCAAGTTGAGAAGGAGCGTAGAGAAAGTGTCTATATTTCTTCTCTAGGCCACCTCATCACTTAAAACATGAGTTCATTGAGTAGAACTACACCCTTTTATTCAATTGGAAAAAAGAGAGAACCCCTCAACGATCATCAAGGTAGAGAGGAACTAGTCTATTCTACTCCCCCCCAGAGTCTAAAGGTATGAGATGAAGTGTCCACCGTCAGATCTATGATGCAAGTTTAGAATGAGCCACGTATCCACACCCATATGTGCCTCATAACTAAACACATGTGTGACATCCATATTCATGACAGACCTAAGTCATTCCATATTCAATTAATTGAAATTATTCGACTATATCCTCGATATCTCCTCAAACATTAAACCTACATATCTTTTGACAGGAAGCTCAAAATCCTTTGGAATTTTAGACACAACTCCTATGAGATATAATATATCATCTTTAAAAGTTTGAGACCACAACTCCATTATTCGGACATGAAAATATATTATTTAAACAATATTATAAATAGATGGATAAATTTTGACTTTAATTCAATTAATCATCAAATCTTGGCCAGATAAGTTCATAAACACATCTAATGATAGTAAAATATCTCAAGGATCATAAATTGGCCAGTTGAGTTTGTATGAAAACTAAATAGACCCCTTGGTCTCATAAGAACCGAAGCCAATTAATAAAGGTTATTGATCATGATTGAAGTCACTTAGGTGTCACTATCCTCAACAACATTTCATATCATACACTTGAGGTGGAAATAAATCATAATTCTATAACCAAATCCTTGACTAGGGATAAACCAACTAAAGGATATTTATGATCTTAAAACACTATATTGGGTAATAAAATCATAAAATTACGGTCATCATGTTCACTCCACCTTATCTAAAAATTTCATCCTCGAAATTTAACTAACCTTATACTCACAGTGATATCAAGAAATCTAGCCTCATATAGCCACCGCATATTGACACCAAGTATATCGTTGTTCTAGATGTACACGAAGTTATTATCTTAGTATTTGGATCATCTATGGTGTACAAATCCCACCTTATATAGGTTGAAGAGTCATTTAATGTCTTAGTCGTACCATGACACAATTTACTTTTAGGATTTACATCCCCGTAGTCCATTATGAATAAGGGTTTCTTCGTAATGTTGATGTTGAGAAGGAATTAATCAAGGTTTCATCTTTCACCCTGAAAACATATATAAGGTAATATAGAGATCTCATGTCATTTAATAGCATAATTTCATAGTTAAGATCATTATCGTGGTTTATGATTAGATTAGGATTTAATCATTAGAGAAGATCTTACTTTTCATGCTTGGATTTTAGGGTTTCATCTTATTTTTTGAGTTATCCTCAAACTAGAAGCTTAGTTTCATGGAGATTTGGATTAAAAATTATATTTTTGATCATGTAATCTATGATATAGGGATATCTTTATTTCAATCTCATGATTGCAAACTTAGATATTTTATGTCTGATATGAAAGGAAAGATAATATACTAAGTCAAACTTGGCATATTTTTAACTATGAACTTACATGTATAATATAAAAGGGGAGTATAGAATATGTCAAGATTATATGAATGACTCTTCATACATAAATCATATTTACAGCTCAACTCACATTTCTTGAATCATATATTAAGAAAGAGAGGAAGAAGAAGAAGAAGGAACAACATGTGTGAGTATATTATGCACAAGACATTTTACTCCAAGAACCATAGTTTTGTATATTATCAAACATGCAGCTAATGATGGGATTCACAAACTTGAGTCAAACAAGATAGGACTAAACATAGTCGAAGGATTGACTTTCACATAATGAGGTTTTCTACCAATACTATTTTATATAACCCTACTCCCACATGTAGGATTTAGATGAACTATATAAATCATGAATAATGACTCAACTCTTCTACTTAGTATTAAACCAACTTAGGACACATTATTTTACATAGTTCTTGTATTGTGGGGTTAGGTTCACTGACCTTCCCCCTATGGGTCTCACTCTCTCTAGAGTTCAATATGCATCTGGTCCAAACACTAGATGTTCCCCTTTGTGAGAGAGCTTGAGGATTTACATATTCAATCTTGTCTTAACTAAGAATAGCGTATGTAAGAGAAAGGCTACATACTTTCATCATCAAGATTTAACTCATATTTCCAAAATTGAATTCAGACCTGACATACAAATTAGATGTTTATTAATAAATTTATATCATCAAAGATCAACCTAGGGTACAATTATCCATACCTATATCATTTATCATTCTATTGTCTATATATCTATCACATATACCAAAAAAGCACTAGAAATCTAATGTCAAATACTCTCTCTTCAGACTGATGTGACTCCCTTTCACTTAGGTCGCATGAATACCTCTTAATCTCCTCTGTGTAGAGACACATTTTCATATTTATATATATAATAAAATAGGATTTAGTTTTTATTTGATAAAACATGCTTTAGAGAAAACTTTTGAGGCTTGAGACAATTGGAAACTAAAGAAAATCAGAACAATTGAGTGTCCCACACACAGTAGAGAGTCTAGTACCCAGTCACCTAGTGAAATGTTGAGAACAAGGTGTAGACTAGTGTAGCTACCCAATACAAATCAAATATATATTGAAAGGGTTTCACATACTAGTCTAAACCTAGTTCCCAAACTTCTAGCATCTAACCTAGAGGCTAAGTCAAACCTTATTCCTAGAGGACAACTCACTACATTTCTAGGATTTAAGTGGAAGTTTCTATTTAGTTTTTATGTTTCATGATGAGCAATTGTCAAGTGTAGCTAATGCTCATAAATTGATACAAACTATTATGTCTCTATATTCCTCCTTGAAACCCCATTTGGATAAGAAGACAAAATTTGAAAATATTACTCGTTCTTATTAGAGAGCAATGTTGAATCATTTTGCACATACATGAAAATAAAACTATCAACATACACCATACATTCTAGCATTCAACATGCATATTACAAAATAAATTTTTTCAACTTACATTTACACATTAAATAAATAATTTTACAAGTTTGAACATGTACGCTAACTAGGATCCTAGACAAGAGGTACAACCTGGATACTTCTCACTTCACGTCTTTTCTCCCATGCTAGCTTTGAACCTAAAACACACGATAAACAATGGATCAATACACGAGGTGGTGTATGTGGCTAGAAAGATACATATAATATGATTGCATAATTGAAATTATTTGAGAAAGAAAAGAAAGAGTAAAAGAAAACATTGTATAATGTGAAATTTAGGTAAACACATATTTTTATATTATTTTGATTTGATTGTACTTCTATGTGGTGTCCCACTTCATTTTTCCCCGCCTACTAGGCTATGGGGATGGGCTAACCTTATATTTAGAATGAGAGAGAGAATATAAACACTAAGTAGCTACGAACCATTCATATTCTATGTTGTACTTATTGACATGGTAAAGATCAAAACTATAATTGTAGTACATCAAAGAATCATTCTTAAATAAGATCAAGCAATACGTCATAGCTATTTCACACAAGAAAAACTAGTCATATGCTTAGATAAAGCCCACGTACTTGAGTTTAGAGATACCTCATACATCCATGATCATCTAGATAATCTGGTAATCACCTAATTAATAGTAATTAACCACATTGTCTATTATTATTTTTAATCCATGCGTCCATATTAGGCTTTATTTGATCCTATGTTTGAACTAATCTTAATGGCGTCTATAATATTTGTATACTAGTCTATAATTTTTTTTATTTTTTATCCATTTTCTAGAATTAATATGAGGTTTTAAGCTTCAAAATATTAATTAATGAGAAAAAGACCTAACATTGAACATCATTATTCAATTTAGAGTTTTTGAATGGATTTGGAACATCTTTAGTGTTGAAGATATATTTTCTAGAGATTTACACCATCATCATATGTCATTATGAAGATTTAATACATCCTAAATATCATCTTGTAAATTGGAAACCATCAAAAATACTACATCAAGAGTGTGATCTAAGGATCTCATAATAAAGAGGGAATTTTTTTGAATTTGGGGATATTTTTTGGAGATTTATTGGCTATGTGATCTTTTTATTGCATTTCTAAAATTTGTATATAATTCCATATATTCACATTTTTCATGAGAAATGCCAACCGTCAGATCCCTAAGATGGACAGTGATATGTGCTACGTAGCCCTAAATGGTGTGACTCTTCTACTGGTCCAGGTGGGCTGGCTGGTTCAAGAGCTTGTTCACTGATTGTATTGGTTGGACTACTTGGTCTTCTCCTCCCTCTCACTTCCATAGGGTGTTGTATGTTGCATGAGAAATATGTTCTCTATGAGCTTGTTGTCACTGTGAAGTCCAGCTTGATGAGATATCGATCAATCTATAGGCTTCTGTTGTGAAGCATAAGTCTCCCTATGGGTCTGCTAAAGATCTCTACTTTGACGATGATTGGTGGGGAGATGGGGTTCAGCCTCCCATCTGTCCTCTACTCTATCCACTACCATGAGATAGATGATGATAAAGATGCTTTGGATCCCAAATGTCTTTAACCTCCTAGCACAGCACAAGCGGCTCCATCTTGGTCCCCCAAACTCCAATCCTCTATTAGTAGGTGATTGCCAAGACAACAGTTGAGACCTCCAACTCCCGACTCTCCCCACTCAGAAATAGGGTTCGTTAGCGATCTATAACCAAATATAGCTCCTCCTAAATGCACATTAAACATTACAGGGTTGCATGTCTCATATTCTCCTTCCAGTTCTCACAAGATGTCACATCATCTCTACCTCCACACTCCAAGATTTCTATTGGCTTACTAGGTGGAGAAGAAGTGGGGAGCCGGTGGCCATATTTCTTCTCTAGACCACCTCATCACCTAAAACTCAGGTTCATTCCTCAACCTACTACATCCTTCTATTTGATTCGAAAAAATAGAGAACACCTTAGCGATCATCAAGGTAGAGAGGAACTAGATTGTTTCTACTCCCCTATATAGTCCAGAGGTAGGACACAAATTCTTCAATGCTAGATATATAAGGAAAGCCTAGAATGAGCCACCTATCTGATCCCTCAAGCGCCTCACAACTAAACACATGTGTGACATCTATATTTGTCAAAGACATAAGTCAGATCATATTCAAGTAATTGAAATTATTCAACTATATCCTAAATATCTCCTCAAACATTAAACATTAATATCCTTTGATAAGAAGTCTAGAATCCTTTAGAATTTTAAAATTAACTCCTATGATATATACTATATCATCTTGAAAAGTTTGAGAACAAAAATCCATTGTTTGGTCATGCAAATATATTATATAAACAATCTTATAAAGAGATGTATAAACCTTAACTTCAATTCAATTAATCATCAAATCTTAGTCTGATAAGTTAAGACACACCTTTAATGATAGTAACATACCTCAAGGCTCATAAATTGGACACTAGAGTTTGTGTGACTACTAAATGAACCTCTTAATCTCATGAAAACCAAAGTCTTTTAATAAAGGCTACTCGCCATGATTGTTAGGTGTCACTATCCTTAATAGAATCACATACCACACACTTGAGGTGGTAATAAATCATAATTCAATAACCAATTCCTCAGCTGGGTATAAACCAACTAAAGGACGTTAATGATCTTAAAATACTATGTTGGGTATTAAAACCCTAAATCAGGGTCATCACATGTGGGTACTTTCTCAACTTCTTCTGGAATCTCTACCAAGCATCATGGATCAACTCATTATCCACTTGATTGAAACTCAATATGGCACGCCACATTTGTGTCAACCTTGTGATGGAGTAGAATTTCTTCAGGAATGCACTTTTCATGTCTCCCCATTGCATGATTTATGTTCTCGAGTCATACCAATCTTTGGCCTTGTTTTTTAGGGAGAATCATAATAAGGTCATCTTGATTGAATCATCATTGGTTGTAAGCTTCCTAAAGGTAGACCATAGTTTAAGAAAATATACAAGTTGTTATATGTGTTCGCACTCTTTGATCTTTAGCAGTTGGGTAGGAGTTCAGGAAGACCTGGAGGGATGGAGAATTTCTTCCCTGGCATTTGATTAGTTCTCCTTCCAACTGGAAATTTGTTGTTGTTAGGCATGTAGTATTTATGGAGTGGCTTGTGTTGTGCATTTTGTCCTTCCATATTGTCTTCTACGGGTTGCATGTCACGTGCATAAGGCACAACCAATAAAAAGAGGACAAGTTAGCAAACTAATAGGCACAAATAATACAAAGAATTAAGAATAAATAATAGCAATGATGAGGGTAGTAGGAAAAGTTCAAAGCAAAACTAATTAGCTAAGCCAAGTGCCTTTCTACCCGCCAACCGCGCTGGAAATCTTGGTGCATATTTCCTCACCCTCAAAGTCACACACCTAAATCAATGGAATCTTGATTAGATGCACGCCTAAAAGCCTCAAACACACAATTGGGTCATCTTTCAAAATTTATAAGGAGCCGTAAGAGGCTCGCCCACGTATGCTAACACACTACACCTGTAGGAGCAAGAGTTTGTGCTTTAGAATAGGAAAGAAACAAGTTGGGGATCGATCCCAAGAGTAAAAGGGGGTATGAGAGATGAGTTAGTATTGGATAGGTTCCTACTGTGAAGTCTAGAGTTTAAGGGTTTAAAGGTTGGTTTTGAGCTTATTACACTGAAATCGAACAAGTAAACAATTAAAAGAGAACAAGAATCAAGACCTAATCTGATCCTAGACAATTAGTTCTAATGATCAAGAAATGACAAGTTAAGCAACAAAGGGAGCAAAGTATTTTAAGGCATGCAAGAAGAAATCTACACTACACTCAGCTAGCAATTAAGACTAAAGTACAATTGAAGACCTAAATTATTAAGAACAAAGAAAAAGAAAGGAAATAAGATAACTACAAAAGCAAAGAGCTAAACAAGTAAAAACTAGAAAAGAAAGAAGATAATTAGGGTTTTAGACAATAAAGAGAACTGTGCATTTTTTAGGGGAATGCACTTGTCAATTGGGTTGGGGGTTATAACACGTAAACACTATTCTTTCATTTATTTTAGCAAACCAAACAAAATGATAGATTCTAATGAATTGACCTGGACTACTAACTGGACATGGATAGGATAGGTTGTGTATAGGGGAACTAGTCCCTAGAACCAACCACCTACCCTTGCAAGGCTCACTTCGATTGGGGTTTAGGTGGAATGCAATTAAGATCTAGTCAAGACTAGGTTTGTAGGATAGCAAATCCTAGGGTAATTAGGGTTTGAGGGTTGAAATGGGAAGTGGGAATGAGGTTTTAGACCCACATCACCTACATTCTAGCCTTGAGAAGGCTCCAAGCTAATTACACTAAATGCTTCTATACTAGCTACTTAGATCTCTCACTTAGGTGTAGGAGAGTTGATTAGCATGTAGCAAGGTGAATAGCTAACTAGGGATCCACTAATTAGACTTGCATCAATTACCACAAAGAACTATATATAAGCAATTTTCCTAGAATCCTAGGTGATTTCAAGCACAAAACACATAGCAATTTACATGAAATGAGATATATATAGAACACGATCATTATAAAACCAAATTACAATGTGTATGTATCACTTTCCCCCAACATGGTATCAACCTAAAATTTTTGTCCCCAAACAGTCCACCTAAGAGGCCTAGATATGTTGGGAAATATGACATCAGATTGGCAGTGGAAACAAAATTTTTACTAACATATTTCCCATTAGCCAACAAGTCTCGTTAATAACTATGCAATGGGGAGGATGGTTTCACGAAGATATATCTAGTCCTAGAGCAAGTGCAATGAAAATACTCATCGATGTAGATGCACACTCTATCTTGGACAGTGTCAGTGCAGCTCCTAGTTGCACTGGGACTCGTCTAATTACTCCTCCACATACAACAGACATGGACAACTACTACAACAACTCCTTTGATCTCCATAGGGATTGTAATTTGATGTTGTCCTCCTAGCAGCATCTGAAGGACTCCTACCTCTAGAGTAGTCTACATAAACAAACTAGAACAATTATCGTCCTTCTAGAACGGACCCTTCCAATTTTGCACTAGTCACCAACCTTCTCTCCCACAACAATGATCCTCAGTTGTTATCTCCCTTTCTATCCCTCCCTAGTCAGGTACGACATGCTCAGGTTCTCTTGGTTACCACAACCAGAGAGGACAACAATTATCAGAGCAGTTGATTGTCAATTGTCTATATTGTTCTCTGGGAAGCCCCTAGTACCCCTCTATTTATAGTAGAGGCCAGTGTCAGGGTTCCCCGTCTGTGGAGGAGTGGAAGGGACCAAAAGATCTAGAATTTTCACAATAATTCTGGAAGTTCCGCAACCTCCATGCACTAAAATGGTCATCTAGCATGCCATATGGTCATCTGGTGTGCAAGACGGTCATCTCACACTACGAGACATTCGTTTCACAATTTCTCAGTTTTGTACATATGTCAACAATTCAATTCCAATTAGTGCATGTGAGTACGTCAGCACCAATCCTATGTGCAGTCGAATTGTACCCCTGAAATAGATGTTTCGTTCAATTGAGACAGACATCTCGCACCAGGACTGACGACCATTTTGCATAAGAGAGATGGGCATTTTGCAGGGCGAGTCAGGTTGAATTCCATCCAATTTACAATACAATCAGTCTGACATTCCATACAACAATCTTAACACTTGAACTGATCATGTGGTAGTCAAGTCTGTTGATCTGTCTCATGAATTGAAATACCTAAACACTTAACAAATCAATTTAGTTATCATTCAAGATCAAACTCCTCTTCTAGATGAGTTCCTATGTGTGTGACCCTATAAGTCCCATATTACGTTGGCAGTGAATGTCCATAAAACTTATGACATCACAAGCAATGAGCGGTTCCTAGTCACACATTATTGCTATCTAAGTAAATGGAAAGTTGGGGAGCAACTTCAACCTACAATCTATGTATGTTGTTTCATTATTTGTATAGTTCCTTTGTCATTGATATCTGGATTGAACCAGAGGCATGGACCAGTCATCCTCATTATTATTTAATCTTTTTTCTTGAACCAGAGTAGACTACATGTGTGATGACCGCTATCAAATCGACAACCAAATCACACAGTAGTTATGCAGAATAACCATTAGCAGTAGATTAATGAAAATCAATAAAATTAAAACCATTTTGCAAAGAGATCCATTGCCAGGAAACTCTTAAAGAAAGAACCAAAGCAATATATACATCATGGTTCACATTGTACATACATTTTACCTTCTCATCTTGAGGATATCATACACCAGTTTCTTTGCCCAAACATATACATAAGAAACATAAAACCTCGAGGTATACAAGCCAAAATCTCAGATCATTAATAAAACCATTATTTACTAACTCCCAAGGACCTAAGAGTACAGAGATGACATATAGGACTTCTATCTACAAGACACGACAGACAACACACTCAACCTGAGCTATTATTGTTGTCCCTATTGTTGTTGTCCTCCCTCCATAATACGGTCTCTACCTCCTTGTCTGCATCCACATAAAAATGTTGGGACCAACAGGGTGAGACAAAAGTCCTAGCGAGAGATAAAACACTCTGCCAATAATATTATTATCATAGGTAAACAATATAAAACTGAGCAGAGGATCTTTTATAATAATAATCAAGATTAATCATTGTTTATAAGCAGAATAGAGCAATATCATATTTTAAAGCAATGCAACTATATATGATAGAGCAATAAATCATCTATTCACTGTATAAGGAATACAAAGAACACATATAACATCTATCCATTTAAGATGTATAAAAGTAGTGTAACATCAACCAATGTTTTTGTGTTCAATCCATAATCAAATAAGCCACATGGTTGATTACATATTTACAATCACACTTATGCCCTGAGGAGATGAGGTATACCGCTCATGCTCCAACCAACCACAGCTATGTAAAGCATCAATACCATACAAGGTCAAAGGAAGAGCTATCTTCCAAGACCTCACCTGTCCCAGTTAGTATGAGACCACTGGCAGTGACATCACGTGTCAAACTGCAAATTAGCTTGCCAGGGTATAGTGGCATCTTCGCTATAGAGTTACATCCGCAACATGCACTCTCTTCAGGGAGATCACACATCAAACCTGATATATTAATATTGAGTCATGGCATTTAGCCATACTCTTATGATGACGAGGGAGATCACACAACAATCCCTATTTGGACATAAGGATATTTTCACCCATTACCCCCACATATTCAAAAATATGCTCTCCGAGTTAAACTCGTTTCACCATTCAATAAATTCTAACATTGAATGGATCTATGGCCACGAAAACTACATGATAAGGTTCCACTTGATTAATTAGGTGCATTACAGTATGTTTTAGCATCAACCAAGTTACAAGCATGAATTATAATAGATGCTACAAAGAAAGGTGTAATACATTTATCAAGTACTTTCATAATCTTTGAAACACATTGAATGCATAACACTTGGGATCTCAGTCCCTTATCACATTACTGGGGATTCTCATCTCTGAACATTATCATCATCATGATTGATAGATTTGGGTATTGAAACCCTTAGTTCATCACTGAACATTGTCACCTCTTATCAGGTAACTATTACCTCTAGGTCCCCAGACCCAGGTATACATTATACTTGTTGTACAAGTGTTTCACATGGCTCACAAGGCCCTTAATCTATATCATATGAAACATCATAGTTCATACCTGGATATGCTCATCATCTCATGATACTTGCATGGTTAGTATTTCATGATAAAAACAATATCAAGTACATATCATCACCATGCATTACAAGAGAGATACAACCTTCCCATTATTAGGGTTAGGGTTCCCCTTTTTAGCCGATTAGGGTTTCAAGTTCATATTATCAAGAATCAAAACCCTAATTCATAGCTCCACACATATTAGGAGCATACATTGATATCATAAGTATTCAATTATACTTGTTTATTCTCATCAGTTATCATTAAGTGATTATGATACAAAGTATGAGCTTCTCTCTCATTCTCACTAGGATATTGATTACATCATACTTTATTAAGTTTGCTCAACCCTTTTATCAAGGTACATTGTCCTACACTTATCAAAATATGCATTAAACTCTTTACAACTTAATGTATCATTTGACATAACACACTTTATGTGTTACTCAATCAAGTGTATCGGATTTGAAGTGCTTACCTCCATATTGGTTTTGAGGAGCTTACACCATATTGGGCTAGAGGTGTGTGCTTACCACCATATCATCCAAGAGGTGTGTGCTTACCACCATATCGTCCAAGAGGTGTGTGCTTATCACCATATCATCCAAGAGTGTGTTCTTATCACCATATCATCCAAGAGGTGTGTGCTTACCACCATATCGTCCAAGAGGTGTGTGCTTACCACCATATCATCCGAGAGGTGTGTGCTTATCACCATATCATCCAAGAGGTGTGTGTGTGTGTCGCTTATATTGGGTTACTCAAGTGTAGGGTTTTGCATATTGGGTTAGACCCTTATGCTAATACCTTTTAAAACCTTTAAAGTATCAACCTACCATGTGTTGAGTGACATCCTAGAAAACTAGTTAGTCCTTTTTCAACCAACCCAAATGTACAAAATGATAGGGGTTTAGGGTTCCAAGGTATAAAGGATTTCATATCACCATATTGGGTTTCATTACCATATCAGGTTAGAGGTGCTTCAACCCGATATCGGTTTGTGCCATGATGATGTCATCATCATAAAGCTCTAGACTTTCATCCCTTACTATTCTAGTTCATGGAAAACAATCCTATGCAACTATTAGAACTCGTAGAATCATCAATCATTCAAGAAAAATCAAAATTGAAAGTAGATCAACAAGTATAGTAAGATTCAAGGTGAATAATAACATGATTGGGTTCAAGTTATATAACCTGCCTCAAGGACAACTTCAAAGCTCCAAGCTACAAAGCTTCACGTTCCCAAAGTTGAAGATGAACTTATAAAAGATCCAATACTTGTTCACAACTCCTCTGTATGCAAAGAATCACCATAGATAAGAACTTGGTGAAGAAGAAAAGAAAGGAATAACCACAACAAGAGAATCATGCTTCAACTGAGATTTAAGATGACCATGGCTTCACCTTAAGCTTAAGGATCGACCTCCTCCTTGATCATCAACTACTATGCATGATATCTAAGAGAAAGAGAGTTGTAGGATTCAAAAAGTTTCACTAGTAGGTGAAAGGAGTGGTATATATAATTGAGGCTCATGAGAGAGAGTGTATAAGAGGTGTCATCACCTTATACTACTAGGTGACACATGTCCATGCATGGGTTTATATGTGTCCCTGCATGCAAATATATTTATCTTAACATGAAAAACTCTTAGGGATAAAATTTCGGCCATTAGTTATCTTGTTGAACAAGATATTTCAACCCAACATCACTTTATTCACAAACCGATACAACTTTTCCAAGGAAAGTTGTAAACCGATATCCCTCACCTTCTTGAGGTGCTAAACTCATCATGGCCTTTGCCAAGAGTTGGCAAAATGATATGGGACCTCCTCTATAGCTTCTTGGCTGATAGGCACTCCCATATAAGCTCTACAACTCAATACAACTCATTTTAGGGTTTCAACTATATAACTCTTCTTGGTCTTTTCATCACCAAGAATACCAACACTCAAATATGATTCAAGAGTGGTTTCTCTTTCTTTCTCTCTCCTCTAGATGATTATAAGAGAGAGTAGGGACACACTAGAGGTGGTAATTTGCATATCAACCCTACATTTTGGGTAAATTGCAATTTGCACCAAAACTATCATATAATGCACAAACAATTTGCAAATAAGCTCAAAATTGAAAATTAAACTCTCCTTGAGTCTTAATTACTTTTAAAAAGATTAAAAAAAGTTTATAAATAAATTATTTAAGAAAAACTTCTAGGATTGTATCATAACCCAGGTCAAGGATGTTACAACATGAGATATATGTAATCTCAATATCACATATTGACTCAGGTGCGTATAGCCATACTTTTCTCGATCTCTCTAATCAAGAGGAATTGGATATCATACTATCATAGGAGGGAAAAATCCCATTTGTATCACTCATAGTCAGTCCCCATGTGTCAAAGTCACCCAATCATTATTGTTATAACAACCCAGGATCCATGATTAGGTTTGATGAAGTCAAAGTGTACTCATCTACATGTGATGAGTTCTATGATTTCAGATCTAAGAACCACAACCACCACCATCACTGTGAGAGTTGCCTAAGACTTCGATGATGATGTCTTCCATGTGTCAATCTCATGGAGGGTCTGTCTGATACATTGTTCCCTAACATGTTTCTCTGTCCTTGGTTTGATATTGCCATATCATGACTAATGAGATTTAGTCATCAACCAAATCAGACTCTGATCTTATGTGTTATTGTTGTCTATCAACCTTTCGAAATAACAACCGATCAGGGACATAATGAGAATATGTATATGTACTCTTAACATCTGTATGATCTCATCCATAAGGGTAGTAACTTGAATACATACGTCATTGAGTAATATTATTCTTGAGACATTTATAATTTTAGTTCATTATCTCATAACTGAATGAAACATAATATATTGGAAGCTTTCCTTTATTATAAATGAAATCATTTACATGTTAGGCCATTTCAATCATTACATGATTGGTTCTCTAGGCATACATACCAATAGACTCCCACTTATACTTAGAGCGAATCACCCACAAATCTTATTCTGAGTGACCTAACATGTCCATCATTTTTCTATTGCGCAAGTGCTTTTATAAAGGGTTTAGCAGCATTTTCTTTAACATAATATTTTGCAATTTTCACATCTCTTCACTGTATGACTATTTGTATGAGATGGAAGTGTCTCCATATGCAATCTGAGATTCCCAACCTGAATAGTAGCTACATTGTTGTCATCAGTATTTATACTGTGTCATCAATGGTTGGGACCTTACAAAAGTTCACCCATACAAAGTTATTGATCCCTATAGTATCCTTTGATGTTCTCATAACAATATAGATATTTCACTACTTTTATAGATTTGAACAACTATCATTAGCTCAGATCCCTTTATAGATTACAATTCTCATTTAATGCCAAATATAGATTGTGATTATTTTGTCAGTTCAGAAGCTTGCATTGGTGTAACTCTTTACCACCAACTCCTCCTTATTACCATAACCAAGGAACCAATCCTTTAAGTGCTTCACAAGAACCTAAAGATGTTCTTTATGGTAGTCTAGTGACTCAAATTGAAATTTGACATATACCTTCTTGTCATGTCCGGTACATACAATATTGCTAGGTAGGTATATATACGTCTTCTCATCACGTCAAATACATATGAGATGACTGGATATCCTCTCATCATGTCCAACCCATATGAGATTACTAGATATCTTCTCATCATGTCCAATACATACGAGATAACGGGATAAGTACATAACATTGCATTCACGACAGATCCAATTTTTGAATGCATACAACATCTATCCATGTGTTCTTTTCCCTTCATTAGAATTGGGACACTAGGCTCCTGAGAGACTAACTCCATGGATCATGGACACTATTTCTCTCAGTGAGTCTTACATGTTGAACCCTTCAACATTTTACCAATGCATGTGCTCTTACTTAGGTCAAGAAACTGTCCATATCTATCTCTATAGACCTCGATCCCTATTTCATAAGATTGTTCGCCTAAACCCTTCATATAAAAGGAACTTTACTTGCCAGGTTTTAACATATGTAGGATAAGGACGTTATTCCCCATCTTTATGTAGAATATAAAATATGCTCCCACTAAATATTTTGTAATCATAGATTCCATCTTCATTTTGACTCAACTCAAACACTTTGATTGTCTTGTTAAATAGAAGATTTCAGCTCCAAGATGCTTGCTTCAATCCACATATTGACCTTTATAGCTTATAGACTTTATTTGCATTGATGGATTTATAAAACCATCAGACTATGTCACATGCACATCCTTTTAATTATTCCAGTTAAGGAATGTGGTTTTAATATCCATATGCCAAATCTCACAATCAAACTAAGCTACAACAACAAGCATGATCCAGATGGATTTAACCATGGTAACTAGTGAAAAGACTTCATCATGTTCAACACTTTGAACTAGTTGGAAACTCTTTGCAACCAATTTACCTTTCCTTGTTGGTACTCTTACAAAAACCCAAAAGCACCCTATGGGTTTAGCCCCTTCAGGTGGATCCAGTAAGGTCATACTTTGTTTGTGTACATGGAATCCATCTTTGATCCCATGACTCAAAGCCATTTCTCAAATTTTGATCCCTCAATAGTTTCTAGGTAGGTTTTTGACTCATCTCTATGATCAACTCGCCACCTTTTGAGTTATAAGATATCATAATCTTTCAAACTCAAGGAATTTTCTACTAGAATTATGAGTTCTCTATTTACATAAGGAACTTGAGATTCCACAACAACTTGTGATTGTCCTTGTTCCTATCGTACCTCTTTAGGTTTTATATTTTCTTATTTGTATCAAAAAATTTGAGTTCTACTTTTACTCCCATTGATTCCTTTTAAATTAATTTCCATTTAGGAATTCATCCATCCTAGCAACAAACACTTTGTTGTCGGGTTGGAATATGGATAATATTCAACAAGATAACATTCATGCATTTTGTGCATAAGGCCTTTAAAGAAATGATTTTCTTACATAAGCTTTCAATCCTAATCACTACCAAAGACTCATCGGGACTCCTCCCATGCCATATCTCATATGGTGTCTTTTTAACCATTTTAGAAGGTACATTATTTTCAGTGTAAACCATGTGCCCAAAAGAAATTGTAAGATTAGCTAGATTTTATTGATAATCTCACCATGACTCAATAGTGTGTGATACCTTCTTTCTGACACATCAATATGTTTCATGTGGAGTTCATTGTGATACACTATCACTGTCTCTCCATAAGATCCTCAAAATCTTGGTTAAAATATTTCAACATTGATCACATCAATGCATCTTAATACTTTACCAAGTGAGTTATGTACTTCATTCATAATCTCCTTAAATACTTCAAGAGATTCACACTTGTATTTCACTAAATACAAATTTCACTATCTACTGATCTCATCAGTAAATATAATGAGGTACTTGTAACTACCTTTAGCATTTGTTCTAAAATGTCTATGTACATTAGTATGTGTTAGTCCTAATGGAATGGTCGATCTCCCACTACATCTAGTGAAGATGCTTTTGTCATATTGAAAAACAAATAAGACAGAATGTATCCATTTGTTTAATAACCATAAGAGTATACATAACCATCATATGGATTCTAGAAATGCATTTCTCATTTATACATTTTAAATGATAGTACTACAAGTATTCAATGTTTGAGTTATGTAGTCATTCACTATATGTGTCATACATATATTTCTCTTTCAAACTATCAAGTATCGTTCATGAGACATAGAGTATTTCCATAAAATACCATATCTTTTAAAATGAAACATAATGTACTTATCATATAAAACATATAATGTTTTAATCAATGGCAAGTACACAATAGCAATTCACTGATTCTATTGTGTGCCCATGAATGACAATTTCCAATTGTAGAGGCACCAACCCTTGCTTTGCACAGTTCTAGCTTACTTATTCTTAGGTCCTGAAGTAGAGATCTCTATATCCATCTTCTTCCTAAAATCCCCTATAGTGAGGATAGTTCTTTCTAAAGTCCAGACAAGTGACAATGGTGGCACTTTCTTTTCTTTATCCATTAAGTTCAAAAGACAAATTCCTTTCACACTTACCCTTCTCCATATATTGAGTGCAGAAGACTTGGATTTTAGGTTTGCCTCAAAACACTTCTTGGCCTTGGTTTTTCCCTAGGACTCACTTCTGTGGATCATCATCATAGATTTATTCTTATTCTTCCTTGCCTTGGCATCAACATGCCAAGCATTTGATAAACTGCCTATATGATTCATGCAATGCTTGCATAATCATATATATGATCAACTCTTGACCTAAGAGAAATTCTAGTCACTCAACATGTCTAATCACATTGAGCATATCTGGACCTCCCTTTGTCAATTTGCACTCAACTAGAACTTTGGATACATCATACCTTTGCTTTACACGATTCTTAAGATGTGTTACCATCTCGAGAATGTCCAAGTTTTCATGTTGTTCATGCAACTCATAGTTCATACAATAGAGCCTTAAGTTTTTAAATGTCTATGGCATTACTGGCATGCTTATCCAATAAGCATTCATTTATCCTTAGATGCATTTGGAGCGGGTTCCTATGGAATTTTTCTATCAAGGACAAAGAGATTTCGCTCATTGACAAGAACATCTCTCAAAGTCCTTAATCAATTGTGGAATTTATCATGTTTTGTCCTTATAAAGGACTACTCACAATTTGAACATGTTTTTGTATGACATTTGATTTTATAAAGAAATATTGCAATTTTTTAAAACATTTTTTATTTTGTTTGATTAGATAAATTTGAAGATATTAATTAGGTCTTTAATAAACTATGGCTCTCACTATTTTATTCGAATTGTTAGCCCTCAATATCAATTTGGAATATTACAGTGTTTAATATTCTAGTGGCCCAGATCCATGATAATTCAATTGTGGCCGCTCGATCAACACCGCGAACATAGTCAATCATATAGGTAGCAATTGCATCATATGCAATTATGGATAGATAATATGTGCAACCCATTGCCATAATCATCAGCATGCTTTTGGGCCTAAAATCTCTAAGAATCACCAATCAAGCATGACCCAAAAGCTAACATGATAATAATGCACACTGCAGAGGTGGAACCTACATGATTGACATCACCCTTCCACGAGATAGACAGTGCACCCCGTGGAGGAGGAACCTATGCTTGGTCGATAAAGCTTTTTATGTGTGTTGCTTCTAGAAAGTATCTACGACTTCATATTACAATTGAGGGAGTTTGTATATATATATATATATATATATATATATATATATATATATATATATACGTATATATATATACGTATATATATATATACGTATATATATATATATATATATATATATATATATATATATATATATATATATATATATATATATATATATATATATATATATATACGTATATATATATACGTTTGGAATCTTTATGTGGTGATAAGACAGACATACACATGAATTGATTTAAATATTCACATCCCATTCAATAAATAAACATGGTAAAACCAAAATCTGATCAATACAATGATCCCAAAATATAATTAACAGACATGGCTCTGATACCACTGTTGGGAAATACGACATGAAATAGGCAGAAAAAACAAAAATTTTACTGGCATATTTTTCATTAACTAGCAGATCGTATCAATAACTCTGTAATGGGAATGATGGTTTCATGAAGATATACCTAGTTTTGGAACAAGTCCAGCGACAATCCTCATCAATGCAGATGTACACTTTGTCTTAGAGAGTGTATGTACAGCTCATGGTTGCACTAGGACTCGTCAGACTACTCCTCTAAGGACACCAGATATGAACAACTACTACAAAAACTCCTCTGATCTCGCCACATACTGCGAGTTGATGTTGCCCTCCTACCAATAGTCAAAGGGCTCTTGTTTCTAGAGTAGTCCCCACAAACCAACTAGAATACTTGTCGTTCTTCTAGAATGGATAGGAAGGAGTAAATGGAAATTAGGGGAGCAACTTCAACCTACAATCTGTGTATGGTGTTAAAGTGTTTGTGTAGTTCCTTTGTCACTGATATTCAGATTGAACTTGAGGCATGGAGTAGTCATCCTCATTATTATCCAATCTTGTTTCTTGAACCAGAGTAGATTGCATGAGATATATGTAAGCTCAATATCACATATTGACTCACATGTGTATGTCCATACTTTTTTCAGTCTCACTAATCAAGAGGTCGTGTCTATCATACTCTTATAAGAGGGGCAAATCACATCTCTATCACTCACAATCAGTCCCCATGTGTCAAAGTCACCCAATCATCACTGCTATAACAAACCATGTTTCATGACTACGTCTGAAGATGTCAAAGTATACCCAACAACATGTGATGAGTACAGTAATTTTAGGTCTAATAGCCACAACCACCAACATCACTATGAGGCCTCACTAAGACTTCTATGATTATGGCTTCCATGTGTCAATCTCACAGTGGGTCTGTCTGATACACTATTCCCTAAAATGTATCTGTGTGCTTGGTTTGATATTGGCATAACATAACTAATGAGATTATTATTCTCTAAACATTTATAATGTTACTTCATTATCTCATAATTGCATGAAACATAATAAATTGGAAGCTTGCCTTTATTATTATTCAAATCATTTACATCTTATGCCATTACTCATTACATGTTTGGCTCTCTAGGCATACATACCAGCAAGCTACTCATAACACTCAAAAGTACAAAAATTGAGAAGAAATAGGTAGAAGTATCCATGGAGCTCAATGTGATGAATAAATCTCTCTCTCCATCAACTGCAATGATGTGCTCCTCCCTCCTCCAAGGTGAAACAGCATGAGATTATGGTGGAACATGGTCAAAACCCTACAAAACTAGGGTTTAGGTTTTAGAAATGGTGAAATGGAGGTGAAATGATGTAGAAAGTGATAGAATGGATAAGGTGAGAAATGGGGGACCTAGGAAGGGGTACAAGGTAGATAAACTCATGCTCCAACCACCTCTCAAGTATATATAGGTGGCAGGGAAGCACTAGGTGAACTGGCAGTATTTTTGGTAGAACAATGTAGAAAATGTTAGGGTTTTGGCCATAGAACGGCCGTGATGGGAACCACGGCCGTGGTGGGAGTGAGTGGGAATGGTCGTGGTGGATGGGAATGACCGTGGTGGAAGAATGGAATAAACAGGGTAATTTTGGGTTCCTATACTGGTAGCACAACCATTCTACCCTTAACCATCTCGCTGTAATCACCATTCTATCCAACTAGGTCATTTTTTAAAGGTTTTTCTTCTTGGGACATGTCCCAGAACGGCCATTCCTTGATAGTACATCCATTTTGGTGTCCATCCCATGCATTCATGTCTTAAACCTTATCATATTGTAGGTTATTGCTTCAATACATTCTTTGATCACTTGGGGTAGATTGAGAGTCATTTTGGCTTCATTTTTTACTCCTCCAAGCTAGTAGAACCCCTAGATTCAACCTTCCTATTTCCTTTCCATCAAGTACTGGTCAAAGTACATATAAAACATAAAAAAACCATCCATAAGTGCATTTGAAAGAAATATGCATATTGAGTGAAATAAATTGTACCAAAAAAGATGTAGATGTGATTGAAATGAAATAATAAAAACGATGAAGCCTAAAAGAGGGATTGATCATGGGCATCGAGATATGAGGTCCCATCAGGCACCAAGATCTGAGGTCCCTTCAGGCACTGAGATCTGAGTTTCATCGAGCATCGAGGTGCTAGAACCTCTTCGGGTACTGAGCAGGTAAAGAGCTCATCTATAGATGGGTTTGCTGCTAGACATGGGGAAAATCCTACCGGGGCTCAACCATGGGGCACGAAGAGTGTTGGTCGACAATAAGTTTGATATCTATTGGTCTTAATCAAAGTTTATTAATTGATCTACCTTCTGTAAGTGATTGACATTTGTTTTAGCTTGGGGCATCCAACACCCCACGAGAGTTATGCTCCTCCTAAATCCTACCCTTTGAAGGGAAATGAGACCCCCTAGGCATTTTTTCTACAGAGTGACAAGAGTCCAACCTGCGGGGGGAGTCAAGAAAAGTATCAAATTCCTACAAATTATCATAAAAACCTAAGTACATCAAAATAAAACTAATTAGATGAAAACTTAGAGATCGAAATGTAAAATTGGGCTAAAGTGGCAATAAAAATTGGTACTAATATGCATTCATCAGTTATATTTTCCCTTATTTTACAAGGTATCAATTTTCATCAAATAGTATTATGGTAACCATGTAAATTGGTCTACAAAAAGAAAACTACTTAATAAGATGTAATCGTATCATCTCGTATTTAATCCAAAAACTAAACCTAGAATCCTAGGTGTCACACTCATTTTTTATAGTTTTTACTTATTTTCTAATCATCCATATTTATGGATTTTAGATCATGATATGGTAGTCCAAAATTGTCTCTTACCTTAGTTATATTCCTTTTATGATCTACATAATATTGCAACTTCCTCTCCAGATATCTCCACCACTATGGAAATTATGACTCGGGTTCTCTCTCATAGTTTTTCTTTTCTTGAATAAGTAAACGATCCAAATAATTTTTCATATTTTTCGATCTTTTATTCCTTTTCACATCCCAATCAATTTAGTTCCTTATGTTCTATATCCAAAAAAATTCCAACTAATCCATAACTTCATATTTGTTGGTAACAACATCCAAACCAATATGTAAGTGTCAAAGACCCAAAACCATTGCTCCTCTTGTCTTAATTATCCTAGATTCTATTTCCCAAACTCCATTTTGTTGTTAATGCAAGGTTGAGTATATTTGTGTGCTTCAGTATTGTGAAAGCCCTTCTAATAACTTGGATCATTTAGGAAAGTATAACAATCAATTTTAGATACTCAAATGATTTGGTGCATATGTATATACATTTTGCATTTTTTTACTCTTAATGGCATGGTTTTGTTCTATTATTCAATTACTATATTGGAACCACTTTTTCACCTACTTTTCATGTTATTGGATTAATAATGGTTTTGCAAGCTTTTTGGATTGTTGGTTTTCTTTGAGATTATGTTCTTTGTACTTCCTGAACTTCACCTTGAAGAATGTTTGGATGAAGGCACTTTGTGAGGCTCCATCAATCTCACAACCCCTTATTTAGGGTCAATGAGATTACCATGGACATCAAGAGCATGATGGTATTTCTTTCCATTATTGGATTGCAAGGTATGCAAGTATAATTCTTTGATTTTTTTTGTTTCAAAGATTGATCCTCTATTAATACAAAGAGGAACATGATTTATGCGATTATAGAATATGTATCATGGTTTATTCGAGTTGGTCATGCCAACCATTGTCAATGTGGTTTTTTAAGGTTTTATTTGTTTCTAAATTGTTTTGGTATTAAGATAGAAATTTGATTGTGTTCTCATGTCACACATTTCCAATAATTTGTGAGATGAGAGACTAATTTTATCAATTACCTAGGATTTTTGTTTACAATTATATGAATTTAGTAATTTCAAAAAATCATAATTAGTTATATATATAAAATCATAAGAAAATACACTCCTTAGTTAGTGAGTTTAGCTGCATCTTTTGGGATTTGTCTCATGGCCTTATTTGACTTGGTTAAAAGATGAATTTGATATTATAACTTGAATCATATTTTAACTATCTACATTACTTTGTTTGGTGTTTTGGGACAATAAACCTTGAACGTAGTTGTAACATACCAGATCTTGAACCCTACCCTAGAAGATTGACCTTTTGGATTTGGTCAAACAAGGTTGAGGTTAGAGTGAACCTAATGATCTACTGCATGAATAATGTAATCTAATATGTCAATTGGTGATAATAAGATGATAAAGAACTTAATTGGTTAAGTAATAAAATTTATGGGTCTCTAATGGGCCAAATGAGAAAAATCATGTAAGAACACGTCAAATTAAAGAATATTCTTCAAATTCATAATCTACATATCAAAATAAGCCCACATGTCAATTTTCATCTAATTTGGACAACCTCAAAATAATAAGGTAATTTTAGGAGACAAAGTTGATCAAAGACATTAATGCTCAACAAATGTAATTCTTGACACCAAAAGTTTGAAATAATGTCAAATTCATGTTCAACACACTTAAGTTAACTTGTGGAACAAGTTTCACCTAATTTGGATA
Organism: Alisma plantago-aquatica; assembly: GCA_963693085.1. Classification (NCBI taxonomy): domain Eukaryota; kingdom Viridiplantae; phylum Streptophyta; class Magnoliopsida; order Alismatales; family Alismataceae; genus Alisma; species Alisma plantago-aquatica. Next base: position 519,766,298 of record OY856415.1, read on the forward strand.
ATATTAAAGTCATTAATGCATGAGGAAAGAGAAAATAGTATTTGATTTATTTAACACATCAAAAGTTCTCAAAAGGCAAATCTAATTTCATTGTTGGATTATATATGTTTGATTTAGCTTACGTGTCAAGTTTCATTAATTTTGGAGTTTGTTTGCACCTTCAATTGATGAGAGAGATAAAGGTAATGATTATATGCACCACTTTATTCAATTTATTTTCCGACTTAAGTTTTCCAATTATTTCCCTGTCACGCGGTCTGATTTTCAATTTTCCTTTTCATGACTTGATCAGACGACTGACATTTTGTCTGGGACCCTTGGATCTGATGGACGGCTCAGGGCTTTTCCCCTTCACCCGACTCTGAGTCGTATTAGAAGAACAGTACCACTGTTTTCCCCTTCACCTTCTCTTCCTCTTCAGACCATCTCCTACCCAGGTTTTCCTTCCTTGGCCTTCGTCGAGTGATTCTGTATTGGATAACTCCTATTTATAGGGGGTTTGGTAGCTCGGATCACCTGGTCGATGTCAGCGTTTCTCGGCCTCCTCTATTTTCTGTCCCCTTGGGTTGCCCCATCTTTTTCGGGCCATTTTATTTAATCTGATGCTACAAGTTTGTTCAGCGGACGTCCAAGGAGTTTTTGGCGGTGCCGCTTTCTCCGTTTGTGCCCGTGAAGACATCTACCCTACAACATTTTCCATGATCGACCGCCTTGAGTTTCACAGCGTTTTACTGACTGCGAGGAGGTTACTGGAGCACACAATTTGCCCCCTTGGGTCTTGGCGGAGGTCTTTGCCTCACTAATTTGGTGTTTGAGGTAACTAACTAGTTTCCCTCTTTTTGAGCTTAGCTGCTGCTGTTCTTTGATATCCATGACGATCTTCCCACGGTTGTTTCTCTTTTGTTTCTGAGGTTTTGGCTGAGGGGAAAAACCATCTTTTCATGACCCCACTATGATGCTTTGACCATGCACCATGTTGGTCACTAACAGGGCAAGTTGGCAACCGAGTATTGGGCCAACTCAACCTGGCATAGCTGCTAATTGGATCTTCTACATACGTGGAGTTTTCTAAGTATCTGATTGGCTGGTTTTAGAAAATTAATAACTAATTGCATAATAATCAGAAAAATATTCATAAATAATAAATAAAATGAGAAAAATAAGATCTATATTTTGGTATTCTGATGTTCAAATAAAATTTGATATTAATGGATTAATGAAATTAGCTAATATCTTGTAAAATTCATAACTAAATATTTATAAGTCAGAAAAATATAGTAAAATATGTTATGAACTCACAAAAATATAAAACACGGTGTGGTTTTGATAACCTAATCAACTAATAATAAAAGGTGATTTTTAGTGTTTTGAATAATCAATGGAAACCTAACCCTAATTCCACATATATGCATCATAGGTTCTTTGGAGGCCTAGGCTTAGACCTAGACTTGGCTTTAGACTTTGGACTCTGAAGTTGAGGTATGATTGCATCCCACATTATTTAAGTATTGAGCAATTTCTTATTAATCTCTCTTAATGTATTCTTGCATCCCCTATTATTTCTATATTGAGCAATTTTTGTTTCCTCTCTTAATGTATGTTTGCATCCCTGATTATTCTTTTGAGCAATTAGCCTATGTTTATTCTTTGCCTTGGTCCTATGGACAATAGCCTATACACCATGTATTTTTCTTTTGAAATTATGCTTCATGTGAAGTACCCTATTTGTTACTGATCTTGTGATCATGGATATTCTCTTGATTCTTTTTCTTATGCCTTGGTGCAAGTTGGACTTTTGATATCATATGCCCACTGTGATGTGGAAGTTTACTTATTGATATATGCCCACTGTGATGTGGAAGTTTACTTGGTGATATATGCCCACTTTGAAGTGGATTTGTTTATATTTTTGAGTTGTCCATTGTGTGATGGAAACCTTGTTAATTTTGACTATACTTTTCTACTTGCCTCTACATTAAACATGATATGTGATTCAGTAGCACTAGAGTAGTGTAAATTGCATTGGTTTTTGTTTATGGAAGATGTGTTATTTCCCACCAAGCAAATTGTGATATTTCCTGCTTTTTTTGGGACGACAAGGAACCTCCTACCCAGGGTAAGATGTGTGTCTTGATCCGTTTTATATATATTGGGGGTTTGACGGTGAGTCATTCTCTATCATGTTTGCAAGGGTGTGAATCCTTGGCCGCCAATTGTGTTTATATTGTTCTAGGGCTATGTTTATCTCACATGCATACATGATATTGATTGTGGGGCGTGTGCCCTACTTGTGCTTTGTTTCCCACCATGGTAGTGGATGTAATTATGGCACAATCCTTTTTATGTTGTTTTATGGCAAGTGTCCCTTCTGTTGTGATCTTTTCTCTTAATACCCACTTGGGTGGTACTTTTCTTTTCTATGGGAAGCCTTACATTATTTTTTTGTCCTTTATTTCATTATGTTGCTCAACTTCCTATTCAGTATGCACATACCAACCTTTGTTGATGTATCCTATTGTTTCTCTTTTTCTAGGATATGCTTCCAACCCTAGGTGGAGGACTTGGATGACAAGACTTGATGACCTAGACTTAGCTTGAGATGATGAAGCTTGGATACAATCTTGAGGTGCTTTAGATTTCCTCTACATGAATCCTTATGATGTAAGTTGTAACCCTTTGTTTTATAATTGAATATAGTCATATTTTTATTCCGCTACTATACTTTGGTCTTTTGATTACCATTAATAAAAATTTGAAAATTTTACACCCACTCCATCATACCTTCTGGGTGTGTTTGGACTGGAGGTTTTATTGTTCAAATTTTTAGTAAGGAGGTGTTTTCACTTCTTTACATCATGGTATCAGAGCCAGGTTAGTCGGAATGGACTATTTCAATTTTGTCTCCCTATAGAACCCTTGACTTAGTTAGTTAACTCTAAGTGAGATGTTGACCCAAGATTTGATCAATGATGATCTTTTTATGCAACAAAGGTTTGATTTGAGGACGAAATTAGGTTATGAGGAAGTATTCAAATGGAAATATTTTGACTTGGTTATCGTATTGATTTTAGCGCGCATGTTATATTTACATCGTGAAGTATTTCATCAACAAAAATAATTTTCATGATACTACTATATGTACAAAAACATTCCTTGGATTTAATCGAAGTTTCCTTGAACTAAGTCACATTGAAGATAAACTCTAGTTTGTGTAGAATCTAACCCTAGTTTGTGACTAGGATTGATATTATGGTGTAGTTGACCTACCCTATGACTTTTTGGATGTTCGTGTAGGGTTGATAGGTTAGAGACACGCGGACATATAACTCAACCCTAGATGGTGACTTGATAGTTGGACACATGCAGCTAAGTGGTGTGGGTAGCTCTAAAAAGTTGTTTAGTTTGACTTGTTAGGTTGAACCTTTTTAAGGGGTAGAGAATAGTTGATAGTTGATGTTTGGATCTATAGATTTCGAGGACGAAATCTTTTTTAAGGGATGGAGTGTTGTAACATACCACATTTTGAACCCTACCCTGGAAGATTGACCTTTTGGGTTTGGTCAAATAAGGTTGAGGTTAGAGTGATCCTAATAATCTAATTCATGAATAATGTAATCTAATATGTCAATTGGTGATAATAAAATGATAAAGAACTTAATTGGTTAAGTAATAAATTTCATGGGCCTCTAATGGGCCAGATGACAAAACCCATGCAAGAAATCCTCAAATTAAAAAATAGACTTCAAATTCATAATATACAGATCAAAATAAGCCCAAGTGTCAATTTTCATCTAATTTGGACCACCTCAAAATAATAAGGTAAGTTTAGGAGAGAGAAAGTTGATCAAAGACATTAATGCTCAATAAATGTAACTCTTGACACCAAAAGTTGGAAATAATTCCAAATTCGTGTTCAACACACTTATGTTAACTTGTGGATGAAGTTTCACCTAATTTGGATAATCTTAAAGCCATTAATACATGATGAAAGAGAAAATAGTATTTGATTTATTTAACACATCAAATGTTCTCCAAAGGCAAATCTAATTTCATATTCTGATTCTACATGTTTGATTTAGCTTAAGTGTCAAGTTTCACTAATTTTGGAGTTCATTTTCACCCATAATTGATGAGAGACAAAAAGGTAATGATTATTTTTTTGAGGTAAAGGTCATAGCATATATTTAAATCACATCAAAGCACGTAAACACCTGCTTTAGTGAGTTCATACAGGACGAAGGAGAAAAAAAGCATTTAAGCCGGGTGAAGATAAAGGCTGAGTTTTGATCACGAGGGGGAGGCACCCCTTTAACAAGCCTCGAGAAGCATTGAAATGAAAAAGATGAAAGTCTAGGAATAAGATTTATCAGCTCCTAGTTTAATGGATTCATTGATGTTGCTGCACTATACTGACGTCGGTTTCGTCGTCCACCATGGCTTTGAGGTCGTAGAGAAAATGAGCTTCAGATTCACCGTCTTCAGAATCAGCTTGTCCTTCTTGGGTTTGATTACATGCATATTGATAGTAAGTGAAGATCCGCATCTATTTGTGATATAATATTTTGTCTCATTTTTTGGTTGTTGTTGAACATTCTGTTGTTTCTCTCTTTCCAAAGATTCCAGCTGATGGTGATAAATATGTCACTTCCCTTGAAATTTTTGTAATGTCTATTTGGTGTGATTTGTGGTGGGATGGTAGCTTCCTTGAGATCTAATATGTAATTTTGTGTGTAGTGTATGATGATGTTTTGTGAGGTGGTACACTTGAAGAAGATGTGGTCTATTGAGTCAGAGTTTGTTTTACATAGAGAGTATCTGAAAGGTCCAATGAAACCCTTCTTCGCTAGGTTTTCACCTGTGAATAACTTGTTGTGAAGGAGAAGCCACAGAAATGTTTTATATTTTTGCGGTCATTTTTGTTTCCATATTTTTGTGGTGGGTGAGGTGAAGCCTCTGTAGGTGAGAAAAGAGTAGGCTTCCTTAACTGAGTAAGTATTTCCCCATCTCCACGATATATTGTTTGAGGTGTTGTTTTCCAAAGAGTGCTTTAACTTATAAATATCGTCTTGTTTGAGATGCATGAGAATGCATCTTTAAAGAGAGTTTGTTCTGTTACTAGTTAGAAGGTGGAGGGCTTTGTCAATTTTGATCTTGAGAAGATTGTTTGGGATGGTCTAGTTTGGGTGTAAATTTATAATAGAATTTTTTTCAAATGAGGGGTCGTTCCAGAAAGAGATATTCAGGTGGGAGTGTGGAGGAGTATAGTGTTGATAATTTGAGTTATTATTTGGATATTTTTGTTTATGTATTTCCAAAGGGGTGATGCTGATTTTTTTGAGACTACATGCCAGGGAGGGGATCTTTGATAGTATTTGTGGTTGATGAGTTGTGTCCATATTTTTAATTTATTTTGGATCAGACTGTTGATAATTTTAGTAATAAGGCAGAAGGCATGGGTTTCAATATTTAGGATACCCCAACCACCCTGATCAAGAGGAGAAACTATTGTTTTCCAATTCACTAGATGGTAGTGTTTCCCAGGTTTTGCAGATTTGTGAAAGTTATTCCAAAGGAATTTTCTCCGTATTTTGTCAAGAATAGATTTTGTTTTTGATGGGAGTGGGATACAGCTCAGGAAGTGTGAGGTAATAGGAGTGATGACACTATTTAGGAGGGTAAGTCTCCCTGAAAGATTTAGGAATTTATTTGTCCAGTCAAAGAGTTTTGTGTTTATTTTTTCTATAATAGGGGACCAGATTGCATTTGTTATGTTGTGGGGTGTGATTGGGAGGCCTAGGTATTTGATGGGGAAGTCTTCAATCTTACACTTTAAGAAATCTCTGTATTTTTTAGGTTGATTTCGGTGAACTCCAAAGATAGATGATTTATGAAGATTTATTTTGAGTCCCGAGATGTAGGAAAAAATACCAAGGATCCTGAAGATATTTATAAGTAATGAGTCATCAGGGGAGGAGAAGATTATGGTGTCATCAGCAAATTGAATGATGTTCTCTTTGCATTCCCTAGGAGAGATTATGAGACCACTTCATATTCCCAGTTGAATCATACGAGAAAGGATAGTTGTGATGATGATAAAAAGGTAAGGGGAGAGGGGGTCTCCTTGTCTGAGGCCATTTGAATTATGAAAATAACCAAAGGGGACACCATTTATGATTGTTGAAAAGTGGTTTGAAGATATGCTCATTTGAATTATGCATCCAATTCATCCATTTGTTAGGAAAACCAAAACTACTGAGAGTTTTAGTTAAGCAGTTCCAGTTGACAAAATCAAAAGCTTTCTCAAAATCAATTTGATGGCCAGAAGGGGAGTTCTATTTTTGTGGCAGAGATGTATAGTTTCATTGACCATCAAATAAGCATCTTGGATGCTTCTATCTTTGAGAAAAGCATTTTGATTGAGGGGAATGATATTGTTCAAGTGAGGTTTGATTCTGTTTGCTAGAGTTTTTGCTATGATTTTGTATGAAGTGTTGATAAGGCTAATGAGTCTGAATTGGGAGATGTGTTCGGGTTGACTTGTTTTTTTTATTAGGGCAATGAAAGTTTGATTTAAGAACTTGATGATGTTGTGGGGGTTTCTACTTTCGTAGAAAGTTTTTAGAAAAGCAAGGAAGTCATGTTTGTAATGGTCCCATTTTGCCTGATAGAATTCTATGTTTAGGCCATCAAGCCCAGGAGATTTATTTTGTCTTAAGTCTGATATGGCCGAATCTAATTCTCTTTGGGTGAAAGGTTTTATAAGGTCTTGGGGTTTTTTTATGTGTTCATGACAAATACTAGTCCAATCCAAGTCGTTTAGGCATGAGGGGTTGTGGTTGTTGTTGAAAATATTTTTGAAATGGTTTGTGACGTGCGTTGTGATAGATTGTTTGTGAGAAGTGAGCCTGTCATTTATATGTAGATGAGTTATGGAATTTTTTCGAAAGATTTTGTTACAGGTCTTATGGAAGAATTTTGTGTTTTTGTCTCTTTCCTTAGCCCATGTTATTTTTGCCCTTTGTCTCCATCTGGTTTCAATGCATTTATTTGTGAACTAAAGTTCAGCTTTAATGGAAAGAACAAGAGTTGGGTCGGCTGTTGGGTCCTTATCCACAAAAAGGAATTGTTCTTCTAGATTTTTTTGTGTTTCATATAAATTGTTTGGGTTTGTGAGTTTCCATTTCTTGATGTGTGTTTTGATGTTTTTGTGTTTTTTTGGATGTGTAATCCTATGTTTTTGGTTTGGGAATCAGCAAGTTTCTAATGTTCAATATAGGTGTTGGTGAAATTGTTTATAGAGAGCCAACAATTTTCAAATTTGAAAGGGCGGTGACCCCAAGAAATTGAATTTGTGTCAAGAATAAGTGGGAAATGATCAGATATGGCTCTGTGTGTGATATGGACAAAGGAGAGAGGGTGCTTATCTTCCCATTTGGTGGAGCATATGAAATGGTCGAGTCTGGCGAAAGATTGATTTCTTGACCAAGTGAAGGAAGCATTTGATGGTTAGATGTCGATCATAGCATGATTTGAGAGTAGCTTGCTAAAAGTTTTGTCTATTGTAGACATAGTTTGAGGGGTATATGTGGAGTTAATCCTGTCTGTGTTTTGGGTTGTCAAGTTGAAGTCTCCACTGATAACCTAGGGGGACAAGTAGTGTTTTGTTGTGAGCAAATTTAGTTCAGCTAGGAAGGCAGATTTGTTATGTCTAGGTTCCCCATAAACCCTAGAAAAAGACCAGCAATAACCATCAGAAGAGTTTTTAAAAGCAATGGTAATAGAGTATTCAAGGGTGGATATGTTTAGGGCAGTTAAGATCAAATTGTTTAAACCAACTAAGAGACCCCCTTTGAAACCAGAAGGGGGTATCCGGACCCAGTCAGTAATTCTATTCCCCCCTATTATTTTGAGAGAAAAAGGAGTCAGACAAGATTTTGTTTCTTGGATAGTGATCAGGTCGATTTTATTTTTGTAGATGTGTGAGCGGATTTTTTTACGTCTTTGGAGGTTGGCAGCTCCACAGACGTTCCAAGATGAAAGTTTCATTATTTTGGTAAAATATTTCCAGGAGATAAACAACTCTAAAGAGAACTCAATCTAATTGATTTTGAGAAGATCAAAGTTTATATTTGCTGAATTTAAGGCCCTTTTATTTGACCAACCCATAAAGAGTTATAAATCATCAAGAGTTTTTTGTGCCTTTTCTTCGTCTTTGAGATGGATGCCTATATTTGTTGCAAATTTTGTGAAACTATTGATATTTGACCATGATGCAAGGTCCTCAATATTATTTATATCGCATTTTGTAGCCTTTGTTGGGGATGGGGAAGATATATTATGGATAGTAGATTTTTCACTATATGAACAAATAGAAGAGTTTGAGAATGTACCTAGATCTGGTCTGTTGACAATGATGTTATTTTTTTGTCTCTTTTTGACCTGGCATCAAAATCATCTAGATGTAGCTGCCTTCTTTCCTTTGTTTAGGACTCTCCTGTTGATTACTCTGTAAAGAGTTGTCATCTTTCAGTTGGGGATTGTTTTGTTTTCTTATGAAGGTTTGGTTTGGGTTTTGTGTGGGGCAACTTTCCTTGGTCGAAGTTGGGGAGGGGAAGATGGTGCCTGTTGGTAGATAGATGTTTTCATGAAAGGAGGGTTCGGATGTTCTGGTTCTTTTCCTACTGGTGTGAAGGTAAGTGTTGTCCGTGGAGTTGGTGTTTGAGTTTTTCCTGACACAAACATGGTGGCGATCACCAGAAGAGTGGGTATTTGAGGTTGTCTTTCTATCCTTGTTTAGGCAAAGCCATGAAGGTGGATGGTTTGAAAGATCGGAGAAAGCTATCCTATTTTTAGAGGGATGTTTAGCAGATAGTTTGATGTTGTAAATTGATTCACCGATTCTAATGTTGATGGATGGCGGTACAGAAATTGATGCTTTGACGGAGAACAGGCAGAATGCTTTAATGTATTGGTAGGATGCAAGGTTTCTGGGATGATATATTGAAGAGTAGCTCCGATGGAATGGGCTATACCCCGGAAAATCTCAACTTCCCAGAGATGGGGTGGGAGGTTTGTTATAGAAACCCAGTCTGAGCCGCCAGAAGGAGCTGGGAAAGCACCTAAGTCAGCCGTCCATTTGGATAATCTGGCAGTAATGAAACTGGATCCACAAGGAATCATGAGAATTTGGTTGAAGAGATGGTTGGTTTTTGTTCGTTCAGGGACAGTGTAGATAAGCTGGGTTGGCTAGAAGATTTTTGGTTTTAGGATTGTCTGTCCAGGGATGAGAAGGGCTAAGGCATGGGTGATGTCTAGGACATTAATAGGGTTGTTGTCTATATTGTTTTCAATGGAGATGAGGATGCTTCTCAAGGTGAGGACCTTGAGAAGTCACATGGAGTTTGCAGGTAGGTCAAGGGCTATCGCATACTCAAGGTGCTCCGGAATTTTCATGTTTGATGTTGTAGGTGGGGTGTTTGTGTTGTGTGTGGAGGTTGAGAGGTAAGCGTTTTGGTAGCGGGGTTTTGATGAAGAAGATGTGTGGTTTTTTGGCTTGTGGTAGGGTTTTGATATAGGCACTGCACTGTGGTTTATGTTCTGATATCGAGAAGAGATTCTGTCTGTATGTTCGGGCGGGAGGTTTGTGAGGCATGCAAAAGTATTTTTTATGAGTGGAGGAGGTGGAGGGGATTGTTTTGTGTGCCTGTATTCTGTGTTGCTCTTTTTTGGAACTCTAAGGTTTTTGTAAAAAGACGATATTATTCCAGAGAAAGAACATAGGGAAAAAGACGTTGAGTCTGCATGAGTTCTGATCTGATTTGGGAGAGGGCGAGCTTTACAGAACCTTTTTGTGTGGCCAATTTGGTGACATCTAAAATAGGTAAAGCGGGAAAAGCACCTAGAAGCCGAGTGGTTCTTTCTGAAGCAAAGTGAACAGTGAAGAGCCTAGAAAGGTTTTTTAGGGGGGACCATTTTCTAGATATGGGCGGTGGGGCTTTTCTCTAGAAGATTGTTGATGAGGTGAGAAGATTTGTCTTGACATAATAAGGGAAAAGAACAATTTAGGAGATCCAAGTCATCTGGGATGATATCAGCCACAGGGGAGGATCGGGGTTTTAGGGTTTTGTGAAGCGAGGAGAGATTGAAATAAATTTGCCCCTTATCCTTGTGAGAAGAAAAAAGATGATACCTTTCTACAATGGAGCTTGTTTGTTGTAGTTTTGTAGGTGTGCCAGCGTCATCATCCTCCTCAGAGCCTGAGGAGACTGAGATGGGCCAAGATCTTGTTCCCACCGGGGGTTGGTGCACGTCCTGGAAAAAGAGATGGTCGGACGAGTTTGATGATGATGAGCTTTCTTAGTTGTATCTTTTATAAAGGTATGCTAACTCTGGAGGCGTATCGGCGTTGAAATCACGCACCCAAGAAAGGAAAGTATGATTTCCAATTGGTTTGATGAAGATCGACCATTCCGGTTTGAGCTTGAGTTATGGGATCATCTTGCTCCATCCCTCAGAGATGAGAAGGGTTGAGGATTTGTTTTTCCAGTGTTGTTCAGCCGGGGAGGACCATGATACCATCACCTGGAATGAACGGTGGCCAATATTTATCATGCATGTTCCTGGTGAAAGATCAAACTTGTGGTAGATCCAAGCTTTCGGCAGGGGGATACTTGTGGAATAAGAAGGGTTTGAGAGTGGAAACTCAATGAAGGTGAAACGAGAGTTCATTTCTGGGGGTGAGGCTGTAAACCTGATCCTTTGTCAAGCGCCGAGGGTTTTTTCTTCTTCAAGACAAGGCTGAAGATTTTTGACTTGTCGCTTTTGGACATGCAAGTCTTTTTTGTGCTTGATGCCAGGGTGGGCACGCCTCCTGTTCTCATAGTGTTGTCTGAGCAGGAGTAGAGCTTTGTGAGATATTCTCTAAGAGGATGAATGTCAAAACTGATGAGACTGCAGATTAGTCTCAGAAAAAGAAAGTAGTAGCCGGCATAATGGTGTGTAGCTTGGTGAGCTTTTTGAAAGGATGTTTTGAAATCACAGAGAGCCCTGGGAACAGCTGGAGAGGAGAGAAAAACCATCCTTTAGAGTTGTGTTAAAATGGGGGTTGAGATTTTAATGCCTGCATGTTGCTTTATTCCTTTGGTAGCGCTAGAGATGTGTCTCGAAAGTGATCTTATGCTCCAGAATTTATTGCAGAGGATTTGAAAGGGTGGAGGAGTAATGAGGGTGTACCTGTAATAAACCCCGCCGCTAAGAGATAGCCGGTTTGGTGTCTCCGATCGTCTCTGATGGAGAAAGAGCGCTTGACTGCGAACGCAACAGGGGGCAGGCCGTGGAAGGTGTGAGGCCGGATTTTTGATAAGCTAAACTAGGGGAAGCTTCACGGATGGGGAGAAGGTAGTCGATTATGGAGAGGAACCCATCTTCACAGCCAAGGTGTTGAACCAAGCAGGACAACAGAGCGATGGCTGAAGCACGCCGAACGGAGTCTAAACGCCGATCAGGGAGAGATATGGCCTAAGGGATGTTTTAGAGAGAAGCTGGAGCTTTCTCTCACTTACCAGCCGTTGGTTTTGCAACACGTTTAAAAAAAAGGTAATGATTATATGCACCATTTTATTCAATTTATTTTCTGAATAAAGTTTTCCAATTATTTCCCTGTCACATGGTTTGATTTTCAATTTTCCTTTTTAGAGCTTGATCAGACGGTTGCCGTTTTGTCTGGTTCACTTAGATCTGATGGATGGCTCGGGGCTTTTCCCCTTCACCCGACTCCCAGTCGGATTAGAAGAACAGTACCGTTGTTTTCCCCTTCACCATCTCTTCCTCTTCAGACCATCTCATGCCCATGTTTTCCTTCCTTTGACTTCATCGAGTGATTCTGCGCTAGATAACCCCTATTTATAGGGGGTTTTGGTCGCTTGGATCACATGGTCGACGTCGGTGTTTCTCAGCCTCCTCTGTTTTCTGTTCCCTTGGATTGCCCTGTCCTCTTCGGGCAGTTTTATTTAATATAATGCTACAAGTTTGATCGACAGATGTCCAGGGAGCTTTTGGTGGTGCCGCTTTCTCTGTTTGTTCCTGTGAGGACATCTACCCTACTACACTTGAGTCTCAGATGTCTGTGTGCAGTTTGACCTCAGGGAGTTGGTTGAGGGCTTGGTTTCAGGGTGTTTTGGAGTCAGCCTCTGGCTGTTCTCTCTGGTTGTTGCAGCTTCTCGCAGCCATGATCGGGGGAGCGCAAGAGGGATGATTTCCCTCGGTTGTTTCTTATTTCTACCCCTCGTTTCTCTTTTGTTTCCAAGGTTTTGGCTGAGGGGCCATGACCCCACTTTGATGCTTTGAACGTGCACCATGTTCGTTTCTAACAGGGCGAGTTGGTGACCAACTATTGGGCCAACTCAACCTGGCATAACCGCTAATTGGATCTTCTGCATATGTGGATTTTTCTAAGTTTCTGATTAGCTGGTTTTAGAAAATTGTTAACTAATTGCATAATGATAAGAAAAATATGCATAAATAGTCAATAAAACGAAAAAAAGAAGATCTATCTTGTGGTACTAATTTTGTTTTTACCTGATTCTAATGTTAAAAAAAAGTGGATATTAATGGATTAATGAAATTAGCTAATATCTTGTAAAATTAATAACTAAATATTTATAAGTCAGAAAAATATAATAAAATATGTTATGAACTCAGAAAAAAATATCCTAAAACATGGGATCATTTTGATAACTTAATCAACTAATAATAAAAATGCAATTTTTAGGGTTTTGAATAATCAATGTAAACCTAACCCTAATTCCACATATATGCATCATAGGTTCTTTAGAAGCCTAGGTTTGAACCTAGACTAGGCTTTGGACTTCGGACTCTGAAGTAGAGGTATGATTGCATCCCACATTATTTCTATATTGAAAAATATCTTATTAATCTCTCTTAATGTATGCTTGCATCCCCTATTATTTCTATATTGAGCAATTTCTATTTCCTCTCTTAATGTATGTTTGCATCCTTGATTATTCTTTTGAGCAATTAGCCTATGTTCCTTCTTTTTCTTGGTCCCATGGACAATAGCCTATACACCATGTCTTTTCTTTTGAAATTATGCTTCTTGAGAAGTACTGTAATATCCTCAATTTTGATAAAATTGAAATGTGTAAGCCAAGAATAAAATTAAACAAATACAAGACATGAATTGATAATTTTCCCCAATGGTATTATTGGTGGAATATAATTACTTTTATGGCAAGGGTTCTTGGGGCACAAGTGAAATAAGGAATTTTTACATGAATTAATACTAATGGTTTTTGTCAAGTTTCCAAAGGGAAACAAGATACGTGGTATTTTAGCCATTATTGGCAACACAATGTTGAGGCACCAAATAACAATATTGTGACTTAACCTTTCAAAACCTGAATATAATATAGGAAAGAAAGATATCCTTTCCTAGTTGTTTGGTTTGTCAAATAAAGATGATATCTTTTAGATGATATCTTTTGGATAGAAAGAAAGTAATGGTAATTGTTATAGCGAAACCATATCTATCCCAAAGAAGAAAAAAATGAATATTCATTCCTAGAAATATGCCCTTTTCATAATATTAGTTTTCAAATAAAAGGGTGACTTTTTGTACTCATAGAATCGAGGGAAATTTCATAATAACTTTCCATATATGACATCATCCTTGTACACCAAGAAAGAGAGAGAAAAGGAAACGAGAAAGGAACATATGTGAATATGTAGGTGTATATATCCATGCATAGCCAACTGAACCTACACCCCTCTCTGAGTTTCCCTTTAGTAGGTAAGGGTGGATGCCATGATATTTGCCGACATCATAACCCTAGAGAAGAGCATACCCTAGGTAACACCAGACCATGAGAAGGAAGTTCACATCCTTTTAGATGTTGCTTCAAGTGTCAGCCAACATAGAAGCCACCCAGGGCGAGATCTCTTCACCGAGATGACATGCTTGGTGTCTGCGACGATCTGTCCTAAGGACCCCGACTCTCCTAGGAGCCCGGATTGGGGTCTCTTCTGCAACTGCTAGGATGACCCTGCATCGGGGATGATGGTATCAGTGATCGCGTCGTGCAGGCTATGCGGCAGTCGGTGGAGTAGGGTCGAAGTCGTGTACGACGTAGAGGCGAGGAAGAGATGGAACCCAGTCCTCATCAGCGTCGTGGGTCTCCAGCAGATGGGAAGATGAAAGCGATGGAGTTGGAGAGGGCGAGAGGGAGCTGCGAGGTCAGGACGACATCCAAGGAGGGAGGCCGCATGGCGACGACAGATGCGGCATCTTCGACGCGGCATGTGCGCACGAAAGCACAGCTGTGTGGCGCACGATGTTTGGACCTTGGAAGTTGGTGTTGGGCACCTGGGATGGCTCGAATGAGGAGACGTGGATGACTTTTGGACCGAGCACCAATTTCACAGAGGGCGGGGCAGAGGGAAACCGGCATGACGTGACAACACCCCAGTCGGCGGACTGGTGCATCGCCAACAAAGGAGAACCACTTGTCGTTGACGGACAAGGCTGTTGGGCCTATGTTGATCTACGGTCCAGGAGGGGTGAGGTCTTGAAGACCTGGGACGCATAGTCGATGTGGAGGCGATCACCCGTTAGATGTCGGAGCTCCTACGGAGCCGTGAGCGTGACAGAGACCACCGGTCTCACGCAGACGACCTGCGTAAGGAAGGAGGAGACGGGTTGGCTTAATCCTGAACCGGCCCCTCCCCTTTTACATCTACTGATTGATTCAAGAAATAAACCAAAAATTATGGATGTCGCAGGAGAGAACCGCCGATTGAACCGCGCCCCTGACTTAAGCAAGTGGCACTGGTAACACCAATAGCATGACTCCACGTGGCATCCTTTTAAGGTATAATATTGATCTTATTTTAGAAGATGTTGGGGTTGTCAAAATATAGAAAAATTATATATCAAATTGCTCAGAAAAATGAGAGGAATCCAAAGAAAATATAATCAGAGTCTAAATATGTTTCCTATTCCAAAAGTATAGGCAATACATGTTCTAATGAGTTTAATGAAACGAAAAACCTAGTTTTGTGTAATATGATGCTTAATTGAATAGATTCGTTCATGTTAAGCTAGCACCTAATCTTGCCAAGTTTAATAAGGAAATCTGTGATAATGTTGAATAATGGACGATTGTAGATTTATAATCTTATTCTTGTTATTTAGGGTTTTAAAACCAATATGGACATCTTGCTATGATCATAATGCTAGACATGTGATTTAGGTGTCACGAATAGTTTAATATGCTTAAGATGCTAATCAAGGTTTAGCGTAACATGGATGATTAGTTGTAATATTGGAAACCATGATATAATAGAATTAGGGTTGTCACCCTGATCCTTAGTCCAAAAGAGAGGTAACCTAAACCCTAGTTTAGGACCGAATCTAGATCTGATTAAAGTAGCGTGAATATGTGGTAACACATACACATTATGCTTTATTTCAGATGCTATTTTATTACATGATTTATTGCTTGGATGATTGGATGCACTCTTAAAGTACATATGATGTTCTGCATGGTTTCTACGATGGCACAAGGTACATGGTTACACTTATGAATATGCATATCGAATTTCGAGATTACTGATGTTTCTCGATGAGATTGAACGACAAATAAATTGCTTGCTTGTTTATTTAGTTCTTGCAAACTATAAAGTCCATATGAGTATCATGTAAAGTAAATAATAGTATTCTGAACCCTGGGTTAGACTGATCTTAAGGGTAATGCACACGATCCCTGGAGGGACAGTGATTACACCTGAGGTGGTTGACCAGATATGGGTTAGAATATGAAAAACAAGTTTATTTTCTTATGTGCAAGATAAAGATGTTTTCTCATATATTACTTGTGATTATTGTTTGAATCCATGTACCAGTATAGAAATATACTGATCGCGTATTTGTTTGTCGGCATTTTAGGTATCAGATATACTTGATTCGTGGACATGAGGGTACAATTAAAGATGATGAAGACACTATAGTTTAATCATGAAGGTTTAGTCTTAATGGTATATTTTCACATATGTAAAAGTTAATTCTATTTAAAAGTTATGTAACTCCTCCGAGGAGCTTTTTATCTAAACATGTACATATTTTATCATTAATGGAAATTGTTTACTATTTTGTATTATTTCATGAATCTGATCCTGGAAATTATGATTGACGATCTGTGACTTTAAGGTCTTTTAGACACTCAAAAGTGCGGGTCGTTACATTTGGTATCAGAATACAAATTCATCAACTAATACTTAATAGTTTATAATTTCAAATTATCCTTAGAAATTTTAAGAGAAAAATTAAGTTCCTCATCTCACATTTTCATCTACTTCTCATCTCCTTGCTTAAAAGCTTGGAAAAGAAAATGTTAATAAGAGAAGTAAAATGTGAAAAGATGTAACCTTTCGTGTAGGTCCCTCTAGAGAGGGTAAACACTATAAAGATACAAGTATGGGTAAGCCCTTTCCTAGAGAAAGGACTTTGTTTAGGGTATGGAAATCCTAGAGAGTCTAGGGATGTGGAAACTCTAAGAGATAGAGTGTAGTCCCTAACCCTAACCCTAAAACCTTAATCTTAATAAATGGACATGGTGTGGTGGTATGGGACACTACCCATGTGAAACTTGAAATTGGTAATCAACATGGTGTGGTGGTATGGGACACTACCCATGTGAAACTTAAAATCAAGAATAAGAAAGATAAGGGATGGTCTAGGTCACCCAATCTCCCATGCATGTGGTCATTAGGAGCATACAACTTATGTAATAAATCTTAAGAGATATAAAAACCCAATAGATATATATATAAGAAAATGAAAAGTTGGAATATAACTTTCTTAAACTCCTCATGTTGTCTCTAGAAGTTTAGTGATGGTGGCCAAGCCCCTGGAGGGGAAGGCCGAGGTAGCACCAAGCCCTGGAGGGAAGGTGACTCAAGTTCATTGAATAGACAGAGACCATGAGGGGGTATTCCAGAGATTGAGCAAACATGGGTTGATGATAAAAGTTATGCCTAATGAAAAAAAAAGATGTCTAAGAAACCTTTAGGGTTAGTGTGCCAACCTAGGGTGGGTCAACCCAAAAGTGGGAAGATGACCTAAGAGGGAGGCAAAACCATAGATCTTGGGATTAGGTTGTGGCTAGTGAGCCAAACCCCCTCCTATGAGCCAAGAAGGCACCCTAGGCTAGGACTTTCCCTTAAAAAAAAGGTAAGTGAATAAATGTATTTAAGTATTGAGATAATCTTAATCCTCACCTAGAGGAGTGAAGAGTTAAAGATATAAAAAGAAAAAAATGAAAGTACATAAATTCTTTGAATCCAAGGATGTTGCCTCTGAGTGACACAGTTGGTCAAGCCCAGGAGGGAAGACTAGTAAGGCACCAAGCCCAGGAGGGAAGGTGGCCTAAGTGGACGACCAAGCCCAGGAGGGAAGGTCATGAAATGGTTAAGCCCAGGAGGGAAGACCAGGAAGGCACCAAGCCCAGGAGGGAAGGTGGCCTAAGTCCACAATGTAGTTGTTTAGGATCAAGCCCCTGGAGGGGAAGATCACAGAGGTCAAGCCCAGGAGGGAAGACCGACATGGCACCAAGCCCTGGAGGGAAGGTGGCCCGAGCCCAATGATGGGATGACACTGCATTATGTGTACTCAAAGGAGAGATATGAAGGCAATCCAGGTTAAAGAATTAAACAAGATAATAATGTGTGGCATCTCAAAAGAAACCCTTAGGGAGGGTAGAGTCCTAATGCAATCCTAGGGTCAAGTAGGGTGTATTAGAGGTACATAGGACCGATGGGTTGGGAGTTGATTGTGCCCTGAATGCACATGACCATGTGGTTGGGAGGTAACAGCTAGGTTTATCCAAGGTACATGACTCAGGAGATTAGCTACCTCCATGATGATCATGTAGCCTAATGGGTGAATGTGAAAGGCACTCCCTTGATGCATAAGG
Source organism: Alisma plantago-aquatica (assembly GCA_963693085.1). Taxonomy (NCBI): domain Eukaryota; kingdom Viridiplantae; phylum Streptophyta; class Magnoliopsida; order Alismatales; family Alismataceae; genus Alisma; species Alisma plantago-aquatica. Next base: position 519,784,285 of record OY856415.1, read on the forward strand.
ATGAGATCACTCCAAAAGAGTACCTATACCCCTAGAGACCCTAAGGGTTTGGCTAAGGCTCATAATGATACACGAGATGTAGATATAAAGATATAAGGAAGTCATGAAAACTTGAGAGAAGTTGTGCCCTAACTTAAGAGTAAGAAAAGGGACACTTGGTTTAGAGTCATATAGAGTATGATTAAACTTAATATGTGAAATTGAAAGGTAATGTGTGGATGTACCATCTCCACTCTTGGAATGAAATGAACCTTGTGTTTGGGCTGCAGTCAAATGCTTGTTTCATCTCATTATGAGGGAGGGATATGGGGTAGACACACGTTATGATTAAAATTGAGAATAAATGTCTTAAGATAAATGTGTAATACTTGACCTAGGGTTAGAGGTGTTACCTCACCCTTGTGTGTAAATAATGAATAATAGGTTGGAAACCTAAGTGAAAAGAGAAATCACTAAATAATAATGTAGTCACCAATAGGTAATGAGGTTTGAATACTAAAGATGTGGATATACTTGAATTTAGATTTAGGTGCCAAACTTAGTAATAAAACAAAAATTGATATACAATGGAAAAGTTGTTAAACATATCTAAGTAGGGTGCTAACCCTAAGTTTTAAACATAAGATGAGTATCATACATCTAGGCTTAGTGGGCATGAATTTTGGGGAAAAAATTCTTTGTAAGGAGGGGTGAATGTAATATCCTCAATTTTGATAAAATTTAAATGTGTAAGCGAAGAATAAAATTAAACAAATACAAGACATGAATTGATAATTTTCCCCAATGGTATTATTGGTGGAATAATAATTACTTTTATGGCAAGGGTTCTTGGGGCACAAGTAAAATAAGGAATTTGTACATGAATTAATAATAATGGTTTTTGTCAAGTTTCCAAAGGGAAACAAGATACATGGTATTTTATCCATTATTGGCAACACAATGTTGAGGCACCAACTAACAATATTGTGACTTAACCTTTCAAAATGTGAATATAATATAGGAAAGAAAGATATCCTTTCCTAGTTGTTTGGTTTGTCAAATAAAGATGATATCTTTTAGATGATATCTTTTGGATAGAAAGAAAGTAATGGTAATTGTTATAGAGAAACCATATCTATCCCAAAGAAGAAAAATATGGATATTCATTCCTACAAATATGCCCTTTTCATAATATTAGTTGTCAAATAAAAGGGTGACTTTTTGTACTCATAGAATCGAGGGAAATTTAATAATAACTTTCCATATACGACATCATCCTTGTACACCAAGAAAGAGGGAGAAAAGGAAATGAGAAAGGAACATATGTGAATATGTAGGTGTATATATACATGCATAGCCAACTGAACCTACACCCCTCTACGAGTTTCCCTTTGGTAGGTAAGGCTAGATGCCATGATATTTTCCGACATCATAACCCAAGAGAAGAGCATACCCTAGGTAACACCAGACCATGAGAAGGCAGTTCACATCCTTTTGGATGTTACTTTAAGTGTCAGCCAAGATAGAAGCCACCCAGGGCGAGATCTCTTCACCGAGATGACCTGCTTGGTGTCTGCGACGATCTGTCCTGAGGACCCCGACTCTCCTAGGAGCCCAAATTGGGTTCTCTTCTACAACTGCTAGGATGACCCTGCATCGGGGATGATGGCATCGATGATCGCGTCGTGCAGGCTATGCGGCAGTCGGTGGAGTAGGGTCAAAGTCGTGTACAACGTAGAGGCGAGGAAGAGATGGAACTCAGTCCTCGTCAGCATCGTGGGTCTCCAGTAGTTAGGAAGATGAAAGCGACGGAGTCAGAGAGGGCGAGAGGGAGCTGCGAGGCCAGGACGACGTCCAAGGAGGGAGGCCACATGGCGACGACGGATGCAGCATCTTCGACACAGCCTATGCGCATGGAAGCACACCTATGCGGCGGACGATGTTTGGACCTTGGAAGTTGGTGCTGGGCACCTAGGATGGCTCGAATGAGGAGACGTGGAGGACTTTTGGACCAAGCAACAATTTCATAGAGGGCGGGGCAGAGGGAAACCGGCATGACGTGACAACACCCCAGTCGGCGGACTTGTGCATCGCCAATAAAGGAGAACCACCTGTCGTTGACGGCCAAGGTTGTTGGGCCTATGTTGATCTACGGTCCAGGAGGGGTGCGGTCTTGAAGACCTGGGACGCATCGTCGATGTGGAGGCGATCACCCGTTAGATGTCGGAGCTCCTGCTACGCCGTGAGCGTGACAGAGACCATCGGTCTCACGCAGACCACCTGCGTAAGGAAGCAGGAGACGGGTTGGCTTAATCTTGAAATAGCCCCTCCCCTTTTACATCTGCTGATTGATTCAAGAAATAAACCAGCAATTATGGATGTCCCAGGAGAGAACCATCGATTGAACCGCGCCCCTGACTTAAGCAAGTGGCGCTGGTAACACCAATAGCATGACTTCACGTGGCATCCTTTTAAGGTATAATATTGATCTTATTTTAGATGATGCTAGTGTTGTCGAAATATAGAAAAATTATATATCAAATTGCTCAGAAAAATGAGAGGAATACAAAGAAAATATAATCAGAGTCTAAATATGTTTCCCATTCCAAAAGTATAGGAAATACATGTTCTAATGAGTTTAATGAAACGGAAAACCTAGTTTTGTGTAATATGATGCTTAATTGAATAGATTCGTTCATGTTAAGCTAGCATCTAATCTTGCCAAGTTTAATAAGGAAATATGTGATAATGTTGAATAATGGACGATTCTAGATTTATAATCTTATTCTGGCTATTTAGGATTTTAAAACCAATATGGACATCTTGCTATGATCATAATGCTAGACATGTGATTTAGGTGTCACGAATAGTTTAATATGCTTAAGATGCTAATCAAGGTTTAGCATAACATGGATGATTAGTTGTAATATTGGAAACCATGATATAATAGAATTAGGGTTGTCACCCTGATCCTTAGTCCAAACGAGAGGTAACCTAAACTGTAGTTTAGGACTGAATCTAGATCTGATTAAAGTAGTGTGAATACGTGGTAACACATACGTAGTATGCTTTATTTCAGATGCTTGTTGATTACATGCTTTATTGCTTGGATGATTGGATGCACTCTTAAAGTACATATGATGTTCTGCATGGTTTCTGCGATGGCATAAGGTACGTGGTTACACTTATGAATATGCATATCGAATTCCGAGATTGCCGATGTTTCTCGATGAGATTGAAGGACAAATAAACTGCTTGCTTGTTTATTTAGTTCTTGCAAACTATAAAGTCCATATGAGTATCATGTAAAGTAAATAATAGTATTCTGAACCCTGGGTTAGACTGATCTTAAGGGTAATGCACACGAGCCCTGGAGGGATAGTGATTACATCTGAGGTGGTTGACCATATATGGGTTAGAATATGAAAAACAAGTTTATTTTCTTATGTGCAAGATAAAGATGTTTTCTCATATATTACTTGTGATTATTGTTTGAACCCACGTACCAGTATAGAAATATACTGATCACGTATTTGTTTGTCGGTGTTTTAGGTATCAGATATACTTGATTCGTGGACATGAGGGTACAATTAAAGATGATGAACACACTACAGTTTAATCATGAAGGTTTAGTCTTAATGGTATATCTTCACATATGTAAAAGTTAATTCTGTTTAAGTTATGTAACTCCTCCGAGGAGCTTTTTATCTAAACATGTACATATTTGATCATTAATGGAAATTGTTTACTATTTTGTATTATTTCATGAATCTGACGATCTGCGACTTTAAGGTCTTTTAGACACTCAAAAGTGCGAGTCGTTACAAGTACCCTATTTATTACTGATCTTGTGATCATGGATATTCTCTTGACTCTTTTTATTATGCCTTGGTGCAAGTTGGACTTTTGATATCATATGCCCACCGTGATGTGGAAGTTTACTTGTTGATATATGCCCATTGTGATGTGGAAGTTTATTTGGTGATATATGCCCACTTTGAAGTGGATTTGTTTATATCTTTGAGTTGTCCATTATGTGATGGCAACCTTGTTAATTTTGACTATACTTTTCTACTTACCTCTACATTAAACATGTTATGTGATTCAGTAGCATTAGAGTAGTGTAAATTGCATTGGTTTTTGTTTACGACAAATGTGTTATTTCCTGTCGAGCAGATTGTGATATTTCCTGCTCTTTTTGGGATGACAAGGAACCTCCTACCCAGGGCAGGATGTGTGTCTTGACCCATTTTATATATATTGGGTTCTGACAGTGAGTCATTCTCTATCAGGTTTGCAAGGATGTGAAGCAGTGGATGCTAATTGTGTTTATATTGTTCTAGGGCTATGCTTATCTCACATGCATGCATGATATTGATTGTGGGGTGTGTGCCCTACTTGTACTTTGTTTCCCACCATGGTAGTGGATGTATTTATGGAAGAATCCTTTTTATGTTGTTTTATGGCAAGTATCCCTTCTGTTGTGATCTTTTCTCTTGATACCCACTTGTGTGGTACTTTTCTTTTCTATGGGAAGCCTTACATTATTTTTTTGTCCTTTATTTTATTATGTTGCTCAATTTCCTATTTAGTATGCACATACCAACCTTTGTTGGTGTATCTTATTGTTTCTCTTTTGCTGGGGTATGCTTTCAACCCTAGGTGGAGGATTTGGATGACAAGACTTGATGACATGGACTTAGCTTGAGACGATGAAGCTTGGAGACAATCGTGAGGTGGTTTATATTTTATCTACATGGATCCTTATGGTATAACTTGTAACCCTTTGTTTTATAATTGAATATAGTCATATTTTTATTCTTTTGCTATACTTTGGTCTTTTGATTACCATTAATAAAGATTTGAAAATTTTACACCCACTCCATCATACCTTCTGAGTGTGTTTGGACTATTTATTGTTCAAATATTTAGTAAGGATGTGTTTTCACTTCTTTACAGTAGTTATTGATATACCATTATTGATCACACAATCGATGATAAAGATAAATTCCACTCTTTGGCAAGTGATGAAATAATTTTTCACCTGTTCAAATCATGCACATGCACCAATGTACATCTCACTTTGGGTTTATAGGACACAAAATCCTAAGTTTTAAACTTATGTGCAATGTTCACTTTATTGATCTTTTTTCAAGCCTTTTTCAATAAATTACCCATTTTTACTATACTAAATAGAATTGAACCCAATCAGAATTCAATTTCCCTTGTTAATTCAATCAAATCATATCTATTTGATAAACAAAAACAAAAAGGGAGGACAATCCTACAAGTTTCAATCTCACCTTTTTAATCAAGTTTTTATTCTTCAAAGATACAATCTTGTAATAAAGATGAATTTTGATATGAGATATCTTTTAATTTTCCAAAAAATCACAAAGTTTCGATAAGTAAAATTCTGAATCCCAACTTAACTTACTTTCCACAGGGTTTGCACATGGTAGAATCATGTATTTAATTAGTGAGAAGTCCCATAGAGCATAGTGTTCCACCAGGGTTTTCCCCAAGGCAAAGTGTTCACGACTTTTGGTTTCTTTTTTCTTAAAGTAGACATGGGCTTATTCTTAAAACTTCTTTTCACAATGTTGAACCCCAAAACTCTAATCCACAACTACAAATTAACCCTTACCCATATTCACCGCATCAAGACCTTCCTTTTAACTCTCTTAATGCTATAGAGTGACTTCATCCTTTTGTGTAAGATTTTATTTCCCAATTCCTATAAGTTCCTTCCTTTAGCACATTGAGTGTCCTACATTAGAAAGTTTAAAAGATGGTAGGAAGGAAAAAGGCTCATCTTCTCTTATTATCATTTCTCTAAATTGATATCAATGTGTTTATAATTGATCTTCGACTTCCTCAGTCATTTCAAAATACACTAAGTACTTCAATCTATGATTATCACATGATAGTCTCTAATTTCTCAAGATGTTGATTTCTAATATAATCATTATCCAATTGGAAATTAATTAAGAATATTTTCAATCACACATATCTAGTTGTATTTCTTATCGTGCTTGATCATATGCACATAATGATAGACCGTTATTGTATGGAATCCCTTTTATAATAATCTTCTCTTTATATTCCTACATCTTATGCCAATTACCCACATAGATTTTCTTTATGAGAAATCCTTGACAAGATAGGGATCCCATAACAAAAGTAGAGTTTTGAGGATTGATGGAAAGTCATAGTAATCATGAGTCCCAAATACTCACACACCCTACTAATGTTTTTCCTTTATTTTTTTAAATGTTTTATTTATCCCAAACCCAATCTGATTGACTTTGATGAAATAAAGGCTTCAATAGCAATATTGATTATTTTTTAGGATTGTTGATTCCAATGTTTAGGACATGTATCTTCTAATTGGTGGAGTCCTTGTTTGACTTTTTTTTTCACTTTTAACATATTTTTAATTCATAACAATATTTTCCTTTTTTTCTCTTATAATAAGATGGCAACTGTGAATCCTTATATTTGCCTAATTTTTGTGAGTTTGACAGAGAAGATCGAGATTACATAGATACTTTTAGAATAATGTACTTAAGTTATAGCCTAAAATTGTGCATTCTAATGGATGCAGATCATATGTAATTGGACTTTATATTTACACCAAAGACTTAGATGTTTGTAATAATAATGTGGGGCCTTATATAGTAAATGGGGTTGAACTCAAGGACAAGGTTGGAATGTGTTTAGGATCTAAAGCCTTGTCTTAGTTATGCCTAACCAAAAGGATACAAAAGTGTCCCTCCAGGGATGATGGCATTCAAACAAAGAACTGAAGAATAAAAATAAAGTAAAGCTATATTAACAAGGCATGAGCGAGATTGGATCTTTAGATTAGTAGAAAAATCATGGATGGAACTTGGGCTGGGTTTCAACTTTTAAAGTCTCTCACCAATGTGCAATACTCAAATCCATTTTATACCCTTAACATAGTTTACAAGCAATAATCATTAGTGTTTATTCCCTCCTCTCTTGATTTTGGATAGATCTAGATCATAGAAGTGTCTCTCTCTCGAGATGGCAACCATACAATCAATAAAACAAAGATAAAATTAGCATTAAGATTCCAACATTCTCATGCATTATTGATACTCCCTAAGTCTAAATATAAACTAATATTTCTCTTTCAAGGCATTAGTGATTAAAGAATACAAAATGTAGCTAATCATGCAAGTGAAGAAATAAAGAGCAAGAGTATGGAGATAAAAATTTAAAATAGTATATATCCATTGGATGTAAATATTGACATGTTGGGAGAGCCTTATTAGATATTCCTAATCAAGAAAATGGTTTTTTCACTCATGGTAGTGACTGAAAATTAGGATTTATAGTTGAAAACACCCATGGTAGATGGAAAAATGAAGACGATGATGAATATGAGATAGGGGGACAATAAGGAAGAAAATAAAATAATAGTAACCAAGAAGGAGTATAGTGGCTCGATGAAGACCTGCTTGTTCTCTCTAAACAGTGGAGGCAAAGTGGAGGTGCAAGAAACCTTGGACTCTCATCATTGGTCACTCCAAGTTGATGGAGAAACCTCAAAATCTTTACTAAATGTCAATGGAAGGTGTGGAATATGGAAGCACTTTGTCATCTGATGCAAAGTCCTCACCATATAGAAAGGTCCCTACTAATAATAGCCAATGGTGTGGTGATCGAGGACCTCATAGTTTAACATTGCTTTTACCCGAAGGACCTCAAATCACATGCCTCAAAGCACACACTCAACTATAGTGGCAATAGTGTGTAGAGAATCCATCAGATGATGGGAGTATACCAAACCATTGGTAGAGGAGGTCGAAGGTTGATCCTTCATTTAATGAGACCCATCCACACCATCAATTGATAAAGAACGAACTGAGCCATCCATTGATCAAGATTAGCCACACCTTCACTAGGCAAATCAACTAGGTCTTTGGTAGATATCTAACATGATGAATCATCAGAAGATGGCCTTAAATTTGTGTGCTTAGTGAGACCACCAGTAAGGAAGACAAAAGTATGGCCTTCGGTTAGTGAGGCTCGATCACATCTTTAGTAGGTGAAGTCAAAGAGACTTTGGAAGCAGGGTCGTCTGTTGAATCTTTAGTAGGTGAATTTAGTAAAGGAATTGGTTGTGACAACTCATTGATCATCTCTACATGGAAGATTCTTAGGTCAGTGGGATTGTTGGTGCCAATGGCTCTGAGAACCGACGGTAACTCTATCTAATTGACGATTGATTGTTACCATCCATGGAAATGAATAGTCATTTCTTCTTCATGGTAGAAAGAAAAAGAATCCAAGTAAAATCAAGAAATTCTATGTAAATAGAATCAACCCTACCCCCAAAAAACTAGACTCTAGATTGTCCTCAAGCTAATAAATAGAATCAAAGCATCAAGAGTATACAGAGGGCATTATTATTTTAGTACTTTTTTTTTCTTTTTGAGAGTTGAATATGTTCTTGTTTCATTTTCAGGACAAGATATTTGACTGATTACAAAGTTTTATTAATGCATCCCCAATTATCTTCTCACACTTCAAGAGTTGCATGACCTTCTATCTGTCGGAACCATCTTGGAGGAAGGACTTCTCCTTCATGATTTCCCACTAAAAGCTTCAGTTCCTAATGTTACTTATTCATAAATCTCATTGAAGTTATCTTTCACTCCTACTTCTACTTTTTTGGGTAATCAGGAGAGATGTGTATGGGTGGGCAAAGGATGTAGTGTAACAAATCCTTCTCTGGTCACTTAACCATGAGCACTACTCTAATGAAAAAATTACTGATACATCAATCCTATTGTAATTTCAGGTGGTTTATGTGATACCCTTTGAAAGACAAGGGCTGGTGTTTTTTTCTTCTAGGTACTACTTCTAAGCACAACATATATATGTTATGGAGCACATCTATACACCATATGGGTAAAACCCTTTAGCATCTTACCTACCACATATTTCATTTTTTTATCTATCAATCTTTTTTCTTTCTCATAAGGATTAAGGTTGATGGGATTATAAGGATGTATGGGCCACCAAGCCTCTTTTATCTCAAGTGGGGATTGATCACTATAAGCGGTAGCTTTTTTATTTTCATGATATTATGCACTTTTGAACTTGTACTAGTTGGCTTGAACGATCGATTTGGGAGTGTAAAAAAATAAGTCCTCCATATTTATGAGAACTCCACTATGAATAGAAAGCACTCTTATACGATCTATAGTGTCTTGATATATAGATAGCATAAAGGTATATAAATATTACTTTATTAGATGAATATATTACAAAACCAGTCACTCTGAAAATGATTACATTAAGAAGTAGCTTGGAAACAAAAGTTCTAAATTTGGGAGAGAGAAAAACATCCCAAAAAGTCAGATCAAAATTTTCCATTTGAAAAAGTGTTTCCTATGTCAAGAACTTTCTAGCTAAGATGTGTGCGACTATTAAATTTTCCAAAATTTTGAAAATTAGAGAAAGAAAATGTAAAACAATGTAAATGTAGACGTAAAGATGTTGGACTAGAAGATGAAAGAAAAATATTGTATATGTAGAGTTGGGCTAGAAGGCATATCAAACTCACTTGTTCACACACCTAAACTTATCATGGACTTTATCCCCAAAGTGTCAAAGAGTGAGGTTTAATGTAAAAGGATGAGTTAAAGCTTAACCCGTGGTTGCCCAAGGTGAAGTTAGGATATGGATGGCATATGATCTTTATAGGTGGTTGTACTAACCATTTTGGAAGTTTCCACCTTCCTTTCAGTTGTTTCTAGGATCTGCATGTAAAAGAGTACATTGAAACAATAACGGTTTGAACATGGAGTTTTCTGTGGACTCCTATGATAGAATTTCAGCTTCCCAAAATCTCTAACTTCAATCACAAAATTCACGTTGTATTGTTCAATCAGCTCGATTGTATGCTTTTTGACTTGTTTAACTTTCTATTTGATCACACTAATAGAAGTTCAGTGATACTTAGTTTTTTTAATGCTGAACATGGTGTCAAACCTCTTGAAGATAATGGTGTTGTTTGCCTTGATATCAACAAAAAGCATGGTCCAATGGCCATCATGAAGTATGGGGACAAAGATCATCTTGGGGAAGCTTGACTTGAGATGCTCTATTAGACTTTCTAGGTCTATTGATTCCTTTTTCATGATATTGCCCCCTCCAATTAATAATAGGCCATACATACATAATTGTGCTTGTCAACTAAAAGTAACTAATAAGAAGTCATGATGTGAATAGTCACATAACCTCTAAAAGTGATGATATCATGGAGGTCAGAATTCAAGATTTGGATGTTATCTTTTTCAAAGATAGTAACAATTTGTCCTCCTCTGGCTTCAATTTATCCAAGATGAGGGCCAAATATTCAATATATATCCTATAGCATGTGGTCCCATCAAAAACTTTAAATCTAGGGTTCACCATATGTAAATAGTGGGACCCAATAGGGGATCCACTCAAATCATAAAATGCAAAGAAGTGGACAATTTAACTATTACAAAATCAATATTTGTATTATTAATACATTGTTCCTCCATACATGGGTCGCATTACAGAAGATAAAGGTATGTATACTTTATTCTAGACCAAATGATAAAGGTACATAAACCCAACATGGTATACGGGGAAGTTTTGTGGTCATTCAACCATCCCAATAAGTGATTAGGGTTTGCTAGATCATGGGAACTATATGAGCATCCTCCACTTGGTCTAATTAGGTATTTCTGTGTCCATGTACTCTAAGGGAATTATGTAGGTATCTTATCAACACTATGAATGTAACACCTAGGCCCACCTCCCATGGCTCTAATAGAGTTTCAAGAATGATGATTGGCCCCACAGACAGCCACTAGCCTTAATTGTGCACTTTGTCCTCATCACATGCAAGCCACGATCAACTTCCCGACTGGTCACCCATCCTAGTACTACTCTAAGATGACCACACATAACTATGAATCTTTAGCGATGGGCTCCCTAAAAAGGAGGTGCACCTTGGTGATATGGGTAGTCCAATCATTCTTTTTAAGATCATTTTATCCAAGGCATCAAATCCTCAGACATTACAATCTCCCCAACTTAAACTCTTGACATCCTCGTTAAGATCAAATAAATATCCTCATAATATTACCCAATTTCAGTGCAGACCCAGAATGGCCCATGCACACCCAACTCCTAATCATGGAATACATGTGCAAGGGTAGCTACATCACCATGGACAACCCTTTTTGACTTTCCTAGACCGCACAACTCAAGACTAGCATGTTGCATGACCATGTGGGCCCCCCCTACTGGAGGGGTTATGTCTCGGATACCATTTGTAACACCTAGGCCACTGCACATGGCTCTAATAGAGTTTCAACAATGACGAATGCCCCCACAGACCACCACTAGCCTTAATAGCACACTTTGTCCTCACTCGTAGGCTAGACAGGATCAACTTCCCTACTAGTCACCCATCCTAGTACTACTCCAAGCTGAGCATGCATAACTATTGAGTTCTTTAGTGATGGGCTCCCTAAAATGGAGGTGAACCTTAGTGATATGGGTAGTCCAATCATTCCTTTTAAGATCATTTTATCCAAGGCGTCAAATCCTCAAACATTACAATGAAGGTCTTATAGATGAAACTCCTAAGAGCATTCTCTTAAAACTTAAAACTTTTCCAAACTAACCCTAGGGTATAGTAGAATGGAGATAGGAGGGAAGTAGTATCCTAGAGAAAGGAGTTTTAGGAAAAATTATACTGAAGTAACTCCATGTTGAAGGAACAATATTCCTTACAATAAAGCTCCACAAAAAAACTCTAAATCAAATTTTTGGGTTCGACACTTGTCATCCAATCATACCAGTCCTCAAGGTGTATGTAAATGAGGGATGCTTGAAAATCAACAAAGAAAATGGTTTAAGATAGGAACTAGAGTTAAGTGCATCTAAGAGCATATAAGATATTCCACACCCTATTGTGATTGGTATCAATTCCTATTGAGGATGATATAGGAACTAGTCACTAGGAGAACCAACTTTCACGTAAGGAAAATTTCCATTATTGTATGGAGGTATGCATGATTTGGGTTACGAAAAAAAATGATTCTCATCCACAAAAGTGAATTGGGAATGGTAGTGAAGAAACTAGACATGGACTAAAATACTAATTGTTATTTTATGACTGAGGAAAGGTACATAAACCACATATATGGCCCCCTTAATACCTAATAAAGGTAGATATCGAGACAATAGAGGATAACTTGAAATACTTAGATCAACCAATTACATTGGATATGATACCATATTGTAAAGAGTGCCACCTGAGAGGGGATCCACATAAATGATGTGATTCGAAGTGCCATGTAAATGCAAAGCAACAAAAAATTTAACTATTACAAAATCATTCTCAGTATTATTAATACATTGTTCCTCACCACACAGATGGCATTACATAAGACAATTGTACATTAAATTCATTTGTAGTGCAGTTGTTGAGGGCAATCTATCCATACCAAGCTATCCTCAAATCCAAATTCTTGTAAATGATCTTCGAGAGTCATTGTCCTCTAAGGTACCTATATCAGGATGGAAGGGAACATCACTCAGAAAAGGGGAGAAAAAAGGGTATGTTTCAGAAACACAACTGACTATGTGCATATTGTAATATTTGGGCATTACAAAAGATTGTAAGTAAAAAGGGGTACTCCCAAGAAAACTGGGGGCCATAAACACATAAGTAAGTTGAAAAATTGGTTTATCAAAAGAATGAATAACAAATGAAGGATAAATAAAAATTGTCATTATCAAGTTAGAGAAACAATCTCACAAAAAATAAGATTCTTGCCTTTAGTCACAAATAACAACATAAAAAAAGTGCATGTATATTAAACAAAACTAGAATAAACTAAAGTAGGTCTAGGGAACCACAAACCACTGGTGTAACATACCAAAACCTAGAATCTTACCCTATTCCCTAACTAAGATATTAGAATGATTGGTTCCTTTGATTTTACAAAACAAGGTTGAAGTTCTACCTTCATGCATATAGTTAATACATGTAACATGGTTAGCTCAATGTTAACTCTAATATATGTGGTCTTGAAAATAAATAATACTTTTAGTGGCACACATATATGTCACATATGTTTGCTTTAATAACTAATATTCACATTGTGACACCCCGACATCACACAGACAACGAGATGACATGCAAAAATGTGCGGAACCTCACATTACCGAAAACACGGGTTAATTAAAACCGATTGCGGAAAGCATACATGAGAGAACTTTTGCATCCAGATCCTATAGAAAGACATGTTATATAAACATTCACAAGCCATGTTATAGGTCCACAGCTTATCAGAACCAGCTGTACTGTCAGCACCAGAGTTCAACACCTATTTATACATTCATAACAGCCATGTACGGCCAGCAGTAGGATACACAAAAATTACAATAGCTAGCAACATGAAACATCATCAAACACCTCCAAGGACCCGAGTGTACATGGATGACTCTAGGACTCTACTACAAAACTACAAAACAACAGCATGTCCATCTCTTACCTTCTACTGCTCTTCTTGCTGCTTGGCCGCAACCTCACGACCACCACCACGTCTAGAACGATCACCTAAAAAGGATGTAAATCAGCGGGGTGAGACACACAGTCCCAGCGAGAAACATAACTCCCCACTGAAACTATAAACCCTCAAAAACTTTAAAGCAAATAACAACAAATAACTGATAAAGCGTATAACAACAGCAGCATACTAAGCAAAGCTATTATTACCATCAAGCTTACCAAGATATCCGGGAGGCATATAACCAAGTATTTCTTTATGGAACATGATTGACAAGATAAGCTTTATAAGAACTTATCACAAGATATAAGGATCGTACGCACAACTGCATAGTTCAACTAGATCAACTATATAAGCAAGGCCTCAATCAATGTTTCGTATTTTTCTCTAAGCAAGATATACTTATTCGGCTGGATTACATTTTATTATGCCATGAAGAAGTGATCCTTCCCTACTCAAATCCAACCATTGGTTGCGAAGCCCAATCCGGTGCCATATAAGGTCTAAGGAGATCCGAACTTCATGACCTCACCTTCTCGTGGTCAGTACATGAATCATCCAGCAAGACAGCAGTCTTATGCTTATAGGGCCTCAGCCTCTGGGTCAGCTCCGCAAGCTACCCATATCTTTAGCTCACCTCATCATAGGTGCTAGAGAATACATCTGAGCCATGAACGCATCATGCTCATCATCACATATCATGATCCATGGGTCTGTTCACCAGGCTCCATATGTCCTGAGTCTTCAACCACAGTTGCACTCAAACCCTCCTATTTTAGGCTAGGGGAAACCTCACATATTCAACAATATGCGCTCCAGGTAATCCCGCAGGATAAACCTGTTTCACCATCACCAAATATTGATGGTAATGGATCTATGGCTAGGGAAAACTACATGATATGTTCTTCTATAATTGATTAGTATATTTTAAGCCAATTGTTAAAGCAAAACAAAGTATAAACACAACCTTATAGGATTACATCATTATTTCCATCATCATATTGTCCTGGCACCTCAATCCCTCATAATATCAACCAATGCCTCTCAAGGCATCATAATCATGTATCAACATCCTGGGAACACATCCCTTATATCATCATCAGAGGATAACACCTCCACTAGGCACTCACCCTTATATCAGGTCCTCATACCTATCAACTTGTTGCCATATTACCACATGGTGCTATTCCAGCACATACATCTCATAGCTCTTACCAGGTTATGAATCCACATGAAATACATGCATGGTTAGTATACACATTCATAGAGATAACTGAAGCCATCATGGATTAATAGAATCAAGTATAGAGCAACATCTATGATTATAAGCTTTATCATTCATGGTACTATTATTAATCATGAGAATATATTATGCCTTATACCTATGACCATAGGCATGGGTCACATCATCATGTGAAGCAACTTCATATGCTTCCAAGCTTCCTGGTTCACAACCTATCATTTTAACTCATCATCATATTTGCAGGATTCAAGGTGATTACATCATATCACTTGTGTTATTATTATAAGCCATATACATTCCGAGTTATCAGAACCCTCACCAAAACTCCTACAACCCTCATGATAGGTAGCATTGGGCAGGGTGACTGCCCTCACCCAAGCCTATCGGACAAGGGGGTATAACGCCCAAGGTGCCTCTATGTGCAACTATCTCCATGTCATCAAAGAGTCCTTCATATCGACCAGGGCACCCTATCGCCCAAGGTGCCATATCGTGCACAGACCAACTGGCTAAGCAAGCAGCATCTCTACCAACTCCACTAGGGGTGCGTCGGGAAACACCACCCCATGTCCGACACAGACCAAACGTCCATCTCGGTCAAGCTACTCATATCGGCCACCACTAAGGCACCATCTAGGATTCTCTATACAACCATCATATCGGGCATCCCATGAATACTTCATATTGCCCAACATAAGGAAAGCTATTAGAAATCATATCGGTCAAAGCACATCCAAGACAAGGGTCATCTAAGCCAAGGCATACCGGGCATCAAGCCACCAAGGCTCAACAAATCCTATCGACCAACATCAACACAAGGCAAGGGGGCATCGCACAACCTTACTTCAGAGTGTGTCGTTCAGAGCACAAACTCAAGATGTAATGCCCAAGCTCCATCTCCACTAAGTGTCGACCAAGGGAACCATATCGAGCACCAACCAAACTCCAACTAGGTGTAACGACCAAGGTTACAACCCAAGACAAGAAGGTTATCGGGCAACACTACTCCAAGGCATATCGTGCAAGGCACAACCCAACATGATCATCTTCAACCTCAAGCACAAGGGCTCCAAACCCTAATTGATCAAGAAGATCGGCTCACCTCTCAACAAACAACAGAGAGGGGTTTTTCACAACCTCTATCACAAATTGGGAAACCACAAGGATCCACCTCAACATAGGTCATCATCTATTCAAAAGCTTACCTCTCAAATCCATGGTGAGAGGAGGGTGTCACCCAAACAACTAGAATGTAGACTCACCTCTCAACTAAAACGAGAGAGGGGTATTGCCTACATCACTAAAGTTCAAACTCATTTCTCTAGACCAAGGAGGGAAAAGGGGTATTTCTCAACAAGGAAACCCTAAACCATGGTTCGGACAACTAGGTGTAAAGGCATATAAACCATCAACAACATCATGCTCATAATATCCATAAGATCAAAAACATGTACTAGAGCAAGAAAATATAACTTGTAATGGCCGATCATCAACATATATGAAACATGAAACATAGAGAAGGTAGTATATCTAGGGTTAGAAGTTATGTAACCCACCTTAGGCAAGCTCCTCAAGCTCCAAAGCTCCAAGCTTCTAGCTCCTAGCTCTACACTGACCACTTTCAGCCACCTCAAGAAAAGGAACAAGAACCATAACCACCATGGCCGAAGAGTAGGCAAGATGGAGAAGAAGATGCTAAGGAGAGAGGGAAGATGCTTACCAAAGGACAAGACCCACCTAGGGTTAAACCACCTAGATAGAGGAAGAAGAAGAGATCTCCACCAAGGGGAAAGGATCAGCCACCAAGCTCTCCAAGGAAGGTGTGTCATGCACACAAGGAGGGGAGAGCAACCAAAGAGCTAAAGGGTTCCCAAGGAAGAGAAAGGCAAAGCATATATAGATGAGGGTCAAGGTTAAACCAAGGCAAGGTGTCACCTTACCAAGGGACACTTATCCACACATTTTACCACCTTGCAAAACACATGCACATGCCATGCCACTACTCAACCAAGGTTCGGCCACATGTCCAAGCTAGGGTGACACAACCAAAGCAAGGAGGTCAAACAAGGTCAAAGGATGACACACCACCTCCCATGGCCGACACACCACCATGGGCGATACAAAGCATCCTTGCCCAATACAGGGCTCAACCAAGCAAGGCAAGGCCCAAATAAAGGAAAGCAAGGCCCAAAAGAGCTCAACCAAGCCCAAGACAACTCAAGGCATGAGCCCAAACCTTCCTCTCAACTCTAGAGGAAGAAAAGAGAGAGAAAGACATCTCTTAAGGTAGCAAACTTGCTCTCCAACCCTATCTTAGGTTATTTTGCAAGTAGTACCTCCAGCTCTCAACTAAGCACAGGAAAACCCTAATCATCACTAAACATGATTAGTAAGCAACCAAGCAGGGTAAGCCCAAAATGAAGGTCAGAGTCCTTACAAGCCATAAACCTCTACAAAGGGATTTCATCCCCGAAATCCGGAGAGAAAAGTTGGGGATACTTCCTCCTCATCTGTTCCTCAAGCTCTCACGTGGCTTCCTCCACACCGCGATGATGCCAAAGAACCTTTACAAGAACCAGGTCCTTCCTCTTCAACTTCTCTACTCTAATGTAGAGGATCACTATCGGACCTTCCTCATAGGTCACATCTTCATCAAGCTCAACCTCAACTGGCTGTATCACTGTCCCTGTGTCTGGATGACTTTTCTTCAACATGTTGACATTGAACACCAGATGTAACATGTGCAACTCTGGCGGCAACTCTAACTTGTAAGCTACCTTGCCAACATGTGCTATTACCGGGTATGGCCCCATATACCTGGGTTCCAGTTTGCCTTTCCGGCCAAACCTTAGCATGCCTTTCCATGGTGAGACCTTGAGATACACTTTGTCTCCCACTTGGAACTCTAAAGGTCGTCGGAGATTGTTTGCATAAGACTTTTGTCTATCATGTGCCACTTTCAACTTTTGCTATATCACTCTGATTTTTTCTGTTGTCTTTTGTGTTAACTCAGGAACCAAAAGATGATATTCATCAGACTCATACCAGAATAAAGGGGATCTGCACTTCCTGCCATATAGAGCCTCATAAGGAGCCATGTCAATGCTCCGCTGGTAACTATTATTGTAAGCGAACTCTATCAAACTGAGATGCATGTCCCAACTTCCTAGGGACTGCAAAGCACAACCTCGGAGAAGATCTTCCAAATTTTGAATAGTCCTTTCAGACTGTCCATCCATCTGGGGGTGGAAAGCGGTACTAAACCTCAACTGTGTTCCCAACGCTTTGTGCAACTGTTCCCAGAAATGACTTGTGAATTGAGGACCTCTGTCAGAAACTATCATTGCTGGTACGCCGTGCAAACGCACTATCTCATCTACATACACCTGAGAAAGTTTCTCTTCTGTATATGTTGTCTTTACTGGTATGAAATGAGTAGATTTTGTCAACCTGTCCACTATTACCCAAATAGAATCATGATTCCTAGCTGTCTTTGGTAGACCAACTACGAAATCCATGGTTATATGATCCCATTTCCATTGTGGTATCGGCATGGGTTGCAACATACCTGCCAGCTTCTGATGCTCAGCTTTAACTTGCTGACATACTGCACACTTAGCCACAAACTCAGCTATATCCTTCTTCAAGCCAGACCACCAATACAGGTCCTTCAGATTATGATACATCTTGGTGACTCCTGGATGCATAGCATACATCGACGCGTGTGCTTCCTCAAGCACTAGATTTATTAGATTATCACCATAGGGGTCCACCATTCTACCATGATAGCAAACTAGTCCATCCTCATACTCATGGAACCCATCCCGCTTTTTGCTGCCAAGCTCTAAACTGATCAACTGCACTATATCATTTGCCTGTTGTGCATCTTTGATCTGTTGTCTCAACGTAGGCTTGACTTTCATTTGTGCCAACAGTCCTGCCAACAAGGAACCTTCCAACTGTACATTCATCTATCGCAAGGAGATAAACATATCTCGCCTATGACATACCAAGGAACTCAATCATGCCTTCTTTTTGGAGAGAGAAGAAGACTTTCTGCTAAGCGCATCAGCTACCACATTTGCCTTACCAGGATGATACTCAGTGGTGCAATCATAATCATTGATTAGCTCCATCCAACGATGTTGTCACATATTTAGTGTGACGATTTACTTGCAAAAACAAGATCAACGAATGCAGAAGCGAATCATTAGCAGCAAAATTACTGAAAATTACTAAAAATTAAAACTTTTTTGTAAAGAGATCCACAAACTGTAAAACTCTTTCATAAAGAAACAAGGTAAGTTAATTACATGCTAATTCATCAGTACATCTCTATATTATCTCATCTCAAGAGTTATATTACTGACTGCCCTGTAAAACTATACATGGGCAGTATACAAAAATCTCAAGGCATTAAGCCAAAAATCTCAGATCTATATCAAACCATCTACTAACTCCTAGGACCTGAGAGTACAGAGATGACACATAGGACTCTCTATATACAAGACTTGACAGATAGTGTCTCCATCGGGAGATCACTATTGTCCTGGATGTTGTTGCTGCTGCTGCTTCTCACCCACTGATGGGTTTCTTCTTCCTCGTCGTCTACCTAAAATGTTGAATCCCACGGGGGTGAGACAATTAAAAATTGTCCCAGTGAGAGTTATAAATCTTCGCCAGAAACATTGTTATTGCAAATAATAGAATGATACTGGGCAGTAGGATTATAACTATTCAACAACATGTAATTCATTGAATAAATAAGTAAAGCAGTATTCTTTATGCAATCATTTCAATTATAACTGGATTGAATAGAAAGTCATTTAATCAATAAGGAATATGAAGAACATGTATATTATTTGTCTAACTAGGACTTAATAAACAATGTATCATCAATCATTGTTTCTCGTAGTTCAACCTAAGCAAATATGCTACACGGCTGATTACATTTTTCAAACATACTTATGCCCTGAGGAGATGAGGTATACCGCTCATACTCCAACTGACCATTATGAAATAAAAATTGGTACCATACATAGGTCATCAGAAGAGCCGGATTTCTATGACCTCATCATCCTTAGTTAGTGTGAGGAACAACATGTAGGACATCTTGTGTCTCTGCTAATATAGCTTTCCAGGGTATTCTAGCAACTTCGCTATTAGAGTTACAGTGGCATGTTGTACTCTCTTCGCCATCGAGGGATTTCTTATTTATCTCACATCGATGCGACATTAACATCATCATCGGGAGATTAGTGATACATCATCCCGACATATACATATAATGAAGGATTGAGGGATTTAATGTTTATCTCGCATCAATTCCTCCATTAGGACGTAAGAATATTCGCATCCATAACCCCCACATACTCAAAAGTATGCTCTCCAGGAGTTCCCTTAGGAAAACATGTTTCACCATCATCCAGTTTCTGACGATGATGGATCTATGGTCAGGGCTCTACATGATATCATTTCACTTGATTATTTAAGTACATTACAACATTCTTTTAGCATCAGGCATGTTTTCAAGCATAAACCATTATAACAGATGCCATAAAGAAAGAGTACTATTTTATCAAG
Source organism: Alisma plantago-aquatica (assembly GCA_963693085.1). NCBI lineage: Eukaryota > Viridiplantae > Streptophyta > Magnoliopsida > Alismatales > Alismataceae > Alisma > Alisma plantago-aquatica. The sequence continues at coordinate 519,804,685 of OY856415.1, forward strand.
TTCATTTCACAACTTTAATAGCATTGGGAACTCAATCCCTTATCATCTCATCATCATGATTCAAGAACATGGGTGTTCAAACCCTGAGATCATCAAAAAACTTGTTACCACTTAAACAAGTAACTAAATGCCATCAAGTCATTTGACAGTGTAAACTTAATAATTACAATGCAGGTATTTTTCTTGGCTCATACATCCTGTCAGTCTCTTTTGTTACCTTTTTGCTAGGCAACATAGCATATCATTGCTTAAAAAACTTATAAAGTACTTTCATTAAACAAAGCATCATAGTTCTCACCTGGCTATGTTCAATATCTCATAAAACATGCATGATTAGTACAGATGATAACAGATACATCAATTTCATATCAGCACAATGCAAAACAATGATAACATCACTATTCAAGGGATGCATCACTATGCCCTTATTAGGGTTAAGGTTTCCCTTTTTATTTGAATTAGGGTTAATCATCCCCTAAACTCAATTAGGATTAATGACTTATCCTTTCATTATCCAATCATAGAGATTTATGCTATAAGGCATATCCCAGAATTAGGGTTTCACACTTTCATTTACTTTATTTGGAATTAGGGTTTACTATTCACATTGCATCACCCTTGATTAGGGTTCATATTCAACATACTCTGAATTAGAGTTTACTATTCACATCATATCACATCACCCTAGGTTAGGGTTTACTAATCACATCACATCACCCTAGGTTAGGGTTTACTATTCACCCCAAACAGGAGTGATCATCAAATTATATTGAATTAAGGTTTATCATATCATCATTATGAATTAAGTTCATACCATCATCATGCATTAGGATTTCACCCATTAATGCCCTCAATTAATGTTATGATTCATCAACCATCATAATCAGGGTTTCATGATTTCATTTTCACGGATCATTCCTTAATTAGACATTCATTCATATTGGAAGTCCATTACTTGATTACCATTCATATAAGAAGTCTTTTCTCTCTCATCCCCTATAGGATGATATTAGCTTCAGCCTTGATTAGGCTAAGTCAACTCAACATGAAAGAGAATTGACATCATGAGTTAAGTCATCATCATTGTAATCATTAAGGCTTAATTACTTCATGGGTTTAAATCACTCTATCCCATTAAGATACAAGTACCATGATCACCTTTAATTACATCATGTATTAATTAACTAATCACTTGGTCCTTTAACCACTTTAAGTACCCATGCGGTTTTGGGTAAACATCCACCAAACGATCTTGGCCACTAAGGCCCCAAATGATCTTGACTAACTCAGACCTCAAACGGTCTTGCATACTAAACCTCCAAACGGTCTAAGACCGTTTGGACCTTCATGTGGTCTTGGTCTACCCTTGAGACCGTTTGCTAAAGTAAGAGGTGAAGCCTGTTTGCCAAATTTGACTTTTGAAACTGCATGGACTCCACTTTGAAACCGCATGGACATAATCGGTTTTGAAACCGCATGGACTCCACTTTGAAACCGCATGGGCACAATCGGTTTTGAAACCGCATGGATACAATCGGTTTCGAAATAGCATGGACACAATCAGTTTTGAAATCGTATGAACCCTAAACAGTTTTGGATCGTTTGGTCCCAAATGGTCTTGAGACCATTTGGACTCAAACGGTCTTGAGACCATTTGGTCCAAACCCCCTCAAAACCGCATGGACCAAATATGGTCTCAACAAGTCAAATTGAATTAGGGTTTCCATTGTTGATTCCTTCAATAGTTGTATATATGTATTCAATCATCAATTGGACCTATCACCATCATTCAATTGAGTTAATTAGATCAACCTTCAACGGATTTGACACTCAATTGATCATCAATTAGGGCTTGAATCAATTGGATTAGGGTTTGGAATCGATGATCCTTCAACATAATTCAATGTGAGTCTAATTGATTTGAACCCATTGAACCATCATCCAATTTGGTCATGACCTGACCCCAAACGGTATTGGGATCCTTTGGATGTCCTCCAAACGGTCATGAGACCATTTTCCCAAGTCAATCACTAAAAACCAAATCAACCCATTAGGGTTTGGCTCATAAGATTGATCGCTAGGTCAACAATTGAATGTACTTCAACCTAATACCTTTAGATCTTCAAATGGTCAACCATGCTTAACCCTAGACCTCCAAACGGTCTTGGGTGATCACCAAACGGTCTTGGGACCGTTTGGGTGATCCCCAAATGGTTTTGAAACCGTTTGGGTCACTCAACCCAACTTCAACCTTATTCAATTATCAAATAGCAATTAACCTGATTTAGGGTTTTGATGATTGTTGGACCTTTAATTGGTGAACCACTTGGAGTTAATTGATAATTATTGATAGGTGATTAGCCTACATGATTCTCAATAGACCTCCAGATGGTCAACACTTGGTCAACGCCACCAAACTATCTTGGACCGTTTGCTTCTATGCGGTTTGGATGAAATCGTTTGTAATCAAACGGTTTGAAACCGTTTGCTCCCAAACGGTTTGGGAAACCATTTGAGCACAAAACCAAACCATTTACTAAAGTGATTTTATTTGGATAATCATCAAAGTTAACGTCATCATCTTCTTCCTATGAGCAACCAAGAACTGTTGTTGTTCTTCACGGAAGTTATAGCAATTAACCAAAAGAATGCCAAAGAAGAAAATAGCCAACGATTATTAGAGAGTTGGATACATTAGCAATGCTTAAGGGTTAGAGTTATAAAACCCACCTCTAGATATGATCCAGAGCTCCAAGCTCCGTAGATTTAATGGTGGTTTGAGCTCCAGTAGTTTTCCAAGGTTCGTTCTTCAATCTTTGGATGAACAAGATGGCTAGAAAAGGAAACCAAGTGAAGAAAACCATGAATCTAACCTTGTTTTATGGTTTCCACCATGAATTCAAGGTAGATGATAATCAAAACTTACCAAGCTAGTTTGGTCATACTTCCTATGGTCTAGAGATCTCCCTTGGTCGGCCAAAGCAAGGTGATAAGGAAAGAACTAAGGAAACGATCCTTTTGGTGTTTAGGAAAAAGGATACTTATATATATATATTTATGGATTTTCAAGGAAAATAGAAAAAGAGAGTTATCTTCTTTAATTCCAACTAATTTCCTCCAAAGATTTCTCCATTATTTGTCCACGTATCCACCTTCTAATACCTTGCAAAACTTCTCCATTATCCAAGGTTTAATTGGAAAAGGAACTAAACACCTTAAAAAATTGTATATTAATATCCATCCTTTAAGTGGATATTGCTTTATATATTATTAGTGTGAGTAGCTTCCACTCAACCAAGATATTTTTTGGTTCCCAAGCATGGAACAAGATTGTACAAAATATTTCCAAAACATCCTCCAACTTTTGGTTGAAGGGCTCCATAATTAATATATTTCCCTTTTGCATTAAGTTATATTAAAGAGCCATTTATACTTAAATCTTGATTACTTTAATGTCAAGATTCTTTCTCCTCCAAGATAGTTCAAATGAGGCGCCCCTCTCATTTTATTTGATCTACTTGATTCAAAGAAACATGAGAGACCCTCTAGAGGTGTTATTTTGCATGTTGAACCCTAGGTTTTGGGTAAATTGCACATTACACCAAAACTAGGTTTTAATGCACAAAGATTGCTCTACAACCTATATCTTGGTGTCCAAGCTTGTGGAAACCATACCACTACATCATATTCATTTTATGATGTCTCAACATCAGAGGAACATCTTAACATGTGAAATTTTCGAGTTAACACCTCTGCTTGGGTAATTTGCACTTTAGTCCGAAATTAACAAAACAATGTTTCAACATTATTCAAAAATGTCTGAAATTGAAATATAAGTTCCTCAAAAACCTTAATTACTTTTCAACATATAAGAGAAAGCATCTAATCAACTTTATTAGGCAAAACACCTAGGGTTAGTATATAACCCAGGTCAGGGATGTTACATTCAACTCACTTTGTGAAAAGATATACTTCAAGTTCTTGTGATCCGTAAAGATCTGACACACCTCCCCATAAAGATAGTGTCTCTAAAACTTTAACGCATGGACCACCACTGCCAACTCCAAATCATGTGTCGGATAGTTCTCCTCATGTTTCTTAAGCTGTTGTGAAGTAAAAGAAACTACATGATCCTCCTGCATCAACACGCAACCTAAGCCTTTCTTGGAAGCATCACAGAAAACAACATAACCCTTCCCAGGCTCTGGTAGCACTAGCACTGGAGCACTTGTCAGCTTCTCCTTCAGACTTTGGAAAGCTTTCTGACAACGATCATCCCAGATAAAATGTACATCCTTCCTGGTCAACTTTGTCATCGGCAACGCGATTGCACTGAAGTCCTTGATAAACCTCTGGTAATATCCTGCCAAACCCATAAAACTACAAACTTCTATCAGTGTCTTTGGTTGCTCCCAATCTACAACTGACTTCACCTTCTTAGGGTCCACTCTAACTCCTTCTGTAGATATCACATGACCCAAGAAGTCACCTCCTTCAACCAGAACTTGCATTTGCTGAACTTGGCATACAACTGGTGTTGGCGAAGAAGAGTCAATGCTTGTCGAAGATGTTGTTCATATTCTTGACTGTCCCGACTATAGATCAAGATGTCATCTATGATGACTACAACAAACTGATCTAGAAACAGACGGAACTCCCTATTCATCAGATCCATGAAAGCAGCAGGTTCATTGGTTAGCCCAAACGGCATAACCACAAACTCAAAGTGACCATACCTCTTCTTAAACATTGACTTAGGTATGTCATATGCCTTAATCCTCAACTGATGATATCCAGACCGTAGATCGATCTTTGAGAACACTGTAGCGCCCCACAACTGATCAAACAGATCATGTATCCTCGGCAACGAGTACTTATTCTTGACCGTGACTTTGTTCAACTGCATGTAATCTATACATAACCACATCGACCCGTCCTTCTTCTTAACGAACAACACTAGAGCACCCCAAGGAGACGTGCTCGGTCAGATGAAACCTTTCTCCAACAACTTCTGTAACTGCTTCTTCAACTCTGCCATCTCTGCTGGAGCCATCCTGTATGACGTATGTGCAACTGGTTGTGTTCCTGGTACCAGATTGATCTCAAAATCAATCTCTCGGGGTGGGGGTACACTGGGGAACTCATCAGGAAACACATCTGCAAACTCTCCGACAACTGTCACCTCCTCGAGGCTACGACCTTTCACCTTGGTATCCACGACATGAGCTAAGAATGCTTTACAACCTTGCCGCAACAACTTTTCTGCCACCATTGCTGACACTAGACATGTCGAAAGAATCTTCCTATCTCCTTGGAAGATCCACTTCTCTCCATCGTCATCAAACACTGCCTTCTTGGAACCACAGTCCAACACAACCTTATACTTCTCTAAGGTATCCATCCCAAGGATCACATCAAATCCATGCATATCAAGTGGTATAAGATCCACTTGTATACCATGTCCTGAGAAAGACAGATCACAAGACGGACACTCGACAGAGCCATGTGCTCTTATTTTATGGCGGTAGGGACGATTGCTTCCATTACTGACCAGAAAGAAACCAAATTCTCCTTTAGGTGCTTCAACTGCGGTATAGGTAGAAGGATCCCAAGAGAAAAAAGAAGAAGGGGGCGAAAAGAGTGTGGCGTGAGGAGGAATGGAGAATTTTCTGGATTGATAGCCTTTCTTCCGCCTATGATATCGACTCGGGCAGGTCAGTAAAAGCATTCCCCTTTCAAAGTAACCCGATGGTGGATCAAATCTGAACTTTGACCCTTGTTCCGATCATTCTCCAGGGGGAGGTTCGTTAGCATAATGAATGTCACTTCCTCCCTCACATACTATTTATGCAAACAACCTATTCTTTCAAAGACCCACCGGCACGAAAGAATTCCTTCTCCCTTCTATAGCAGCTTGCATTCGATGCCATATTAACTATCTCATGTCAATTTTTCTTTAATGCCAAATGTATATACTTTCCATTTCTTTTTTGACACTTCGTACTAATCAATCAGGATCAGGATCAGAAACAACAACAATTTCGGTCTTGGCGGTAGAGGTTTCAAAGAAAGAGTGCGAAACCACTTCGTTCGTGCCCTACTAGGAGTGTAGTGAGGGGGTCAAAACCATCAAAGACCATTTTACGAGTGCCTGGTCGAATTGAAAAATGGGAATTTCTCCTAGTGGAAAAATCATTCCAAATCGTTTTGCTCGATTCAGCGAATCAGATTACGAAGTGGCACAGAACAAATTCATGATAGGAAGACTTTCCATAGTATTCTGCCATGTAAGTTGCCTAATGGCTGGCACGGAATGACTTAATCAACTTGGCATTATCTTTCTCTAGTGCACCTCTTACCTAGCATGGGAGGGATGGTGTAAGCCCCATCCTAACATTATATGTTTTCTTGTGAAAGACCAGACCCGCCCGTTCCGCCATAACATAAGTACCTCCCTATTCTGCTGAGTAGGATTCAAAAATGGGTTTGAGTCAATGATTGGAAAACTTCCTTTTCTCGATCTTGATTCGCGTAGAAAGGTCAGGAACTACAATCCTAATTGAACTGAACCGGAAAGGCCCGAATTCACACCGGTGTCATAGAATTAGTTAGCTTATCACCTGAGGTTCACTCGCTACCGCTTTGCTCTTGCTTCCTCCCTTTCCTGCCTTCTCCGGAAGTTTTGAGGCCTTTGTCTTTGAGGCCTCTTCTCGAAGTATCGAAGAACCATCGAGAGGGGTTTCTCACAACATGCTATCTTTCTTACAACTAATAGGTAAAGGACAGCTATCAATCAGACTATGTGCGATAAAAGAGTGTGTAGCACCGGGGTCAACCAAAATAGATATAAAGCAAGAAGAAGACAAATCAGAATGAAATAACTCCATCGGACCTGTCACCACTTGCGGGTTGACTATCGCCTCCGGCTGACTCATAACATAGAATTGAGCTGTTGCTTTTCCATGTCCTATGCTCCCTTGAGTAGACAATCCTGCTTGCGACGCTTGACCGCGTCCTCGCCCTCTGCTACCACTGGGCTGCGGTCTGTCTGACCCTTGTCGATTCTGTCTCAGCTGTTGTATTACTTCAACATCTCTCTTTGGGCAATTTTACCTCAAGTAACCAGTCTGTCCATAGTGATAACATGACCTGCCTTCTATCTGTGGCCTAGATGGCCCTATCACTGCCATAGAAGCGGTACAATGTGCCTTTAATGACGAAGAAACATAACCTCTTCCCTTACTCAGAGACCACTGAGATGGTGTATGAGAATTCTGCATTATAGAAGGTGCTGAAAACCTTAGCTTCTTGAAGACACCAAACCTCTGTCTATGGAACTGAGCAGGCCTTTTCCTGGTCATGGACTCCCTTTTCTCCTTGACAGATCATTCAATCCTACGGACAGACTCCACAAACGTGGAAAACCACTCCTGATTCTCTGAAGCAGCAGCAAGTGTCGACAACTCAACACTCAAACCTTTCTCAAACCGCCTGATCCGCTCATCATCTGTTTTCTCCATGTGAGGATAAAACCTCAACAAGTCCATGAACTTGGCTTCATACTAGGTGATGCTCATCAATCCTTGGTGTAGATGCTCAAACTGGTTGATCTTCTCGTCTAGATACGTCTTCAAAAAGCATCTGCTGACGAACTCTCACTGAAAAACCTCCCAACCGATCTCCTCACCGGGTCGCTTCTCCTCCTCTATGGCCCACCAGTGGCCAACACTACCTTTCAGAAGGTATACAATGTGCTTGACTTTGTCTGCTTTAGGGATGTCGAGGATTCAGAAGGCCTTCTCGAGACCTATCATCCACATATCAACATCCCCTGGATCAGCCGTTCCAGCATAATATGAAGCTCCGACTCGGAAAAGCTACTCAAAGGTCTTCCCAATACCCGATGCTTCACCATGGGGAGCTTGTGCTCTTGGCAGAGGCACTGGCACTCTTTCCACCATGTGATTCATCGTAGCCATCAACTGCCCCATAAGCTGCTGGTAGGCAGGATTTTCGAGAATGGTTGGGTCAAGTTGGGGGACCACAGGCACCCGATCTTCATGTGCTTGCCCTCCTGCTCCATCAACTCATACATCATCACTTCTCTCGGCAGCATGTTCTTCATGGTTTCCAGACATCTTTAAGCTTTATCTTCCACTGAGGGTAGAAGTTTATTGTAAGAAAATCTGGATAACTCACAAGAACGGACGAAAACCTAGTCCTAGATCCCTGTAGACTCAGCAAAACCTTGAGCTCTGATACCAAACCAACTGTGACACCCCACCATCACACAGACAACAAGATGACACGCAAAAAGGTGTGGAACCTCACATTACCAAAAACATGGGTTAATTAAAACTGATTGCGGAAAGCATACATGAGAGAACCTTTGCATCCAGATCCTACAGAAAGGCATGTTATATAAACATTCACAAGCCATGTTATAGGTCCAAAACTTATCGGAACTAGCTGTACTATCAGCACCAGAGTTCAACACATGTTTCAACACCTATTTATACATTCATAACGGCCACGTACGTCCAACAACATGATATACAAAAATTACAATAGCCAACATCGTGAAACGTCGTCAAAAACCTCCAAGGACCCGAGTGTACAAGGATGACTCTAGGACTCTACTATAAAACCACAAAATAGTAGCATATCCATCTCTTTCCTTCTACTGCTCTTCTTGCTGCTCGGCCACAACCTCACGACCACCACCACGTCTAGAACAATCACCTAAAAAGGGTGTAAACTAGAGGGGTGCGACACACAGTCCCAGCGAGAAACATAACTCCCCGCCGAAACTATAAAACCTCAAAAAGGTTAAAGTAGATAACAACATATAACTAATAAAGCGTATAACAAGAGCAGCATACTGAGCAAAGCTATAATTACCATCAAGATTAACAAGATATCTGGGAGGCATATAACCAAGTATTTCTTTATGGAACATGATTGACAAGATAAGCGTTATAAGAACTTATCACAAGATATAAGGATCGTACGTACAACTGCATAGTTCAACTAGATCAGCTATATAAGCAAGGCCTCAATCAATGTTCCATATTTTTCTCTAAGCAAGATATACTTATTTGGTTGGATTACATTTTATTATGCCCTGAGGAAGTGAGCCTTCCCTACTCAAATCCAACCATTGGTTGTGAAGCCCAATCTAGTTCCATACAAGGTCTAAGGAGATCCGGACTCCATGACCTCACCTTCTCATGGTCAATACATGAATCATCAAGCAAGACAACAATCTTATGCTTATAGGGCCTCAGCCTCTGGGTCAGCTCCGTAAGCTACCCATATCTTTAGCTCACCTCATCATAGGTGCTAGAGAATACATACGAGCCATGAACGCATCATGCTCATCATCACATATCCTGAGCTATGGGTATGTTCACCAGGCTCCATATGTCCCGAGTCTGCAACCACAGTTCCACTCAAACCCTCCTATTTTAGGCTAGGGGAAACCTCGCATATTCAACAATATGCGCTCCAGGTAATCCCGCAGGATAAACCTATTTCACCATCACCAAATACTGACGGTAATGGATCTATGGCCAGGGCAAACTACATGATATGTTCTTCTATAATTGATTTGTATATTTTAAGCCAATTGTTGAGGCAAAACAATGTATAAGCATAGCCTTATAGTATTACATCATTATTGCCATCATCATACTGTCCTTGGACCTCAATCCCTCATAATATCAACCACTGCCTCTCAAGGCATCATAATCATGTATCAGCATCCTAGGAACACATCCCTTATATCATCATCAGAGGATAACACCTCCACTAGGCACTCAACCTTATATCAGGTACTCAGACCTATCAACTTGTTGCCATATTACCACATGGTGATATTCCAACACATACATCTCATAGCTCTTACTAGGCTATGAATCCACATGAAATATCTGCATGGTTAGTATACACATTCATAGAGATAACTGAAGCCATCATGGATTAATAGAATGATCATGCTATCAAGTATAGAGAAACATCTATGATTATAAGCTTTATCATTCATGGTATTATTATTAATCATGAGCATATATTATGCCTTATACATGTTACCATAGACATGGGTCACATCATCATGTGAAGCAACTTCATATGCTTCCAAGCTTCCTGGTTCACAACCTATCATTTTAACTCATCATCATATTTGCAAGATTCAAGGTGATTACATCATATCACTTGTGTTATTATTATAAGCCATATACATTCTGAGTTATTAGAACCCTCACCAAAGCTCCTGCAACCCTCACGATAGGTAACACTGGGCAGGGTCACTACCCTCACCCAAGCCTATCAGCCAAGGGGGTATAACACCCAAGGCGCCTCTATGTGCAACCATCTTGATGTCATCCAAGAGTCCTTCATATCGACCAGGGCACCCTATCGCCCAAGGTGCCATATCATGCACGAACCAGCTGGCTAAGCAAGCAACATCTCTACCAACTCCACTAGGGGTGCGTCAGGCAACACCACCCCATGTTCGGCATAGACCTAACGTCCATGTAGGTCCAGCTACCCATATCGGCCACCAGTAAGGCACCATCTAGGATTCTCTATAGAACCATCATATTGGGAATCACAAGAATACTTCATATTGCCCAACACAAGGAAAGATATTAGACATCACATCGGTAAAAGCACATCCAAGACAAGGGTCGTCTCAGCCAAGGCATACTGGGCATCAAGCCACCAAGGCTCAATAAAGAAAGGCAAGGGGGGGAGGCATCACACAACCTTACTTCAGAGTGTGTCGTTCAGAGCACAGACTCAAGATGTAACGCCCAAGCTCCATCTCCACTAAGTGTCGACCAAGGGAACCATATCGAGCACCAACCAAACCCCAACTAGGTGTAACGACCAAGGTTACAAACCAAGACAAGAAGGTTATCAGGCAGCACTACTCCAAGGCATATCGTGCAAGGCACAACCCAACATGATCATCTTCAACCTCAAGCACAAGGGCTCCAAACCCTAATTGATCAAGAAGACCGGCTCACCTCTCAACAACCAAGATAGAGGGGTTTTGCACAACCTCTATCACAAATTGGGCAACCACAAGGATCCACCTCAACATAGGTCATCATCTATTCAAAAGCTCACCTCTCAAATCCATGGTGAGAGGAGGGTGTCGCCCAAACAACTAGAATGTAGACTCACCTCTCAACTAAAACGAGAGAGGGGTATTTCCTACATCACTAGAGTTCAAACTCACTTCTCTAGACCAAGAAGGGAAAAGGGGTATTGCTCAACAAGGAAACCTTAAACCATGGTTCGGCCAACTAGGTGTAAAGGCATATAAACCATCAACAACATCATTCTCATGATATCCATAAGATCAACAACATGTAATAGAGCAAGAAAATATAACATGTAATGGCCGATCATCAACATATATGAAACATGCAACATAGAGAAGGTAGTATAGCTAGGGTTAGAAGTTATGTAACCCGCCTTAGGCAAGCTCCTCAAGCTCCAAAGCTCCAAGCTTCTAGCTCCTAGCTCCACGCTCACCACTTTCGTCCACCTCAAGAAAAGGAACAAGAACCATAACCACCATGGCCGAAGAGTAGGAAAGATGGAGAAGAAGATGCTAAGGAGATCGGGAAGATGCTTACCAAAGGACAAGACCCACCTAGGGTTCGTCCACCTAGATAGAGGAAGAAGAAGATATCTCCACCAAGGGGAAAGGATCGACCACCAAGCTCTCCAAGGAAGGTGTGTCATGCACACAAGGAGGGGAGAGCAACACAAGAGCTAAAGGGTTCCCAAGGAAGAGAAAGGCAAGGCATATATAAATGAGGGTCAAGGTTAAACCAAGGCAAGGTGTCACCTTACCAAGGGACACTTGTCCACACATTTTACCACCTTGCAAAACACATGCGCATGCCATGCCACCACTCAACCAAGGTTCGGCCACATGTCCAAGCTAGGGTGACACAACCAAAGCAAGGAGGTCAAACAAGGTCAAAGGCCGACACACCACCTCCCATGGCCGACACACCACCATGAGCGATACAAAGCATCCTTGCCCGATATAGGGCTCAACCAAGCAAGGCAAGGCCCAAACAAGGGAAAGCAAGGCCCAAAATAGCTCAACCACGCCCAAGACAACTCAAGTCACGATCCCAAACCTTCCTCTCAACTCTAGAGGAAGCAAAGAGAGAGAAAGACATCTCTCAAGGTGGCAAACTTGCTCTCCAACACTATCTTAGGTTATTTTGCAAGTAGCACCTCCAACTCTCAACTAAGCACAGGCAAACCCTAATCATCACTAAAGATGACTAGCAAGCAACCAAGCACAAGGTTTAGGCAAAATAAACAGGGTAAGCCCAAAATGAAGGTCAGGGTCCTCACATACATAGTGTCTAAGATATGTCTAATATGTGGCACAATGTGTATAACACACAAATTGGAATAACAATGCAAATTTCCATGTCCATAGATATGATAATGTTCCATTAAATACTTAAATATTGAATTAAAAGACTTAATAGTTCAAATAAGTAAAATGACCAAATTCATGAATAATAATATGAAGTACTATTTTAGTAGTAATGTGAAGTTAATAGGACTCAATTTAGTGAGAGATGATGATAATGATGTAATATTATCATATATATAACATGTAATGGGAAAAACCCTAATTGTACCATCACTCCTAAATGGAAAATTCAAAACCTAAATATAATGCAAAAGTCATATTTCTAGGGTCCCAATTACCTTGGATGCCAAGTTTGAGCTTAATTGGATAACACTACCTATTAGGAGAGAAAATACTAATAATTATCCCTTCCTAATATGTATCTGCCTATAGTTTTGGCTTTAATTCACGATTTTCATGTCACAAGCTTTTTTGTGGCCTATATTTAATTTTCTATTTTGGACTAATGTGTCACGCATATTCTAGGTGGTGTGATCCTAATTGGATGGGGTCCTTTTATCTTCAACCTCTGCATGATAAAGCTAGTAAGACGGTTTTTATGAAATATTAGTGCAATTCTTTTCCTCAAACTTTCTCTCTCATCTTTCCATATTTATCTTTGATATTTTCTATTATGGATTTGTTGCAGGTTTCATCATAGTATGACCCTAAACTATATAGGGTTGGGTTAATTATTTCTCTCTATTGCTCTTTGACTTTCATTCTTTCCCTATTTCCTTCTCCTGCTAGGAACCAACTCACCTCAAACCTTCTCTTCTTTATATAGTGGCACCACAACCTTTATGAAACCACTTGTGTCTCCTGTAATTGATTTTCATACTTCTATCATGTTTCCCATGTCTGTATTCTCCTTGGTGCCTTCCTAAGTTCCTCATCGACCCTCTCCCCTTGAGATGACTATGTGACCTTGCAATTCTTTCCAATGGATCCCAAAGGAGCTTTCTTAAGTATCAATTGTTTCCATGATGGTTTGTTTTGTTTCCCCAAATTTTTGTGGTACCTACTTACCGTAGACAAATATCAAGTTTTTTTTGCATCATTCTACCAATTTCTTCACTCGATGCTTCTTCATGTGTTTCAGGGATGATTGTAGTGCTTTACACTTGATCTATCTTTGTTTGGATCTCACACATGTGACTAAGGTTTCTCTATTTTTCCATGTTTCTCACACCTTTATGATGTGTTCTTCTTCTTGTCATGTCTTGGTTGGGATGCCTTTCTCCTACTCTGTTGGCCTCTTTACCTTAGAAATAGCTCATCGAGTTCGGGATGACCCCACAAACTCATCTAAGGTGACTCCAAGAGACGGGGATAAGAAGAGCCCAATCATGCATCGCTGGCCAGAGCTTCAAAATCAGTCATGACACAGAAGAGAGGATGTGCCACACCTTGACTCCACACAGTGAGATAACTCAAAAAGCCAAAAAATGTGATTAGCATGTAACAAACACATTACTACAAGACATGGAAACTTAAAACTGATCTCAGAAAACTACAAAATGTGAAATCATATTACATTAGAGTCCATAAAATATATCATATCCCATATCAGGTCAGGTATGTACAATTTATAGGGGCTAACTACCACACACCTATTACAAAAGAGAATATGCTCACATGTACAATCCATATATACAACCAAGGCATACTGCCAAAACACATATTGAGATACATATCATCTACAAACACAACCTCTGGGATCTGAGAGTATTGGGATGACACATAGGACTCTACTACACAACACACCAACTTATCCAACCTTTTGCATTCACTGATCTCCCAGCTTCTCTTCCTCAATAGTAGGATCTCTACCACATTGTGCATGACCACATAAGAAGATGTGGAGAACCACAATGGTGAGACCCAAGTTCCAGTGAGAGATATAACTATCATCCAACAACCATTGAAACACATATTATAACTAAACATGATATAACATTATGAAACAAGATGGGCAGATTCATCTAAAGGAATATCTAAAACTGGTTACAGATCTAAGAAGGTTAAGTAGCTACAACATATAAGTAGCACATTTTATGTATTTAGAATGAATAAAAAAGAGCATGTATAACATTTGATTTCTCTTACCACACTATAGTACAACTTATAAATATAAGAAACAAGAAAAAAGTAGACATACAATCCAAAACAAATTTATCCCTAAGCAAATATACTACATGGTTGTATTACGTCTTTTATTAAGCCCTGGGGAATTTGAGTCGTACCACCCAAATTCCAACTAACCACCGCATGGTTGCAATCATTTCCATACAAAATCAAGGAAGAGTTGGACTCCAAGATCTTGTTTGGCACTACTAAATCAGTACAAGTCTGGAACACAATGACATATCAGTCAAACTGCCAACAAAGACATATAGTCAAGCTAAAAACACCTAGCTCACCTTAGTATAGGTCACAACGCTAGAAACCAAGGTATATAAACCCAATCACTCAGGTACAACTATAGTTGTCCTCTAATCCCATCTCTCACATACATAATCAGTGAGACACAACCATAGCCATTCTCAAACAATTGAGGCCAAGATGACAAGGATGCAAAGTTGCTTGCACTTGGCATACTCAACAGTATGCGCTCCAAGTTTTCCTTAGGAAGACTCATTTCACCATCTAGCAAGTTATGACACTGGGATGGATCTATGGCACAAGGCACTACATGATTAGGGTTTCACTCGGTAAGTTAAGACTATTGGATATCTTTTATACTACAACAACCAAGTTACAAGGAAACCTTAAAAATATACTACAAGATAAGGTAGAGTACTAATTCAAAAGGTATAAAACATTCAAAGTATAAACTTTTCACATCACAATATGGCATTGTTCATTGCCATTCATAAATCCATCACCGCTGCCACATCATTATGGGACTCCAATGCCTTATCACATCACTAGATGTTATCACCTCTCTTTAAAGCACAAGGCCATTTCCAAGGTCATAATACCATTCACAATATATCCTCTAATAACATCATTATCTTTCCAGGCCATAACAAGGCTCATTAACATCACCAACCATGCATTATACATAAAATCACCATATTGCAATTGAAGGCCGTGTTTCTCCATGTATATAAAATCAAAGCTACAAGAGTTTAAAAGATAGAGGATACTCTATCATCATGCTACTGGATCAAAAGAGATAAGTACTTTATTATATGTTTTGCAATTAAAATTAGGGTTTCACATAGTTAACCAAATTAGGGTTTCAAAGCCATAAGCATTAACTCTAATTATCACTACTTCCTACAATCTTGGTGGTACATTAGGTCAATGTCATTATTAACAGCCACACAAATATCACTCAAGATACATAGCATGACCGCTAAAAACTAGGGCAGGCGATCGCTAAAAATTAGACTAACATGGTTTCATCAACCACTGAAGGTCATGTACAAGATTGACCGATACAAACAAAAATCATGACAGCTAAAACTTAGGGTTGATGGTTGCTGAAATCCTAGAGATTCACCGCTTCATATACCGCTGAAAATAGACATCTTAGCACCCAAATATGAGAAGATCCAACAACCAAACAACAACAAATTCAATGACCAAAAAGAGGTAAACGCATCGACCAATTGGAGAAACATGGAGACCACACATCCTGTAGGAACCTTGTCAATCTCATGATGAGAGATATGGATGCATAAACCACAAGATCAAGGATTAAGAATTACCATGAAAACAAAAATCACCCAAGGCAAAGCACAACAAGAAGGTCATCGCCAAAGCTCTAAATTTGATTATCACAAGGATAAAGAAAACCAAACAATGAAGCAAGAGAGGAAACCAATGTCTCTACTATCATGCATGTACCCTCAAATATCCATCCATAAGTAAGAGAGAAAAAACCATAATTATGAGAAGGAAAAACCAAGGCTAAACATATGCTAGAAAGTATCACCACTTCCACCATCAAATAAGAGTTCGGCCGCATGAATTAGGGTTTAGCAGGGAAGATTATCTACCCAAGTTCACTATGAGAAGTAAACCCTAGATCATAGATATTATCACCAAGGTACAAAAAACCATGATTTAGAGATATATTATCAACATGCAAAATTATGTGCTACAATAATCTAGGTGAAAGCTATATAACTCGCCTAGTGAAGAAGAAGCCACTCCAACAACAAGATGCTCTAAGAGAGAGAGAGAATTCTAAGATTGATCAAAACCCCACAGACAAACTAGCATCACCTAAAAGAGAGAAGTAAAACCATGGGATGAAGAACAAGAAAGAGGAGCCAAAACCCTAGGTTGAAAAATATAAGAAGGAAGCTCTTGTACTCATCTCAAGCACCACCATGGAAAACCATGGATTCGACCCAAGAAGAGAGAAGAACTTCAAACCCAAACTTAGGAACTACCATGGAGCACGATGGTTAGGCAAATAAGAGTAGGAAGAGGGGTAGGGTTGCAAGTAGCAAAGATCAAGCGAGAGAGATCACTTACCAAGGTCAAGGAACACCAAAGGATCACCAACGAGAGTTACTTCAACCCTAGATCACCACATGCAAGGGTTCTTCCACCTTGCTCGAAGGTTGAGCACCTTCTCCACCACCAAGAACATAAGGGATGAGCTCCAAGGATGAGAGATATCAAGAGAGTGCAGAAGAAATCACTTACATGCAAATGAAGAGGTATACAAATACAAGAGTAGAGAGATAGAAGGAAGGTTAGGTGTCCAACTAAACATGCCACTTGTCCCTCAAAACTCATCCTTGCAAGCACTAAGAACATGCATGGAACTAGGGTTGTGAAAATCGTGGAAGTTCAGAAACCTCATGTAAAGAGGCGAGATCACCCCTTTACTAAAATTTAAAGGAAATACAAACATCCACAATTTTTAACAAAATTTAGACTTTGAGAATGATTGCATGATATTCCAAGTAAATAAGCATGATTCCAGATACATAATAAAATGCCAATAGCAGCGGAAAGAAATAAATAATAAGCCTTCTAATGGCTTCATTGTTTATTACATGATTGCTTTCTAAAAGAAAAGATAAGATAGATAAGAGGATCTAGCTATAGCAACCTAGCCATCCTTCTTGTCAAGCTAACGATCAACAGCAAAGGGAACCTTTCTTCAAGCCCTTCCTTCACCTTGCTCAGCTCCAACACCTGGGTGGTTGGGAAGACACCCAGCAAGAGGGAAAAACAAAGAAAGTATGTGTTACAAGATTATTCTAACAATGTCAAGGAAAGTTGTAACAAGTAAATTAGGCTATATGTTTGGTGTAAAAAGAGATAACAAAGAGTATGAGGTTTTTATAAGGAAACTTGCCATTAACAAAATAAATAAAGGTTTTAGCATGTCAATTAATATGTCTACCTAACTAAGTAGGGTTGAGGCACCTACCGGACCTCTAACCTTAGGTGAGGGAAGAATAAAAACATTTCCAATCACCTACAATTTTTAATGGGGAGAATTATAAACATTCCCCTAGGTCGATTTTATACATGCCCTCTATGGGTGGTTGTACATAAGTACCACTACTTAAACATTAAATAGAACATTTAATTTCATGCTAACAAAAGATTTATGGAAAGGATAAGCAAAAGAATATATAACATGGCAGTGGGGTATGAATACCCAAACAAGAGAATACTACATCTACTTTTGAGGCAAATAAGGAATTCAGGTTTCAAGATTCAAGGGTTTAGATCAAGTTAAACCTCATAAGGTAATATAGGTAATGGATTAATGATTTCCCAACTGATAGGTAGATGCACAATCAAAACACATACCTTAGCCTCAGGTGTTCTAGAATTCCCCTTTTCAACTCTTCACACGAATTATAAAACCAATTTCCCTAATACATCATTATATTCATAAATTAGAATTACACATATTCATTTAAAAGGTTGAAAACCCTAATTCACTAACTTTTTGCTCAAACTCTCGATTCAGACTTCAAAAACCTCATAACCATCTTAGTTAGGTTTTCCTGATCAAAATAACATATAATATTGTATATTTTGGAAATATGGATTCTTAGGGTTAATTTTAGTGATTTTAAGATAATTAAATCGACTTTAAAAACACATTTTCGCAAACCTCAAAACCAGATCTCAAAAATATTTTTATTAAATAGATCTCGTTTTCCTGATTTCAAAACACTATTTATTTTTAATTTTTGACCAACAGATTAATTTATAAAAAATAATTTGCCTCGACCAATCTTAGCCTGCCACGTAGGCAAGGCTGGATGGCCGAGCGGTGGCGAGCGCTCGGCAGCGGTGACCCGCGCCTCGCGGTCGCTCGCGACCGACCGAGAGGTGAGGTCAGGCGGACGAACAGAAAGACGAAATCACCCTCGCGCGTAAAATAGACAAAGCAAGCGAACGAGGGGCAAAACTGGAAAATCGGGGTCATCTTCTTCCCCTTGCCCACGCGACACGAGCAGCGAGCAGCTTGCTCGGCTCGTTTGGGCAAAATCGCAATACGCGACCAAACTCGACGATCAGGTACTCGAAAGAAAGAGGAGAGAACGACGAATCTAATGGTACCTTCAATTTGAAACGAGGTCGACAGAGAAGAGCACGAGAGGCGCCACAAGCCAGGGGTCTTCGGCAGCCTGTTGGGGGTCGATTCGTCCACAAAACTCCAAATTAAGAACACGAACGAGTTGCTAAGGTGATGGCGGTCGCTGGGGTTGCATTATTTATAGGCAAGGAACCCTAAACTAGGATGTAGGTAGGAGCAACATAAGGAGGTCGGCGGCCGAGTTAGGCGTTTCTCGAAAACGCGTGTAATCCCAAACTTTTTGGGATAATTCGGTATGGAAACTCGCAAGGAGTCCAACGAAACTGATTTGAGCGAAAATCATCGAGTAAAACTCGAGATATGTCGATTTTAAAAAAATGAAAACAAGGACCTATTTCCTTGTCCGGCTAGAGGTGGAAGACGATCGCGGATCGTCCAATCGATGGACCCGAGTCCATCAATGACTCTGAGCCGTCCGATCTCGCATCAGATTAGGAAAACTACCCTCAGCAAAAGTCGATTAAATCTATTAAATTTTAAATGTTTTTCTCTCTCTTCGTTTGGAGGCTCAAACGTCGTCCAAAAATTATCAAATTTTATATCCTGACTTATTTTGACGCGTAGAATCCAAATATGGAGTTAGTTTTGCATTTTGAGAAAGTTTGATAGGTGAAATAATTAATATATCATTTTCTCTTTCCTCCTTCAAAAGAGGTGATAACATTATCTAAAATTAGTGTAACTTCACCCATAAGTCTCCTTAAAGGTTTGGAACACGATTTTGCAATTATCTTCACAAGTTGAAATTATCTTTATATTTATTAAATAAATAGAACATTCTACACACTTTCTCTCTCTCCTATTTTACTCATTATTCATATATTATCCAAATTAGTTGCAAATTTGCACAGAGGCTTATTTTTATGTTTAGAATACGAATTTGGAGTTATTTTCCTGATGTGAGGACATTAAGTATTTTATTTCTCTTTATTGGCATATTTCCTATATTCTTTTGATAATGTTATTAATATTTATATTTATGTTCCATTTTAAATGATACTTGGCCCTTAAGTTACTTTTTTCTCAAGGAAACGAATTTAATTATCAAATTATCATGATGGTTACAGATTATAATATTTGTTGCAAAAATCTTTCTAATTATCTTCTTTACCCATAAATTCTCATATTACCTTTAATTATTACATTTATCTTCTCCCTTATATAAAATTTGGATTTTCTTCTTATCTCTCTTATTCTAGGGAATACTAGAAAGTTCTACGACGAATTATTTTATTCTCTTTATTACTAAATGTGAAATTGCATTTTAGACCCATTATCTAATTCTAACCGAGGTATTTGTGCATGCAACATTTATCCAATAACCATCTTAATTTCTTTTAAATCAAAACCAAGGACAAATGGAACGAAAATGAAGGACAAAACTTATAGAAAAGAGTACAAAGAGGTTCATAGGAGATTTTAGTATGTTATAACACTCCTCCCCTTAAAAACGATTTCGTCCCTGAAATCTCATACAAAGAGGGAATGGTGAGTACGTAACATCTCATCTCTCAACTCCCAAGTTGTTTCTTCTAAACCATGGTATCTCCACAACACCTTCACTAACTCTATCTCCTTACTCTTCAGCTACTTTACTCGGGAGTCAAGGATCTTCACAGGTAGTTCTTCATAAGTCAGATTCTCATTAATCTCCACAGGTTCAATGGTGAGCACATGAGACGGATCCTTAACGTACTTCCTCAACACAGAAACATGAAACACATTGTGAATCTGATCATAAGCAGGAGGCAAAGCTAGACGATATGCACAATCCCCCACTTTATCTAAGATCTCAAATGGTCCAACATAGCGAGGACTCAACTTGCCTTTTACTTTAGATCTTGCAATAGAACGTATAGGCTTGATCTTTAGAAAAGCATAGTCTCCCACTAAGAAGATTACATCAGACCTCTTTTTATCAGCATACATCTTCTGTCTATCTTGAGCAGCTTTCATCCGTTTCTTTATCAACTGTACCTTCTCAAGCATCATCTGCATGTCATTAGTCTTCACTAGGGAACGTTCACCCACATCATCCCAGTGCAAAGGTGAACGACAAGGTCTACCATAGAGAGCTTCAAAAGGTGGCATACCAATACTGGCTTGGTAGCTATTGTTGTAAGCGAACTCTGCTAATGGTAGATATCGATCCCAGGCACCACCCCAATCCATCACACAAGCATGTAACAAGTCCTCCAGAATCTGAACTGTTCTCTCGGACTGACCATCAGTTTTCGGGTGGTAAGCAGTGCTGAAACGCAAATCAGTACCCATCTCTTCCTGAATCTGACCCCACAAGCGAGAAGTGAATTTCGGGTCTCGATCAGAAACTATCACAGCAGGGACACCATGCAGACAAACAAACCACTCCACATAAAACTGAGCCATCTCAGCAACTTTATACGTGGTTTTGAAAGGCAAGAAATGAGCAGATTTTGTAAGCCGATCAATCACCACCCAGACAGCATCATAACCTTTCTTTGACTTAGGGAAACTGGTAACAAAGTCCATTGTGATCTTCTCCCACTTCCATTCTGGAATCTCAAGAGGATGAAGAAGACCACCGGGTCACTGATGTTCAATCTTGACTTACTGACATGTCAAGCACTTTGCTACAAACAGAGCTATATCATTCTTCAAGTTCTTCCACCAGAAGCTTCGCTATAAGTCCTTGTACATCTTGGTTGTGCCAGGGTGAATAGTGTACTTGGAACCATGATCTTCACTCAGAACCTTCTTTCTCAGATCACCAACATTGGGTATCCACAACCTTTGTCTGAAGCGGATAGCACCATCCACTCCGACAGAGAAGTCAGATTGCGGTTTCTCAGATAAAGCTTTCAACTCTTCAAGCTCGGAACTCTCCAACTGTGCAGACACGACTTCTGAGATCCAGGTTGGTGTAACGGTCAAACTGGCCATATGAACACACAACTTATCTTCATCCACTGAATCGATAGGCTGAGGTCTCCAACTGGCCACAAGTTCAAGGTTTTCCCACACAGAACATCTCAGAGCAGCACAAACAACATCCTTTTTGCGACTTAAAGCATCAGCTACGACATTGGCTTTACCAGGATGATAGGTGATGGTGAAGTTGTAATCTTTAAGATATTCCATCCACCTACGTTGTCGCAAGTTCAGATCCTTCTGAGTCAACAGGTATCTCAAACTCTTGGGATCAGAGAAGACTTCAAACTTTTCTCCATAGAGGTAGTGTCGGCAGATCTTCAAAGCATGAACTATGGAAGCAAGCTCCAAATCATGTGTAGGCCAATTAGCTTCATTAGGTTTCAACTGTCGAGAAGCATAGG
Source organism: Alisma plantago-aquatica (assembly GCA_963693085.1). Classification (NCBI taxonomy): domain Eukaryota; kingdom Viridiplantae; phylum Streptophyta; class Magnoliopsida; order Alismatales; family Alismataceae; genus Alisma; species Alisma plantago-aquatica. The sequence goes on from OY856415.1 coordinate 519,827,048, forward strand.
CGATCACCTTTCCGTCTTGCATCAGAACACACCCTAAGCCTTGTCGGGATGCGTCGGTGTAGATGACATAGGGTATACCCTCAACAGGCAAAGCAAGCACGGGAGCAGAAGTCAGACTCATCTTCAACTTCTGAAAATTGTCCTCACATTCAGGGGTCCATGAGAACTTGATCTCCTTCCGAGTCAGCTTGGTTAAAGGTAAGGCCAACTCAGAAAACCCTTTGATAAACTTCCGATAGTAACCAGCTAGACCAAGGAAACTATGGATTTCTGACGGGTTTTTCGGAGCGTTCCACTTTGTCACAGCTTCTACCTTTGCAGGATCAATAGCTATATGGCTGGCAAAAATCACGTGACCAAGAAACATCACTTCCTTTATCCAGAACTCGCATTTTGAGAATTTTGCATACAATTGATTTTCTCGCAATGTGTTGAGTACAATCCGCAGGTGCTCACGATGTTGTTCCAACGTCTCAGAATAAACCAAAACGTCATCAATAAACACCACTACAAACTTGTCGAGGTATGGGCGGAATACTCGGTTCATCAAGTCCATGAACGCAGCAGGGGCATTCGTCAACCCAAAAGGCATGACCATAAATTCATAATGCCCATAGCGAGTTCTGAACGCTCTCTTCGGAACATCATCATCCTTCACACGCATCTGGTAGTAGCCGCTTCGTAGATCCATTTTGGAGAACACGGTGGCTGACTTCAGCTGATCAAATAGGTCGTCGATGCGCGGCAATGAATAATGATTCTTCATTGTCACCTGGTTGAGCATGCGGTGTCCATACACATCCGCAAAGAGCCATCTTTCTTCTTCACAAACAGGACAGGGGCTCCCCAAGGGGAAACACTGGGACGAATGAAGCCCATGTCGAGAAGCTCTTCAAGCTGCTTCTTCAACTCCACCAGCTCAGCAGGAGCCAAGCGGTAAGGTGGCTTTGATATCGGTGAAGTTCCCGGTATGACCTCAATGGAGAACTCCACCTCGCGATTTGGTGGCAACCCGGGTAACTCCTCAGGAAAGACATCTGGGAAGTCCTTCACCACATCAACATGTTCTAGAGCAGGGGGTGTAGCATCGAGAACTATGGAGGCTAGAAAGGCTCTACACCCTTGCGAGACGAGTTTTTCAGCTTTAATGGCAGAAATGACGAACTGTCGCTCTCCTCGCTTCTTGCCCTTGACACACACTCTTCCTTCATCAGGATGAAACAGACTAACCTTGGATTCCTCACAGTACAAAACTGCTTTATACTTCTTTAACCAATCCATACCCAGAATGATGTCAAAGACGGTCATATCAAGCAAGACAAAAACTGTGGGAAACATTATACCGGATATACAGAGGTTCAAGGTAGGAGTTTGGAGGTACGAGGAGCAGATTTTTCCACTAGGAGTTTTTACATCTAACACATGATCCATAAACTCAGATTCGATTTCAAGCATAGAGGCAAACTGACTAGATATGAAGGTAATGGAGGAACCAGAATCAAACAGAGCTTTTAAGGGATGCATATTGAGGTGTAGTGTACCTTCAATCACTTCATTGCCTTCACCATCTTCTTCAGCATTGAGAGAAAACACTCTCCCATTCCGCCTCTCAGCTGGCAGACGCCTCGGGTTCTGGTTGTTGTTGTTCCGCGGTGGCGGGTTCTGTCTCGACTGTTGCGGCTGCGGAGCATTATTCTGCCCTTGCTGGAAACGGGGGCAGTTGGGTCGGATATGCCCAACCTGGCCACACTCATGGCAAGTTGGTGGAGGACGGTTGCCAATACGAGCAGGTGCATTGTTGGCGGGACATCTTCCAGGAGGATGGTAGCGAGTGCATCTGTTGCAGCGATCACGTCCACGGTTCTCATGCTGGTTCGGATTCTTCCTTTTGTTGTTGTTGAAGCCACTGGAAGCTTGAAACCTCAGATAAGACTCAATGGCGAGAGCCTTGTCCACCATTTGTTGAAATGTGAGTGGTAGTTGTGGAACGAGGCTTCGACCAACATGATAGTTCAGGCCCTCCAAGAACAAGGTCGCTCTTCTGTCAGCTCCAAGGTCGGTGGCGTAACGTTCTAACAACAGAAATTTCTGAACGTAGTCGGCCACGCTCATGCTTCCTTGCTTGAGACTGTAAAACTCAGCCTCCTTCTTCCCCAGGAAGGCAGGGCAGATGTACTTCTCTCTGAACAACTTCAGGAACTGGGTCCACTCCATGGAGGAGGTGTCTCGAGTGCGGGCAACACCGTTCCACCAAACACGCGCTGGTCCATCCAGCACGTACGTCGCGAACCGAACCTTCTGGTGAGGAGGGCATGCCATACCCTCGAAGGTCCGATCCAGGTCCAACACCCAGTCGTCGGCTTTGTCCACCATGTTTGGCTCACTCTCACCCTTGAAGTAGGGTGGCTGCATCTTGATGAAATCAGTGAGAGTGAACTCCCTCGGCTTGGCGGCAACAGCAGCAATGGTGTTGAGTTGTCCCATCATGGTGGAGGACAACAACTATCGCAACATCGCCAGCTCTTGCTCGGGTGTGAAGGCGGGAACACCAGAAGCTGGTTGGTTAACATCAGGAGTCACAGGAGTGTCGGGGTTGTCAGTGGTGGACTCCTGGTTTGTGTTGTCAAACAAGTCACCTCTCCTGAAATTAGGGTTAACATATTAAATTCTCAGGAGTAAAGAATCATAGACGAGAGGGAATAGAAATAGAGATGAGAAAAAGGATAACTAGAATGCTATTGCCTAAAAGCATACTATTTCAGGCATTTCGCATCGGCGCAGGCCAGGCCAGATCATATGGGCACGGGAGTCCTCGTTTACCAAGCTAGTGGGGCAGAGGAAAATCTTGCCAGCCCCCGATGCCCTGATCCTTTCTAGACACCCTTGCCTCAACTGCATTCCCTAATAGTCGCCTAAAGGCTCTGATACCATGCTGTAAAGAGGCGAGATCACCCCTTTACTAAAATTTAAAGGAAATACAAACATCCACAATTTTTAACAAAATTTAGACTTTGAGGATGATTGCATGATATTCCAAGTAAATAAGCATGATTCCAGATACATAATAAAATGTCAATAGCAGCGGAAAGAAAGAAATAATAAGCCTTCTAATGGCTTCATTATTTATTACATGATTGCTTTCTAAAAGAAAAGATAAGATAGATAAGAGGATCTAGCTAAAGCAACCTAGCCATCCTTCTTGTCAAGCTAACGATCAACAACAAAAGGAACCTTTCTTCAAGCCCTTCCTTCACCTTGCTCAGCTCCAACACCTGGGTGGTTGGGAAGACACCCAGCAAGAGGGAAAAACAAAGAAAGTATGTGTTATAAGATTATTCTAACAATGTCAAGGAAAGTTGTAACAAGTAAATTAGGCTAGATGTTTGGTGTAAAAAGAGATAACAAAGAGTATGAGGTTTTTATAAGGAAACTTGCCATTAACAAAATAAATAAAGGTTTTAGCATGTCAATTAATATGTCTACCTAACTAAGTAGGGTTGAGGCACCTACCAGACCTCTAACCTTAGGTGAGGGAAGAATAAAAACATTTCCAATCACCTACATTTTTTAATGGGGAGAATTATAAACATTCCCCTAGGGAGATTTTATACATGCCCTCTATGGGTGGTTGTACATAAGTACCACTACTTAAACATTAAATAGAACATTTAATTTCATGCTAACAAAAGATTTATGGCAAGGATAAGCAAAAGAATATATAACATGGCAGTGGGGTATGAATACACAAACAAGAGAATACTACATCTACTTTTGAGGCAAATAAGCAATTCAGGTTTTAAGATTCAAGGGTTTAGATCAAGTTAAACCTCATAAGGTAATATAGGTAATGGATTAATGATTTCCCAACTGATAGGTAGATGCACAATCAAAACACATACCTTAGCCTCAGGTGTTCTAGAATTCCCCTTTTCAACTCTTCACACGAATTATAAACCCAATTTCCCTAATACATCATTATATTCATAAATTAGAATTACAAATATTCATTTAAAAGGTTGAAAACCCTAATTCACTAAATTTTTGCGCAAACTCTCGATTCAGACTTCAAAAACCTCATAACCATCTTAGTTAGGTTTTCCTGATCAAAATAACATATAATATTGTATATTTTGGAAATATGGATTCTTAGGGTTAATTTTAGTGATTTTAAGATAATTAAATCGACTTTAAAAACACATTTTCGCAAACCTCAAAACCAGATCTCAAAAATATTTTTATTAAATAGATCTCGTTTTCCTGATTTCAAAACACTATTTATTTTTAATTTTTGACCAATAGATTAATTTATAAAAAATAATTTGCCTCGACCAATCACAGCCTGCCACGTAGGCAAGGCTGGATGGCCGAGCGGTGGCGAGCGCTCGGCAGCGGTGACCCGCGCCTCGCGGTCACTCGCGACCGACCGAGCGGTGAGGTCAGGCGGACGAACAGAAAGATGAAATCACCCTCGCGCGTAAAACAGACAAAGCAAGCGAACGAGGGGCAAAACTGGAAAACCGGGGTCATCTTCTTCCCCTTGCCCGCACGACACGAGAAGCGAGCAGCTTGCTCGGCTCGTTTGGGCAAAATCGCAATACGCGACCAAACTCGACGATCAGGTACTCGAAAGAAAGAGGAGAGAACGACGAATCTAATGGTACCTTCAATTTGAAACGAGGTCGACGGAGAAGAGCACGAGAGGTGCCGCAAGCCAGGGGTCTTCGGCGGCCTGTTAGGGGTCGATTCGTCCACAAAACTCCAAATTAAGAACACGAACGAGTTGCTAAGGTGATGGCGGTCGCTGGGGTTGCATTATTTATAGGCAAGGAACCCTAAACTAGGATGTAGGTAGGAGCAACGTAAGGAGGTCGGCGGCCGAGTTAGGCGTTTCTCGAAAATGCGTTTAATCCCAAACTTTTTGGGATAATTCGGTACGGAAACTCGCAAGGAGTCCAACGAAACTGATTTGAGCGAAAATCATCGAGTAAAACTCGAGATATGTCGATTTTAAAAAACGAAAACAAGGACATGTTTCCTTGTCCGGCTAGAGGTGGAAGACGATCGCGGATCATCCGATCGATGGACCCGAGTCCATCAATGACTCTGAGCCGTCCGATCTCGCATCAGATTAGGAAAACAACCCTCAGCAAAAGTCGATTAAATCTATTAAATTTTAAATGTTTTTCTCTCTCTTCGTTTGGAGGCTCAAACGTCGTCCAAAAATTATCAAATTTTATATCCTGACTTATTTTGATGCGTAGAATCCAAATATGGAGTTAGTTTTGCATTTTGAGAAAGTTTGATAGGTGAAATAATTAATATATCATTTTCTCTTTCCTCCTTCAAAAGAGGTGATAACATTATCTAAAATTAGTGTAACTTCACCCATAAGTCTCCTTAAAGGTTTGGAACACGATTTTGCAATTATCTTCACAAGTTGAAATTATCTTTATATTTATTAAATAAACAGAACATTCTACACACTTTCTCTCTCTCCTATTTTACTCATTATTCATATATTATCCAAATTAGTTGCAAATTTGCACATAGGCTTATTTTTATGTTTAGAATACGAATTTGGAGTTATTTTCCTAATTTGAGGTCATTAAGTATTTTATTTCTCTTTATTGGCATATTTCCTATATTCTTTTGATAATGTTATTAATATTTATATTTATGTTCCATTTTAAATGATACTTGGCCCTTAAGTTACTTTTTGCTCAAGGAAACGAATTTAATTATCAAATTATTATGATGGTTTCATATTATAATATTTGTTGCAAAAATCTTTCTAATTGTCTTCTTTACCCATAAATTCTCATATTACCTTTAATTATTACATTTATCTTCTCACTTATATAAAATTCGGATTTTCTTCTTATCTCTCTTATTCTAGGGAATACTAGAAAGTTCTAGGACGAATTATTTTATTCTTTTTATTACTAAATGTGAAATTGCATTTTAGACCCATTATCTAATTCTAACTGAGGTATTTGTGCATGCAACATTTATCCAATAACCATCTTAATTTCTTTTAAATCAAAACCAAGGACAAATGGAACGAAAATGAAGGACAAAACTTATAGAAAAGAGTACAAAGAGGTTCATAGGAGATTTCAGTATGTTACACCTCACTTGGTCCAAAGAACCATCAGTCAAAGAGAACTTCAACGACCTACTAGCCAATCGGTCGAAGACAAACAAGAAAGGGTCATCAATCACATAGAATGCACCCGTCGGGTTTCTTGACTCTTCAATTTCCAAGACCACTAGGTGCACTCAAAACGTCATCGACCAAAGACACCAAATATGAATAAACCTCAAGGTGGGTAACTAAAAACCAAACTCAAAGGTTAACATGGAAGCATGGTCAACCATCTACACAAAGAACCTAAGCAAAACCCTAATCATCCACTCATGATGTCACCTCAACAACTATGATACAAAATGACACTCCAAGGAACTTCTCTCTCCAACATGATACTAAAACATGTGAGGCACACAAAGCATGTGACAAATTGCAAGAAAGACCCCAAACATAGACAAATTAGAATTAGGTCCAAAACAAGCACATATATAGCATAATTAGCACAAACAATATCCAGATTGGACCAAACTTGAAATATCGGCATGTCACATGTTATTAAGGCTATCACATGATTACATTAATGTTCTTAATCATCTAATTATGTTATGAAATCAAGATCAAGCATAGTCTAGGCCATGGGTCTTACAGAATGGGAGAGATATGATTTGCATGACATATTGACATGCCTTCCCCTTTTGTTGTCTGTGGTTTTTATTTTCACATTATGGTCAATTTGATCTTTTTTTACAAATCCAATCATGCTCCTAGTTTTTTTTTGGTCGGCAAAACTCCTGTTGCTATATTAACCAAAAAACTTTGGGCTTAATTATAATGGATAACCCCGTACAAGAAAACCTAATTTATGATTGCATAACCGCGTAGAGCTTGCATCATACTCTCTAAAACTAGGAGCAAGGAAAAGTTAGGGGCTAGACCGATCTATCAAAGACAGGAACAACACAGCCATCATCAAGGCACTAGTAACAACAGCAAGAAAGACACTAGCATTAGAACCATCCCAGAAAATGTGCCTCCTTTGCAGCTGATGTAGAGCCCCTTAGATCATTGTTTGAGGACTGTCTTGGTGGAGACGGCTAGACTTCAAAATCCCACACTCAGGACAAAGAAAAACATAAAACTAGGTTCTCCCAAACAGGGTAGGATGACCTAGTCATAGGGAAGACGTAAGTCTTGGCTTTGGCAGACTGAAAAAGACAAGAAAACAGGGATCACATCTCTCAGATTCTAAGGCGACATATAGTCGTCCATTCTCACCAGACAACTAGCATTAAATTCACTTCTGAGAATGTGGCGGAGAGAGCGTCAGCCAATGTAGCCCTTGGGGCTGGGAGCAGAACATGTCCTCCAACCTGTTACAACCCACCTAAGCAAGGCAAAGATCTTAAGGTATACCATCATTAACTTAGAAGACATAGCAGAAGAAAATTAGAGGATTAGATAGAGTCATCAATCCAGGGTATCTCATCTTGTCTAACCCTCCTTAACTTCTTCTTTTTCTTTCTTACCTTTGGACTTTCACTTAGTTTAAAATCCAGGACCTCAGGGTCAGGTTCATAAGAACTGGTTGAATCAGCTTCAGACGTGGGTTCACACCCTTTGTGAAAATCAAACGCAATCCCAGACGCCTGAAGAAGCCTATTACATTGTGTAGTTATATTTAGATTAGAGAGGGTGAGTTCCCACTCTAAATCTAAACCACCTGCTGCTGGGGGGCAGACTGGGTCGCAGTGCATATCCGGTTCTTCAGCTGGTATCTGCGCCTTGCTTGTACTCCCAGTGATCTCATTGGTTAAGCTAAGAGTACTCTTGGCAGCATTCTGTCAAACAGGTGGGGGGCCTCCAGGTCTCCCTGACTGGATCTGCAAATCACTACCCATCATCTTCCGCCTGGGCTCAAGGGGACAGGAGGAGAACCTATGCCCAAAGAGCTTGCACTTGGAACAGAGAAGAGGCCTTGATATGAACTCAACGCCAAGCTTCTTCGGGATCTCATCTACCTCGATCAAGATTTCCTTGGGGAATCCAGCACTGGATTCCAGCTCCACACACACTACAGCCTCATTGAGACAGTTAGCTGAAAGCGCCACCTCGTCGAAATCATGCTCCTAGTTGATGTAGACTTCCTCTGATTTTCCATGTTAGATAGGTTTAAAATGGAAAATGTTATATATGTGGCTTTTGGGATCTTCCTTATTGATCAATACTTCAACAATTCTAAATAAATTATATATAACTCAAAAAAGTAAAATATTTTATAAAATTGTAATTAAATTATCTACATGATGGCATGGTTTCTATGACTCGTATCCAATTTCATAAATATGTGACCTTATAGGGGTTTTCTAATTGGTTAAAATTTATATCTAATAATCTATAAGTCAAAAAAATAAAGTAAAATTTTCTATGATATTAGAGAAATAAAGTCTATGAGATCAAATGAATTTATAACCTAATTTACTAAAAATAAAAAGACAATTTTTTATGTGAACTTAACACTAATTTCTTAAATGCCTTTAATAGGTGGCTTGTGACCTTAATGTGGATCTAGATTTTCTTTTGGACCTTGGAAGATTTGATATGAGGTATGTTGCATCCCTTATTACAATGTTGATAAATCACCCAAATATATCTCGTTCTCACTCTTGGTCCCTTGGGACAACTACCCTATACATATTATCTCTCTTTTGAGAGGTTAACTTATGTGAGAAATTATATGTATATATGGTTCTTGTGATCATCTTATTTTGTTGGATATGATTGTTGGATCTCAAATTGTCTCTTGATCATACTATACTGCATGAAAACCCTAATTTTAAAGTGATCACTTTTGTTGTCTTATGATGGATCTAAATTTTAAATATGAACTATCTTACCCACTTTTTGGTGTATGTTTCATATTATTCATTTCTATGATGGAAATATCATTAATTCTATTTATATGACTATACTTTCACTTGCCTCTACATTCTACATGGTTTGTGATTCAATATCCCTATATTAATACAATGTTTTGATTTTTAGGTGTTATTCCCTTGGGGTTTTATTCCCCTATGTGATAGTATATGGCACTCAGGTTTTAGTACTTCTGTCATGCACTCAGGTTTTAGTCCTATTACACTTTCATATATTGGGATGGAGGATCATATGACCCATACACCATCTTATATGCAAAGGGAGTTTGGTTATGTTCCTTTCTCTATAAGGTTTTTCTGTATGTTCCCTAACTGCCACTAACTTTATATATTCACTAGTGCTATGATCTAACTTGCTTGTAGTTTGACTTTGATGTGTTATGTGCCCTAAATTATTATGTATGCTTTTACATCATAACTTATTTTGTTTAATGGCAAGTGTACAAGTTATTTATCATCTTATTAAAATCATATTCTTTTGATATCCACTTGGATGTTACTTTTCCTCTTGGATGGGGATACTTTTTATATTTTTTCCCTTTTTCCTAATGTTGCTCAATCCATATTTATATGTTCATACTGGATTTTATGTTGACAACATCCACTTTTGTCTTATCTTGTGGGGTATGCTTTCAACCCCTTAGGTAAAAGACATGGAAATTTGACATGTTGATGTTTACCTGGCTAGTAGAACTAACTCTTAGGAGATAGACTTGGAATATATTGGATTCCCTCTACTTAGATCTTGAAGTTGTTACTTTCATATAATCCCCTTTGTGCGGTATAACTTGGTGATCTTTTGAAATTGAATATTTTCATTACACTTATTTTGTTTCTATACTTAGGTATCGTAAATACCATCCTTTGGATAGAAAAAATAAATTTATTTAGGGATAAAAAAATTCATCTATTCTAGCATAATTGTTTGTGTGTTTGGATTAGATGATTTATTTTTCAAATTGAGTAAGTATTGTATCCCCTCTGAGTGCCACTCCTTACAAGATGGTATCCTCCCATGGTAGTCAAATTCTAACTTTTTTTTGGATCCCTCAAAGTGTGTTGCTCTTTTTTCATTAAGCTGAAGTAGGAAATATGTACTATGCAGATAAAAGAAAGATGATTAACTAAAGCTATGGTAATCTATCTTTACATATTTACTAGCTATATTATGTGTTCGTTTCCTACCCTCAAAAATTTTGTAGTTTCTCTCCTTCTAGATCTCATGGATCCCCAAGAAGAGAGCACTCCTATTGTTAGCATCACTCATCATCATAGCCTCCTCCAAGTAACTTGGAACCTTCCTAACCAGCTTTTCTGAATGGAGAGTCCCCCATAACTTCCTACAAAACTCACATTCAAAGAAAATATTATTATCATCCTCTTCACTTTTACAGCACAAGCGACACATAGAAGCGAGATAGACTCCTCTTTCCTTGAGCTTTTTATGTGCAAAAAGTTTCCCATTAACAAGTCTCCAAACTATAAAAAGGCAAACATGTGGGCATTTAGTCTTCCACAGCCAATTCACCCACTTAACCTTTTGCTTCTTGAGTCTCAGAACCTCCTAGAAATCCCTCATCTTTGAAACACATTTTCCATTCAACAAAATGTGATCTTACCTACTGCAGCAAAAAACCACAGTAGACTTAACAACATACATAATGAGATTTACATGTCTAGATCTGGACATCTGCTAGACCCCATTAACGAAGTAGCAATTGACTTTAGCTAATGCTCCATGTCCATAGTTTACTCTGTGCTTCAGATCAATTATATCTTCAAGGAAAGCACCATTTCCCACCCATGGATCACCCCACAACAAGGTTTTATCACCATTTCCAACAAAATAATAGACTTTTGAAACCAGGTATTCTCTAAACGCAACCAACTATCTCCACATCCATGTAGCATTAGCATGGATTTTCACCTTCCATAGAGACTCACTTCTGAGATACCTAGCATGAATCCACCACACCCATAATGAATCTTTCTTAAGAGCAATATTCCATAAATTCCTGGCCATACAAGCTTTAACAATGTAATCAGTGATCTTAATACCCAAACCACCTTCATCTTTAGGGGAACAAATACACTTCCATGCCACAGTATGTATTTTTTCTCAAGATCAGGCCCTCCCCATAAGAAGTCTCGACATATCTTATCTATGTCTCTAGAAACACCTTTAGGAAGTGGAAAAGTTCATGATCAATATATATGGAAAGAACCTAGAGTCGACTTGATTAACTCAACTCTTCCTGCATAAGATAAGAACCTGGACTTCCAACCATCCAACCTCCCTTTTATCTTGTCCATAATCAAAGCATATAAACTCCTAGTAATCTTACCTTGAAAAAGAGGTAATCCCAGATACTTCTTGGGAAGGACATCAAGCGGAATACCCAGTTCCTCAGCTATCTCTTTACTCCTATCAGGTTTGTTACTGAACCCCGAGCTCTTTTTTCTACTAATCTCCATACCAGACAACCTCCCAAAATCCTTCAGTAGATTATGCAAACATTTGATATCATCTGCATCAGTAAAAATAGCAACATCATCAACAAAAACAACATGGGTAATGCTTAACTCATGCAACCCTTTGAAACCAACAAATTTTCCTACAACTTCCGATTTCCTGATCATAGAAGACAACCCTTCCATATCCAGAACAAACAAATAAGGGGCCATGGGATCCCCTTGTATAATCCCTCTAGATGGATATATACATTTGGAAGGGACTCCATTAATAATAACATGACTATTCACAGTCGAAAACATTTCTTCAATCCAATTAATGAACATAATAGGGAAGTTCAGAGCAGCCAACACCTTATCAAGATAGTCCCATTCCACAGAATCATAGGCCTTTCTAATATCAACTTTAATATAGACTCTACCATGAGAGTTCCTCATCATATTGTTGATTAATTCATTGACCAGGAGGGTCACAACAATAATGGACCTTCCTTTAGCAAATGCAAATCGAGCAGGATCAATAACCCCCATAAGAACTTTTTGGACCCTATTCACCAAGATTTTAGAGATGATCTTGTAAACTACATTACACAGAGTGATCGACCTCCAGTCTTTAACCTCAATGACATTCTTAACTTTAGGGATAAGAGTAATAAATGATCTATTGGCTTCTTTCAAAAGTTTTCCACATCGCAAGAAGGTCTTCACAGCTTCAATAACATCACTTCTAACTATGCTCCAACAAGATTTGAAAAAGCAGAAGTTGAACCCATCAGGCCCCGAAGCCTTATCACCCTTAGCATATTTAATGATACTATCTATCTCCTCATCAGTAACATCATCAATGAGACTATCACTTTGTTCATTAGAAGTCTTATTGAAGACACCTTCCAACTCAAATGCTCTTCCTCTAACCACCTTACTACAGAAAAGATCATTGTAGAAATGATTTATTTCATCCTCTATCACATGTTCATCATAGCACAACTAATCATTCACCTTGATACAATTGATAGTATTCATGATCCTCCTCGTTCTAAGAGACGCATAAAAAACTTGGAATTCTTATCGCCCAACTTAAGCCATTGGACACATGACTTCTATCTCAGAAGGTTCTCCTCCATAGCATAGGCCAGAGTAGCAAGCCTCCTCTTATCAATAAGTTGTTGGATAAGCTCAGGATTAGTAGGGTTCTCCTCCACTTTCTTTACCAATCTATTGACTTGTATCTCAAGACATTTCTTGTTATCATGTAGGTTGCCAACCACATTTTTGTTCCAACTACACAGAGCTTCTCTAACTCTATCCAGTTTCCTACAAAGATCAAACATAGGATTACCCACTACTTCATTTCTCCAAGCCTCTTGGACCACATCCATGAAACCATCACACTCCACCCAAGAGTTAATGAAACGGAACAGGGTACATATCTTGAACTTGGAATCATCCAACTTCACCACCAATTGTTTATGATCACTATGAATAGAATAAAAATTAATACCACCAATTTTTGGAAATTCAGAGAGAAACTCCTCATTGAAAAGGACCCTATCAATCCTCTTCATAACCAGCTTGTCCCCTTTTCTTCTATTCTCCCACGTAAACTTGGATCCAATAAAGTCCATATCAATCAACTTATTATCACCAATGAAGCTATTAAACATCATCATAGCATTGTACGAAGGCTCGTCTCCACCAAGCTTCTCAGCTGAGAACCTCACAGAGTTAAAATCATCTGCAATGATAACAGGAGCATCCCCAATAACACAAATTACTCTACTAAGATCATCCCAAAGGTTTTTCTCACACAATTAGACTTATGCCCATATACAACAATAAGAACAGATTATTTTCTCAAAGTATTAACACCAGATACCATCATTTGATCTGAATCATGAAGAACCTAGATATCTACTTACTCATTAATCCACATTACCACAATGCACCCCAAAGGATGCTTTTTGTGATTAGAAACCCATTTACAGTCCTTCCACGTATTTTTCATGGCTTTCCTGATCTTCTTCCTTCTAATCTTCATTTCAAGAAGAACAGAGATGCTAATACCTTCCTTTATGACAGTATCACGAATAGCGACCTACTGTCCTGGTTTGTTAAGATCTCGAACATTCCAGGATAGAACACTAATGGAACTATCCATTACCAGAAGACCCATTCGGGGGCCACCCTACATCAACTTCAGTAGGGATCTCACCAAAATCAAAAACTCTGAAGCTATTAGGAGACACTGGAATACTAGTTGCTAATTGTTGAGGTACCTTAGCAGCATTTTGAGGAGGAGAGGATTTTCTTCATCTGTCTGCCTTGCTCCATTATACCCATTCACGAGTAGGAGGAGTTCCCACATTCTCAAATATCTCCATCACTCTCAGAGTTTTAGGGCTAGCCACCACCTCAATATCCAGACTGCCTTTATCACTCCCTTGATCACGAGGACAGTCATATAAAGTTTTTGGTTCTCTATAGTTCTTCTCACGGATCTCCATCTCTTTAGACTTCTCCACCTCACCCTGTGTTATATTAGTTTCAGTCATCTTCCCTTTCTCTACGACATTAATGCATTCTCCTTGTTTGTGCCCGAAGGTGCTACACTCTCTGCAGCAAACTGACAACCATTCATACTCAATCTTCACTGAGTCCTTCACTTCATTGTCACTGACAAGATCAACAACCTTTGGAAATGATGACTTCGTCGGGATAAGGACTTGGATCCTTGTAAATTCTAGCCACTTCATCTGTCTAGTTAGCCTGTCTGGCCTTAGAGGGGTACCAAGATGCTACCGATTATACTAAACACCTCTTCATCCAATAACTCCAATGTTAAATCATATATGCGTATCCAAATAGGGATCTCTGTTAACTTGACCTTCTCTAGCGGCTCTCCCATCTACCACTTCTTGAGCACCAACGGCTTCCCGCTACAAACCATGGCCCATCTTCAAGAGCCACTCTCATATCCTCCGGATCTACAAACGGAATGATGAAGTAGTCATTCCCTCTCTATAGAATATCAAAATCCGTGTTGCATTTCCAGAGCTGCTTTAGATGACGCTGAAGCATTGGCCAATGCGTCTTGAGGCCAATGGCGTACCCTGCAACAGAGTTCTTCCACTTATCTACATTTTTCTCAGCGATGGATCTGGCATACTTGACAGCTCCGTCAATTATCTCAATATGACACTATTTCAATGTCGGGGCTTCATCCTCCTTCCTCGCGAACAAATCACCCCATCCCTTCTTCCCTTCCGCTACTGGAATTGGAATGTCATTTCTCCACCTGTGAGGTTGCTCCCTCTGATCTCCCCTCCACACCTCATTCACATCTTGGCCCTGGCCTGCATTTCTTCTGAATTGACCTTCCCCATCCACCGCAACTCCCGTTGATAGACCAGCATTCCTTCTGACTTGACTCCCTCCACCCGCCATAGCACCCGGTGGTGGTAGAACTATAGGTAGCCTCACTCCCCCACCATTCCTCTGATTGCCACTCCCGAGCCCTCCGCTCACACTCACCATCTCCTTCTATATTTTGAGTTAATATCAATCTTCTTACATTACTACTTTAGCATCCTCATCACTTCATTCCATCCTAATGTCAAATTCTAACTTGTTCAATCTTATCTCCCTAATGTTTCCTATGTTGTCCCGTAGGTTCCTTATATAGACTTTCCCTTATGAGAAAATCTTGGATGATATGTTTATCCTAGATGAGATGATAAATGAAGGTTTGAATATGATGAAATACCTCTTGTCTGGTTTTGAGATTGAACATTAGGATGGAATGAAGTAATGAGGATGCTAAAGTAGTGATGTAAGAAGACTTTAACATGGAATTTGGGACTTGTTTTTCTCTTTGATTTTAGCCAATAGGTTTGTTTAACATCACATAGTTTGTTATTATTTTCCATTATACTAATATATGTATAAAAAAATTTATGGATGTCATCCATGGTTTCTAGAACAAGTCACAATGAAGAAATGAATGAAGTCTTGGTAATGAAGCCCTAGAATTAGTTAAAATAGACATCCTAAACCATAATTTTGGTGTTTAGAGTGATGATTAGGAAGATATGTCTTGTGATAAAGGTTTAGTTGACCTCCACTTTTGCACCCTATGGCTTTTTGGATACTCATATGAATCTTGGGGTTGTTATGTTAGAAGTGCAAGGACCTAATATTTAACCCTAGAGGGGTATGATTTGTTAGTGAAATGCATGTTCTATGAGAAACATAAATACCTAAAATATTCACAACTAAAATACTTTTAAGGGTTGTTTTTTTTACTTATTAGGCTAAACCTTTTAGTAGGTGGAGAGTAATTGGTGAATAAAGTATAGACGATTAGATTTTGATGAAGAAATCCTTTTAGGGGGTGAAGTGTTGTAACATACTAAAACCTAGAATCTTACCCTATTCCATGACCAATATTAGAATTATCGGTTCCTTAGAGTTGACAATACAAGGATGAAGTTACACCTTATGTATATACTTAATTCATGTAACATGGTTAACCCAATGGTATCTCTAATATATATGGGCTTGAAAATAGATATAATACATTTAATGGCATCACATATATCTCGCATTTATTTCCTTTGATAAGCAATATTCTCATAATGCCTAAGATATGTTTAGTAAGTGTCACAATTTGCTAAACACATGAATTAAGGATAACAATGCAAATTTCCATGTCCATAAATATGAATAACGTTCCATTATTTACATAAATATTTTTTATATTATTTACATAAATATTAAATTAAAGGAATTAATATCTCAAACTACTAAAATGACATATTTTTGGATAATAATATGAAGTAGCTATTATGGTACTAATGTGAAGTTAATAGGATAATTACGTAATATTATAATAAATATAACATGTATTGAGAAAAAACCCTAATTGTACTATAAATCCTAAAAGAAAAACTCAAAAAACTGAATCTAATGCAAAAGTATGATTCCTTGGTTCCCAGTTAGCTTTGATGCCAAGATTAAACTTAATTGGATAAACCTATCCATCCTAACTTATTTAGGAAAATACTACTAATAATACCTTCCTAATGTGTATCTAACTCTAGTTTTGGCTTTAATTTATGATTTTAAGGTCACATGATTTTTCCTAGACTAAGTTTGATCTTCCATTTTGGAATAATGTGTCATACCTTTTTTGGGCCGTGCAATCTTGATCGGATGGACACCTTATCCCTCCAACCTTCAACCTTCTATTAATAAGGCAAGTCAATTTTTTTTTGAAATTATAGTGCAATTCTTTTCTTCGTGCTTTCTCCCTCATCTTTCCATATTTGTCTTGAATTTATTCTCATATGGATTCTTCATAGGTTTTATGAAAGTATGACCCTAAAATGTACAAGAATGTGTTACTTATTCTCTCTATTTCCCCTTAATTTCCTTTGTTGCCTTGTTTCCTTCTCTATCTATGAACTGGATTCCCCTCAAACCCTCTCTAGGGGTACCACAACATTTGTGCAACCACTTGTCATCAGTTCTAGGTCTCCATTAAACGATATCCACCCTACTACTATGTTCTCAAGATCCATCTTCTCCTTGGTGCCTCCTAGAGTTCCTCAGGGATCCTCTCACCTTAAGGCGACTGTGTGACCTTCTGATTCTATCCATGGATCCCAGAGGAGCATCCATAAGTATCAGATTCTTCCATGATGGTACCCCCAATTTTCTTGGTCTCTACCTATTGCAGATAAATCTTGAGTTTTTCTGCATCAATTCTGTTGTTTTCTTTTCACAATGCTTTTCGGTTGTTTTTAGGATGATTGGAATGTTTTACCTACTCTTCAACTTCATATGGATCTCTCCTAGGTTATCTAGGTTTCTTTATTTCACCATGATGGTCGCACCTGATGTGGATCTCGGTTTCTCTATGCCTTTAGTAGGTGGTTTGTTACCCTAATGTGGATCTAGGTTTTATCTTGGACCATGGTAGAGTGGTTATGATGTATTTTCTTCCATACTTATCATATTTACAAATCAACCAAATTTATCTCTCTCTCTCAGTCATTTTGGAAATACTATCCTATACACATTCTCTTTCTTCTGAGAGGTTGACATATGTGAGAAATTATGTGCTGATATGGTTCTTGTGATCATCTTAATTTGTTGGGTATGCTTTTTGGATCTTGAATTGTATCTTGATCATACTATACCATGTGAAAACCCTACTTTTCAAGTGATGACTTTGGTTGCCTTAAGATGAATCCAAAATTTTCATATGAACTATTTGACCCACTTTTGTGGTGTACATTTCATACTATCAGTTTGCGTAATGGAAATCTCATTTAATCTATTTATATGACTAAACTTTAACTTGCCTCAACATGTTGCATGCTTTGTGATACATTATCCATAAAGTAATATAACATTTTGTTTTTTGGGTTATATTCTCCTGATGTTTTATTCCCCTATGTGATATTACTAAGCAATGTTGTTTTAGTCCTACTATGCAATCCATTTTAGTCCTCCTACACTTTTATATAATTGGATGGCGGATCGTATGCCCCATATCCTAGCTTGTATCCCATGGGATTTTGTGTGTGTTCCATTATCATTCAATTTTTTTTTGTAATGTGACCTAATGGCCACTAACTTTATATTTTTAGTAGCATTATGCTTGTCTCACTTGCGTGAAGGTTGACTACCATTATTGATGGGTTATGTGCCCCAAATTATTATTTGAGATTTTGTGTAACATCTTATTTTGGTTAACGGAAAGTGTAATTGTTGTTTATCATCTTATTGAAATTCAAATTATTTTTATATCCACTTGGATGGTATTTTTCTTCTTATATGGGAAGCCATGTTATATTTTTGGTCCTTTCTCCTAATGTTGCTCAATCCATATTTATATGCTCATACCATATTTTATGCTTACAACATCCACTTTTGTCTACTCTTGTGGTGTATTCTTCCAACCCCTTAGGAGGTAAAAGAAAAAGAAGGTTTGGCATGTTGATGTGGACCTGGCTAGTGGAGCTGACTCTTGGGAGAAAGACTTGGAGTAGCTTGGATTCACTCTGCATAATCTTGAATTTGTTACTTTCATGTAAACCCCTTAATGAGATATTACTAGGTAAACTTCTGAAATTGATATAGTCATTACATTTGTTTCTATTGCTATACATTGGTCTTGTACGCCATATATTTGAGAGACAAAACACACCTATTTCAACATAGTTGTTAGTGTGTTTGGATTATACGGTTTATTCTTCAAACTGAGTAAGGAGTGGATCCCCTCTTGGGTCCCACTCCTTACAACAAGCCATAGAAAGAGGACTCAATCTCAGTTCCCCTCATATAAAACATGGTAGGGGAATAAAACTCAGTGTTTGGCATGAGGAACAGAACCTCAGTGTCTATAAACTTATCATGTGGAAAGGAGAGTAGAACCCAAGTACATGGCAGGAGGACTAAAATCTCTATTCCCAAGACATTACTAGTTGAAATCTAACATGCATAATTGAGTAGTCAATGTTACAAGTACAACTCAAATAAATATCTAGGTACAAAAGGGGTTTTACCATTATACGTAGAATTTGGAACCTCATGATTTATATTGTAGTGGAACAACAATTTAATAAATCAATATAGGAGTAATCAACATGTAACAATTAATATTTAGGAAGAATTTCATGATATTCAATAGGATGAGTACCCATGAAATATGCCTCAATATCAACAATTTAGAATTTATTCATTGTATGCCCAAATTATATCAAGAGGAAGAGCATACATGTGTGTCCTCAACAATAGGCCGAAAACCAAATTCTATGTCCAAACACCAAAATTGCAAGCCGCCTAATGAAAATTTATGTTGATTGTACTAAAATTATGTGTGCTAAAATTATGTTGATTGTACTAAATTCTCGACACCACATACTAAATCCATTCCAAAAGAGTTTGATAAATCATCACAAGTAAAACGGTTTATTTCTAGTGATTTCAAATAATATTTTATTTAGTTTTCTTCTTTACAATTGATTGATTATGGATTATACAAAACATAGGCACTAATATTTGGTTGACTGGATTACTATTATGCAATGAGTCATATATCAACGTCATTCATATATTCCTCACATGATTTTTAAGTCTTAACATTAATATAGGATTATTAACATCCTAATAATCAATGTAAGTATAATATTTTATGTGTATACATAGACATATGCATATTATGTGCAAAGATATTAACACTACTTTCATTTAACCCGATACGAGACTATAATTTGAATTTGTGTCTTTACTATTCTTTCCATTGTAATACTAAAAATTAAAGGCATAGGGATGAGTAGAAATGCTTATGTTAAAAGAGTATTACTTCACATCTAATGCTTAGTCTACCAGTTGAGTTCTATACATGACTAAACTGGACTGAGTTCCATTCTTGTTGTTGGAAAATATGGGCACAAAGTATAGTGGAGGAAACAAAATTTTTATCTATCCTTATTCCCACACCAACATGATAATTTCAACTACTATGAAATAGGAAGGATGGTTTAGCAAGTTATACCTAGTCCTGGAGCAAGTCCAGTGACAAAACTCACTTCAATGCAACTGTCAACTAGTTTCTCTTAAACGGTGGTTTTGCAGCTCCCTATCTTCACCACGAACAATGAACACGACAACTTATGCAACACTCATGTGGTCTCACCATGGACTATAGGATGACTTTGCTCTCTAAGGAGAAGACAAAGGACTCCTGCCTCTAGAAGAGTCTACACAGAGAAACTAGAATTCCTATCTTTCAACTAGAACAGACATGAAGGAGTTGTCTCTCCCATTGACATACTAGTCACCAACATTCTCTCCCACAATAATGATTTTTTGTTGTTCTCTCTGGTAGCTATCCCTCTGTAGTCGGGTAGGACTTTCTTGGGCTCTCTCGATCACCACAACTAGAGAGGACAACAACTATCAAAGGAATCAATTCTCAATTGTCAGTTTTGCATTGTGGGAAGCCCCCAGTACCATTCTATTTATAGTAGAGACTAGGTTTAGGGTTCATAGTCCGTACGGGATAGTGTGGGAGTGGAAGGGACCAAAAGATCTTGAATTTTTGTAACCTATGACAGCCACAACGGCCGTCTGGAAACCCACACAGTCGACCGATCACTCGAGATAGTTGTCTCACACTATGAAACGACCATTTGGCAGCTTCCCAACCGCAAACGAATTTGAACATTTTGATTTCAATCAATATCACATATTAATTCCTTCCACCACAAGAAAAGTGTAATCAAAATATTTTTGGGAAAAAACCAAAATGTTCATTTGGCCCAACCAAGCCATCTCACACAAGTGAGACACTCAACTCACTCATGTAGATGCCCATATGGTGAGTTGAGCCGAACCGATCAGTTCAACCGGTCAGTTCACATGGCATAACTAAGACAACTTGATTTCCAATCAACCTGATGATCCAAACAGGCTTCTCAACTCTTGAGTCGATCATCTGGTACTCCAAACTGTCATTTGGTAGTACAGACATCACATTAGCTGATATTTTTGTGTGAATTGAATACCTAAACACTTTAGTAATTAATCTAATCATCATTCAAGATAAACTCCTCTTCTAGATGAGTTCTTATGTGTGTGACCCTGTATGTCCATAACTAGATTATGACATCACAAGTAGAGAATGGTTCCTAGTTGCACATTAGTTCTATCCAAGTGAATGGAAGGTTGGAGAACAACTTCAACCTACAATATGTGCAAGATGTTGTAGAGATTTTATAATTCCTTTATCTCTAAAATCCAAAATGAACTCAAGGCATGGACTCATCAAAATCTCAATGTTCATGTCATGTTTCTTGAACAAAGATCATATTGTCTGAGATAATATGACCTCAATATCATATATTGATTCATGTGTGTATGCATATGAGTTTCTCAATCTCACTAATCATGTGGCCAGGATATCTGTGATAACCTGGATTTTCTCTCATTCAAATAATGTGCCTCTTAAATCATTAGTTGATCTATTGAACCCAATAACCTCTTTCACCCTCAATTTCATGACATTGAGTCATTTTATGCACAATTAACAATTTCACTTTGATTAAATATCACCTTGTACCTATGTGTGGCTCTAAATTGGTTTTTGAACCAAGTGTCATAATTTTTATATATCCTCAATTTGAAATCATAATTGAACCATTTAAATGATCTTTTCTTGATGTGTTATATATATCATATTGTTGAGGATTCAATTACAAATCCATTCAAAAATCACCTCAATCAGACACTAATAGATCACTATATGACTAGTTAAATGTTGGCTTTTAGTCTTTGTTTTAATCTTGATTTAATCTTTCCTTTCATCTTTTTTGGCCAAATTAAGAGTCACAATCCACTATCCTCTCCTCACCCAGCCATCCTCTTATGTCTTCCTGACCAATAAAAACTCATAATTTCTTGGGCCGCAAATCATACCCGTCAGATCTTATTTCCATGGGAGATTCGTGATACATCCATCCTGACATTTATAATGAAGGATTGAGAGATCTCAATTATCTACACATCAATCCCTCATTAGGGCATAAGGATATTCGCACCCATCACCCCCACATATTAACAAATATGCCCTCCAAGAGATCCCGTGGGAAAACCTATTTCACCATTCAGAAGCTACTGACGCTGATGGATTTATGGTCAGAGAACTACATAATAAGATTCCACTTGATTAATTTAGTGCATTACCATATCTTTTAGCATCAATCAAGTTTCAAACATGAATTATTATAACAGATGCTACAAAGAAAGGTGTAATACATCTATCAGGTACTTTTCAAGTCTTTAGAACACATATAACATTTTGGATTTCAATCCCTTATCTCATTACTGGGAATTCTCATCCCTCAGCATTATCATCATCATGATTACTAGATCTGGGTATTCAAACCCTTAGTTCATCACTGAATACTGTTACCACTTATCAGGTTACTATTACCTCTAGGTCCTCAGACCAAGGTATACATGATACTTGTTACACAAGCATGTCACATGGCTCACAAGGCCCATTTAAATTTGTATCACATGAAATAGCATAGCTCATACCTGGCTATGCTCATCATCTCATGATAACTGCATGGTTAGTATACATGATAACAGCCATATCAAATACATATTAACACCATGCAATAAAAGGGTAATACCACTATTCCATCATTAGGGTTAGGGTTTCCCTTTCTAATCGATTAGGGTTTCAAAATCATACCATCACCCTACATTAGGGTTAGAGTTCCCCATTATTAACCATTTAGGGTTTCAGGATCATATTATCAAGGATCAAACCCTAATTCATATCCTACACATATTAGGAGTATTGATGTATTACCATCACATGATTATCACAAAAGTATGAGTTTCTCTCTCATCCTTACTAGGATGTTGATTACTCCATACTTTAATAAGTTGGCTCAACCTTTCCTTCAAGGTACATTAGCCTACTTAATCATTATTCGTTAAACTCCATACCTCTTAATGTATGACTTGATATAAGACACTTCATGTGTTACTCCATCAAGTACATTGCATTTAAGATGCTTTCCTTCATATGGGTTTTGATGTGCTTCCACCATATCGGGCAAAGAGGTGTGTGTATGCTTCCATATCACTTTAGAGGTGTATGTGTGCTTACCATCACCAATTTGAGTTGTATGTATGCTTACCATATCGGGTATGAAGTTTATGTGTGCTTACCATATCACCCTTGAGGTTTATGTGTGCTTACCATATGGGGTTTGAGGTGTATGCTTACTTCCATATCACTTTTGAGGTGTGTGTGTGCTTCACACCATATCGGGCATAGAGGAGTGTGTGTGCTTCACACCATATCGGGCTAGACCCTTATACTCATGCCTCATCAAACCTTCATGACTTCGACCTACCCTTCACCATGGGTTAAGTGACAGGTTTGACAAGTGGTTGGACCTTTGTCAACCCATTTTACAAACCGTTAGGGGTGTGGGGTTCCAAGGTATATTAGTTTTCATGTCATATAGGGTTTCATCACCATATCGGGTTGGAGGTGTCTGCTTCAACCCGATATCACTTTATCCTTGATGATGTCATCACCATAAACCTCTAGACCCTTGTTATTACTATTCTAAGTCATGTACAACATTCCCATGAAGCTTTTGGAGCTCAAAGGATCATCAATTATTCAAGAGAAATCGAATTTGCAAATAGATCAACAAGTATGACAAAATTGAAAGTGCATAATAATATAATTGGGTTCAAGAAATATAACCCACCTCAAGAACAACTTCAAAGCTCCAAGCTCCAAAGATTCACGTTCCTAAGGTTGAATATGAACTTCACAACTCCTCTATATGCAAAGAATCACCATGGATAAGCAAATGGTGAAGAAGAAAAGAAAGGAAGATCATAACCCTAGATTCATGCTTCAATCCAAGGTTGAAGATGATCATGGCCTCACCTTAGGGTTGAGTATCAAGATCCTTCTTGCTCCTTAGCACCTTTGCATAATACCGCACTACTCATGCACGATATGCCATCACTTTTGGCCGATATTCCCCTCACTTGTGGTCAAAACACTCTACTATGGCCGATATCACCTTACTAGGCCGATATCACTTTGCTAGGCCGATATCAACTTTCTATGGATGATACCCAAGGCCCTATGCATGATACCACTTCAATATTGCACGATACAAGGACCCTATGCACGATACCTTAGGGAAAGAGGTTGGTAAGATTCGAAAATTTTCACTAGTGGGTGAAAAGAGGGGTATATAAACTTGAGGTTCATGAAAAAGTGTGTAAATGAGGTGTCATCAATTTGAGCTACTAGGTGCCACGTGTACATGCATGGTTGACATGTGTACATGCATGCATTAACATTTATCTTGACATGAAAAACACTTGAGGATAATCTAGGGATGAAATTTCGTCCATTACTTATCTCTTTGAATAAGATATATCAACTAAATAACCACTATATTCACAACCTGATACAACTTTTCTAAGGAAGTTGTAAACTGATACCCTTCACCTCCTTGAGGTTCTTTTCACGTCATGGCCTTTTACAAGAGTCCAAAAACCGATATGAGACTCCCCCTATGGCTCCTTGTCTGATAGGCACTCATATATAAGCTTTTCAACTTGATACAACTTAAGTTAGGGTTTCACATTGAACCCCTTTCTTGGTCATTTCATCACCAAGAGTATCATCATTCATAATTGACTCAAACATGGTGTATCCTTATTTATCTCTCCTCTACGTGATACTAGGAGGGAGTAGGGACACTCTAGAAGTGGCAATTTGCATATTAACCCTACATTTTGGGTAAATTACAATTTGCACCAAAATTGGTGCACAATGCACTAACATTATTCAAACAAGTTGCACCTTGAAATTTAGGCTTTCCACAAGCCATACTTTAGAATCATTCTCTCTATTATGATGCTAAAACACATTTGGTACATTTAACATGTGACATTTTTCAATATAGCCCCTCATCTTGGGTAAATTGCACTTTATTCCCAAACTATCATATAATGCACAAACAGTTTGCAAATAAGCTCAAACTTGAAAATTAAACTCTAAAAGAGTCTTAATTACTTTTCAAAAGATTGAAATTTTTTTTTAACTTACTTAATCAAAACTTCTAGGGTTAAACCATAACCCAGGTCAGGGATGTTACACTTTGAGTGAGCTAATGGTACTTGAACACATTTGAGGAGTTGTAAATAAGTTAATTCTCATGACTTGTATCCCTAAGTTCTTTATGGAACATGGTTGTGAACTTATTTGACTAAATTCCTTAAATTTGACTTGAATTGTGACCTAATGGACATGTTGTTAACTAGATATCCAATCTTGCATGAACCTTCATCTAATGATGTTCTATGCTACTTTATGACTTGAAATAAGTATCTTAATGATTTGTATGATACCAGATCTTACTTGGTTTATCTTATACACTGATGGTGACTCTCTTGCATGAAATGAATCTTATATGTCTAATTATGATCTTTCATGAATAGACCATGATGATATCTAAACCTCATGCTTACACTAATCCTAAACTAGATCTTAGAGTTATCTAATAACACCCATAATGTGGTTGGTTCACCTATACCTAGGGCTAAATGTTGATCGTTGAAATATGTTGGCTAATGACATACATGATTGGAAGCTTGGAACTATGTTTGAATCTAATTGAATTACAGGACTAGGGGAGCATCCACATGACTCATATGATGTTTATCTTATCAACCTAGTGATCTAAGACACTTTTCTGTATCTTTATTTGCAAGGTTCACTTAGTTTGGATCATGCCTAGGTATCCTACTCAAGAATCATAACTCTTAAGGTATACTTACTCTCTTGACCATACTATGGTATTGGCTTGTTTGTATGTATGCTCATATAAATGATTGTCTAGTTAATTAATTGTTTGAGCTACTTGTACCCTACAATTAGTATATTCATTTTGCTTGAAATATTTTGAACAAACCATGAACATAATTGAACTTTTCCGTTATACAAACCTAGTGTGTGTGCATGTATTCTCACAGTAAGGGCACAAGTTTGGTCATCTTACTTGAGATGTCAAGATAAGGTGGACAATGTCGATAAAAGGGTAGCTAATCTTTAGCATCCTTACAGACCCTTCCAATGGGAAGCTGGTCAATGGCCATAATATGATATTGAGTATAATGGAAATACACCTACAATATGCTTTGGATAAAATAACGTCATTAACTATTCTCACCTTGTTTCATCTTTTTCATCTTTTTCTTATATGATGATTCTAGCCAAGTAATTTTTATATAGTAATAAACTATTTACTTGCCTTTTCATAGCGTACTTAATGCTTTAGCATTAATACATTTTTTTATCAAATTTTTAGTTGCCAAATGAAGATCCACTACACTCAAGACTCAAAGGTATGAAATGAAATACAAACGGGTATACTTGAATCTAGAAATGAGTACATGTCTCTCTATCCCATTTTTGTATCTTGTTATATCTTGTGTTACTATTTTTTTTACATATATATGGCTTGTGTGAAATATTCGATCCATTCTAGGGACAGACACCCAGGTCCACTCGATTTTGGTTGTGTAGCCATTAGGAGTGTGGACTTAGGGTAATAAATAGATCCGTGACAAATGCTATTATAGCTATACACATAGGCCTCTATACATGTTTAAGGCATAAAACATATTAAGAACCCAGGAAGGACTGAAAATCCTTTCATTAAGCTTAGAAAGTCTGCTATCATCTCATTTCTTCTTTAAGGACCACCTAAGCCACCCAAGTAATGATGAGTAGGTAGTCTTCTCATCTCCTCATGTGATCCTTATCCCATGACTATTAATAACATTAATCCTCAATTTTAGTTACCTTAGGCATGGGGAAAATAAAATTTATTTGAAATCATGAATGTTGATTTAGATAATAATGCCATGATTTGACTTAAAAAAACCTATTTGATGTATGAAAGTACTCTTGGAAGTGATGTACTCATATGGGAAACCTAAGATCATGTATGCTCAATTTTACTTGAATCCATACAAGCACTTTCTATGGTTGAGGTAAATTCTTGACATGATGCAATAAGGTGGAACTCTTGTTCTATACCTCATGGTTTATGGGTCCCTATTGACCATACTGATGTTGTCCCTATTTTATCAAACCTCAAACATATATATGAAAGACTCACTATATTGGATATGTAGTATGCCACCTACCTTGATATGACTATGTCTTTGGACCCCTAGATCACGATGTGATGACTTGGATACAAGAGGCATTTCCCTATCAACATTTACACCTCTTTGTAACTTCAATTTTGAATAAACATGATGGGCATGAATGCCACTATCGCCCTATAATGCTCAAACTCTTGATTTTTTTATTAGACTTCTCGATTTCCAAAATAAGCCCTTACCTTGATCATGAAAGGAAGGGAATTATACTATGACCTTGATCTCGCAAAATCTTGAAATATGGTTTCCCTAAGAATGACATTGGCATTTGACTCGTGACCTCGTGTGATACAACTTGATTGTGATGCTCACCCTCTTCAGATATGCTAATATTGTGCTAGACTAGGGTTGTAGTTGACTTACCACTCCCCTAACCTAGGTCACATCCCTATTGTGATTGCATCTAAATTTTCACTTTTATGATTATTTAGAGTTTGGAAAGGTTACCCTTTTCACACTATTATGATTACTTGATCTAAGCCTCTAACATGTCAATCCCATGACAACTTTGATACTTGATCTTGAATCTCGATCTAATGATGGCCTTGAAATACGATATTGTTGACTATAGTTAGTGGTTAGGTTCCTAGAAATACCTAGGTCTAGATCATTCATCAACCTTAAAATACCATGATAATGGACTTAAAATTTATATCTTGTAGAATTGTTCATATCTCAAATGTTGCTCGACATGTTTCTCAATTGTTGCTCGATTGTTGTGTATGGATGAATGATTACTCCTAAGGTCTTTTTAGGAATCTAAACCCTAGTTATCAGATGTTTGGATCTATGACTTTTACCTCCAAACCCAACTCTCAATATTCCATAATGAAATCATGAGTCATGATTATTGATATTTGTTTGAATTGATACCTCATGATCATCCCATTTGCATCTTGAGATCACCCTCGATATATGACTAATGACCTTCATGTTCCCAAATCTTGAAATTGAAATGATGACTATGATGATTTGCTTGATTTATGACTTAGGGTTAAGCTCCATGTGGACTAGGGTGGGCCCTTTCATAGATTTTGAGCATGAAATCATGATGATAAAATATGAAGCTTGTGTCTAATAGTTGATAATGAAATCTTAATCATGGATGTATAACCCCACCTAGGCCAATGTAGAAGCTAGAACCCTAAAGATTGGGAAGGAAAGTCATGGCTTACTCTTGAACTCTATACAATTGACTTGAAATGTTATCTCTCCAAATTGGTGATCAAAATGACAATCTAGACATGTGACTCGTGTAAAGATGTTTCCCAATTTGACAGCCTTGATGTTGAATAGGAAAACTAAAGGGGTGACATATTTACATTCTGGGGACAAATTTTCCTTTTTAGGTGGGGAGGATGTGATAAACTAGATTTTCTCTCATTCAAATAATGTGCCTCTTGAATCATTAGTTTCTCTATTGAACTCAATAACCTCCCTCACCCTCAAATTGATGACATTGATTCATTTTATACACAATTAACAAGTTAACTTTGATTAAATATCACCTTGTACCTATGTGTAACTCTAAATTGGGTTTTGAACCAAGTGTCATACTTTTTATATATCCTCAACTTGAAATCATAATTGAAACCTTTGAATGATATTTTCTTATTGTGTGATATATTTCATATTGGTGAGGATTCAATTATGAGTCCATTAGCACAAAAATCACCTCAATCGTACACTCATAGATCAAGATATGACAAGTTTAATGTTGGCTTTTAGTCTTTATTTTAATCTTGATTTAATCTTTCCTTTAGTCATTTTGGGCCGAATTGGGAGTCACGGCCCTCTATCCTCTCCTCACCCAGCCATCCACTTATGTCTTCTTAACCAATCAAAATTCACTATTTCTTGGGCTACAAATCATACCTGTCGGATCTATTTTCTATGGATTCATCCCCAATTCGATTCTTGAGATTGTGTCCCCTACATCCGTACATCTATTGCTGCAATCGCCACTGGCATCCCCACCTACTCTGTCTTTGGCACCACCTTTTCTCACATTTCTCCCCAAAATTGATGCTTCCCTTTACTATAAGACTTCTCGTTCATTCTTTTGCCCCCTCTTTCTTGGCCTTTCACGAACCCTAACAACCCCAACCATCTCCATCTTTCTCCCCTCTCCTCCCAACGCCGCCACCCCTCTTTTTTTGGGCGTATCTTCTTTGGGTAGCCCCCGGCTGATCTAAAACCACCATTGGGCTCATGGAGACTGGACAAGTAGAGGAAACAACTTCTCGGCCTTGGTCGCCCTCCCTACTTTCTCCAGTGAGACCTTCACCTCAGTGGCTCCGCGTGACTCGGGTGCAAGGGAAAATTGTGATGTTCTCTCTCGCCCTCTTGGTCCCTCACCCCCTATGCCTCTCTCCACCATGAGTTCACATCTCCACCAACTGGCACACACCAGCTGGTTAGGACCCCACTGCCCCAGCGTTGTGTGCCTCAGTGAGAAGCGGCCTAGCACCGCACTTGAGCACCCGATGTCTCACCTGGATGCTAGCAGATGTGCCTCAACGCATGTCGATGCTCTCAAACGTGCTTAAACACAAGTGAATGTGCGGTTCCATGCTGCCCTGATGGCCTGTGCCAACTGCCTACTAGTAGCACTTTTTCAACCCTATTAGGGTAAAAACTCTCCCAAAAACCCTAATTAGGTTATAACTTTGCAAATCTTGCATCTCTTTCAAACCTTTACCTTTTTTGAAACAAAATATATGAATTTTTACCTTGAGGCCAAAATATATCTAATGAAATTAGTTTCATAACTTAGTTTTTTTGTAGCTCCCATTATATTATATAATGACAGCTCTTGATCTCTTTCTTCATGTCTTATGCTATATAATGCTCAAGTTTGTTTCATAATGCCGCAAAACTGGAAACTTTAGCCCAATATAAGTCACTTGAAGATATTTACGTATCAAGATTTGAACTTTTACACTTTTCACCCAAAAGTGATCTCATGTTTCCTTAATGACCTAATATGGATCTATATGCTAAATAGCACATCTTTCATGTTATAACTTGTTCAAGTGTTCTTCAACTATTTATGAATGTTGTAAATTGGTAGATTTCACCCTTAAATGAAATAATTTTGCATCATGATCCTTATTGGACCCTAATCATGACCTTGTGACACAATGTGTCTTAATATGGCCTTTTGTGATGGATGTTAACTTTGGTGCTTTGAGTGATCTAATGGTACTTGAACACATTAGAGGAACTATAACTCAGTAAATTCTCATGACTTGTATCCCTATATTCTTTATGGAACAAGGTTGCGAACTTATTTGACTAAATTCCTTAAATTTTGACTTGAATTGTGACCTAATGGACATTTTGTTAACTAGATCTCCAATCTTGCATGAACCTTGATCTAATGATGTTCTATACAACTTTCTGACTTCAAATAAGTATCTTAATTATTTGTATGACACCAAATCTTACTTGGTTTATCTTATACTCTAATGGTGACTCTCTTGCATGAAATGAATCTTTTATGGATAATTATGATCTTGCATGAATAGACCATGATGATATCTGACCTCATGCTTACTCTACTCCTAAATTAGATCTTAGTGTTATCTAATAACACCCATAATGTGGCTGGTTCACCTAGACCTAGGGCTAAATGTTTATCCTTGAATTATGTTAGTTAATGACATGCATGATTGGAAGCTTGGAACTATTTTTGAATGTAATTGAAATCTAGGACTAGGGGAGCATCCACATGACTCATATGATGTTGATATTATCAACCTAGTAATCTAAGATACCTTTTTATATCTTTCTTTGTGAGGTTCCCTTGGTTTGGATCATTCCTAGGTATACTACGCAGGAATCACAACTCTTAAGGTACACTTACTCTCTTGACACTACAATAGTATTGGCTTGTTTGTATGTACACTCATATAAATGCTTGGCTAGTTAATTAATTGTTTGAGCTACTTGATCCCTACAATTAGTATATTTGTTTTACTTGATATACATTGAACAAACCTTGAGCATAATTGAACTTCTCCATTATACAAAGCTAGTGTACCTATATGTATTCTCGTAAGGGAACAAGGTTGGGTGTCTTACTTGAGATGTCAAGATAAGGTGGACCATGTCGATAAAATGGTAGCTAATCTTGAGAACCCTTACGGACCCTTTCAATGGAAAGCTGGTCATGGCCATTATATGTTATTGAGTTTTAATGGAAACATGCCTAAAATATGCTTTGGATAAAAGAATGGCGTTAATTGTTCTCACCTTGTTTCATCTATTTGCTTATATGATGATTCTTGCCAAGAAACTTTTATATAGTATTAAATTGTTTACTTGCCTTTTCATAGCATACTTCATGCTTTAGCATTAATATATTTTATTTATCAAATTTGTAGTTGCCAAATTAAGATCCGCTGCACTCAAGACTCTAAGCTCTAAAATGAAATACAAATGGGTATACTTGAATCTAGAAATGCATACATGTCTCTCTATCTGCTTTTTATATCTTTTTATATCTTGTATTACTATTTTTTTTACATATATATTGCCTGTGTGAAATATTCGATCCATTCTAGGGACAGACTGCCTAGGTCCACTCACCTTTGTCTGTGTAACCATTAGGAGTGTGGACTTAGGGTAATAAATGGATATGTAACAAATGGTATCATAGATATACACATAGGCCTCTATATATGTTTAAGGCATAACACATCTTAAGAACACATGATGGACTGAAAATCTTTTCCTTGATCTTAAAAAGTCTTCTATCTCTCATCTATTCTTTAAGGACCACCTAAGACATCCAAGTAATGATGAATATGTAGTCTTCTCATGTCCTCATGTGATCCTTCTCTCATGACAATTAATCACATGAATCCTCAATTTTGGGTAGCTTGTGCATGGGGAAAATAAAATTTATTTGAAATCATGAATGTTGATTTATATAACTATTCCATGATCTTAATTTAAAAAAAAACATATTTGATGTATTAAAGTAATCTTGGAAGTGATGTACTCATATGGGAAACCTAAGATCATGTAGACTCAATTTTACTTGAATCCCTACAAGCACCTTCTATGGTTGAGGTAAATTCTTGATATGATGAAATAAGGTGGAACTCATGTTCTATACCTCATGGTTTATGGAGTCCCTATTCACTATATTGATGTTGTCCCTATTTTGCCAAACATCAAACATATATATGTAAGACTCACCGTATTGTATATGTAGGATGCCACCTGCCTTTATATGACTATGTCTTTGGACCTCTAGATCACGATGTGATGACTTGGATACGGGAGGCATTTCCCTATTTACTTCTACGCCTCTTTGTAACTTCAATTTTGCATAAACATTATGGACATGAATTACACACTCACCCTATTATTCTCAAAATCTTGAGTTCTTGATTTGACTTCTTAATTTCCAAAATAAGCCCTTACCTTGATCATGAAAGGAAGGGAATTCTATTATGACCTTGATCTCACAAAATCTTGAAATATGGTTTCCCTATTAATCACCTTGATGTTTGACTCATGATCTCGTGTGATATGAATTGATAGTGATGCTTGACCTATTCAAATATGCTTGATGACTCATTATTAATATAGAATAATGTGCTATACTAGGGTTGTAGTTGACTTACCACTCCCCTAGGCCACATCCCTATTGTTATTGCCTCTAGATTTTCACTTTTATGATTATTTAGAGTTTAGAAAGGTTACCCTTTTAATATTATTTTGATTTCTTGATCTAAGGATCTAACAGGTCAATCCCATGAAAACTTTGATACTCGATCTTAAATCTCGATCTAATGACGGCCTTAAAATATGATATTATTGACTATAGTTAGTGGTTAGGTTCCTAGAAAGACCTAGGTCTAAATCATTCATCAGCCTTGAAATACCATGATAATGGGCCAAAAATTGATATCAAGAATTGTTTATATCTCAAATGTTGCTCGAAATGTTGCTCGACTATTGCTTGATTGTTTTGTATGGATGAATGATCACTCCTAAGGTCTAATTAGGAATTTAAACCCTAGTTATGATATGTTTGGATCTATGACTTTTACCTCCAAACTCGACTCTTGATATTGCATAATGAAATCATGACTCATGATTATGGATCTTAGTTTGACTTGATCCCCCATGATAATCTCATTTGGATCTTGAGAGAACCCTTGATATATGACTAATGACCTTCATGCTCCCAAATCTTGAAATTGAAATGATGAGTATGATGATTTGTTCAATTTATAACTTATGGTTAAGTTCCATGTGGACTAGGGTGGGCCTTTCCATATATATAGAGCACAAAATCATTATGATAAAATATGAATCTTGTCTCAAATTGTTGAAATATGAAATCTCAATCATGGATGTATAACCGCTCCTAGGACAATGTAGAAGGTAGAACCCTAAAGAGTGGGAGAGAAAGTCATGGCTTACTCTTGAACTCTATCCAGCTTACTTGAAATGTGATTTCTTGAAATTGGCGATCAATATGACAATCTTTATATGTGACTCATGTAAATATGTTTCCCAATTTGACAGCCTTGATGTTGAATAGGAAAACTAAAGGGATAACCTATTTAAATTTTGGGGACAAAGTTTCCATTTAAGGTGGGGAGGATTTGATAACCTAGATTTTCTCTCATTCAAATAATGTGCCTCTTGAAACATTAGTTGCTCTATTGAACTAAATAACCTCCCTCGCCCTAAATTTGATGGCATTGAGTCATTTTATGTGCAATTAAGAAGTTAACTTTGATTAGATATCACCTTGTACCTATGTGTGACTATAAATTGGGTTTTGAACCAAGTGTCATACTTTTTATATATCCTCAACATGAAATCATAATTGAACCGTTTAAATGAATTTTTCTTGCTGTATATATTTCATATTGTTGAAGATTTAATTATGAATCCATTAGCACAAATATCACCTAAATTAAACACTCATAGCTCAAGATATGACTAGTTAAATGTTGTCTTTTAGTATTTGCTTTAATCTTGATTTAATCTTTCCTTTAGTCTTTTTGGGCCGAATTGGGAGTTGCGCCCTGCTATCCTCTCCTCACCCATCCATCCACTTATGTCCTCCTGACCAATCAAAATTCATGATTTCTTGGGTCGCAAAGCGTACTCATCGGATCTATTTTCCATGGATTCATCACCAATTCGACGCTTGAGATTGCATCCCCTACCTTCGCACTGCTATTGGCATAATGGCCGCTAGAACCCCCACCTAATCCATCTTTGGTGCCACCATTTCATGCCTTTCTCCCCAAAATAGATTCTTCCCTTTACTATAAGATTCCTCGCTCATTATTTTGCCCCCTATTTCTTGGCCTTTCACGAACCCTAACAGCCCCAACCATCTCCATCTTTCTCCCCTCTCCGCCCAGCGCCACCGTCCCTCTTGGTTTGGGTGTATCTTCTTTGGACAGCCGTTGGCTGATCTAAAACCACCCTCAAGCTCACAAATATTGGGCAAGTAGAGGCAGAAATTTCTCAGGCTTGGTCACCACCCCTACCTCGCCCGCCTACTTTCTCGGGCGAGACCTTCACCCCAATGTCTTCGTGTGACTCGGGTGCAAGGAACAATCATGATGTCCTCTCTCTCACCCTCTCAGTCCCTTACCCCCTCTGCCTCTCTCCTCCATGACGGAACGTCTCCCCCAACTAGCTCACAGCAGCTGGTCAGGACCCTACTAACCCGTGCGATATGCGCCTTAGTAAGCAGCGGCCAAGCATCGCACCCAAGCGCCTGTTGTCTCACCCAGATACTAATAGATGTTCCACAACACATGCTGATGCGCTTGGATGCACCAGAGTGTAAGAGAATGCAAGGTTCCATGCTCCCTGGATGGCCCACACCAATGGCCTACCAGCAGCCCTTTTTCAGCCCAATCAGGGTAAAAACTCTCACAAAAACCCTAATTAGGGTATAATCTTGCAAAGCTTGCATCTCTTTCATCCCTTCACCTTTTTTGACCCATAATACATGAATTTTTACCTAGAGGCCGAGATCTATCTAATGAAACCAGTTTCATAACTCAAATTTTCTCTTAGCTCCCATGATATGCTAAAATTGATAGTTTTTTTATCTCTTTATTCATGTCTTATGCTATATAATGCTCAAGTTTGTTTCATAATGCTGCAAAACTGGATTTTTAGCCTAATATAAGTCACTTGAACATATTTATGTATCAAGATCCGAAATTTTCCACTTTTTACCCTAAAATGATCTCATGTTGCCTTAATAACCTAATATGGATCTATATGCAAAATAGAACATCTTTCATGTTATAACTTGTTCAAGTGTGCTTCAACTATTTATGAATGTTGTAAATAAGTAGATTTCACCCTTAAATACAATCATTTTGTATCATGATCCTTCTTGGACCCTAATGATGACCTTGTGACACAATGTGTCTTAATATGGCCTTTTGTGATGGATGTTAACTTTGGTGCTTTGAGTGAGCTAATGGTACTTGAACACATTAGAGGAGATGTAAATTAGTAAATTCTCATGACTTGTATCCCTAAGTTATTTATGGAGCATGGTAGTGAACTTATTTGACTAAATTCCCTAAATTTGACTTGAATTGTGACCTAATGGACATGATATTAACTAGATCTCCAATCTTGCATGAACCTTGATCTAATGATGTTCTACGCTACTTTATGACTTGAAATAAGTATCTTAATGATTTGTATGATGCCAAATCTTACTTGGTCTATCTTATACTCTAATGGGGACTCTCTTACATGAAATGAATCTTATATGAATAAATATAATCTTGCATGACTAGACCATGATGATATCTAAACCTCATGTTTACCCTACTCCTAAATTAGATCTTAGTGTTATCTAATAAAATCCATAATGTGGCTAGTTCACCTAGACCTAGGGCTAAATGTTGATCCTTGAAATATGTTTCTTAATGACATACATTATTGGAAGCTTGGAACTATGTTTGAATATAATTGAAATCTAGGACTATAGGAGCATCCACATGAGTCATATGATGCTTATCTTATCAACCTTGACATCTAAGACACCTTTCTATGTCTTTCTTTATGAGGTTCCCTTGGTTTGGATCATGCCTAGGTATCCTAGTATAGAATCATAATTATTAAGGTACGCTTACTCTCTTGACCATACTACGGTATTGGCTTGTTTGTATGTATGCTTGTATAAACGTTGAGCTAGTTAATTACTTGTATTCAGTTTGCTTGAAAAATGTTGAACAAACCTTGAACATAACTAAACTTGTCCATTATACAAACCTAGTGTACGTGCCTATATTCTTGGGGTAAGGGTACAAGGTTGGGCGTCTTACTTGAGATGTCAAGATAAGGTGAACCATGTCACTAAAAGGGTAGCTAATCTTGAGGACCCTTACAGACCCTTCCAAAGGGAAGCTGCTCAATGGCCATAATATGTTATTGAGTATAATGGAAATACACCTAAAATATGCTTTGGATAAAAGAATGTCGTTAGTTTTTCTCACCTTGTTTCATATTTTTGCTTATATGATGATTCTATCCAAGAAACTTTTATATAGTCTTAAACTATTTACTTGCCTTTTCATAGCATGCTTAATGCTTTAGCATTAATATATTTTATTTATTGAATTTGTAGTTTCCAAATGAAGATCTATTGCACTCAAACTCTAAGCTCTTAAATGAAATACAAATGGGTATACCTGAATCTAGAAATGGGTACATGTCTCTCTATCCCCTTTTTGTATCTTGTTATATCTTGTGTTACTTTTTTTAAATATATATTGCATGTGTGAAATATTCAATCCATTCTAGGTACGGATGCCCATGTCCACTCTCCTTTGGCTATGTAGCCATTAGGAGTGTGGACTTAGGGAAATAAATGGATCCATTATAATATTATACTCCAGTCGGAGGGACAAATCCCATGTGTATCACTCATAGTCTATCCCCATGTGTCAAAGTCACTCAATCATCACTGTTATAACAACCCATGTTTCAAGACTGTGTTTGATTATGTCACAGCATACCCAATGACATATGATGAGTGTAGTGACTTTAGGTCTAAGAAGCACAATCACCACCTTCACTATGAGAGTTGACTATGACTTACCATATGATGTTTTCCATGTGTGATTCTCAAGGTGGGCCTGTCTGGTACATTGTTCCCTAACATATATCTATGGTCTTAGTTTGATATTGCCATATCATGACTTAGTGAGACTCAGTCATCAACTAACTCACACTCTAGTCTTATGTGTTACAGGTGTCTATCTACCTTCCATAGTAACAACTAACTATGGACATAATAAGAATATGTATATGTACTCTTAACATCAATGTGATCTCATTTCCACAAGGCTAATACTTGAAGACATACATCATTGAGTAATATTATTCCTATAAATTTGTAGTGTTTCATCATTATCTCATAACTGAATGAAACATAATGAATTGGAAGCTTGCCTTTTTAATTATTAATCAAATCCTTTATGGTATTTTCCATGTCAAACATTACATGATAGGCTCTACGAGCATAACTTACCAACAGACTCCCACTTGCATTTAGAGCCAATCACTCATGAATCATATTCTTGGTGATCTAAACATGTCCACCATGCTTCTACTGCACTAGTGCTAATACAATGGGTTAGCAACACTTTGCTTATAGTTGGTACATTGCATGTTTCCTTATCTCTTCACTATACAATTTCTTGTATGAGACGAAACTATCGTAATATGGTATTTGATAAACCATGCCTAATATTTAGCTCCATTGTTTTCACAGTATCAGTACTGAGTCATTAACGGTTGGAACATCTACAAGTTCATCATATGAACTTTTAGATCCATATAGTATCACTCTGTGTTTGCAATACAAGTATACTCAGCTTATATTTTATAATAGAATTAATGGCTATTATTTTGGAACCCTTCCAATTAACAAAATTTCTCCGATATAATCAAACATATTTTAAATTGCGACCATGTTTCTCATTATGGAAGCTTGCATTGATGTAACCCTTTACGTCTAACTCTTTATTTTATTACTATCCTTAGATACTTCTCAAGTACTAATGGATATATGTAATGACTTGCGAAATACCCTTATTGGAATTTCATTATTATCTTGCCATGTCCAATACATACAAGATTATATGGGATAATAACATTCATGATAAATCCATTGGTACAGCCTATGGCATCTTAATCATATCATTTCCATTCATCACAAGAATTGGAATATATGGTTCATTAGAGACAAATTTGGATTCTCCCTTATCGACTCCTTTCCATGTTGAACTCTTCCAACATGTTGTAAGTGCTCAAACTTCCATTGTGATACATTCAAGAACTATCTCATAGGTCTTGATCCTTATCTTATTAGATGTTTCACTTCATCCTTCATTGTAGAAGGTGTATTTCCATGCCAGCTCTCAATATTCACAACATTCATATGTTTATTCCTCATCATGTGAGGAATATACATATATGCTCCAACTAAATATTTTACAATCACAAATTTCATTTTTTATCTCAATTCAAGTCAAACTCTTAGACATCTTGTCCAAAAAAGATCACGTGTATGAGATGCTTGTTTCAATCCTAGATTGAACTTTGTAGTTTATAGACTTTATTTGTATTCTTGAAGGTATATAACTTTTAGGTTGTGTCACGTACACATCCTATGATGTATTCTCTTAAGGAATCCGATTTTAATCTTCATATGCCAAATCTCTTGGTTTATTTAACTACAACAACAAGCTTGCCAATTTATAATGGAATTTCTATCATGTTCAACATCTTGAACTTATTTGAAAACCTATTCACAACCAACTTGTCATTTTATTTTATCCATGAAGGTATTTCCCACAAGA
Source organism: Alisma plantago-aquatica (assembly GCA_963693085.1). Taxonomy (NCBI): domain Eukaryota; kingdom Viridiplantae; phylum Streptophyta; class Magnoliopsida; order Alismatales; family Alismataceae; genus Alisma; species Alisma plantago-aquatica. The sequence continues at coordinate 519,866,221 of OY856415.1, forward strand.
CCCTATTTAACTCTTTAGGTATTTCCCCTTTAGGTGGCGCTATCGAGGTCCTACCTTGTTATCTTACATGGATCCCTCATTGGCCATAAGACATTACTCAAATTATGGTTTTAATAGCTTCTAGTTGATTAGTTGGCTCAGTTATGACCAACCCAAGTGTGTTGTTGGATTCAAAATTCTTCAATCTTAGGCATGTTCTACTAGAACTATTTTACTCTGTGCTACATTACAAACTTGAGATTCCACAACAACTTGTGATTTTCTTTGTTCTTATTATACCTCTTTTTTGACCTCGAACATTTTGAGTTCTACTTTTACTCCAACTGATTCTTTAGGAACTCGGTTATCCTATCAATAAAACACTTTTTTTATTCAATTGGGATTAACTATAATATTCAACAATTATGATTTGTGGATAAACCTTCTCAAGAAACAACTTTCTCAATGTAGGTTTCAATCCTTTTAGACACATTGGGACATTCCCAAATCATATCATATATGATATCTTATAAACCATTAAGATGGTACATCATTTAGTGATTATAAATTTACGAGGATATAAAAATTCTTGATTTAATTGATAAATATATAATGACTCATCATGGTAAAGTTCCTTGACACATTATCGTGCTCAGATGGATTTGACTTGTGATACATTATCACAGTCCTTTCCTAAAGGTTCTCAAGATATTGATGCAAAGTATTTCAAGATTTGATCTTATCCAATGTTCTTAATGCTTTAATCAAAGTCATACTTTATTTATAATCTCCTTGTCCATTTAAAGGGACTTATGTTTCTTTTTCACTGAGTACATATCATCATATTACCAATAAGAGAAACAAAGTATAAGCATTTATCTATAGAATTCATTACATAAGATCTTCTTGCATCACATGTATAAAGTTTGATGGAAAGTTTATCCTCCCACTACATTTAGTGAAGGATGTTATGTCACTTTATGCCCAAGTAGGAATTGCATATTTCCTTAGGATCAATAACCAAGGGAAACTAGACTAACATCAATAGGCATTCTAGTCATGCATTTCTCATATGCACGTTCAAGGTGACTAATGCTTGCGTTGTCAATTATAATCCTTTGGTATTAACTGTTGGCTAAATGGACATCTATAAATCCCTTTGTTTTGATTATGAAAAACATTTCATTCTTATTGATCTAACGAGCTACTTGATTGTGCAGGATTAAGGTGGATGACAAAGCAACTAGGGAAATCCATATGCTTACATGTTTATGTTTTCATGCAATGTAATCGCTTTGTAAATACTTGTACAAATATATAATGTACAAGTACTTAGATTGCATGTAAATCAAGCGTTAGATTCTCCCTAGCTAAACACCACATTTAGATAAGTCATTCCCTTCAAATAGGATCACATTTGCACACTCATACATATAGTTAGTGCCTAAATTGAAACATTGAAACAGGATCAATCTCGGTCGACAAACTCCTCGACCGAGACACTCTCGGTCGACAATCTTCTCGACCGAGAAAGATCCAAAGTAGCCGTTAGACACAACAGACAAGTTAGTTGGCAGTTGGAGAAAGACTTTGCAAATCACTTGTTCTAGAGTGCCTGTCGGTCGACAAAAGTTCGACCGAGTAGGTGTCTCGGTCGACCATTCCTCGACCGAGATGGTCTCTGACAGCAACTGTAGAATTAATTAATTAGTCGTTGTTAAAGCAACAATTTTGTACCAAACGGCTAGTTAAGCACTTAGAAACCCCTAGAAGTTGTCTAGAACGTCTTTAAGCATCCTTAGGCCATTCCTATAAATAGGACAAGCCATAGGACACTCAAATACACTTGCTACACTTGAGAAATCCTTGAGCATACTTTAAGCAATCTGTTTGTGAGCAATTTGAGCATTGTTACAATTGGCCATTTCATTCTTTAGCTCATAATTCGTGTCCTATAGGCTAGTATCTCCTACCCACTGAAATCACAAGTCCACACACTTGGTTAGGAGATCTATACGCTTGATCTAGGCAAATCAAGCCTTGGGCTACAAAGGATAAGTTGTAATTTCCTTTTTCTTTCTTGTTCTCTTTTACCGTTTGTACTCTCCTTACTACTCCTAGGTTGGAGGTTGCTGATTGGAGAGGGTGGAGTTCTTCTTAGTGAAGAAGGTGACTTTGAGCTACTTCAGAAGGCTGGTGCAATGGGAGGTTACTTCTAGAGAGGAAGGCTACTTCAAGGGGGAGCTTGGAGTTACTTCAAGAAGGCTACCTCAAAGTTGGTGCACCTACTTCAAGTGAAGGCTGTTCAAAGGGTGTAAAGGAAAGTATTGTATTTTGTATAAATCCTTGGGAAGGTAATAAAATAAATACTTTCAAAATCCCGGTTGGGTAAGCAACCGGGTAGTGGACTGACAACTTTAGTAGTTGCTAAAATTGGAACCACTCTAAAACACCTGTCTCCTTCTTCTAATTTTTAATTGTGGTTGTTTGAGTTAAAATAAATTGTTAAAATTATTTAAAAACTCTATTCACCCCCCTCTAGTGTTTTTCAATTGGTATCAGAGCAGGCTTCAAGGAACCCTAATCAGGTCTTGAAGAATGGAGGGTAATGGTGATTACAATCACAACAAAAGGTGCTGCTTGGACAAAACTATAACATGTTGCAATTGGTGCTTAGGAACAAGCCACACAACAACTAGATGTCCATGGAGATCAAAGGAGGAAGATGAGAACAAAGATTGTTTCATTGCTACAACTAGCGAGGAAGAAGAAGAAGAGGTAAGTCTTTTTGATTTATCCAAAGAAGAACTAGTTGCTAGCCTTGAAGAAACACATATTAAGTATGTTGAATGCAAGAAGAAATTAAAGAAATCAAATAAAGCAAATGATGAATTACATGCTAAGCTTCTTGCTATTACATCTGAAAACGAAGATCTTAAAAAGATCATTGAAGATCATGATATTGAGATAAAATCTATAGAGGCAAATTGTAATCTACTTTCTTTAGAGAAGAATAATTTGCAAAGTCAGGTGAATGATCTTCAAAAACAACCCATTTTATGCAACCATCTAGATTATGATTATATTGTCAAAGAAAGAAATTCATTGTCATCTAATCTAGATCAAGCAAAACTAGATATCAAGAAAAGAATGGAAGAGATTGCTAAGTTACAACAAAAAGTTAGTAATTTAAATAGTAATGGCATTCTTGATCAAATCTTAGATAATTCCTATCATCAAATTGGGAAAAGAGGAATAGGTTACAAGCCTAAAGGGAAATCCTATCAACAACCTAGTTGGAGAAAGTCACAAACCCATCAATCTATATATGTACCTAAAGGAACATCTTCACCCAAGGACAACACAGAACACAATCATAGAAAAAGATATGAGGTTGACTCGATATGCTGTCATTACTGTTTGCGCCTTGGTCATTATTCTTTTTCATTCCCTTACAAAAGAAAAGATGTCGAGTTAGTTCGGGTTCCAAAACCTCCAAACTAAATGAACAGAATCAAGTTGAGATATGACCAAGGACCTTAGTTGCATATTTCTACGTCTATCTCAACTCAACATAATGGGATAACCAATAAATTTAAGTATCTAAATATTTAACTTGCATATGTTTTATTTGGAAGCAATTAACAGTTTCAGAAATATTGTCGGTCGAGAGACTGTCGACCGAGACACTGTCGGTCGAGAAATAGTCGACCGAGCATGTTACTGATTTTCAGTCTGTTGTAAAAAATTGCTAAATTTCTTTGAAATTGATGAAATTGCTATCTATTCATGATTAATGATTGGATATTTTGGAAATCATCCAAATTTAAATTAATATTAGTTTATTCCCTAAATGATTTAAACCAAATTATGCTTAGAAAATTTCTATCATTATTCACATGATTTCCTTATTTTCTGGTCTATCCATATAGAAATCATGTAATTAAAATCATGCGATTATTTATCATTATTATTACATCATGGATATGCTTTCACCATTTGGTACTGAGATTAGCTTGATAGATAATTGTCTACATGGATCCATGATAGGCAAGCAAATGCTTTATTGGTAATATGTTATGCTTGCAACACATAAGATAAAATCTCTCAAAAAGACTTGAGATATTTAGTGCTTTTCAATAGAGATACTTAGTGTTTTTCAATTGATATTTAGTGTGCCTTCAGTAAAGAATTTTATGAGGATACTAAACGACGTGAAATTTGATACTCATATTACTACAGCAAAGCCTATATTTTAAAAGGACAAATGTTTTCATATTAAGTATTATGCTTCAACTTAATACTTAATCAAATCTTATGCAGATGTTATACTTCATAATGTTCAAATTGAAAAATATGCAAATATGCCTCTTGGTTAAAATGAAATTTGACCAAGGGGCGCTATGGTCGTAGTCAAAATCGACCTAAAATAAGTTTTGACACAATAATTAATTGAATATCATTTTATTAAAAGCAAATCAATTTATGATCACAAAATTGTCTCAATATTGTCAACAATAAAATAAAATATCACTCCCTTAGAAAATATATATGCTCTACAAATTTAGTCTATCATTTGCATTAAAAATAAAAAGCTTAAAAAATTTGTACCCAGTAAGTCTGTCGGTCGACAAATCTTCGACCGAAAACCTCTCGGTCTGCCCACTTCTCTCGACCGACAGAATCTAGTCAGACCTAGCATCGGACACACTTCCGGTCGACAATTGTTCGACCGAGACAGTGTCGGTCGACGATTGCTCGACCGAGAAAGAGCCGTTGGAAAATGACCGTTGCAATCCAACCGTTACCGTTAACGGGCGACCGTTACAAGTCGACCGTTGGACGGCCAAGTGGCGCGTCTGGAATATGACCGTTGCGGACGCTCGGTCGACAAATTGTCGACCGACCCGGTCACTGGATTGCTATAAAAGGAGCAAAAACGGGTCATTTCTTCACACCTTCTTATTCTTGTTTCCATAGGCTCTCTCTAGTGAATTCCTGTGCAAATCTTTAGCATCCTCATTCCCAAGAATTCCTTGCTTCTTCTCCACCTTCAAGCAACACAATGGCATCATCCTCTGCTCGTGGAAAGAAGAAGGTTGCTGGCAGGAAACAAAGGGAAGCTACTCCACCATTTACGATCATCAACGACATTGCCTTTATCGACGGAGATGCTGGTGATCGTTATCTACGGCTTTCCTCCAAAGCTCCTCTCCCACGACGACCAGTGGAAGTTATGGACTTCCTCAACATCGTCGACTTGGAGGACCTTTTCGAGGTGCAAAAGTTAAAAGAATTCATCAACCCTTCTTTTCCTTCCTATTCCATCAAGGTAGTGAATGAATTCTATGCTAACCTCATCTCCCACTCTAAAAATGAAACCATCTTCTTCTATACTATGGTCAACGGGCATAGCTTCCGATTTACTGAAGGGGATATTCTTGACATGCTAGATATTGACATAGATGAATATCAAGACACCCTTGACCTTACTTCTGGAAACCCACTTAATCAATTTGCCCAAGATGACCATACCATTAGTCTTAGTGACATCAAAAGGACCATTTTTCAATCCAATACAACCTGTCACGAAGATAGAGGCACATACTATGCTATAAATCTTAAACCAGCTGCTAGGATTGTAAACCTTATTGTTTCAACAAACATACATCCTAGAGCCAATAAATCTGAAGTTCCTATTTTTCGTATGTGTCTAATATATGCCATTATCCAACGTATTCCCACAAATTTTATCCGCATCATTCTTAAAAACATGCTTGAGTTTTCTGGCAATCCTCCATATGCTGATTTTGTATGCCAAATTACTCAACATTTCCTTAAGACTCAACTTGAGGATATGGGATATACATGGGAGCGTAGACCACAAAAAATAAGTAAGAATACTGTAGAAAAAATGGGGATTGATTTCGGTTATAAGAGGGCTAGGGTAGAAGGAGAAACATCTACACAAGATATACCACCACCACCACCTCCTACCAGCCTACCCTATGACCCCATCCAAAACACTCTAACCTATGTTGCTGGATCACAATATCATCTTAGTAAACAATTAGATTATAACCATCATGCCATGACTTATCTAAACCAAAGAATGCAAACTCTTTCTCCAAACCAACCAGATGAATATCCCTACTCTTTAAATCCTGGCATGCTCAATCTATATAACCCATCTTACAACTATTATCAACCTCCACCTCCACCATCTACTGATCTCACGCATACTCAGTTTTCATCAATGCAACTACAAGATATTGCTGCTCACTTTCGATTTGATCGTGTTCCAACCTTCTTGGAGGCATATGCCTTAACCAAGACATGTGCTCTGGAGTGGCAAACATTAGTTCAGTATTATGGAGCTGAGCCTTTTCTTGGGAAAGACCCTGATGTTGATGTAATTCTTAAGTCTTTCCAGTGAGATGAGGAGTTTTATTAGTTGTAATGGAATCTTTGCAAAATTGTAATAAATGGGTTATCTTTACATGATTTGGCTATCTTTTCATGCTTGTAATGAAATTAGTTATCTTTATAATGGATTTTTTTGGCATCATTTGAATTTAGATTATGAGACTATTGTAGAGCATACAAAATAAGGGGAGTAATAAATACAAGTAAATCAAAAAGGATGAAAATCTTTGCAAATACCTAAAAGTTAAAGTTATGGCTAAAATGACATCTATACTTATATCTTGGGGGAGCATAATATAAGATTAAGGGGGAGCTCATAGAAACAAATTTGATTATTTGATTGAGAAGCTTACAAAAACATTGCAAACATCATTTGGAGCTTGGTTATGAAGAAATCTATGAAGTTCATAAAAATGATATATCTTGTCCTTAAAGGGACTCTCTAAACAAATCAGGGCTTAACATCCCATGCATTTAGTTAAGAGACATTTTTATGCACTCTAAAACTAAAGGATTCTCATTTCATTTTTTTTAAGGCTTAACATCCCTTGTAAAATGGGTGAGAAATCAATACACATAGGCCATAAACTTAAAAGAAACTCATATCATTTCAAGGCTTAACATCCTTTGCAAATGATTGAGAAACAAATTATGGTTAAATTATTGACAATAAAAATCCCTTGATTTTAATTGGATATCTCTTTAAGGGGGAGCAAAGCTTAAAAAGGAAGACACAAAGTCATACTACATGATTATATTGGATATTTGTTTGAAATGACAAAGGGGGAGAAATAATATAAAATCACAAACATAAAATTAAAATGAGTTTTATAAATCATGGCCAGCAGTCACTTGCAAAATCAAAGATGGCTACAAAAGGTAATCTAAAGGTATGAAACTCATATGGTTTATATTTCCTTTATTTATATTTTTGGAAAAGTTTGTCATCTTCAAAAAGGGGGAGATTGTTGGCTAAATGGACATCTATAAATCCCTTTATTTTGATTATGACAAACATTTCATTCTTATTGATCTAACGAGCTACTTGAGTGTGCAGGATTAAGGTGGATGACAAAGCAACTAGGGAAATCCATATGCTTACATGTTTATGTTTTCATGCAATGTAATCGCTTTGTAAATACTTGTACAAATATATAATGTACAAGTACTTAGACTGCATGTAAATCAAGCGTTAGATTCTCCCTAGCTAAACACCACATTTAGATAAGTCATTCCCTTCAAATAGGATCACATTTGCACACTCATACATATAGTTAGTGCCTAAATTGAAACATTGAAACATGATCAATCTCGGTCGACAAACTCCTCGACCGAGACACTCTCAGTCGACAATCTTCTCGACCGAGAAAGATCCAAAGTAGCCGTTAGACACAACAGACAAGTTAGTTGGCAGTTGGAGAAAAACGTTGCAAATCACTTGTTCTAGAGTGCCTGTCGGTCGACAAAAGTTCGACCGAGTAGGTGTCTCGGTCGACCATTCCTCGACCGAGATGGTCTCTGACAGCAACTGCAGAATTAATTAATTAGTCGTTGTTAAAGCAACAACTTTGTACCTAACGGCTAGTTAAGCACTTAGAAACCCCTAGAAGTTGTCTAGAACGTCCTTAAGCATCCTTAGGCCATTCCTATAAATAGGACAATCCATAGGACACTCAAATACACTTGCTACACTTGAGAAATCCTTGAGCATACTTTGAGCAATCTGTTTGTGAGCAATTTGAGCATTGTGACAATTGGCCATTTCATTCTTTAGCTCATAATTCGTGTCCTATAGGCTAGTATCTCCTACCCACTAAAATCACAAGTCCACACACTTGGTTAGGAGATCTATACGCTTGATCTAGGCAAATCAAGCCTTGGGCTACAAAGGATAAGTTGTAATTTCCTTTTTCTTTCTTGTTCTCTTTTACCGTTTGTACTCTCCTTGCTACTCCTAGGTTGGAGGCTGCTGATTGGAGAGGGTGGAGTTCTTCTTGGTGAAGAAGGTGACTTTGAGCTACTTCAGAAGGCTGGTGCAACAGGAGGTTACTTCTAGAGAGGAAGGCTACTTCAAGGGGGAGCTTGGAGTTACTTCAAGAAGGCTACCTCAAAGTTGGTGCACCTACTTCAAGTGAAGGCTGTTCAAAGGGTGTAAAGGAAAGTATTGTATTTTGTATAAATCCTTGGGAAGGTAATAAAATAAATACTTTCAAAATCCCGGTTGGGTAAGCAACCGGGTAGTGGACTGACAACTTTAGTAGTTGCTAAAGTTGGAACCACTCTAAAACACCTGTCTCCTTCTTCTAATTTTTAATTGTGGTTGTTTGAGTTAAAATAAATTGTTAAAATTATTTAAAAACTCTATTCACCCCTCCTCTAGTGTTTTTCATTAACATTATAAAAACGTATATCAAAGTATTTTGTACAAAGATCATTAGATGTATGGGCATTTCCATTCAAGATCATATGTTTTGAAACAGAAACAATAATCTCATACTTTATTAATATATCATCCTTATCATACAAGATGCTCTAAAGTAAATTGTTTCTTATGGCATAATGAAATAGAAGTTCAACTAACTCTATTACATGCCCATTGGGCCAAGTTAAATGTAAATGTATAATATAGCTTCTGCAACTCTTTCTCTGCCTTGTCCATCATATGTCCATCCATGAGGGCTTTTACTTCATTTCAGATCCTGCACATCAGTATGTCAGAACTCTATTTGGTATCTCATACAAAAAGGAAGAAGTAATCAAATTTATATTATAATGTTCATACCTGAAGTGTAGGCGTTAGTGCCTTTCTTCTTCTTCAGTTCCTCTAACCAGAGTGGGCAATTTCTTTTCCAATATCCATGTTGGTGACAATGGTGACAAACAACTCTTACTTTCTTCACACCACCTTTTGCTTCGAGATCTGAAGGCTTGGGCTTCTGGCTAGCTTTAGAACACTTCTTAGATTTGCCTTTGCCTTTAGACTTCCCCTTTATCTTGTTGATCATCATCACATAATTGGGCTTGCATTTCTTCATTTGTGTCTCAAATGTTCTGAACATGCCCAACAACTCTGTCAATGAGTAGTGAGGCAAAATTCCCCTTCTTCAAGTCAGCTTCAAGCCATCCTCGACATGCCACCTCAAAAGAACATCAATTTCAATCTCAACAAAGAAAGAGGAAGAAGAATTTCAATCATGAACTCCTTTTCTAGATAGGAAAGTTTGTTATTATTATTATGAAGACTTTCTATAAACTAATAGAGTTGCATGGGAAAGAGATATTTTCTCAAAGTCACCATCCCTTTATCCTAGTAGTCCATTGACAGAGAAGGGGGACTGGAACTACGCTAATTGAAAGTTTTTTTTAAACGCTTTCACTCAACAACAAACCCTATATATGACGAGCTGAATGGGTTGTTTTCTTTCTTTTCACAAGAGTACCTCACTTGTGCTTCTTCCTATGTTTATGTCAATCAAATCATGTTCATGACAAACTTACTGTATGACACTTGCAGAGACTGCAGAACCATTTCAGTGACCAACTCTAGACCCCAAGGGGAATCCCAGTCTAGCAAGGTTATCCACATACCCAATAAGCTTGAGCACATGTGGACCTACTGGATCTCCTTCTGCCATGTTACATTTCAATGGTGCCTTGGAGACATCGTATATCTCCTGTCTTGCCTGATCTTGGAGCATGTTCTTGAGATTTGTGACCATCTCAAACACATCCATGTTCTCATGCTGCCTCTACAACTCATAGTTCATGGAGCATAGGATTAGACACCTGACATCCATGACATCTTTAGTATGCTTCTTGTAAGAATCATTGTCAGCCTTTAGTGCATTTTGCGGTGGTCCCTCTAGTTTTGGTGTCTCTAGGACAGAGCTTGTGCTCCTATGTGATAGCAATTCTCAGTGTCTTGAAATAATCGTGGAAGTTTCTCCCTATTAGTTTGTCCTTCTCAATGACTGATCGTAGAGAAAAGTGATTGTTGTTTGTTGTCATTTTGGTTCTACAAAAGAATTGCAATTTTGTCAAAAACACATTTTTGATTTGATTTGATTTGATTGAATTTGGGAAATAAAAATTAGGTCTTTAATTAATTATCATTCTCATTTTTTTGTTCAAATTTATAACCCTCAAGTATCAATTTGGAAAATTGCAGCAAACAATTTTCTAATGAGCAAGATCCAATATAATTCAACTATGGCCCGACCCACGTTGCAAACAAGTTAATTACCAAGATAGGAAACTTTTAACAATAGAATCATATGCAATTATTGATAGATAATATGCAAAACCCTTGGCATAATCATATGCATGCTTTTGGGCCAGACGCTCTAAGAATCACCAGTCAAGCCTCTCCCAATAGCCAATACAATAATAATGCACCCCACTTTGGTGGAACCTACATTACTACTGTTACAACCCCAGTTTTGGGTTCATTTGATGAGAAATGTAATCTCTCATATTGGAGATATTTGTACAAATAATGATGTAATTTCGTTTACAATAGCCTTGATGATTGTGTTGTGGGCTTTATTGGCTATTGGGCCCAATAACAAGGAAATTCAATTAATTAATGAATAATTGAGAATTTTAGAAAAGAAATATGTGGAAACCTCTAGAATGTAAAAGAATGTAATCCAAAGATGGATTTCATGCCTCTTGGGATCCTTGGGTTCCAAGGAGTCCAAAGTTGCAAAGCAAATGAAATAAAAGATCAATTAAGAATTTCTTTATTAAGAAAAAAATTGAAAACAATGATAAATGTGGGAAATAAGTGGAAAGAGGTATCCTTGGTGGAATTTCATATCCCAAGGATTCCTAATGTTTAAAGGAATACCAATGAGGAAAATAAAAGAGAAATCCTCAAAAGGAGAAATTTTAATAAAGAAATAAGTGAGATAATGAGAAATAATGGATAAAAGATAAGAAAAAGGCTAAGGAACATTCCCAGGATGGGATTTCGATCCATTAGGGTTCCTTGAGGTACAAGGAACTCAGAATAATAATTTAATAGCAAAGGAAAGACAAAATATGGGAGAAATATTCAGAATTGAGTAATATCTTGCACCTAAATAAAGGTCACGTTTTCTTTTAGATAATGAAACCAAAGTTGGCACAAAGATATATAAATTCATTACTAAATTTCCCTCAAAATTTGGGAGTAAAAAGGTAAACGTTTGGGAGATATGAATTTTGTAAGATTTCTAAAGTGTAAAGGATATCTATTAAATGTCACAACTCAATTGTGACTTATGTTTTTATACAAGGCCTGACAGCCATTGGATCATTGATCCAACAATGGCTGCTCTTTGTTTAGTTGAGAAGAATTGGGAATAGGAGAAGTCCTACTCAATTTGGATTCTCACATAATGTGATGGATGCGCGGATTCAGAAATAGTCCCAATAGCTTGGGGATCGAATTCTGCACCTATTTGACCTAAGTTTTTGATAGTTTGGGAAACTCTAGGATTTTACCCTAAATCCTAATGGCAGTAGGTCATTGTTTGGGGGACTCCACCTATAAAAGGAGGGTCTTTGATCCCCAACGAGGGCACGATCACCTCTTAAACGTGCTATTAGCTTCTGGGATAGTAGACCAGTGAAAATTTTTGCGAATTACCTTGTTCTTTCACTCCGACATCGACCTTCCAGCATGTCGAAGAGGGTTCTATCTCCCTCCTCTATATTCTATCGCCACTCTAATTCCAAGTTCCCATGTCGTTTCTACTTCTTGGTGCCTCCTGAGGGTCGCACGTGGTGGAAGGTCAGACTCATCCCAGCGTCACAGTGAGGGCATAGCCTGACAGAGCTTGCCTTGTGGCAATGCTCTATTTTTCCGGTGAAACAGGGGTGGGAACCCCGTCACGCAGTGCTCGCGAAGAAGCAGTGAGCAGATCTGGGTGACCAGGTAAATGGATCCTGCAACAGGATCCCTGAGCCGAAGGAAGAAGAATAATTTGCAAAGAAAAGAAAAGAATAGACATGTGGCGCGCGACCATTGCCAAAGTAAGGTTATTTTGCAAAAGTCCTATCTATTTACTAATAGATCAGATGAAACAATGTAATACATGAAAGTTGATTAGAAAAATCCATAGAATACAATAAAAATACTAGTATAGACTAGTTTTGTTTCTAGTTCGAAAAGTGCACAAAGTTAGTAACTTTAATGCTTTTTATGAATAAGAAACCCTAGTTTTAATGTTAGGGGATCTAGTAAATTGTTGTGCATGGTTTAAAGGGATATTAACCTGTTGTTAATAAAAAGGGCAAATTAGATCTAAAAGGATGATCTTTATGCATAGGGATTCCATGTACATGAATAAGCTTTAATAGGTCTTGAAACCCTAATGTTAGTAATTATGATTCTTAATGGCTTTAATTGTTCAAATCCATGGATAGAACTCAGATTAGATGCTGCTAAGATATTTTGGGTATATAGTTTCTAATTTGTGGATAAATGCCCTTAATGTGGTAATTAGGGTTTTCTAATGGATTAATGTGGAATTAGTGATAAATAGAGTTCATATGTGAATTAGACCATAAAGAATTATGAGTTGTTAAATCGAAAGAAACCAAAGATGATAATTGGGCTTATGATGTTTAAATTAGGGTTTGTGAGCTAAGAGAGCATTAAATGTGATAAAAGTATTGTGGAGGCTAAAACCCTAAAGTGGCCTAGAAATCCTAAGGTGGAATCCAAGTATATCTTTAGAATGTTTTGGATAAACTATAACACTTGGATGTCATGCATTAATTTTAGGATATTGTTGATTGCTTGTTGCTTGTTCTTTATCATCATTGCTTGGACAGCAAGTTGCTCTGAATCAGGTATGTGGTTAATTATGATTAATCACATTATTTTCCCGAAGGTTTCCCAGATGGTTACTCACATTGAATGCAACTAAATAGTTTGGATGTTCATATTGCAATTATAAAGTCACTACGATTATCACAAGTATATTATAAGTGTGTATTCTAGCACCTACATGCCACCTTGATGGATGATGCAAAGAGGTCATGCCCAGGAGTGAAGACCCTTGGGCACCATGAGTGGTGACCCCAGGCACCAAGCTCGAGATTGAGAAGGTGGCCTATGATATTGCATGACTAGAGGGCACCATGAGTGGTGACCCCAGGCACCAAGTACGGGATTGAGAAGGTGGCCTTAAGTCAATGGAAAAAGTGAAACCTGAAAGGGGGTATGCCAGGGTTAGGGAAAAAGCGGTGGAGAATGTCATACTGAAAAGCGTAAATTGTCTTGTTAAATAATTTGATTGTGATTATTAAATTGTTAGCCATATCTGTGAAATTTTGGATGTCCCCACATACCGATATATTTTGATATGCTGATTGACATTTTGTTTGTCGGCATTTTAGGTACAAGATTGAAAAGGACAAACACTAAAGTGGCATATGTGAAATTAATTAAGAGTTAAAGTACAAAGGAGGATTAGTTAGAGTAGATTCTTGATGCAGATAGATGTAGATATCCCAGTTTTGAAAAAGGTATGCAAAGTTTTATTTTGTACCAGTTTTCAATCTGATAATTGTTATTGATTATTTTTCGAACCTTTGATCCTTTTAATTTGGATAACGACACCGACCTTTTGGTCTCCCTTAATTGGGGGTTATCGAGAGGTGGGGTCATTACATTTGGAATCAGAGTGAGGTTCCTCATTTAATCTTTAATAATTATTAAATTTTACAATTCCATAGAATTGAGGGAGTTATTAGAGGATTGTCTGAAGGACTGAGGTGTCTAGAAAAGGATCACGTCCGGGGGATGGCAATATTTTCCTCTGCACCGCTAGTCTGAATATGAGGACTCCCAGATTGTGTGACTGCATATCCGATGTCTTAGGATATGACTCGAAATAAGATACCTTTAGAACTCTCTCATCTTGTTCATCCGTTCTCAACTCAAATTTTGTTAAGGACCTTAAGGATTAGGGTTTTCTCTCTTCTCCTCACCCTCTTGAGGTATGGGTAAGGATAATAAGGTCTAAGGAATCCTCCACCAAATTAATGAAAAACATGTAAATAAGATGTCATGGACATAAGCTTAATAGATTAAGCACAAACTAAAGAATAGATACATGCTTAGGTCGTATGACACGAGTTGTCATTGCCCTCAAGAGAGACCTGAGGATAGACCTCCTTGTCAGGAGGATGAGTAGAGAGAGTTAGTCTTGGAGGTAGAGACCTCCATTAAAAGTAGAGACCTAGCACATCCTTTGAGGATGATGTTAACCCTAATCCTAAGTGAAGGTTAGAGAGAAAGATGACATGATGAGTTAGATGTCATGGTAGACCAGGTGATTGGATAGACATGCCTTGGATGCCATATGAGCCATGAGAAGTTGATTACCGAGTACCTTTGGCAACCCAACTCTGGAAAGGGTCGTTCATGTTAGAGTGAAGGATAGCTCCTTCAATGATGAGGTTAGTGAAGAACCTATAGAAACCTTATGGGCTGTTGCAAATAGGATATAGTTTGCACCCAGAGTACTTCAGTAGTATGAGCAGTAAGTTAAAATTGAGGCTAGAAGGACAGGATGGATGGCTTATGAGATAAGCATAAGGGGCTATGGACAATCATGAACAAACATAAGCTTGAGTATAGGCTTCACCCACGTAGAGGTATGCCTGTGAGCTTGATCCTTCATGGAGGGAGGACCTCTAGTCGTATGGCTGGATGTGGAGTTAGCTCTAAAGAGAGAAAGTAGGACCCCAGCAAGAAGGTTGGAAGCCTAAAACCCCAAGATATGAGGAATAGTGGGAGTTGAGGATGATGCGATCTAAGTGTATGATAGTGATTGCCTTATGCTTGATCCTTGGAGGTTGATGATATCTTGGTTGCCTTTAGAGGAACCAAACCCTAGAGAGAGGATGATGCTTCTGGTACCTATGTGCCTATGGTATAAGTGATTACTTGCTGAGATGAGACAAAGAGTTCCTTAGACCCTGAGGAGGTTTAAGTAACCAGTTGTGAGGCTTTATACCTAGTTGGTTTTCCTTAAGGAGGACTTAACTCTGAGGTTCTTCTTATATAAAAGGATCATGGAAGTACATGACATACCTTGGACATGCTTGATTCATGGTTAAGAGATTGAGCATGCAGTTGGACACCCAAAGGTGAACCTAGGGTTCCTAGGCCTAAGAGGGGAAGTGGTGTACCTAATGCTCATGATGAGATTTGAGTTTCTACAGATTCAAGCATGGTACTCCTCATGTTTAGAGGAAAGGAAAACCCCTTAAGTTAAGGTATGTTTGATGAACCCCTCACGGCTAAGGTGGTGACATGGGAAGGAATGACCTTGATTCAACATTGAGGAAAGAGAACAAGTATGATCTAGTATGGTTTAATAGGTGGTCTGCTTGTGCCTTAGTAGCTATTGGGTTAGGCATGCTCATGTGAATGTAAACCCTAAGGACGGTTGTGACCTTGTTGTCAAGAGTTGTAGTTTCCTCCCATCCCGGGAGAGGGACCCTTTGGTTGGGTGTTTACCAGTTTTTTGGGTTTTGAGGAAACTGAAATAGGTCTCATAGGATCTTGAGAAGCTAAGTGAAAAGTACATGGTATGAGAAGAAACCTATAGACCCATAGATAACCATCTCTAAGCACATGTGGATGTGTTACCATGGAGGTAATTGGTATGGGGCCTGACCGGGGTAGGCAGGTTGCCATGACCCCTATGAAAGGGTGAAAGTCAGTCATGAATGCAAAAAGAGATGATGAAGGCTTGGGTAAGGTTCTAAGCTGGACATGTACCATAATAGAATCCTAAGTCTATCCTAGAGTCAGGTAGGGATAAGACCGATGGAAGAAGGAGGATCCTAATTCCCTAGTTGCACATGACCATAGGGTCGGGAGGTAACAACTATCATTGCCTGAGGGCCATGGGTTAGGAGATTGATCACCTTCATGAACTCATGGGACCCAAAGGGCAGATGAGTAGGGCACTCTCTGGATGCATAAGGGAAGAGGGATGACCCCAAAAGTGCTGGAATCCTATATACCTAGAGGAGACGACCAAGGATTGTGTTTGGACCAAGTAGGTTCGAGACCAGTTTTCCATGGAAGTAATTTTGATATCATGATGTTTGTGATGAAGAGACATATGTGGCACGTTGCAAATTAGATTTGAAGGTGTAATGGCAAGGTGGGATGTACCATCTCTACTCTTAGAACAAGAAGAACTCTTAAGTTGGACTGCAACCAAATGCTTATTTCCTCTTGTTATGGGAGTGAGAGATAGCACAGTATGCATGTCATACACCAAGAATAGAGATGATGTGAGTTGGAACATTGATACAAGGTATGAGGACAAAGATAATAACATACCCTTTTGGAGTGAATGATACATGGATGGTTTACAAATAGAAAGAGAGATAAGGATGTTTTTTGTAGAAGCTATGTGGAACTTGCAAGTTATGCATGGTTGAGTTTGATCACCATGAGGATGAGCTCAGAGTTTCTTGATGAAAACAAACTTAGAGTTTGAGATAAGATGATAAGTGGAATACATGGAGGTGTATGTCTTCAACATTACCTAACACCTAAGGATGTGAAGTGGCAATGGATTCTTCGGTTGGAGATGCAACTGCCTAGTATTAGCTGGAAGCTAGATGAAGTTGAGGTTGCTAGGCTAACCTTAAGTAAAAAAAAAGATAAGTTTGGCTAACACCCAAATGTATCAATAACGGTTAATCCAGTAAATGGTTGTTTGGTTAGCCAGTTTAGTCCTTGATGTAGTGAAAGGATGGTGATAGAACCTCGGATACACTTCTTTGGATAGGAAGGTAATAAAACCCTGATGAGAGTGGTTTAGGGTTTCCGAGGAATCGATCTTGAGGAATCGTGAAAAACAAGAGATCATGATTTTAAGATCACCATACACCGTGGTACTACCAAGATAGTAAGTGATAGTAGCACTTTGGATGCTTAATATGAAGTTGCATGTGGCATGTGTCCATGCAAGCCTTGGTGAAGGACAAACACCAGTAGCCAGTGCTTTGACATAGAGGATCAAGAGTCCCCATGAGAGAGTGGGAGTTCAAAACTATGGAAGTTGTGGTAAGTCTCCCCTTGACCAAGGAAGGTCAAGATGCAATATGGGTTATGGTAGATCGCCTTACCTAGATAACATGAGAAAGAAAGAATGTTGTCAAAGGATGGATTCTGTTGAACTACATAAGAGAGAGAGAGAGATGGTTCAACTACACCATGATGTGAGTTCAAAAGTTCTTGAGTATGACCTAAAGGTTCACTTCCATAAGGAGGAAGTAGGAACATGAAGAACTCGATGTTAGTACAATTTATCACCCCTTACTAATGGTTAGTATGATCCAGACTAGAGGGTCTGATGAGAGCATTTGTGCTCATTCAGGGTGATACATAGAGACAGTTCTTGTCCTTTGTAAGATGTGATGATAACCACCATAGCCTTTATCGGGATGAAAGAAGTTCTAGAAGGAGGTTGTGTCGGTCACCACTTCATTAAGATGATGTTGGTGAATGAGGCATCATGAAGGTCAAAAAAGAACCACAGTGTGTGCAGATGAAGTCGCTTTGATCGTGAAATGGCTGAGAGAGAGAGCCCAGTGATGACATGAGTCGTGAGTTGATGCAAAGCAGACTGACATGCAGTTCACTGTGGGAGAATATGTGATGTGAAAATATGACCCCTCTAAGCTACAGGTGAGAAAGCTGAGTCCCCAATATATGGGTCCATTTGAGATGGATTGGTGGAGATGGTTGTGTTTAGCCTTTCTCCTCAGGATAACATGATGTGTAATGTGTTCCATGAGTCTGATCTAGAGAACTATGTGAGGTACCCAAGCCATGTGTTGAGCCCTGAACCTATTCAACGTTTGAGAGGTTGAAATGTCCTGAGTCACCTATGAGGGTATGATATACCAAGGTAAGGAAGAACTCAGATGGAAGAATATGAGATGATGAAGGTTCTTTGGAAGCACCATGGAAAGGGTGAATCCACATGGGAGCCCTGATGGAGTATGAAAGGCTTATCTTGAACTGTTTGTTTTCTTGATGGAATTTTGAGGATGAAATTCTTATAAGAGGGGAAGGATGTTACAACCCCAGTTTTGGGTTCATTTGATGAGAAATGTAATCTCTCATATTGGAGATATTTGGAAAAATAATGATGTAATTTCATTTACAATAGCCTTGATGATTGTGTTGTGGGCTTTATTGGCTATTGGGCCCAATAACAAAGAAATTCAATTAATTAATGAATAATTAAGAATTTGAGAAAAGAAAGATGTGGAAATCTCTAGAAGGTAAAATAATGTAATCCAAAGATGGATTTCGTGCCTCTTGGGTTTCTTGGGTTCCAAGGTGTCCAAAGTTGCAAAGAAAATGCAATAAAAGATCAATTAGGTATTTCTTTATTAAGAAAGAAATTGAAAACAATGATAAATGTGGGAAATAAGTGGAAAGAGGTATAATTGGGTTATCCTTGGTGGAATTTCGTATCCCAAGGATTCCTAATGTTAAAAGGAATATCTATGAGGAAAATAAAAGAGAAATCCTCAAAAGGAGATATTTTAATAAAGAAATAAGTGAGATAATGAGAAATAATGGATAAAAGATAAGCAAAAGGCTAAGGAACATTCCCAAGATGGGATTTCGATCCATTAGGGTTCCTTGAGGTTCAAGGAACTCATAATAATAATTTAATAGAAAAGGAAAGAGAAAATAGGGGAGAAATATTCATAATTGAGTAATATCTTGAACCTAAAGAAAGGTCACGTTTTCTTTTAGATAATTAAACCAAAGTTGGCACAGAGGTAGATAAAGTCATTACTAAGTTTTCCTCAAAATTTGGAAGTAAAAAGATAAACGGTTTGGGAGATATGAATTTTGTAAGATTTCTAAAGTGTAAAGGATATCTATTAAATGTCACAACTCAATTGTGACTTATGTTTTTATACAAGGCCTGACAGCCATTGGATCATTGATCCAACAATGGCTGCTCTTCGTTTAGTTGAAAAGAATTGGG
The DNA here is from genome assembly GCA_963693085.1 of Alisma plantago-aquatica. Lineage (NCBI taxonomy): Eukaryota > Viridiplantae > Streptophyta > Magnoliopsida > Alismatales > Alismataceae > Alisma > Alisma plantago-aquatica. The sequence continues at coordinate 519,885,663 of OY856415.1, forward strand.
AATAGGAGAAGTCCTGCTCAATTTGGATTCTCACATAATGTGATGGATGCGCGGATTGAGAAACAGTCCCAATAGCTTGGGGATCGAATTCCGCACCTATCTGATCTAAGTTTTCAATAGTTTGGGAAACTCTAGGATTTTCACCCAAATCCTAATGGAAGCAGGTCATTATTTGGGGGAATGCACCTATAAAAGGAGGGTCCCTAATCCCCAATGAGGGCACGATCACTTCCTAAACGCTCTATTAGCTTTTGGGATGGTAGACCAGTGAGAAATTTTGCAAATTACCTTGTTCTTTCACTCTGACATCGGCCTTCCAGCCTGCTGGAGAGGGTTCTATCTCCCGTCTTTGTGTTCTATCACCACTCTAATTCCAAGTTCCCATGTCGTTTCCACTTCCTGGTGCCTCCTGAGGGTCACGTGCGGTGGAAGGTAAGACTCATCCCAGCGCCACAGCGAGGGCGCAGCCTGACATAGCTTGCCTTGTGGCAATGCTCTATTTTTCTGGTGAAGCAAGGGTGGGAACCCCATCGCGTAGTGCTCACGAAGAAGGAGTGAATGGATCTGGGTGACCAAGTAAATGGATCCAGCCACAGGATCCCTGAGCCGAAGGAAGAAGAATAATTTGCAAAGAAAAGAAAAGAATAGACACGTGGCATGCGACCATTGGCCAAAGTAAGGTTATTTTGCAAAAATCCTATCTATTTATTAATAGCTCAGATGAAACAATGTAATACATGAAAGTTGATCAGAAAAACCCATAGAATACAATAAAAATACTAGTATAGACTAGTTTTGTTTCTAGTTCGAAAAGTGCACAAAGTTAGACACTTTAATGCTTTTTATGAATAAGAAACCCTAGTTTTAATGTTAGGGGATTTAGTAAATTGTTGTGCATGGTTTAAAGGGGTATTAACATGTTGTTAATAAAAAGGGAAAATTATATCTAAAAGGATGATATTTATGCATAGGGATTGCATGTACATGAATAAGCTTTAATAGGTCTTGAAACCCTAATGTTAGTTAATATGATTCTTAATGGCTTTAATTGTTCGAATCCATGGATAGAACTGAGATTTGATGTTGCTAAGATATTTTGAGTATATAGTTTCTAATTGTGGATAAATACCCTTAATGTGGTAATTAGGGTTTTCCAATGGATTAATGTGGAATTAGTGATAAATAGAGTTCTTATGTGAATTAGACCATAAAGAATTATGAGTTGTTAAATCGAAAGAAACCAAAGATGATAATTGGGCTTATGATGTTGAAATTAGGGTTTGTGAGCTAAGAGATAATTAAATGTGATAAAAGTATTTTGGAGGATAAAACCCTAATAAAACCCTAAAGTGGCCTAGAAATCCTAAGGTGGAATCCAAGTCTAGCTTTAGAATGTTTTGGATAAACTATAACACTTGGATATCATGCATTAATTTTAGGATATTTTTAATTGCTTGTTTCTTGTTCTTTATCATTATTTCTTGGATAGCAAGTTGTTCTCGATCATGTATGAGGTTAATTATGATTAATCGCATTAGTTTCCCGAAGGTTTCCTGGATAGTTACTGTAACATCCCTGACCTGGGTTATGTGTTAATGCTAGATGTTTTGCCTAATAAGGTTGAGTAGATACTTAATCTAATCTACGGAAAAGTAATTATGGCTCATGAGAAACTTATGTTTCAATTTTGGTCCTTTTTGAACAATGTTGAAGCAATGTTTGCTTATTTTGGACTAAAGTGCAAATTACCCAAGTTGAGGGGTTAAATTGCAAATGTTGCATGAAAATATGTTCCTATAATATTGTGACATCATAAGAATGAATGTGATGTAGTGGTATGGTTTTCACAAGCTTGGGCACCAAGATTAAGCTTGTAAAGCAATCCTTGTGCATTAGAACATGTTTTGGTGTAAAGTACAATTTACCCAAAATCTAGAGTTAAATATGCAAATTACCACTTCAATAAGGTCCCTAATGTTTCTTGACATCATGTAGAACAAAGAAAATGAGAGGGGCGCCTCATTTGAATTAAGTTGGAGGAGAGAGAATCTTGATATTAAAATAATCAAGATTTAATCCTAAGTGAAACCCTAATTTAATTTAGGGCAACAATGTATGTATTAATTAAAGGGTCTTCAACCAAAATTAAAATGGTTGGATTCAGATGTGTGTTTGATGTCCTTAATCCTTGCAAGGACCACGAAAATATCCAAGGGAGTGGATAACTCACACACAATTTTATAAGAAAAAGAAATATCCACTCACATATGGATATTAATATAATATGATTTGAGGTTCTGAATTTTCTTTTCTTTAAATCACGAATAATTGAGAGGAATAAGAGGCAAACAATATTGCCTCGTCCCTAAGGAAGATTACGGGGAAGAGGCGGCCACTTTTTTGGGATTAATTGGATTTTTTGCAAAGTACATTCTCTCTCATTGAATTTTTATAAAAGGACCTTTTACAAGCCAAATGGAAGACTTTTTCGACCCCAATTCTTCTCCTTGCTTGGGAAACGACCAAGGGAGCTTGGAAGGGTCAGGAGGACGACCCCCAACCTGTTGGTAAGGTTCTTGATCCATTTCACCTTGATTCCATGGTGGAAATCGAAAATAAATTATGGATTTCTTCCTATTTCGATCTCCTCTTCAATTCTAACCATTCCTTTTCACTCAAACCTTGTGGACGAGCCTTGGAATGGTGAAAGGAGTTGCATACACTATTTCTTACGTGAGCTTGAAGCTTTGGAGCTCAATTGGAGGCGGGTTTTATAACTTCAACCCTTAATTTTATTATTGCAATCAATTCCTTATCAATTGGTGATCATTTCTATATTTCCAAAATTAAGTTTGGTTGATTGATGAAATATACATGGAAATCACAGTAGATTTCATGAGTTTGGAGCTTGATTATGATGGCATAATCATAAGCACACACCTCCCCAAATATCTAGACCAAACGGTTTCAACATGTTTGCCCATTCGGTTTCACTAAACCGTTTGAGAGCAAACAGTTTGAGACCGTTTGAGAGCAAACGGTTTCAAAACCATTTGAAAGAGTTGACCAAGGGTTTAACGTTTGAGAATCCTGTTCCTATTTATTTTGGTTGATAGCCCACCAAATTTTATGGATTAATTCCAAAGGAATCATGATTTGAAGGTTAATCAATTAGGCAAACCCTAATTGGATTAAGTGCTGATTTTCAACTTGATTGATTTGACTTTTTATGTTATTTATCCCTAACGGTTTCAAAACCATTTGGGGATCCCCCAAACGGTCTCAAGACCGTTTGGGGTCACCCAAGACCATTTGGAGGTCTAGGGTTGGATATGGTTAAGTGTTTGAAGGACAAAATATATGGTGTTAACCGTAATCGGCTAAGTGTTGATTTTGCATTGAAATGAGTTGATGTTTTGGGTTGATTGACCCAAACAGTTTCAAGACCATTTGGGAATCACCCAAACGGTCTCCAGACCGTTTGGGGATCACCCAAGGCCGTTTGGAGGTCTAGAGTTAAGCATGGTTGACCAATTGAAGGTCTAAAGGTACCAAATCACTTTGTAATTAAGTGCTGATTTGATGATTAACTCAATAGCTCAAACCCTAATGATTTTTCACTAGAATCCATGGGTTGGATGAGCCAAACGGTCTCAAGACCATTTGGAGGTCACCCAAGACCGTTTGGAGGTCTAGGGTTGAGTATGGTTAAGCAATTGAAGATCCAAGGATACTAAGTTGGAGTGTAATCAATTGCTGATTTGGTGATCAATCCAATGATCCACACCCTAATGGGTTGACTTGGATTTTGATGATGTGATAGGAAAATGGTCTCAAGACCGTTTGGAGGTCATCCAAATGATACCAAGACCATTTGGGGTCAGGTCATGTCCAAATTGGATGATGGTTCAATGGGTTCAAATCAATTCGACTCACATGGAAATATGTTGAAGGGTTATTGATTCCAAATCCTAAACCAATTGATTCAAGCCTTAATTGATGATCAATTGAGGTTCAATTGAGGGTCAAATCAGTTGAAGGTTGACCTAATTAACTCAATTGATGATTGGCTAACATATATAATATCGATTGAGGGGATCAACATTGGAAACCCTAATACAATTGAAGTGGTTGAGACACTTTTTGGTCCATGCGGTTTTGAGGAGGTTTGGACCAAACGGTCTCAAGACAGTTTGGGACCAAACGGTCACAAGACCGTTTGGGACCAAACGATCTCAAACTGTTTTGAGACCCAAAGTGCAAACGGTTTCAATACCGACTTTGTCAAATCGATTTCAAGTACAAATTGTTTAAATGGTTTTCAACCAATTGATGTATGAGAACCAAGATCATTGAGGGTCTAAGTAATTAAATTTGTGAAGATCAACATGGTTAATCCATTTGAATATCTTATGTAATTGAAAGTCCAATATGGTGAACCTATTTGGACACTTAATGTAATTGAAGATTTAATGGTAAACCCAATTGACCACTTTGTGGAATTGAAAGTTTAATTGGTCAATTCTTTTGAATTCCTTATATAGTTGATGGTTTAATTGATTAGACCATTTGGACATCTAATATGATCAAAGGTCAATCAGCTATGTTATTATTAAAGATGTAGACCCATGATGATTGTAAAGGTTAACCCTAGCTATGTGTACTTAAGTGAAGAGTTGACCTAGATTAATCTTGGTGTAGTTAATATCCTAAAGAGGATGAGAGAGGAAATGAGAGGGATGAGTGCTTATATAATTAATCCCTAATTCTCTCATTATGAGTAAACTATGTGATAAGGGTTGATCCATAATAATGAGATCATGAAACCCTAATCAATGAGCCCTAACCCTAATTAGAGCAATGTTATGTGTGAAACCCTAATTTGGGCAATGCTATGTATGAAACCCTAAACTAGGGCAAAAGTGAGTGTTATCATAAATCCAGGGTGATGATATAACCCTAACTTAGTGTAACAATGAACGAAACCCTAATTTAATGGGAATTGTACATCCTAACCTTAATTTGGGTATGAGGTAAGAAGAACCTTATTTGGATGTGAATAGAAAACCTTAATCCCTAAAATGGGGTAAGGTGTATGGAACCCTAATATAGGGTAGTGCCACTAATCCTATATGAAGACTTAGCACTGGGTGATGTGTTGTGAAATCCATAAATATATGGAATATGCTATGTGAATCCTTAAATTATAGGTATGGAGAATATTATTCCTAATAGTGGAATAGTGATTAATGTTATGGCAAATGTGATTAACTGGTGCATAAAGTATTAGGATGGATAATACTCTAATACCATCTTAGTGTATGAACTCAAGTAAGATAAAGGTGTTGAGGGAAGTGATACATCAAGATATGATAGATATCACATCCAACACCCCAATACTGGTATACCTTTATGTGTTATAAGTCCAGTATAATTGGATGAATGACACATGAGAAGTGTCATGTCAATGGTTACATTGAGATGTAATGCACACTGTTGAATGTAGGCTAATATGCCTTATGAAAGGGTTAATCAAAACCTATAAACTATGATGTAATCATATTCTAACAAAGATGAGAGAAACTCATGCTATGTGTTGATAATTCATTTGTTGATGAATAATGAGAATAAAGAGTATAATTGAATACTTATGATTATCCATATTGATTCCATGCTATGTGAAACCCTAATATAGGGTAATTTTATGTGAAACCCTAATACATGGTAATGCTATGTGAAGTTCTAACACAAAGTAATCCTATGTGAAACTCAAATACAGACTAATGGGTTATGAATGTAATAAGATAACGCTCGTATTACATGGTACTGATATGTAATTGTATCATGATTACTAATCATGCATATATGTTGAGGGGATGAGCATAGCCAGTTATGAGCCATGATGTTCTGTATATTGAAAATGTTCTATAGGCCTTATAAGCCTTCATATGTTTTGTTGCTTGGTGAGAGGTAACCTACAATTAATGAGTCCTGTGTGTCACATGATGTGCTAATTATCTTATATTATTTATGAGCTTCATAAGCCATAATATGCCTTATTGCCTATTAAGGGGTAGTAAGAGGTGGTATGAGCTTTGTGAACTATGTGCAATGCTTTGTGTAGCAAGAATTATAATGACCCTGGGTCAGATGATATGATGGTATGAAGTTACCTAATAAGTGGTAACAAGTGTTCTATGGTGAGTTATGGGTTCAAACACCCAGATGCTATAATCATGATGATGAACCTGTTAAGAAATGGAATTATGCTGGGTGAGTTGAGGGACTAAGATCCCAACACTTTGTGAAAAGAATATGGCTACATGCCATGACTCCGCAGTGACAATGCCAGGCTTTAGATATATAATCTATGCCTGAAGAGAGTAAATGTTGTGATAATAATTCCATAGTGAATAAATGTTATACATGTTCTTCATATTCCTTTAAGGATAAGTGACATGTTGTTCTATCAAGTTAATAGCTGCAATGCTTTTGATAAGAATGATGTCCTAATCTGTTAGACGTTGAATTAGCTGCTGTCAATCAAATATGATTTCTATGTGCATATTTATCTTCTTAAGTTGCAATAATAATGTTACTGACGGAGAGTTATATCTCTTGCTGGGGAAATTTACAATTGTCTCACCCCCGTGGGAATCACATTTTTAGGTGGACGCAGACGAGGAGGCAGGAATCCTTCAGTAGGAGAAGGACAACAGCAACAGCAGCAGGGACAACAGTGAAGTCACAGGTGGAGACACTGATTGTTATGCCTTGTATAGATGTAGATAGATTCCTATGTGTCGTCTCTGTACTCTCAAGTCCTCAGAGTAATAGTTAGTGCTTTCGAGATTTTGGCTCAGTGCCTCGAGATTTTTATACTGCCTGTGTTTAGCTTGATCGGACAGTTAATGTTTGTAACTCACAGAAGGAGATGATACAAGTTATGTACTTTTGAAAAATAGAATGTAAATGTGTTACTTTTGTTCTATGTGAGAAAGTTTTTACTTGATGGATCTTTTGATAAAAAGGTTTTAATTTTAGTTATTTTTGGTAATCCGCTGCTTAGTGAACGCTTCTGCATTAGTTAATTATGTTTTCATGAGTTGTATGCCACAATTAAGTGGTATCAGAGCTCTAGGTTCACTGAGTCTACAGAGACATAGGACTAAGGTTGTAGAGCCTGTTCTAAGTGTCTGCCAGTTTATCTGATAGTATCTTCTGCTCACAAAGGAGAAGAAGAACTTGAAAATGATTGGAGAACATGAGGAACACATTGCTAAGGGAAATTTTGTTGCACTAGGAGATGGTGTGTGGGACCAGGCAAGAGGAGAACAAGTGCCTGAGAATTCCCACCTTGACCTAATCAGGATAGAGATTCCTATGTTATGCTCTTGAAGGGCAGGATAGGACAATAGTGATGCATATAGAAGACTGGATACTAGTATTACAATCTAAGTTACCAGTCTTTAATGCATAAACTTTGGACTTTGAAAGGATTCCTAAGTAACATGGTCATGTTGGAACGGTGGAAATGTGGGAAAGATTAATATATGGTGAGAAAATACATTCTGCCATAAGTTTGGACAAATAGTACATATGTGATGGTAGTGCCCAAGGAGGGGCAATAAGATGAGAATTAAGGAAAGGTCTCTATAATTGTAGAGACATTTGCCTAAATATTCTGAAAAGCCAAAGTTGTTGGTGTCACCAGTGCAATAAATGCCTAGTACACCTGGGCAATAGTCACTAAGAGAAGGCAAAAGAAGCAACATGAGATAATTGAACACTACGTGTTGAAAACAACCTAATGTGATAAGTGACCTTGAGGGGTAATACTTAAATGAAATATATTCAATTAGATACTTCATATTATGATTCTATGTGTTAAAGATATGAAAGTAGTTGTTTTTGAACCTCCTTTGACTAGTCCTATATGGACACAAGGGAGATGAGAACTTATATCTTACTCAATGTTCCTTAAAATGTTTTATAATCTCCCTTATATGTGTGTTGAAAGATGAGATTTAGAAATGATGCCTGGAGGAAATCTAGGAATGGAAAATCCTGTGTGTATAATAGTATGAAAAGTGAGGAATATAATAGTAAATAAAGTGCATACTACCTAATTTCAATACTTGTATACCCCGGCCATGTATATGGTTATTGAAGATAAGGCAAGTATGGAACTCTTAGATTGTTATCTTTCTGATTACTCTGATGAAGTAGTCATTTTGAAACAATCTAGAGAGTATAAAGAAACTTAAAGGGAAGAGCTATGTGGACATTCCCAACTAATAGGGGAGAGCTATGTGGACATCCCCAACTTAAAGGGAAAAGATATGTGGACATTCCCAACTAATAGGGTAGAGCTATGTGGACATCCCCAACTTAAAGGGAAAAGCTATGTGGACATTCCCAACTAATAGGGAAGAGCTATGTGGACATTCCTAACTTAAAGGGAAAGGCTATGTGGACATTCCCAACTAATAGGGAAGATCTATGTGGACATTCCCAACTTTAAGGGAAAAGCTATGTGGACATTCCCAACTAATAGGGGAGAGCTATGTGGACATCCCCAACTAATAGGGAAAAGCTATGTGGACATTCCCAACTAATAGGGAAGAGCTATGTGGACATTCCCAACTTAAAGGGAAAAGCTATGTGGACATTCCCAACTAACAGGGAAGAGCTATGTGGAAATTCCCAACTTAAAGGGAAAAACTATGTGGACATTCCCAACTAATAGGGGAGAGCTATGTGGACATCCCCAACTAATAGGGAAAAGCTATGTGGACATTCCCAACTAATAGGGAAGAGCTATGTGGACATCCCCAACTTAAAGGGAAAAACTATGTGGACATTCCCAACTAAAAAGGAAAAGTTATGTGGACATTCCTAATAAAAAGGAAAAGCTATGTGAATATTCCCAATTACATAGAGTTTGCTAAGTGAACTTTCCTAAATGAATAAAGGATTACTGAGTAAATTATCTCTGTTAGATATATATGTTTTTCCCTTTGATAAATATTCTTAGGTGATGATAGATGTATGCTCTTTTATGCTTCTTCCTTTTAATAATATGGATATCATATGTTAGGGGTTTATGCTTTGCACCGACAATAAACATTGATAAGGTTGAATGAACAAAAGGAACTTTGTGTGGATTACAGAAGCCATGATATCTCCATGATATTAAGATTTTATGTGGATACTTGAGGGTATGGTAACTGAATAAATTTGTCCCTCCTTTTCTTGGGATTTCGGGGACGAAATCCTTGTTAGGGGTTTATAATTTGTAACATCCCTGACCTGGGTTATGTGTTAACCCTATTGCCTAATAAGGTTGAGTAGATACTTAATCTAATCTTGCGAAAAGTAATTAGGGCTCATGAGAAACTTATGTTTCAATTTTGGTCCTGTTTGAACAATGTTGAAGCAATGTTTGCTTATTTTGGACTAAAGTGAAAATTATCCAAGTTGAGGGGTTAAATTGAAAATGTTGCATGAAAAGATGTTCCTCTGATATTGGGACATCATAAGAATTAATGTGATGTAGTGGTATGGTTTTCACAAGCTTGGGCACCAAGATTAAGCTTGTAAAGCAATCCTTGTGCATTAGAACCTATTTTGGTGTAAAGTGCAATTTACCCAAACTCGAGAGTTAAATATGCAAATTACCACTTCAATAAGGTCCCTAATGTTTCTTGGCATCATGTATAGCAAAGAAAATGAGAGGGGCGCCTCATTTGAATTATGTTGGAGGAGAGAGAATTTTGATATTAAAATAATCAAGATTTAATCCTAAGTGAAACCCTAATTTAATTTAGCGCAAAAATGTATGTATTAAGTAAAGGGTTTTCAACCAAAATTAAAATGGTTGGATTCATATGTGTGTGTGATGTCCTTGAGCCTTGCAAGGACCATGAAAATATCCAAGGGAGTGGATAACTCACACATAATTTTATAAGAAAAAGAAATATCCACTCACATATGGATATTAATATAATATGAATTGAGGTGCTTAATTTGCTTTTCTTTAAATCATGGATAATTGAGAGGAATAAGTGGCAAACAAGATATCCTCATCCCTAAGGAATATGAAAGGGAAGAGGCGGCCACATTTTTGGGATTAATTGGATTTTTTGCAAAGTACATTCTCTCTCATTGAATTTTTATAAAAGGACCTTTTACAAGCCAAATGGAAGGCTTTTTCGACCCCACTTCTTCTCCTTGCTTGGGAAATGACCAAGGGAGCTCGGAAGGGTCAGGAGGACGACCCCCAAACTGTTGGTAAGGTTCTTGATCCATTTCACCTTGATTCCATGGTGGAAATCGAAAATAAATTATGGATTTCTTCCTATTTCGATCTCCTCTTCAATTCTAACCATTCCTTTTCACTCAAACCTTGAGGACGAGCCTTGGAATGGTGAAAGGAGCTGCATCCACCATTGTTGCCGTGAGCTTGTAGCTTTGGATCTCAATTGGAGGCGGGTTTTATAACTTGAACCCTTAATTTTATTATTGCAATCAATTCCTTATCAATTGGTGATCATTTCTATATTTCCAAAATTAAGTTTGGTTGATTGATGCAATATCCATGGAAATCACAGTAGATTTCGTGAGTTTGGAGCTTGATGATGATGCCATCATCATAATCACACACCTCCCCAAATATCTAGACCAAACGGTTTCAACATGTTTGCCCATTCGGTTTCACTAAACTGTTTGAGAGAAAACGGTTTGAGACCGTTTGAGAGAAAATGGTTTCAAAACTATTTGAAAGAGTTGATCAAGGGTTGACCGTTTGAGAATCCTGTTCCTAATTATGTTGGTTGATAACCCACAAAATTTTATGGATTAATTCCAAAGGAATGATGATTTGAAGGCTAATCAATTAGGCAAACCCTAATTGGATTAAGTGCTGATTTTCAACTTGATTGATATGACTTTTTGGGTTATTTATCCCAAACGGTTTCAAAACCGTTTGGGGATCACCCAAACGGTCTCAATACCGTTTGGGGGTCACCCAAGACCATTTGGAGGTCTAGGGTTGGATATGGTTAAGTGTTTGAAGGACAAAAGATATGGTGTTAACCCTAATCGGCTAAGTGCTGATTTTGTATTGAAATGAGTGGATGCTTTAGGTTGATTGACCCAAACGGTTTCAAGACCATTTGGGAATCACCCAAAAGGTCTCAAGACCGTTTGGGGATCACCCAAGACCGTTTGGAGGTCTAGGGTTAAGCATGGTTGACCAACTGAAGGTTTAAAGGTACCAAATCACTTTGTAATTAAGTGCTGATTTGATGATTAACTCAATAGCTCAAACCCTAATGATTTTTCACTACAATCGAAGGGTTGGATGAGCCAAACGGTTTCAAAAACATTTGGAGCTCATCCAAACAGTCTCAAGACCGTTTGGAGGTCACCCAAGACCGTTTGGAGGTCTAGGGTTGAGTATGGTTAAGCAATTGAAGATCCAAAGATACTAAGTTGGAGTGTAAGAAATTGCTGATTTGGTGATCAATCCAATGATCCAAGCCCTAATGGGTTGACTTGGATTTTGATGATGTGATGGGAAAACGGTCTCAAGACCATTTGTAGGTCATTCTAAACGATTCCAAGACCATTTGGGGTCAGGTCATGTCCAAATTGGATGATGGTTCAATGGGTTCAAATCAATTCGACTCACATGGAAATATGTTGAAGGGTTATTGATTCCAAACCCTAAACCAATTGATTAAAGCCTTAATTGATGATCAATTAAGGGTCAATTGAGGGTCAAATCAGTTGAAGGTTGACCTAATTAACTCAATTGATGATTGGCTAACATATATAAGATCGATTGAAGGGATCAACATTGGAAACCCTAGTACAATTGAAGTGGTTGAGACACTTTTTGGTCCATGTAGTTTTGAGGAGGTTTGGACCAAATGGTCTCAAGACCGTTTGGGACCAAACGATCACAAAATGTTTGGAGACCCAAAGTGCAAACGGTTTCAATACCGACTTTGTCAAATCGATTTCAAGTACAACTTGTTTAAATGGTTTTCAACCAATTGATGTATGAGAACCAAGATCATTGAGGGTCTAAGTAATTAACTTTGTGAAGATCAACATTGTTAATCCATTTGAATATCTTATGTAATTGAAGGTCCAATATGGTGAACCTATTTGGACACTTAATGTAATTGAAGATTTCAATGGTTAACCCAATTGACCACTTTGTGGAATTGAAAGTTTAATTGGTCAATTCTTTTGAATTCCTTATATAGTTGATGGTTTAATTGATTAGACCATTTGGATATCTAATATGATCAAAGGTCAATAAGCTATGTGATTATTAAAGATGTAGACCCATGATGATTGTAAAGGTTAACCCTAGCTATGTGTAATCAAGTGAAGAGTTGACCTAGATTAATCTTGGTGTAGTTAACATCCTAAAGAGGATGAGAGAGGAAATGAGAGGGATGAATGCTTATATATAAGCCCTAATTCTCTCATTATGAGTAAACTATGTGATAAGGGTTGATCCATAATAATGATATCATGAAACCCTAATCAATGAGCCCTAACCCTAATTAGAGAAATGTTATGTGTGAAACCCTAATTTGGGCAATTCTATGTATGAAACCCTAATCTAGGGAAAAACTGAGTGTTATCATAAATCCATGGTGATGATATAACCCTAACTTAGTGTAACAATGAAGGAAACCCTAATTTAATGGGAATTGTACATCCTAACCTTAATTTGGGTATGAGGTAAGAAGAACCTTATTTGGATGTGAATAGAAAACCTTAATCCCTAAAATGGGGTAAGGTGTATGGAACCCTAATATAGGGTAGTGCCACTAATCCTATATGAAGACTTAGCATTGGGTGATGTGTTGTGAAATCCATAAATATATGGAATATGCTATGTGAATCCTTAAATTATAGGTATGGAGAATATTATTCCTAATAGTGGAATAGTGATTAATGTTATGCCAAATGTGATGGATTGGTGCATAAAGTATTAGGATGGAGAATACCCTAATACCAGCTAAGTGTATGAACTCAAGTAAGATAAAGGTGTTGAGGGAAGTGATACATCAATATATGATAGATAGCACATCCAACACCCCAATACGGGTATACCTTGATGTGTTATAAGTCCAGTATGATTGGATGAATGACACATGAGAAGTGTCATGTCAATGGTTACATTGAGATGTAATGCACACTGTTGAATGTAGGCTAACATGCCTTATGAAATGGTTAATCAAAACCTATAAACTATGATGTAATCATATCCTTAGAAAGTTGAGAGAAACTCATGTTGTGTGTTGATAATTCATTTGTTAATGAATAATGAGAATAATGAGTATAATTGAATAATTATGATTATCCATATTGATTCCATTCTATGTGAAACCCTAATACAGGTTAATGTTATGTGAAACCCTAATACAGGGTAATGCTATGTGAAGTTCTAACATAGAGTAATCCTATGTGAAGCTCAAATACAGACTAATGGGTTATGAATGTAATAAGATAACCCTCGTATTGCATGGTACTGATATATAATTGTATCATGATTACTAATCATGTAGATATGTTGAGGGGATGAGCATAGCCAGTTATGAGCTATGATGTTCTATATATTGAAAATGTTCTATAGTTCTTATAAGCCTTCATATGTTTTGTATCTTAGTGAGAGGTAACCTAAAATTAATGATTCATGTGTGCCACATGATGTGCTAATTATCTTAGATTGTTTATGAGCTTCATAAGCCAAAATATCCCTTATTTCCTATTAAGGGGTAGTAAGAGGTGGTATGAGATTTGTGAACTATGTGCAATGCTTTGTGTAGCAAGAATTATAATGTCCCTGTGTCAGATGATATGAAGGTATGAAGTTACCTAATAAGTGGTAACAAGTGTTCTATGGTGAGTTATGGGTTCAAACACCCAGATGCTATAATCATGATGATGAACATGTTAAGAAATGGAATTATTCTTGGTGAGTTGAGGGACTAAGATCCCAACACTTTGTGAAAAGAATATGGCTACATGCCATGACTCCACAATGATAATGCCAGGCTTTAGATATATAATCTATGCCCGAAGAGAGTAAATGTTGTGATAATAATTCCATAGTGAATAAATGTTATACATGTTCTTCATATTCCTTTAAGGATAAGTGACATGTTGTTCTATCAAGTTAATAGCTGCAATGCTTTTTATAAGAATGATGTCCTAATCTGTTAGACATTGAAGTAGCTGCTGTCAATCAAATATGATTTCTATTTGCATATTTATCTTCTTAAGTTGCAATAATAATGTTACTGGCGGAGAGTTATATCTCTCGCTAGGGAAATTTACAATTTGTCACCCCCGTGGGAATCACATTTTTAGGTGGACGTAGATGAGGAGGCAGGAATCCTTCAATAGGAGAAGGACAGCAGCAATAGCAGCAGGGACAACAGTGAAGTCTCAGGTGGAGACACTGACTGTTATGCATTGTATAGATGTAGATACAGTCCTATGTGTCGTCTATGTACTCTCAGGTCCTCGGAGTAATAGTTAGTGCTTTTGAGATTTTGGCTCAGTGCCTCGATTTTTTATACTGCCTATGTTTAGCTTGACAGGACAGTTAATGCTTGTAACTCACAGAAGGAGATGATACAAGTTATGTACTTTTGAAAAATAGAATGTAAATGTGTTACTTTTATTCTATGTGAGAAAGTTTTTACTTGATGGATCTTTTGATAAAAAGGTTTTAATTTTTAGTGATTTTTGGTAATCCGCTGCTTAGTGAACGCTTCCCCATTAGTTAATTATGTTTTCATGAGTTGTATGCCACAGTTACTCGCATTGAATGCAACTAAACAGTTTGGATGTTCATATTGCAATTATAAAGTCACTACGATTATCACAAGTATATTATAAATATGTATTCTTGCACCTACATGCCACCCTGATGGACGATGCAAAATGGTCAAGCCCAGGAGGGAAGACCCATGAGCACCATGAGTGGTGACCCTAGGCACCTAGCTCGGGATTGAGAAGGTGGCCTATGATATTGCATGACTAGAGGGAACCATGAGTGGTGACCCTAAGCACCAAGCTCGGGATTGAGAAGGTGGCCTTAAGTGAATGGCAAAAGTGAAACCCGAAAGGGGGTATGCCATGCTTAGGGAAAAAGAGGTGGAGAATGTCATACTAAAAAGCGCAAATTGTATTTTTAAATAATTTGATTGTGATTATTAAATTGTTAGCCATATCTGTGAAATTTTGGATGTCCTCACATACCGGCATATTCTGATATCCTGACTGACGTTTTGTTTGTCGGTGTTTTAGGTACAAGCTTGAAAAGGACAAACAGTAAAGTGGCATATGTGAAATTAATTAAGAGTTAAAGTACAAAGGAGGATTAGTTAGAGTAGACTCTTGATGCAGATAGATGTAGATATCCCAGTTTTGAAAAAGGTATGCAAAGTTTTATTTTGTACCAGTTTTCAGTTTAGTTGGTAAAATCTGATAATTGTTATTGATTATTTGTCAAACCTTTGATCCTGTTAATTGGGATAATGGCACCGACCTTTTGGTCTCCCTTAATTGGGGGTTACTGGGAGGTGGGATTGTTACAACTACCATCACACTTCCATGTGGTAGACGACACACCACACTTTGGCATAGCTTGCGCTTGATCAAACGAAATTTTCATGTGTATTGATATTGGAAAGCATATTAGACTCAAAATTTGATTTGAGGGATTTATATATAGCATATATATACATATACTATATCCAATCACCACAAATATAGTATGTATCATATACACACTATATCCCACAACGTAAACATGAAATATTAATAAAAAAGCAATGGTTATGGCCATGTCTACTTGTAATTCCTTGGAGCCACAAGGAATTACTACCAACTAGGTCAGTCATCACATTACATGTATGAACCTATTGTTGGTGTAGACTTGTGCTTGCCAATCTGGGTAGATCGGTTCAACCCTTAAATCCGGTCATCTCGCCTCTTAGCCAATCGGTTGCTCCTCTTATCCAACTATTGTTTGGGCACCTTTCAGACGGTCGATTAGTCCTCGTCTAACTATTGTTCAGACACCTTCCAGGCAGCTAGTTGGTCCTTCTGGGATGGTCATCTATTCTCCTATCAAACCGGTCTGGACTCCATCTAAATAGTCAGTTGGGTCCACCAGGAGGTCATCTAGTTCCATCGCTCTACCCTCCTTGGTCCTCCAGAGGGATTATGTGTTCTTTGACCAGATACACATATGAGACAGTTTAAATATTCACATCGTATGCAAGAAATACACAATTAGACCAAAAATCCAATCATATCAAATATCCTAAAATATATTAAATTTACGTGGATTTGATATCACTGTTAGGAAATACGAGCACAGTGTATAGCAGTGGAATTGTTTTTTATCTGTTTGTATTCCCATACCAAAATGATCACATCAATGACTATGTAATAGGAAGGATCTTTTAGAGAGTTATACCTAATCTTGGAGAAAGTCCAGTGACAAAACTTGCTTCAATGCAACTGCCAACTATTTGATCTTAGAGGGTGATTGTGCAACTCCCAATCTTCACCATGAACAATGAACATGACAACATCTGCAGTGCTCTCATATGGTCTTACCAGGGACTACAAGCTAACTTTTCTCTTCGAGCAACAACCAAAGGACTCCTACCTCTAAAGTAGTCCTAACAGACCAACTACAACTCATTCCATTCAACTAGAACAAACAAGAAGGAGTTTCCCCTCCCATTGGCATACTAGTCACCAATGTGCTCTCCCACAATAATAATCCTCAATTGTTCTCTCCAATAGCTATCCCTCCCTAGTCGAGTAGGACTTGCTTGGGATCTCTCGGTTACCACAATTGGAGAGGACACCAGTTGTTAGAGGAACTGATTCTCAATTGTCTATGTTGTGTCCTATGAAGCCCCCAATACTCCTCTATTTATAGTAGAAGCCAGGGTTAGAGTTCTTAATTCATATGTGATTGTGCATGAGTGGAAGAAATTAGAAGATCTTGAATTTTGACAACCTACGACAGATGAAGCAGCCATCTAGTCACCCAAGACGGTCGAATCACACTGCCAAATGGTCATTTGGAAGTTTCCTCATTTGTATACAAATTTTGTAATTTTGATTCTAATTAATATCACATATTAATTCCTTGAACCACAAGAAAAGTATAATCAAAACAATTTGGGAAACATCTAAAATGTTTGTTTTTCCCAACCAAGATATCTCACACAAGTGAGATGACCATCTACTAAGTAAAACCAAACTGGTCCGTTCAACCAGTCAGTTCACAGGGAAGAACTAAGCCAATTCAATTTCCAATCAGCCTGATGATCCAAATGACCGCCTCAACTCTTGTGTCGATCATCTAGTACTCCAAACGGTCATATCACTATGCGAGATGGTCGTTGGGAAGTACATAAATCACATTTAGTTGATTTGTTGTGTGAATTGAATACCTAAACACTCTAGTAATCAATCCAGTCATCATTCAAGACAAAATTCTCTTCTAGATGAGTTCCTTTATGTGTGACCCTATAGGTCCGATATCACATTGGTAGTGAATTTCCATAACTATCTTATGACATCACAAGCATAGAGTGGTGCCTAGTCGCACATCGGTGCTACCCAAGTGAATGGAAGGTTGGAGAACAGTTTCAACATACAATCTATGTAAGGTGTTGAAGTGATTATATAATTCCTTTGTCTCTGATATCCAGAGTGAACTCGAGGCATGGACTCATCATCTTCTCAATGTTCATCTCATGTTTATTGAACCAAGAGTAGACGTTTGAGATAATGTGACCTCAACATCATATATTGATTCACATGTGCATGCTCATGCATTTCTCAGTCTCGCTAATCAAGTAGTTAGGATATCATACTCCTATAGGAGGGACAAATCCCATATATATCACTCACAGTCTATCCCCATGTGTCAAAGTCACCCAATCATCACTGTTGTAACAACCCATGTTTCAAGACTGCATTTGATTATGTCAAAGTGTATCCAACAACATGTGATGAGTGCAGTGATTTCAGGTCTAAGAATCACAATCACCACCTTCACTATGAGAGTTGACTATGACTTACCATATGATGGTTTCCATGTGTCACTCTCAAGGTGGGCCTGTCTGATACACTATTCCCTAACATGTATATGTGTGTTTGGTTTGATATTACCATATCATGACTTAGTGAGACTCAATCATCAACCAACTCACACTCCAGTCATATGTGTCACTGGTGTCTATCTACATTCCATAGTAACAACAGACTAGGGATATCATGAGAATACATACATGTACTCTTAACATTTGTATGATCTCATTTTGACAAGGCTAATACTTGAAGACATGTCATTGAGTAATATTATTATCTAGAGATTCATAGTGTTTCCTCATTATCTCATATCTAAATGAAACATAATGAATTAAAAACTTTCCTTTATGAGTATTAATCGAATCTTTTATGGTATATGCCATGTCAATCATCACATGATTGTCTCTACAGGCATACCTTACCAACACTTGCTTCTTAGACATGATTAGTCTTTGTTGATTTAAGGGATAGAGGGAGTCATGTTTTATGCCATCTACAAACCCAATGTTTTATATACTAGTGGTAAAAATTGAGTTGTAGGTTCACCCACAATTTTGAAATTGGAACTTGGTACGTCCGCTAGAGGTGCCACACACTAGCCGATTTGACTCGACTAGATGCGCCCCACAAGATCGGAACACATGTGTGGGAAAAACTTTCAAAATTTGTATTGACCCTAAACAAGTCTATCACAAAACTAAATACGCCGCCCGCAAGCATATGTGGTACTATTGTAGTATAGGTGATTGGAAAGAAAAGGGGTCGGTCCTCAAGAATAGAGGAGGCACTAGAGCTAGGGTTGTGTTTCCTATGCTCCTAGTGCAGAGATTAGGGTTTCATGGTTTTAAAATGTATGTTTGTTGATTACTCTAATTGAACAGGAAAGAAAGGCAGAATTAAATATAAGTTATCTCAAACAAGAAAAATTAGCAAACTAGGTTAACAAACTAGCTAAGTAAGGGAAAGAGTAAGCTACACTATACTAGACAAGCAATAAGAAATGTAGAATCTAAGTTAACCACTAGAGAGAGCAAGAACCTAAGTTAATACTAAAGAGCAGAACTAAGCAATTAACTAGGTTAAGCAAAAGCCACTAAACTAGACTAGCATGAACAAGCAAGCAGGGCAAGATGGGTTTTAACAAAATGATTAAGGTAGGTGGGCCATTTGGGGATGTGGTTTGATATTAGTTGGGGGATCTCAACATATCAAGCAACCATTACAATTCTATCTAGATTACCAAACCAAACTACAAGGCAAGTGCTGCTAGAATGTACCCTATACTACTAGTTGGGTAACTAGGGTTAGGTGTAATTCTAGTAGGACTTGTCAAGTCTAGGTTTCTAGGGTAAGTGGTATTAGGTCAATTGAGAGCCAAGGGTAGAGATGGGACTAGAGATGAGGATATTTGACCTCATGCCACTAGCCATTCTAGCCTTTAGAAAGCCCTAGGAAATTGCACTAATCACATTTACACTAGCTACTTAGATCTCACACTCACTTGTAGGAGGAGGGATGTGTATGTAGAAACAAAGGGGGCTAGCTAGGGATCCACTAATTGGATCTAGGATCCATTCATAAGATTGCCACATACACTCCAATTCCCCCTAGAAGCTAAGTGTCATCAAACATCTCAAAACAAGCAATTCATGTTATAAGCACAAACCACATGCAATAAAATAGGAGATGAGATAGAAGCAAGAGGCAATCATCATAGATAGAAATTATGTTCATTACAATCTATTATCCCCCAACATGGTATCAAAGTCACATTTTAACCCCAAACAGCCCACCACTAGGGGCTTAGCTACACATAGTTAACGAATTAGTAAAAGAGATGGGAAGAAGCGAAAGAAACGCCATGGATCTTGGGGAAGTAGCCTTCTTCTTCACCTCCTTGTTGTTGTGGATGACCTCTCTCCTCCAAGGGTGTAGGTGAGCATGAAGATATGGGGGATTATGGATGAAAACCTAGAAAACTAGGTTTCCAAGGTGGAATGGATGTGGAAATGGTGGTTGGAGAGCATAAATGCAAATGAAATGAACTAAATGCTCAAGGAGGAGTAATGGAGGCTAGGAGCAGTTGTAGGAGAAGCTAACCTAGTGTTGTGGCCACCACCTATGTATATATAGGTGGTGGTGGAAGTACTAGGGTAAGTAGGGGTATTGTGGGAAAATCAGTCTGAAAAGTGTTAGGTTTTAGGTGGCCACACGGCTATGGTGGGTAGAGGTGAGAACAGTCATGGTGGAGGAGAATGGTTGTTCTGGTGAAGTGTGAAATCACAGGTTGGATGGGTGAAATGAAGGCTGGTAGCACAGCCATGTTGGGCAGTACGACTGTGGTGGGGGCTAGGTAGCACGGCCGTGCTGGTCAGCACAACTGTGGTGGTGGAGTTGTGAGGAGGCCGTTCCCCAGAGCACATTCATTCTAATCTTCATCTAGCATGGTTGTGATGGGTAGCACGGTCGTGGTGGTGGCTTATGGTACGGTCATTCTGGGTAGCACAACCATGTGGTTGAGTTGTTGAGACTTCAAGATTTTCGAATTCAACCTGTAACTTTGTGTAATTACGAGCACGACCGTTCCTTGGCACCACGTTCGTGCTGGGATCTTCAAGTGCTAAAATGGCTTCAAACTTCATCATCAAATGACTTCTTTGCTTTATGTCTAATCTTGGCCATTGGCATAGGTTGAGGGAGCTCTTTTGGCCTTCTTTGGACCCCTCCATGAGTGGAGGAACCCTAATACTCCTTCCTTCTCTCTCGTCCATCCAAAGTATGGTCCAAGCACTTCAAAATAATGCAAAGAAAATCCATAAGTGCATTTGAGAATGATAAACATATTAGGGGAAATAGCTTGCAATCTACTTTGTTTAGATGTGATAAAAGTACAAAAAGGCATAAGATGGAGCCCTAAAATAGGGCTACATCACCACACCAAGCTTAAAACATACTTGTTCTCAAGTATGCTCCAACTCAATCTCTCTTTTCAGGTTCTTCTCAACAAAAATGAATGACAAATGCATAGCAACAAATAGTTATTGAGTGCATGGTCTTGGGAGTGACTAAGTGCATGTGCTTCACCTCTCTCCTCTCCTCTTTCACAAACCATTCATGAACTGAGCACTGAGCATACAAACTTCAAATATAAAGAATAGAGACACAAGTTGTCCATATGTCCTTCATGTCATTCTGGGTAGTCCGTTTCATGTTGGTGTTAATCAAAGATGACTAGGAGTACTATTTCGCTTTCATGCATTCACTCTTATGCTTCAAACCATAATAGATGACCCACATGGCTATAGAAAGGGTAAAGTGAGGTAGATTTGATGTTTTCTAGCTCAATGGGTGTGAAAGAGGAAGAAAGGATTGCGGAAAGATTTTGGAGTGCTTTTACACACTCATCTTTTCTTTATTTGAATGCTCTTAAACAAGAGCATCCTTTTATTTTATTTTATTTTTTATTTTTCTTTTCTTTTTCTTTTCCCTTTGTGTAGATAGGGCATATGGTGGATAGAGTGAAGCAGGGAGGTTGAGATGTGGCCACCCAAAAATTTTGGGGGTGGCCACAGATGCTATGTGCACTTTGGTATCTTTTCATGAGGCAGAGAGGTATGAAGGTGGTGAAAGAATGGTCAGATCAAAGAGGGGTCATTAGTGTAGTTTCCAACATAAGACTTCTTGCATGAAAGCTAATCTGACACTTCACCAAATTATATCACACCACATGATAGAATAACATAACATTCACATTTCTACCAAGTGATTCCATAGGCTTTAAGCGTCAGTAGCTTGCTCAATTCATGATTCAACCAAAACATTCACAAACTTAAGAGAGGTGGTGCGCATGTAAAAAGTCAACAAATAAGACCATATAGCAATAAGATCCAAGAATGTAGCATGCATTTGTCAAAGGATTAAAAACATTTCATTTCAAACAGTGGAGAGTAAGTCAAAACATACTTTTAGGGCAAGAACATTAAAGTTAGGGTAAAATTGGCCAAAATGGTGCCAATTTTCATTAAATCACATCTAAACCTACTTTAGGGAAATTTAAAATATAAACTAGCAAATCCTAGTTAAAATTCACAAGAAATTACCAAAAACTACATGAGGATGCAATGCATGATATGGAATAGCAAAAAGAGCAAAAATTTTGAATAATTACACAAAAATGCATGAAATCAAACTACATGTATGCATGAATGCAAGCCGGCACACCAGGTCAGGATAAACAAGTAAGAATGTCAGTCAAACTGTTTGATCATCTTGCAAAAATTTAGCACAAGGCACATAGAGAAAAATGTGGTGAAAGAAGGGCTTACCGCCCTACCACCCCAAACTTTTAAATCATGATGTCCTCATCATGAAATAGAAGTTTAGACTAGTAGGGCAAGAGGCATGGGGTTGCGGAAGACAACCACCAAGAGATGGAGTGGTCAATGTAACACTAGGTGAGCAAGACAGGGCCACCACGACCGTGTTGAATAGCACGGCCATTCTGGTCTTCTTCCTGTAGCTCCTCTATTGATTTGTAATCTCTTCTTCCACTTTGACCTCTGTCTTAGCTAAACCCTTTTGCATCATCTTTTCTTCTTTTTTCCTGTGCTAACATGATTCACAAATAGAAAAACTATCAAGTATAGTGTGTGTGTGTGTGTGTTTCTTGGAAACCAAAAGAAAGTATGATAAAACAAGGTTCGAGAATCTCAAACCACGTGGGTTGTCTCCCACTAGCGCTAAATTTATAGTCTTTAGCTAGGCTTGTTGTTCTTTTCACTAATTATCGACACCCACAGTGTCCTCCTTTTCCTCTACAATGAACTTGTCCATCGTTCTAATGACATGTGCTTCATCCCATGGATTGTACATCAACCGGAAGTATGGACTTGATCTCCACAGCTCTAGGGGATCATAATAGCATAAACTCTCACCGAAGTCTTCATTACCCAACTTGTCCCTCTCCTCTTCAGTAAATATAAAGAAATCGAACTTTCTCATCTTATAGGTGACCATCAGAGTGCCCGTACGCACATTGATTTCTGCACCCGCAGTGGACAAGAAGGGTCTCCCCAATATGACGTATTCTTTTCCATCAATAGGTCCAGAATCCACTATCAGAAAATCGGCCACATATGCAATGTTTATCCTTTCATCCATCGATACTATTGCATTTTGCAATATTCCCAAGGGCTTCCTGTTGGTTCCATCACCTAAGATAAGGACACATTACATCAGTTCCATTTTATTTAGGCCAAGACGTAGATACATGCTCCATGGCATGATGCTTGTCCCTGCACCTAAGTCAAGGAGGGTGTGCTCGATGGGTTGTGTACCAATGTAGCAGGTGATGAGAGGCACTCCCAGATCATCTCTCTTTTTTGGAAAGCCCAGGTCAAAGATGAAATTCACTGATTTGGAAGCAACGATTTCCTTGGGCAGTAGTAGCACTAGTTTTCTCTTCCCCTTGTAGACATCTTTAACTAATGAAAAGAATGATTTGATGTCTTCCATCCCTTGCTTCAAGGATCCCAGGAGATCCATGATACTACTGCCCTTCTCTTAGGGAGATAGACCTTCATGGAATTGCTTCCCGATTACATCAAATATTTTTGCAGCACTCATTGGACCTTGAGGAGGGATGATGGTGATCATCGTCTCATGAGAAGGTTCTGACTCCCATAAAGGTATTGCTTCACGCACTGCTATGTCAATGGCCTATGAAGCAGCATACATGACCTTGTCACAAGTAGCCGGATGGGCCATATCTATTGCACTCTCATTATTCTCAAGAGAGGGTGGGACAAGTGAGGGCTCTTCTTCATTCAAACCGGGAACAACAGAAATTTGGTTGCACTTGACACTCTCTAACATCGAGATTTTGTCATCAACCTCAGTCACTTTCTTTTCTCTTTTTTCAAGACTTAGAGCAACTTTTTCTCCCCATATGATAGATACCATATTCACTTGTTCATGGGAAGAAGGAGGGTCTTGTGAAGACGAAGGTGGTGACGGTCTTTGATGGGTCGAGTTAGGATTTTGGAGTATGAATTGCGGTTGTGGTTGTTGTGGTGGTTGTTGTTGTTGTGGATGGGGGTGCTATTGTGGGGGTGGCTGCTGGTATGAATGAGGTGGAGGTGGAGCATATGGATGTGGTGGTCCTTGGTATTGTAGGAGTGGGGTGCTTGGCCTCGTGGTGGGATGTATGCACCTTGAGTAGCATTTACATAACCACCATCATTGTTTAGATTTACATGGGTTGAGATGGGAGTCTCCCTTCTTTGCGTTGATCAAGTGAGATGGAAATTTGATCAAGTCTTTGTTCAAGACGACTAATATTCTTTCCTTGAGAGGACACTTCTCTCTTTACCTCATCCAAGTTCCTCAACCTCCTAGGTACCTCATCTTCAAATTTAGAGTTGTACCTTGGCCTTGGTTGCCCTTGTCCTTGTCCATCCTCATTTTGTTGTTTCCAAGAAAAATTCAGATGGTTCCTCCACTCGGGAGTGTAGGAGTTGGACATGGGGCCTTGATTGTTGCAGCCACCAAAGGAGTGTAAAGCATTCACTTCCTCATCTACAGAGTCAACTGCCATAGTGCGTTGGTTAGGAGAGCCACCAACTTGATTCTTCATCATTCTCATCATGTCTGACATCATTTTCATCATATCAGGGTCGGTAGCATTGTAGGTTGGAGCCACAGAGGAAGGTGGAGGGATGTAGCTTCAACCGTAATGCTCCCCTTTTATAGAAACATGGTGGCGTGAGTTTTCAGTGAGATGTTTGAACAAGGGCCACAATTCTTTGGGCGGCTTTTCCATGAAAGTACCTCCACAGGAGGAGTCGACGTTGTTTTGGCTTTGCTCTCCAAGCCCAGTGTAGAAGGCTTGAATGAGTTGCCACAGAGGCACTTCATGGTGAGGGTAGTCATGGAGAAGTTTTTGGAACCTCTCCCACACCTCTTGGAAGGGTTCATTCTCCTTCTGAGAAAAAGAAGTGATGTACCTTCTCATGTAGGATAACTTTGCAATAGGAAAGAACTTCTTGAGGAATTCATTTTTAACTTCATTCCATGTAACCAGATCTGGCTTTGACACATGCCACTATTTAGCTTTTTCTTTTAGGGAGAAAGGAAAGAGGGTTCTGTGGATGGAGTCATCAGTGGCAGTGGGGGTGCAAAAAGTGGAGCACGTCTCAAGGAAAGCATCAATGTGATGATAAGGATTCTCATTCTCCATCCCATAGTAAGTGCGAAGGAGTCCAAGGAGTGCGGGCGGAATGGAGAATTGTTGACCCAGCATCTGGTCAACTAAGGTGGTGATGGGGGGAGTTGTAGTTCCTCGGGGTGAAGTATTCATGGAGAAGGCAGTGCTACGATGGAGGTGGTTGAGCATCTGCATGAGGGTTGTTTTCCGCCATCTTGGCCTCTCAATGTCAGTTGCGGTGACTTTGGCACCTCCTTCTACCAATCTTAGGGTCATACAACACCAAGTCGATACAAGTAGAACATGCGTGGCACATGCAAAACTGTCACCTGCACAATACACAAACAAACAACAAGAAACCAAGTTAGCAAACCAAGATGCAAAAGTAACATAATGAATAAAGAATAGCAATCGTGAGGGAAAAAGGAAAGGCTAAGCAACACTATCTAGCTAGGTCGAGCACCTCTATCCCTGGAAATGGTGCCAGAAAATTTGGTGTGTCTTCTAGAGGTGCTACACACTAGCCAATTTGACTCTACTAGATGTGCCCCATGAGATCGGAACACACGGGAGGGAAAAATTTTCAAAACTTGTATTGGCCCTAACCAAGTCGATCAAAAAACTAAACAAGTTACCCACAAGCGTAGGGGTACTATTGTAGTATAGATGATTGGAAAGAAAAGGGGTCGGTCCTCAGAGTTAGAGGGGGCACTAGAGCTAGGGTAGTGTTTTCTATGCTCCTAGTGTGGAGATTAGGGTTTAAGGGTTTTAAATGGTTTGTTTGTTTATTACTCTAATTGTACATGCAAGAAAGGCGGAATTAAACCTAAGTTATCTCAAACAAGCAAGATTAGCAAACTAGGTTAACAAACTAGCTAAGTAAGGGTAAAAGTAAGCTACACTATACTAGACAAGCAAGAACCAATGTAGAAGCTAAGTTAACCACTAGAGAGAGAAAGAACCTAAGTTAACACTAAAGAGCATAACTAAGCAATTAACTAGGTTAAGCAAAAGCAACTAAACTAGACTAGCATGAACAAGCAAGCAGAGCAAGATGGGTTTTAACAAAATGATAAAGGTAGGTGGGCCGTTTGGGGATGTGGTTTGATATTAGTTGGGGGATCTCAACATAGCAAGCAACCATTACAATTCTATCTAGATTACCAAATCAAACAACAAGGCAAGTGCTAGTAGAATATACCCTATACTACTAGTTGGGTAACTAGGGTTAGGTGTAATTCTAGTAGGACTTGTCAAGTCTAGGTTTCTAGGGTAAGTGGTATTAGGTCAATTGAAATCCAAGGGTAGAGATGGGAGTAGAGATGAGGATATTTGACCTCATGCCACTAACCATTCTAGCCTTTAGGGGATAGCTAGGTATCCACTAATTGGACCTAGGATCCATTCCTAAAATTGCCACATACACTCTAATTCCTCCTAGAAGCTAAGTGTCATCAAACATCTCAAAGCAAGCAATTCATGTTATAAGAACAAACCACATGCAATAAAATAGGAAATGAGATAGAAGCAAGACACAATCATCGTAGATAGAAATTATGTTCATTACAAGCTATTTTCCCCCAACATGTTATCAAAGCCACATTTTAACCCCAAATAGCCTACTACTAGGGGCTTAGCTACACATAGTCAAAGAAATAGTAAAAGAGATGGGAAGAAGGGTAAGAAACACCATGGAGCTCGGGGAAGTAGCCTTCTTCTTTACCTCCTTGCTTCTGTGGACGACCACTCTCCTCCAAGGGTGCATGTGAGCATAAAGATATGGGGGATTATGGATGAAAACCTAGAAAACTAGGTTTCCAAGGTGGAATGGAGGTGGAAATGGTGGTTGTAGAGCATAAATGCAAAGGAAATGCACTAAATGCTCAAGGAGGAGTAATGGAGGCTAGGAGCAGCTATAGGAGAAGCTAACCTAGTGTTGTGGCCGCCACCTATGTATATATAGATGGTGGTGGAAGCACTAGGGTAAGTAGGGGTATTATGGGAAAATTAGTGTGAAAAGTGTTAGGATTTAGGTGGCAGCACGACCGTGCTGGGAAGCACGGTCGTGGTGGGTAAAGGTGAGAACGGCTATGGTGGAGGAGAACGGTCATTCTGGTGAAGTGTGAAATCATAGGTTGGATGGGTGAAATGAAGGCTGGTAGCACGGTCGAGCGGGGCAGCACGACCGTGGTGGGGGCTAGGTAGCATGGCCGTGGTGGTGGAGTTGCGAGGAGGTCGTTCCCCAGAGCACGCCCATTCTAATATTCATCTAGAATGACCGTGCTGGGTAGCACGGCCATGGTGGGGGCTTCTGGCACGGTCGTACTGGGCAGCACGACCATGGTGGCTGAGTTGTTGAGACTTGAAGATTTGTCAATTCAACCTATAAGTTTATGCAATTACCAGCATGACTGTTCCTTGGCACCACGGTCGTGCTGGGGTCTTCAAGTGCTAAAATGGCTTCAAACTTCATCATCAAAGGACTTCTTTGCTTGATGTCAAATCTTGGCCGTTGGGGTAGGTTGAGGGAGCTCTTTGGGCCTTCTTTGGACCCCTCCATGAGTGGAGGAACCCTAGGACTCCTTCCTTCTCTCTCATCCATCCAATGTATGGTCCAAGTACTTGAAAATAATGCAAAGAAAGTCCATAAGTGCATTTGACAATGATAAACATATTAGGGGAAATAGCTTGCAATCTACTTTGTTTAGATGTGATAAAAGTACAAAAAGGCACAAGATGGAGCCCTAAAATAGGTCTACTTCAGAACTCCAGATCAATCAAGCGGTGGATGATGTCTTTATCACATCTACTATACTTAAATAGCATTATATCTCAATATGGAAGAGGTGGTAGACTTTCCAGGCTTTTAGTGGATGATAAGAGGTGTCAAAGGAGGGCAGGTATGCATGACTCGAATCATGGTGTCATCTTGATTTCTTTGATCTATGGATTCATCTATGGTGGTTTTTGAGATGTTAGACAAGGAGATAACAAGATCCATAGGTTACACTTGATTCTAAGATGATGATAGATGCCGAGAGAGACCAGGGACTCCATCACAACGAATAATGCTATGGATTTGTAGGTTGGGAAGTTCTAGAATGAATTGGATGTGGATGGAAAATTTCTATTTCTATGAGATATTCGGTAATGAAGAAGAGCAAGAGAGAAGAAGATCTACACATTGTGATGCTTTTGAAGGAGCAAGGAGTTGTTGATGAGATTTTATCTAATGTAACTCTGCCGCAACATTGTTGTTCTCAGTGCTTTGGGTTACTCCTTATGGTGGTGGTGGTGTATGTGTAGGTGGCTGACCACATCGCAACCTTTATGATTAGTGGTAGGGAAAAGGAATGAAGGAAGAGAAGGAGAAGCAGGGAATGAAGAGGATAAGAAGATTGTCTAGATTCCTCTCTACTAGACCGCTAGCATGCTATAGGTGGGAGGTGAAGAAGGTGATGATTGGAGCTATTCTGATATGTAAGGTAGATCTAAGTGTTACTTATGGGTTGTTAGTTAACTGTCAGATCTCCTGATGTTAGTTTGGCAAGTAGTTATCTCAATGATATGTAGTGCTAGTTTGACTATTAGTAGAATAATCCTATGTGGTTGTGGCGTCTTAGGATGAGGAGGAAGTACATATGCTAGATCAATCCCATTGAGTGATTTATCTAATTTTAGAATAGTTGAATAATAAATATCTCATTGTAAATCCTTCTCTCTTTCTCTATTTTTTGCCTCTTCTCTATTTGTCTCCATTTTGTTGTTTCTTCTTCCTTTCACCATTGGTCCTAAAAGTTCTACGGGAAGGATCATTGTCATGGAGCCATTTGTTTCCTAGATTCACACTCCTAATGGCTACAAAGCCAAAGGAGAGTGAACTTGGGCGTTCGTCCGTAGAATGGCACAAATATTTCACATAGGCAATATATGAGAAAATGTAATAACAAATTAAAGAGGTAACAAGATACTAAACATGGAGATAAGAGACATATACCCATTTCTACTTCTAGTATCCCATTTCTATTTCATTTCATAGAGTAGAGCCTTCAGTGCATCATATCTTGATTTGGGAACTACAAATTCGATAAAAAAAACAAATTAATGCTAAAGCATTAAGTACACTATGAAAAGGCATGTAAATAGTTTAAGAGTAATATATAGAACTTGCTTGTCTAGAAACATGACAGTAGACAAGAAGAAGAAACAAGACAATACAACTTAACAATATCAATTTTTACAAAGCATATTCTAAGTTCGTTTACCCATTATATCAACATAAGTTGCATAACATATTTCCATATACTCAAGGTTTGTCAACATAGTATAACCAAACATGAAACTAGTAATCAAGGGAACAATAGCTCAACCAAGTATTTATATAGCCTAAAATTTGTACAAGCATTCATAAAAATAAGCCAATTACATAGTAGGGTCAAGAGAAGGATGTACCTTGCGAGTTGAGTACAATAATTTATTAGAAAACCATAATTAGCAACTTTGACTAGATCTTGGAAATTAAGGTGAACATAAGATCTTGACATTACAAACAAGTACCATTGGATTAACAACAACAAGATTAGGTCTCATTAATCATTATCATAGTAGTTGGATGTGTCGCCTAGACTTAGGTATCCTATTTATTCATCACTGATTTCAATATGTTCCACTAGGTCATTCATTATCATTATAATGTTGCATCATACTAATCAAATTCATCTAAACCTAAGGTGACACATCAAAAATAAGATTTTGGGATAATAATATTTGAGTTTCATGATCTTAGATGGAGTGATCGTACAATTTAATCAGCATAAGCATTAACATAATCAATCTGGTCATTTGAGTCAAAATCGTGTAAGATTGTCACCATTAGAGTATAAATGGGGTCTACTTGAGTTAGGTGTCACAAATATAACCAAGCTACTTATTTGTGATCATTATATAACATGGATGATCATTAGGTCAATATTTACATAAGATTAGAGGCTTAACTTTCAAGATACATACTAGATCACCTTGCAAGTCAAGATTAGGTTATCACACAAGTTCACAAGAAAGTTTCACAAGGCATTAGGTCTACATGACATGTAAGAGTTCTTATTTTGAGTTCAATAATTAGATTGGACACAAAAATCAACATTTGAAAAAGGTTGACGATCCAACATTAAAGTATCCCCATTCAAGATGTATCATGGTGCAAATCATATCATTAAGTCAAAATATGTTACCAGCATGCATAAGTTAGAATCTTAGTATAATATGCATCCAAAATTACTAATTTGGATCAATCATAAGGATTTAGGGGATCTTTAACATAAAAACCCTCTTTAGGTCATCTAAAAACATAAGATCATATAAGGGTACAAAAGTAGACAAAATTCAGATCTTGATGCATAAATATGTTCAAGTAACTAACAAAGTATAACAACAAACTTTGGGGGCTAAAAGATTCAAACTTGAGCATTAAATACCATAAGACATGAAGAAAGAGATCAAACACTATCACTTTTAGCATATCATGGGAACTATGAGCAAAACTAAGT
Source organism: Alisma plantago-aquatica (assembly GCA_963693085.1). NCBI lineage: Eukaryota > Viridiplantae > Streptophyta > Magnoliopsida > Alismatales > Alismataceae > Alisma > Alisma plantago-aquatica. The sequence continues at coordinate 519,916,572 of OY856415.1, forward strand.
TCTAAAAATAGTTTCATTCGATAGATGTCATTTTCTAGATAAAGATTCATATATTATACGTCAAAATGGCTAAGGGATGAAAGAGATACAATATTTAAAAATTCATCATTTGTTTAAGGAAAAAGTGAAGAAACTCACAAAGATCTGGTCGTTAATCCATGATTTGACGGCCGAGATCTATGTGCCCTTGAGCTGCAAAGGAGGGAGTCTGTGAAAAATGGGTATGTGGTTACGTTTCCTCTTCTTGTCGGTTACGCGGGGTGAGGAGGGGTTTCTCGCGGGTGCTGTTGGATTGTGATACTTGATGATTCCACATCCATCAATGGTTGTCGAGGTTCACCCCTCAAGCCCATTGTGCGACAACCTGAAGTGACTCACAGTGTCGGAGGCTCTTTAAGGTGCATTGGTGCTTGCTCAAAGGGGAGGGGGGAAAAGAGGGGAGTTTTGGCCACCAACCATGCCATCCAGTCTCAGATGGGCCACATGAAGGCATCCATGGGTTCATACTGGCTGGAGAAGGCATGGTGTAGAAGTGTCTGAAAGGGCACAGTTGCGGCGCCGTAGAGAAAGGGGGATGGAGAAGATGGGTTTTTCCATGAGCTAGGGTGTTTGCATAGAGGTAAACATAAGGGAAAGAAAGAGGGAGTCTGATTGAATGTGAACTGGGTTTCAATTTTGCAAAAAGGGTCGTGAAGAGAAGGTATTGGTTGGAGAAAAGTAAGGTTAGGTGAAGCTCAGCGCCCCTATCGCCGAGTTATCATACAGAGGAAGAAGATGACATGTGGATTGTTGGATCAGAGCATGCAATTTGTGGCACTAAATCTAACACACAACATTGATCGAATGTAACACAAACCTAGAAAATCAAGAGGGAGCTTCCCTCAAATTGGGCCATGTGAGCAATTGCGCCCAATTCAGTTCAAAGTGACTAAAATCAAAATAAAAAAAATTAGATAGTAAATTTCAAGTGGTGATATCATGTGCTACAAATGTCTGATTGAGGTGATTTTTATGTACTTAGATTTGTAATTGAATCCTATATATCACGAGATACATTTGATAACACAAATAGTTCATTCAATGGGTTTAATTTTGATTACAAGTTTATGACACATAATAAGCATGACACTTAGTTCAAAACTCAAATAAAATTCATATATAGTACAAAGTGATATGTAACCTAATCCAACTCATCAATTGAGAATAAAGTGACATAAAGTCATCAAGTTGAGAGTTTACGAGGTTATTGAATATGATATATCTTTTTAATGTGTCACTATATACATAACTTAATTGAGAGAGCAAAAAATCCATGTCATCACAATCACAATCTTGAAGAAGCATTATTACAACATGCATTGCTCCAATTTGGTACCAGAGCCATCTTCATTGTTGATGACTCTGCCTCAAGATGTTGAAATCCACCATGGGTGACAAGGAACAAGATGTGAAAGCTTCTAAAATATATGAATCAAAATTTGATTGTCACTACACGAAGACTGTTGGTGAGGTGAAGAAGGTGCAAATGGAGCTAAAGGATGATTTCAACCAAAGGTTAGATCATAACTACTTGAAGAAAGAGAAATTTAGAATGTTGCTAGAGAAAGGGAGAATTCTTCAAGAAAAGGTAGGAATGAGAATAAATCATCAGTGCCATCAGGAGGAAAGAAAGATCTCAAAAAACCTCATCTCAAAATGAACAACTATGATGAATCTACACCAATGGTGGATAGGATCAACCTGGTAAGGCATTACTTCTATTTCTATGGTATAACTTCCAACTCAAAAAACCTCATCTCATATTTTATTTCATGATTGGAGATGCACAAGAATGGTGGTAGTGAGTGTATGATCCATTACCTTCGGACATTTGGAGAAGATTTGAGGTGGATTTACATATGTGATTTGCAAACCCATACAAAGATGTAACAAGAGTTTACCAAGTTGTCTCAGGAAGATTCAGTGAGGAATTACCTTTCAAATTTAGAGAAGTTATAAATTTGACTGACAAGTCTAGATGAAGCTTTCAATGCATGAATCTTTGTGAGTGACTTGAAAGAGAAGGTGAAGTGTCATGTGAGGGGTCATCAACCTACGAATATGGGTGAAGCAGTTATCCTGACATTGTCGAAGGAAAGAAAGAATTAAGTGAAAGAATACAACCAAAGCTAAATTGGTGAGAAGCAAACTAAATTATGGATTAAACATGAAGAAAGAAGTGAATGTGAACCAAAAAGGCTGTCATGTACTGAAGAAAAATTTATAAGGGAAAATAATTTGTGTTTTTTTGTAATGAAATGTGGAGACCAGATCACAAGTGTAAAATTAAAGGCAAATTGTACTTCGTTCAAGGGGATGATTTTGATGACAAAAATGAGTCATTGGAGTGTTAGGAGACACCTACAGAGGAGCCAAGGATACCATTACAAACCCTAACAGGGGTAGATACTCTGCATACTATGAGAATTAAGATGATGGTTAATGGGATGGATTTAATGGTATTATTAGACTAGGGTAGTACTCACAGCTTCATAGATAGCCGAATCACAAGGAAAGGGGCGATGAAGGTTGATAGGCTGCATGAGTATACTATTACCATTACTAATGGAGGGAAAATAATGTCACAAGGAAGATGTTTGGGAATCAAAATCAAAATGTCAAATTTTGTTATGTAGGAGGATTTAATGGTTCTAGAAATGGGGGATATGATGCTTTCTTGGGAGTGAAATGGTTGTGTCAAACCAGCCCAGTTTTGTGGGATTTCAACACTCAGTTGTTGCAATTTGAATGGATTCTACATCTTGTAGTTGTACATGGGTTGAAGGGTGAATTCAAGGTTATAGTTGTTGCATGTCTTTTCAAGGAACTAAAGAAAAGTAGACAAATAGAGGTGATTCAATTCATGGTAGTGAGAGTTGAAGAAGGAGAAGCACTAGATAAGGATGGGGTGTTTAAGGAACCTTCAATATTACCCCCTAAAAGGTATCATGATCATAGAATTCCCTTGGTGGAGAATGCAAAACTCATTTTTAAAGACCATATCCTTACCCTCACTTCCAGAAAAACAAAATTGAAAAATAAGTTGAAGAACAACTGAAATCAAGTCTAATTATGAGAAAAAATAGTCCCTATTATTCTCTATGCTAATGGTCAAGAAGTAAGATGGATCTTGGTGTATGTTCATGGATTATAGAGGTTTGAACCTGGTTACAAGACAAATCAAGCTTCCAATTCCTCAGACTAATGAATTACTGGATGAACTCTAGGGAGTTGTTTTTTTTGTAAATTGGACCTATGTGTTGGTTACCATTGATTTCAAATGTTGGAAGAAGATATTCCTAAAATAGAATTTAGGACACATCCAGGGCACTATGAGTACTTGGTAATGTCTTTTGGGCTTAAAAATGCTCCGGCAGCATTTTAGTCCCTTGTGAATGAGATTTTTAAAGTTTTTTTGAGGAAACTAATCTTAGTGTTTTTTGATGATGTATTATTATATAGCAAGATTCCTCAACTCCACCTAGAACACCTTACTATGATGTTGAATTTACTCACGAAGAATCAATTGTTTGTAAATGCAGCAAGTATTAGTTCGGTATAAACTCAATGAATTACTTGGGCCATGTAATTTCCATTAATAGTGTGGAAGCAAATCTATCTAAAATTTTGAGCATTCAAGATCGGCCAGTACCACAAAATGGAAAGGCCTTGAGACGAGTCTTGGGATTGAAAGGGTATTATAGGAAGTCTGTGAGGAATTATTGATAGATTTCTCAACCTCTAGCCAACTTGTTCAAAAAGAATAATTTTAGGTGGAACTAGGATGATGAGAAAGCCTTGCAAAAGCTAAAATAGATAATGACAACACCAACTATATTGGCCATGCCTCATTTTGTCAAGAATTTGTGATTGAGTCAAATGAGTCAAGTTTAGATTTTTGGGCTATATCAATGCAGAGGTAGGCTTGTTTCTTTCTTGTGTTCAGATTGAAAGGAAGACAATTGGGTGGGTCTACCTATGGGAAGGAACTTCATGCTATCTTGTAAGTTGTTAAGAAGTGGAGGTATTACTCTATTGGTACCAAACTCATAATAAGAACCTACTGAAAAAGTATGAAACAGATGAAGGAACATGTCTTGCACACATCTACCCAAGAAAAATTGCTATAAATGTTCATGGGGCATCATTATGTGATTTAATATAATATGGGGTCAACTAACAAGGTAACAGATGCTTTTCCAAAGAAGGATACATATGAAGTTAGTAATACTACATAAGAGATACAAAACATTGCAATTCATGTTCCACAACCAGAGTGGTTGGAAGATATAAGAATGCTAACTTCTATAGAACCTAATTTAATAAAGGTAATGAAGAGGTGGGAGGATAGACAATTAGTTCCAAATAGTTCCACAGAAAGAATGGGATCATGTTAAAAAAGGCAAGGTAGTCATATGTGTTGAATTTGAGCACAATAAACATGTGACGTTTGAAATGCATAATACACCAATTGGGGAGCATCTGGGATTTGAAAACCCTTGAACAAGTTGATAGAGGATTCCTGGTGGATAGGTATGAGGGGACAATGAAGGAGTTATATACAAGATTCTCTAATTTTTGAAGAAAACAATTTTGAGAACTGTACTCCTCCCGGATTACTTCAACCACTACAATTCCTTGTCAAGTACGGGCTGACATATCCATGGATTTTGTTGATGCATTACCCTTGTCCCAAGGATATTTAATAATATGGGTGGTAGTGGATAAAATAACATTGTAGCTCATTTCTATCCCCTAAAACATCCTTCAAATTCTAGGAGTATTCTGGATGTATTTTTCAATGGAATGTCCAAACATCATTGTATTCCCCAATCGATTGGATTCTCTCCTAAGTGACACATTAAATTTGGCGGGGCATCTATTTCTATCATCATCTTCAATGCCACAACACATTAGTGCATCTATAAATGGTATAGCCAAATCTATCTTGGAAGAAGAAATCATGATAGAGCCCAGATGCATTTGCACATTAGATAAATTTAAGTCTTCTAGTCTAATATACTTTCTTAAGTTATTATGCTTTTGTACATAGTATGCAATGTGGATTTCATGTTGTTACCATAAGTTCTGGATACACATTATTAAGTATATTTGTCTGGTAAAATATAGATTATATATTGATGGAGTCAATTGTAGTTGTTTTTATTTATAAGTTTCTCTAATATGATTGCAATGAATAAAAAATCTTCATATAATTGCTACAAACATGGTTAATAAAAAATTGATTATATATACTCATTATCAATAGTGTTAAGTTGTCAACTACGCATGAAAATACTACCATATGTAAAGTAATGATTTTAATTTAAAAATGTTTCCTTTTTAAAGGAATAAGTGATACGTGATTAAAGAAAGTGTGATATATAATATATTTAATCCCAAAAAATATTGACAATCACATAAGTATTATCATTGTAAGAAAAAAGCATTCAAATGAGAATAAATTAGTAGTATGTTGATAATATTTATCGTTTAGTAATATCTTACATCACAGTCATATTTAATATTTTAATTTTTTATATAACTTTACCTATGTACGATATGACTCATGTTTCATGTATATTGTGTGTTTATCATTATGGCCTTAAAAATACATTTATGTATGTTTTGACTTTTTTTTATTTTTACTAACATTTGTGATATAACAGACTACCATACATAATATAATATTTTTCATTTAAGGATGTTTCCAAAATTTCAAGTAATAAGCGAGGAATTATAATAGAAAGTGTGATATAGAATATGCTCAACCCCGATAAATAATTTCAATTGCATTGGTATCATTATTGCAAGAACAAAAATTTTGAATAAGAATAAATTGGAGGTATGTTGATAATATTTATTTTTTGTAATATCTTACATCAGTATCACATTTTTATTTATCTTTATAATATTTTTTCCTCCAAAAAATATGAATTGTGTCCATGTATATTGTGTGTTTATTTTTATGAAATTTAAAAGAAATTTATCTACATATTGACATTATTTTTTATTTTTAATAACATATGTTTCTATCATCATCTTCAGTGCCACAACACATTCATGCATCTATACATGGTATAGCCAAATCCATCTTGGAAGAAGCAATAATGACAGAGTCCAGATCCAATTGCACATTAGGTAAATTTAATTCTTCTAGTCTAATATACTTTCTTAAGGTTATTCCATTTTTGTACATAGTATGCAATGTGGATTTCATGTAGTTACCATATGTTCTGGATGCACATTATTAAATATATTTGTTTGGTAAAATATAAATTTTATATTGATGGAGTTAATTGTAGTTTTTTTTATTTATAAGTTTCCTTAATATAATAGCAATGAATAAAAAATCGTCATATAATTTCTTCAAACATGGTTAATAAAAAAATTGATTATATCTACTCATGATCAATAGGGGTTAAGTTGTCAACTACGTATGAACATAATGACATAGGTAGAGTAATGATTTTCATTTAATAATGTTTCCTTTTTAAGGAATAAGTGATACGTGATTAAACAAAGTGTGATATAAAATATATTCAATCCCAATAAATATTGACAATTGCATAAGTATCATCTTTGGCAGAAAAAAATTCAAATGAGAATAAATTACTAGTTTGTTGATAATATTTATCATTTAGTAATATCTTACATCTTAGTTATATTTATTATTTTTGTTTTTTATATTACTTTAACTATGTACGATATGACTCATGTATCATGTATATTGTGTGTTTATCTTTATGGCCTTAAAAATATATTTGTGTATTTTTCATCATTTTTTTATATTTACTAACATTTTTGATATAACAGACTACCATTCATAATATAATATTTTTCATTTAAGGGTGTTTCCTAAATTTCAAGGAATAAGTGATGCATGATAATAGAAAGTGTGATATAGCATATGTTCAACCCCAATAAGTAATTTCAATTGCATTGGTATCATCGTTGCACACTACAAGAAAAGAAGGCATTAACGACCAAAATAACGACAAAGTTAATTCTTTGTCGTAATTGTTATCCTAATCGTGACCATAAAATTTTGTTGTCACTATTAACACACTTAATAAGGACCAAACATATTATCCATCCTAAATGTCATGTCTATTCCGTCGCTAAAATTGTTTTTTCTTATACCTTATTTTTTGAACTTGCTTTCTTAAATTTGACTAATTTTTATTTTTTTTTTCTTAAACTACTTCATCTATCTGAACTTTGGGATGAAATCTATTCTCCCGCATTTGCTCCCCCGCCCCAGCAATGCTCGTAGAATGCCCCAGCTAACTGATATTCCGATTGCCGTGCAACAAGTTCCCGATCTAGTCGCCCACAAACACTAATCCACTCAGCTCCATCTTCGGCTCCCACTCCGAGAGCCGTTGTTCTCCCAGTCATTCTCAGCACACCCAAGCGCAAGGAGAGTAGTAGATCCGTATGCCCTACACCACTCCCTGCGCCCTCTTCCCCATCGCTCACTCGGCTTTCGGTTCCCTCCCACACTTCTTTATCCTGGCGGTATTTTGTGGGTAGGCTCCAACAGACTATGGCGGATCTATTGCAAAGAGGGAAGCACAATCCCAAACAGCGAGACTCCAGTAGCCGACGACTGGAGAGCTGACGACTGATCCAGTAAAAAAAGAAGCGGTGACCAGAAAGGTGAGTAGGAGGCCGCCATTGTCAGTGAGGGACCTCCAATCAGTGTCGGACCTCACTCCGATTTAGTATAAGAAATGACCAGATGTTGGTAATTGTAACCTGCTTTGTACTATGGGCAACAATTACTAGAAAATCTATATTCACGTGCGAGGACCAATCCCTTTCCCTTTCCCTTTCGTGGTATTCTCTGGTTGTTTATTTAGTGACGTAGTGGTCTTCCTAATTGAAAGAGTCAACCAATCATCTTTGTTCTTGAAAGAGTCAATGAAACTACCTACCGTTTAATTTTCTATACGTCATTTACAACATCGCCTAAAGATTTATGTCTTCACTTTTTATTTAGGAACTTCATTTCTTTGTCAATATCAATATACATATTGTAATTGCTTCTTGTATAATTTTGATAGTGATTACACACTTCCTGCAGGTAAACATAATTAAAGTCTATATAACCATCTTGAACGGTCTAAATTTTGTACTAATATGTAAAAAGAATGTACTGATTTGTGTATTTTTCGTGAGGCTGTAAATATGTATCGTAAATATATAGCAATTATATATGAACCAACAACTCGATAACTCTTGCAATCATTAACAGTACAATTCCTATTGTGCTTATAAAATTTATGTAGAAACTGTGTACATAATTTTGTACTGTATTATGTATAAATGTATATTGTAAAAATATATATTCATTATAGTATCACAACTCAATAAAGGTAAAAAAAGTCTCCACTTATTTGTACGTGTTACTTTGGTATTGATAATTTGGTATACATATTTTTTTTAGGAAAATCAGGAGGCATTCTTATTCATCCCGCCCTCCTCTTGCGAGCAAATTCAAATCAAGTTTACAATAACTAAGAATGTCTACGTAGTTAAATAAGGTAGTAATACTACCCTTACATAAGTCCCTAGCTAGAAGATCATAGATCTCGGTAGGGGGGAGAGTATACTCATTGTATCTCTCGCTCTGCTTAGAATGGATTTTTGCTAGGCTGTCGACCACATAGTTACTCTCTCTGTAGGTGTGGGTAACAGACCAGCCAGGTCTAATCAGCGATCTAATCCTCATAACCAGTTTGACATATCTAGGGTTGTCCTGCCATATGGAGGTGGCCAATTAGACTGCCATAGTAGAATCCATCTCAAAGATGGCTTTATCCACATTGTTCGTCTTATCTATTTCCATGGCCAATAGCAGTCTCCTGAGTTCGGCTTCGATGACGTCTTGAGTGTAAATCAGCTACGCAGAACCACCTCTCCATTTCCCCTGGTTGTCTCTAGCCACCATGGCACAGGATGCACGGTTTGGTTTGACAGCAACATCAGAGTTGAATTTTAGTGTGTTCGACCTGGGAGTTTGCCATTTTGTTTCCCTATTCGTCATCATGTTCCGAGTAATCTCATTAGCCGTGAGGAAAGCTTGGATTTGATTTTGTGCCTCCTTGATGATGTATCCGACCTGCTGTTGTGGGTTAGTAGCTTCATCCTGGAACACTTGCCTATTCATGCAATTCCATATGTGCCAGCAAGTGGTTAGGAATAAACTCGTGTGCTCCTCTGAGTTTCCTAATTTTTCCTGGAACCATCCTTTAAGGTTGTTGTTGCTGAAGAAATTGGCATTGCCCCTAATCTGGTGAAGTGCTGACCACACAGCCTTCGCATGGGTACAGTCCCTAATGGCATGGATTGTTGTCTCTTCTCCTGAGTGGCAGCGTGGACAAGAAGTATCGGTACTAATATGCCACCTTACTCTTCTCGTATTGGTTAAAACGGCTTCGTGCATCAGAAGCCAAGCGCAATGCTTTATGCGGGGTGAAACCTTGGCTTTCCAGATCTTCATCCAGGTCCCTTCGGTAGGTCGACACCTTCCTTCCATCAGTTTGAGGTAGGCTGTCTTGGTCGAATACATGCCGAATTTGGTGTGGTTCCACACTCTAATGTCCTCACCATCGTTGTCTCTGGGGACCTCCAACTTCATGATTGCATCGACTATGGTATGAGGGAACCATTCTTCCAGAAAAAGCGATGTTCCAGTTGCCTTGGAGATCGACGAGGCTACTCACTTTCAGATCGGTAAGTTCAGTAGGGATAGGGTTCAAAGTATGATCTTTGAGAATTTTCCCATTTCTCCACCACCTGTCCTCCCACACGTTGAGATTGTGCCCATCCATAGGCACTAGATAGGAGTTGTTCTCGATAAAGGATTTGCCTTCGATAGCTGCCTTCCCAAGCTGTGAGAGATTGTGGACTGTCCTTGTCAAGCATCTATTGAAGAGATCCCACATTCCATCACACCACTGTGATCTACGATTGGTCATTAGATCCCAGGTATGTTTATAGAGTAATGCCTGGTTCCAGTATCTCATCTTCCTCAGGCCAAGGCCCCCTTTGTCCTTGCCGCAGTAGGCTTTATCCCAGGCTACAAGGGCTAGAGGGTGTGCTTTGTGAGCGTCGTCCCAGATGAACCTCCGAATAGTGCTATCAATCCTATCACAAAGTTGCAGGGGTAAACGAGTTGTCTGCATTACATATGTAGGCATAGCAGCTAGGGTGGCCTTGGCTAGACACACCCTCCCGGCCAACGACAGGTTCCTTGTCGTCCATGCCTCAATTTTGCTTGACACGGTACTGAGAACCTCGTTGTAGGTCTGTTTCGATACCTTATGGTGTATGATGGGAAATCTTAGGTATTTCCCTAGGTCTTCAGTGGATTGGAAGCCCGCCATCCGCTTGATTCTTCTTTTCATAGTAGCATCAACGCTCCTCAAGAAGTAAATTCTGGTCTTCGATTTGGATATTGATTGGCCGGAAGCTAGATGAAAGGCCATGAAGTAGTCTGTGATAGCTCTTATCTATTTTACATTGGCTTGGCCAAATATAATCAAATCGTCGGCAAAACAGACGTGGGATATTCTAGGACCATTCTTGCTTAGCTTAACCGGTTTTCAGTCTCCTCTCTTGACCTTCAGTTGGATCAGTTGGCTAAGGCGTTCTAGACATAAGACAAAGAGATATGGGGACAGTGGATCCCCTTATCTGAGACTTCGACTAGCCTTGAAAGGTTCGACATTCTTACCGTTCCAAGCAATGGTAGTGTGCCATTTCGAGATCGATTCCATGATGTAAGATCCGATATTCTGAGGGAGATTGACCTTCTTGATGGTGTCTTCTATGAAGCCCCATGACATTAGGTCGTATGCTTTTGTCAGGTCGATTTTTATCGCCATGATAGCTGAACCTTTCCTTCGTTTCATGCCATGGATCAGTTCTTGGACAACAACGATGTTGTTGGTTATTTTGTGCCCAGGTATAAAGCTACTATGTGACTGAGAGACCCATCCGGCCATATAAGGCTTGATTCTTTCGACCACCAGATTGGAGGCAACTTTGAGTGCGATGTTATTTAGAGAGATTGGCCGCAGGTTCTCACACTTCTCAGGTGTTCGAGTTTTTGGAATAAGAACCATCGTTGAGTGACATAGATCTTCGGGGACCCCTCCTGATATGATAGCTTCTTGTACAGTTTTCACTAGGCTAGGGCCAACAATACTCCAATTTTTCTGGAGGAAGAACGGGGATACACTGTCTAGTCCTGTAGCTTTGGCGGGATCCAACAATGACACTATATGTTGGATCTCACCAGCAGAAGGGGCGGCACCAATACAAGTCATTAGTTCATCGTTGAGTTGTCTGAAATCTCCAGGAACTTCGCACATTCTAGTAGGACTTGAAAATAGTAACTACATCAGTTTTCGTTCTCTAAAACTTCAATTTTGCAACAACACTGACTCTCACTAAGATTGTGTAACATTCAGCAAAAGCTATTTTTCAAACTCCTTTGAAGGTGTTTGAGGTAGCAGCCACAAGATAACCATTTTGGTCTTTGATAAAAGCAGCTGAGAAGGTGGTTTCCTTCACCAGGATGGCAGCATGAATGTAAATTTTTATGATCCCATGATATGGTGGCAGTCAAGGCAAGCACTTGATAATGTGTTGAGACCTGGTGCTAATGGTTCCCCTAATTTTTCCTAAATAAATACAATCAATCAAATCAGACCTAAGATCATTATTTTGTCCAAAATAAAACTTAAATTGACATAGTTTAGACCTTAAATGCTTAAAATAATTTGCTTTTACCTAATATAATTTATTTAACCTCAGCATAAGAAATACAAACAAACACACTACAATATTTAAAGCATTGATCTTACATTATGACTACCTCCATCCATTTCTTTTAGCTCTCAGTGATGACTAGTTCAACCATTATATAGAAAAAACAAGAGTGCATCATGAGATGTCGACTGAATTACATTCTACTTTTGAGCCATTTATATTAGCTACTCAAGCATCACAAGTGTTTTATACAAAATATAGTGGTACTGTGAGAACAATTGATGCTTTTTGAAGTTAATGCACTTTCTTATTCTGTCTTAAACCTTGTGTGTCTTTTCATTCTTCCAAAGATAGTTGTGTCGAGGATGATATATTTTCTGAGATGATTTATGATCACATCTTTATTTTCATGACATGGAATTTATTATTTGCTGCTTGTGACATTGGACAAAATGACTAAGTTGAAAGTCTTGATAGTTTGGACTCAATGACAGTGGACATTTATTAAATGTATTAGAATATGCCAGGGTACGTTCTGCAGGTAGTGGTTGCCCTTGACCAAGTTATCAATGTTCCATGGATCGACATGAAATGGCTGGCATGTGTTTATGCACCATTCCTCCAGACCATCTTGTCCTCAGGAAGCTAGTGTCCCCATTGCTTCTAGCAGCAACCCTTCACAGGGATTGTACTTGTTGTGCATCGAAGGGATCCATATTGATAACAGAAGCTTGATACTGATGATTTTTATACATGTTAAGGTAGTGATTTCAGGTTGTAAGTAGATGCTTCAAAATAATAGTATTGCTATTGATGCATATGGTCCCATTAGGAATAAAGATGGTGGCATGGTTGAAATGGCTGGCATGGACTATAATATCTATGAAAGGATTGATTGTTTCTTATGTTGGCTTGTTTCCATGCAGGCCTTCCCATTTTTGCAGACATCACTGTGAAGCTCGCCGATAACAGAATGGCAAGGACGTGCTAGTTTGCTATCCAGGAGGTAAATTTATACACTCTAATATATCAATTTTCACTTATAAGACTTATATATTTTGACTATTACGAAATATATCAATAACTATCAAGATAACTTTATCATTGTATAATTACTTTATCTCGTCTTGATTTTTAATGGTTCTCTGTTACTGCTAATCCAAGGTTCATAAATTACAACCACCTTTGCATTTATGAAAAGCAAAACACTCCTTAAAGTTTGAGAGTGACATCAATTTCTATGTCCCTTATATTCTAACATATAATATCTATATTGTAACATGTTGTCATTTGGTTGAAACGGACTTAGCAGTCCATGATCCCCCCTCCTTGTTAACTTCACTATCTATAGATTTAACGGAGCTCCTACATTTGAGGTTGTACGGAGCCAAAGTCATCCTTATCCCCACTCCCTTTCAACTTCCCCCATGTTTGTCTTGCTACTCACTTTTTACTTGGGAACTGTTGGATGCTTGACATTCATTAGTCCCACGCTCCTCCATATTAATTTATGTAAGAATGTCTTCATTCCTGTCCTTTTTAATTTCATTTCGTTTAGAGTTACCTACTAACTACTAAGTGTCAATAAAAAGTCTCCCTAGAACTAACCTTCTCAATCTCTGCTTACTTTGAGCTATGTCCATCGTCGTTCATCTTAAGAGAAAATGTTCTTCATAATGTTCATTCTTTTTAGTTTCTTTGATTTTTGTAATGCCATATTTCCTCCATGGCCTCATCCGTATAAGTACATACTATTTTGTATACAGGGAATACAATTTTCACACAGACATGCATTGGAACTGGTATCGCTTGTCCTATTCTTATATTTCTAAATTATCTTGACAAGAAACTGATCTACTTATTAGAACATGTATTGCTTGTCCTAACTATTTTATCGCTAAATTATCTTGACAACTAACATTGGATGCTAGGTTATTTTTTATAAAGTTGGAGAGGGGGCGCTTAGAATGAGCCAAATAGATGGTTAAATCCCTTTAACTTGTGCATGTATACTCCCCTCTTTATATTGTGTTATAGATAATTGAGCATATTGTATGCCTACATTTACCCATTGGTTGTTATGTATTGTCTTAGAGTGTCATCTATTAAATGTTTCAGCTTGACTTGAAGAAGCAAGGAAGCCCAACTTTCAAGATATAACAACTAGAATAGAAAATTGGATACTCCCTCTGCTATTTAGTTTTCTTGAATGCCTTCTGTTAATCTAATTGGCATTTTATTTGGACATTCCAACTGATAGAGAAAACTAACTATGACTGATATCTATCATAATACTGCTGAACTTTTGTTATTGGAGTAGTTACTAATGAAATACATTGTGTGTTGTGGTCAGGTCTGCAACTGTCCCTATTTCACGCATCGCAAGACCTAGTGAGAACAAAGCGCCAATCTCTTCAAGTGAAGACTGACGATGATGTATCTAGGCAGAACTCTATTTTCATTTGTTTCCATTCCTTTCGTTCAGTTTCATGTTCCCTTGTGATTTTTTTTGGAACACATACCTCTATTGTAGATGGGTCTCTACTTATACCATGCTCACCTTTTCCACTTGCATCTTTTTCTGAAAAGAAATCTCACAGGAAATAAATGAGCAATACCCATGGATCTTTCCTAATATTTTCTTCTTCAAACTTCAGTAGGCATGTTCTTAAGCATGTTTGGTAAATCAAGATGTGTCAGCGACATACTACTAGGCTATCAATCCCCACCGTTGATGATCAACATGAAGAATCATGCACCAAGCAAACCACATACCACCCTACCCATAAAACCTTAAGTTTCCCAGTATGCGAATGAGAAACCATATGTTTCCCATTGTGTTGGACCAATTGTCAATTTATAGGTGCCTTACCCACAAGGCGTACATGCAGAAATCCACAGAAGTAGTTATTGTTTACTATTGCCTACCTATTTAGTAGTAATGTTGTAGAATCCATATATGATTTCATGAAAGTAACATATGACTACCCCCAAACATCACCCCATGCAGGATAAATTTTGATTTAGGGGAAAAATAACATTGTGGTGAAGGCACTACCACCAATGGGAAGAAGTAGAGAAACATGAAATTTACTACCTCATGAATTCGTCAACTGATTGTCCATTCAAGATACGATAAAGAAGCATGCTTTCTAAAATTTCTAGATAGTATCTAGATAATCAAGTTTGAGGTGTGTATTTATGATTGACTGAGTATTAATAGTGTGTAATTCATTTCTGGGGAATTTTGAGAACTTACATGCATTGATGTTATAGTTCTAATAAATAATGATTATCAACTTTCACTAACTGACTAAGAATTTAGTTTAGTCGATATACTTTTTCACTTCATGTATTCAATTTGTGTAGCACATGGAGGCACTTTTTATATTGAAAACTAAGGTATGAACCACAAAACCCCTCTAGTAAGGGCTCTTCTTTATCATCACAATGACCCATGTAAGGAGTTGTTTTATGATTTTCATTTAAAGTGATAAACTTTTAGAGGTTCAGGTTCCAGACTATACCTTGTGTGCATTCACATCGTAAATCAAACACCCTTTAGGATGTAGTTTGACAAGTGTTGTTTTTGTTGAGAATATGCATGCTTGCATTTGTTTCTTCTCAGTTGCAACCATTGTAAAATATTAGATTACAGTGTAGTAAAGCACACATCTTCCTTCCCAAAATCACTTCTCGAGCTTCACATATCCTATGATAAGTTGTTTTAAACAACAAAAATGGTGGGCATGACTTACACCTGATAGACAAACAGAATGACATATAGGTTGTGTCACCGGGGGAGGTTGTTGTGATTAGCATGCTAGGTACTTAGTTAAAATTAATTGGTGATGGATAGAGAATGGTGTAGGAGATATTTGTTTAGTGACGATGTTGTTTACATAACGATCTGAGTCAGCTATTACCACAAGGAGAAAGAAAGGTTTGAAAAGCTAAAGATATCCATATAAAATTGAATATCGCATACACTTACCAGTAAGTCAAGTTTGCGATATGCAGAGGCAGTAACAAATACGTGTACCTGCATACAACCTGTAGAACATACCATTCACAGCAAATCACTCCCCAATATATATAATAGGTATATACTACATCTTATCAAACTTTTACCACAATACGAAAATTAGCATAGGAAAGAACATTCTTTTTACTTTATATTGGAAATCTTCTGTCAGGATTTGCTATACATGCTTACTAGAAAACTGTCTGAATAGTTATTGCTCATTGAAGCAATCTCAATCTGACTTGGAAACACATCGTCATTTTTTTGTAGCTTGTCTCTATATTTCTAGAGTATAGGGATGTACTAATTTCATATTTCTGTTGAGGGTCGATTTGATTGTTGATGAACACATTTTCCTGAACTCTTTCATAGTTAAGTAGTTCCATGTGGTTATTCCTTATAGGTTTATACTAATTCCTATCAAAAAAATTATTTGATTTTAGTTTCCATGTGCCAAAAATCATTTCTAATAACGAATTGATCTTAAATTGTAGTATTATTAATTTTTAATCATTGAAATTTGTACTTGAATATTCTTCTTCTACCTGAGTATGCATATGCCATATCCATGAAAATGGTATTATAAAGTGGTCAAATAAAGCCTTCTAGTTTGTGTGTGCATCGGTTCATGTGCTTGCCTGGACTGGCTTGATGAAGCATGTTTGAATATTATCTAAGGTTTTACATATGAAATTGAGAGGATAAAGAACATGTGGTGTAAAATTTTGAAAGCTTCTTAGCTTTTGTTTTCCCACATTGCCTAGCAGGTAAAATCCAAATAGCCAAGCATCTGCTCTACAATGATGATTAAAGGAAATTTTACTATCACCACATTTGCAGATATGTGGCTGAAGTATCAGTAGTGTTTCCTTGGATGATATCCAAATGGGTTCACTCATTTGTAGTCTAGGTCAACTTTGAGGACACCCTTTTCTTCCATATTTCACCTCAGCTAGTAGGCTTATATTCAAGTGCCTCATCATTTTCATTAGGTTTGGTGAGAAGACGGATGTTATTGTTTCCATAGAAATATATCTTCTCTACTTGGAATGATTCCTAATTGCAAACCTCCACCAATGGAGGTATTACAATGTCTATTTCTAAAGCGTTGGTTTTTTGTAGGTGAAGGTTATTGGAATTTGAATATGTTTGAACTCGTTCTTATGTCTCGCTGGTGCATTTGGCAGTTGAGGTGTGCTTAATTACAGGACTCACTTTGTCATTTGCATGCACATCTCAGATTCCTTGTTGGTACTCACCTGTCTAGAGGGATGTTCTTCAAATTCAACCATTTTTTGAAGATCCAAAAACCGTATGTAAGAGATTTTATATCATATTTTCAGTCCTAGGCCACTTGTGTAGATATTTGTTGTCTTTGAAGAATAATTATGTGTTAAATATAAATCTATTCAGCTATTGCAGCAACCTTCAATCCTGAAAGATGCTAATCAGATGCTTACTATTATGCAGCTGCCTACCAAGCAAACTATGATGCCTAGCTGGATGAAGAACTTGGCTAGGAATTACCATGATAATCTGATGGCAATTGACACAGTAAATTATTATCCAATATGAGTTGCTTAGTCTTGCTTTATAGCTCATCATACATCCTTGCATAAGCATGATACTATAGTTACATTTAGTTTAGACATAACTGTACTCTTCAAGCTCTAGAAAGCCCACTGCCAATGAGGCTGAGTCAGAATGGTGGTGAACCAACTCTGAGTTGATCGCAATAGGTATATTGATGTTCAAATGTATTTTAGTGTTCTATGATTTTGTTGCACCTGATTTTTTCCCCTTTAATAAGTAGCAATAACTATTCCAGAAACATCATCAAAATGAAGATAAGAAGATTAATTAGATTTCAGTGGTTCTCGTTTGCAGGGACTTTGGATCTTTTCAAGTCTTTCAGTAGTTTACATGCACATATGGTTCTGAAACTAGGCTTCCATGACATTCCTATTTTAGATCACTCATCCCAAGATTGGATATTCTGGAGGCAACCGATGTAGTACCACCTCAGAGTACTTCAAGTAAGTATCAAGTGAGCACTTCCTTGAGTAAATATCAAGAAAAAATGATTACTTTTCTAATTGCTCTTCAATAAGTCTGGTAGGTATGTCCAGTTGTTAGATTTGTTTAACATTCTGACATTCTGCAACATCTTCAAAATGTTGAAAAAAAAGATTATTGTTCCCTGGAAAACAAAGATTATTATTCCATTCTCCCCCAGTTAGCATGGTGAGGTGAAAACAATAGCAACTCACCTGAGAGTTATGAATATTTCTTTGTATTCAGTAGAACCTAGAGATGGACAGCTATGAAGCATGAGGGCCTCCTGGAACAACTCACAATCATTTAGATTGAAGTGGGAATTCCCTCTCTTATCACTAAGGTTCAACATAGAGTTGAACACTAATTACAATACAAGACTCCTTAATATCATATCACAATTCCACTAGCTGATTCCAAATGAGTTTCATAAGGGTAGGGTTTGGGCTATCATAAATGGTGGTCAGAATCATTGAGTCATTTACTTTGCAATATATAAACTACCTATGGATCATCTTGATTTCAATATTGCACTCAAAGTCATTCTGGAACGCCCAAATACCTACTGGAAAACCCCTAGCTTCATTTCTGGGAGCAATGGAACCATGTTTTTGGATAGTAGCCTCAGATTTAGTTGTAGAAATATTGGTTCAATGATGACAAGTATTTACTATTTATATTTGGTAGTGTTTACTCTGATACTAGTTACCGTACCATTATCCCCAATTCCTCAACATTCCATCAAATGACTTCTGACATAAATGTAAAGTAAAGAGGGGATGATGAGATACCTGGATTATATAGTGCATTGGTTGTTTATGAGGTACCATTGATGCCTCTTTGCTTCTCATTATCTATCTTTTCTCCACACTTAATACAATTCCAGCATAGGTTATTTCTTCATGCTTTTGTTGTGTCATCCCTATGATATACTATTTATCATCGGGTAGCTTCTGTCTATATTCTCTGTTGTGTCCATAATGACAACAGTTTCCTACAATGAACCTTGACCAGCTTCAAGGACTCGAGTCAGACATTTCCCTAACTTGATGTATTGGTGCCTACAACATAATCATCGCTTACCCTATCAAGGTCTCGAGTCAGACATTCCTACACCACTTTGTCTAAGGATCACTTTACAATAGGTCTCTGGTCGTATTGGATGTTTATTTTGAAGGAATGAATCCTTATAGATCAACTATAAATGTTAAGTGCTTCTTTTATTATTGTTGCACTAGAGTGCTTTATTGCATTACAGAGAGCATTTGTAAAAACGTCTAGCATTTTTAGGTTCTCTACTTGGACAAGCTCCCAGTCTTCACTCCTTCACTCATTGCTTGTTTTCATAATGTCATGTTATCATTTAACATGCAACAATAGACATTTTTGAAGTCTAAAAATGTTGGAGTAGGACTTTAGAGTCCTTAGTAATTTTTATGTGTGTGTTATAGGTAACCCTTACTATATTGACATATTTTTCTTATCAAACCAATATTGAGATATTGGTTTGTTCATTCCTAACAAAGAATTCCAATGAATTAAACAAGTCCCTACTTATGTAAAGATGCTGATGCATAATCTTCTAATGGTTGATATTGACTTGGAAATACTACAAGGAAGACCATGAAGAACAAACCCTATAGTTTTTCTATTATTATACTACCACTCTTCATTTTTGTGGTTCTGGTGTTTTCAAGCTATTCATCTGTTGTTAGACTCTTCATTATTTTCATTTTGGAGCATTGGTTCTGTTGGATTCTTTTTGTTTTGAGGAATTTGTCCTAGTGTTTATATTAGGAACATGGATTCCTTACTATTTCTTTTTATTTTGTTGTTATCTAGTTTGGCTTTAGAACCTGCAGCTTGCAAAAGTAAGGTAAGGCACATGATGTCTTCAATATGCCTTTTTTTTCATCACCCTATTAGTCACAAGCAGTACACTAGTTGTACTCATGGGAAATCTTGAGTACCCTGTTCAATGCAGCAGACTTCTTCCAGCAATATCAAGGTGTGTTTCTATTTTTTGAATGTCTGCATAGTCACATGATCCCTGGCGTCATGTGTACCCTTTAGATATTGCATGTTTCAATTATCAAGTAAAGTAATATTTCACCTTTTTATTCCCTTCATATCTCAATCTAATATTTATGCTGAGAGGTTTTCATAAATGGAGCAACAAAATATATAGGAAAGATTGGCATTGTTGCAGTAAAAAAAGCTAGAGGGATGTAGATAGTGGGCGGAATCAGTAGTGATTACTTTGGTCAATATGATGGAATAATTTGTTCCCTTCATTCTCAGTTGTTTGCTTCCTTCATGA
Source organism: Alisma plantago-aquatica (assembly GCA_963693085.1). Taxonomy (NCBI): domain Eukaryota; kingdom Viridiplantae; phylum Streptophyta; class Magnoliopsida; order Alismatales; family Alismataceae; genus Alisma; species Alisma plantago-aquatica. The sequence continues at coordinate 519,936,794 of OY856415.1, forward strand.
TGAAGTTTTTGCTTTACTGTTTGACATTAGGCACTAATGAATTTCTCACTGGTATAATTTCATACCTTAGTTAATTGTAGGGCTTTTGTAAAGTTATTTTTATGATCTTGGCATTTAGATTGCTGATGGGTAACAAGTTTAGAACAAGTATAATCACATATTACTGAAAATGGGCTTCATTGATATTATATGCATGGTATTTCATTCTAATATGTTATTTCATCATGTAGAGTTCAAAAAGATCAACTTCTGAGACTGCATTTGAGAAAGTGCCAATCTATTTGGGTCCTTCTCTATCCTCTCTTCTCGGGACATACAAAAAGGTAAGAGGTTGGATTCCATCTCTATCTATTAGTGTCTTCCTACAAAATTTCATTTGCAGTATGCATTTTTGATCGAAATGGCGAAACAATTAGAAATCAATTTCTAACAATAGAAGAAATTGAACTATGCTTTCTACTGTAATTTCATTTTTGAAAAACACCTCATCCCCTATTCTATTCCACATTTTTTCTCTATTTTGTTTATTGTTAGGCCATTCAGATAGGGGGTCATAATGTTGGTTGGTTGTGTACCTCACAGATGGTATGGAGACACAGACCAGGGCACCATCAAGAGGCCCCAAAAATATGGGAGACTAGCAAATCCCACAGCATCATCACTATGTGTACTAGTACATCCCACATTTTTAATGGTGCTCTGTTCAGCTCCATTATTGTCCGCTTCTTATCTAGGATCCCAATGCCCTTTACATTCTAGATGATGATTAACATCGGATGATGATGCTTGGGTGTTCTCCTTATTGGACTTGCACAATCAACCTAATTTTTTTCTCCATTTCTTCTGAAATCTGCTGTTGTCAAGTATTCCTAGAATTTTTGAAATGAGTTAACTCTATCTTGACATGTATCAATATGTTTCTTAATTGTAAACCACCACTAGTGGAGGCCCTGCCATGTCTACTGCCTGAGGTCGTGGGTTTTTGTTGGTGAAGGTTATTGGAACCAAAAGATGTTTCAACCCCTTTTGGTGTCTCGCTCCTGCTTTGGGCACTTGAGGCTTGCTGAATCTCAGCTAATACCATGCCCTCCAAATGTGCAACTCATTCTCTTTGTTGTCATTTTTGTCTAGACGGTTGTTGCTCTTGCTTGGTGTTCTACCACAGCTTCCTGTGTCCACACTGGTGATGTTTTGGAGGGGTTGCCTAATCATCCTGGGTGCTTGGCTAACCAACACATTCTTGACGAGTAATTTGGTGATTCAGTTCTTCTTTCCTTAGACTCTGCTACTGCTTTTCAGTCATTGTTCTTTATTGCCTCACCATGATGTTTGTTTGTTGCTCTAGGTTACCCAGGTCTCTCCAGGCCATAATAAAGTGTATTATGTTTCTGAATGTACCTTGTGCTTGGTTCTGTTTATTTCTATTTTCTATTTTTATTTGAAGTCCAGCAGCTGAATTCTTTTTTTTATTTCAGATATCAATGGAGCACTACTGCCATATCAACAATTGCTCTTTTTAAAAGTTCTCTAGAAACTTTGGTTCAGATATGCTTTATGCTGAATACTTTTTTCATGTTGATCTTGTATAGATGTGATATTCATTGAGCTGATTTTTTCTGTATTAAATATAGGCCTCCTACCCTATACACTCTTGTACATTTTTCAGTTCTAGAGAAAAAGAAAAGAAAAGGGGGAGATGCACACTTGTAAGACCAAAACAAGTTACTTGTTGTATTGTATTTGGTAACTTATTGAAGGTGGCAAAGGCCCATGTCCTCCACTATGTAAATTAACATTTATTAATAATAAAAGAAAAGATTTGTGGATTTTCTATGTATTTGTCCAATTGTGTATCTTAGATGGCTATTATTAACGAGTTATGTTATGCAAGATAGGATGCATACATTTTAAAAACTATAGCTCGAGCAATGTATATCGCCAAAAGTATTTACGACGGAAGTTTTTCGTCCTAATTAACCTTGATGAAAGTACCAACAAAATGGTCCTTGTTGGTATTTACGACTGAATTATTTCACCGTGATTGTTAATTATGAAAAAAAGTTTAAGTTGACGTTATATCCATTAGGGATAAGATATATTATATGTCGTTGTTGATTATAACGATGGAACGAAATATGTTGTCGTTATTGATAATAACGGCAAGATTAATAACGACAACATGCGACGACTTATTTTCCCCCTCCTTAAATGTTATAACGGCGACTTTTTCCACAATTACGACCGACATTTTCCGTCGTTATTGTTATAGTTTCTTGTAGTGGCAAGAATGAAAATTTTGAATGAGAATAAATAGGTGGTATGTTGATAATATTTATTGTTTAGTAATATCTTGCATCAGTATCACATTTTTATTTAACTTTTTAATATTTTTTCCACCAAAAAATATGAACCGTGTCCATGTATATTGTGTATTTATCTTTATGGCATTTAAAAGAAATTTATCTACATTCTGACATTATTTTTTGTGTTTAATAACATATGTTTCTGTCATCATCTTCAGCACCACAACACATTCGTGCATCTATACAAGGTATAGCCAAATCCATCTTGGAAGAAGCAATCATGACAGAGCCCAGATGAAATTGCACATTAGGTAAAATAAATTCTTCTAGTTTATTATACTTTCTTAAGTTATTCTGTATTTGTACATAGTATGCAACGTAGATTTCATGTTGTTACCATATGTTCTAGATGCACATTATTAAATATATTTGTTGGTAAAATATAAATTTTATATTGATGGAGTTAATTGTATTTTTTTATTTATAAGTTTTCATAATATGATTGCAAAGAATAAAAAATCTTCATATATTGCTACAAACAACGTTAATAAAAATTTGATTATATCTACTCATGATCAATAGTGGTTAAGTTGTCAACTACATACGAACATACTGCCATAGGTAGAGTAATGATTTTCATTTAATAATGTTTCCTTTTTTATGGAATATGTGATACGTGATTAAAGAAAGTGTGATGTATAATATATTCAATCCCAATAAATATTGACAATTACATAAGTATCATCATTGCAAGAAAAAAATATTCAAACGAGAATAAATTAGTAGTATGTTGATAATATTTATCATTTAGTAATATCTTACATCTCAGTCATATTTATTATTTTAGTTTTTTGTATTACTTTACCTATGCACGATATGACTCGTGTATCATGTATATTGTGTGTTTATCTTTATGACATTAAAAATACATTTATGTATGTTTTGACATTTTTTATTTTTACTAACATTTGTGATATAATAGACTACTATACATAATATAATCTTTTTCATTTAAAGGTGTTTCCTAAGTTTCAAGGAATAAGTGATGCATGATAATAGAAAATGTGATATAGAATGTGTTCAACCCGAATAAGTAATTTCAATTGCATTGGTATCATCATTGCAAGAATGAAAATTTTGAATGAGAATAAATTGGAGGTATGTTGATAATATTTATTATTTAGTAATATCTTACATCATTATCACATTTTTATTTATCTTTTTAATATGTTTTCTTCCAAAAAATATGAATTGTGTCCATGTATATTGTGTGTTTATCTTTATGGCATTTAAAAGAAATTTATCTACATCATGACATTATTTTTAATGTTTAATAACATATGTTTCTATCATCATCTTCAACGGCACAACACATTCGTGCATCTATACATGGTATAGACAAATCCATCATGGAAGAAGCAATCATTATATAGCCCAGATGCAATAGCACATTAGGTAAATTTAATTCTTCCAGTCTAATATACTTTCTTAAGTTACTCTGGATTTTTACATAGTATGCAATGTGGATTTCATGTTGTTACCATATGTTCTTGATGCACATTATTGAATATTTGTTTGGTAAAGTATAAATTTTATATTGAAGGAGTTAATTGTATTTTTTTATTTATAAGTTTCTGTAATATGATAGCAAAAAATAAAAAACCTTCATATAATTGCTACAAACATGGTTAATAAAAATTTGATTGTATTTACACATGATCAATAGTGTTTAATTTGTCAACTACGTACAAACATACTCCCATAGGTAGATTAGTGATTTTCATTTAATAATGTTTCCTTTTTAAGGAATGAGTGATGCGTGATTAAAGAAAGTATGATATATAATATATTCAATCCCAATAAATATTGACAATTGCATAAGTATCATCATTGTAAAAAAAAATTCAAATAAGAATAAATTAGTAGTATGTTGATAATATGTATCATTTAGTAATATATCTAACATCTCAATCATATTTATTATTTTGGTTTTTTATATTAATTTACCTATGTACTATATGATTCATATCATGTATATTGTGTGTTTATCTCTATGGCCTTAAAAATACATTTTTGTAATTTTCGACATTTTTTTTATTTTTACTAACATTTTTGATATAACAGACTACTACCATACATAATATAATATTTTTCATTTAATGATGTTTCCTAAATTTCAAGGAATAAGAGATGAATGTGATAACCTCCCATTTTGTGATGTTATATTACTAGTTTTTCTTAATTTTCCACACTCTTTCTTAGATAAATTAGATGCAATCCTTAACTTTTTACGTTATTATGAATTTACCATTAAGCTAACATTTATCTTTTTTTTCTTATAGAAAAACCCAAAAAAATTACAAAAGCCTCAAACAGTCCCAAGACCGAATGAAGTCCAAACGGTCCCAAGACCGAATGAACTCAAACAATCCCAATACCGAATGAAGTCCAAACGGTCCCAAGACCGGATGAAGTCCAAACGGTCCCAAGACCGAATGAACTCAAACGGTCCCGAGACTGAATAAAAGCAAACGGTCTGGAGACCGCATGAAGTCAAATGGTCCCAAGACCGAATAAACTCAAATAGTCCCAAGACTGAATAAAGGCAAATGGTCTGGAGACCGAATGAAGTCAAATATTTTGGAGACCGCATGAAGTCAAACAGACCGTATGAAGCCAAACGGTCCCAAGAACATTTGAAACCAAATGGTCATTTGAAGCCAAATGGTCCCGAGACCGCATGATGCCAAACAGTCCCCAAACCGTTAAAGACTCAAACGGTCCCAAAACCGTTTGGGACTCATTAGAAGCCTATAAATAGAACTGAAAGAGTTCTCATTAGGCATCAACTTCTTGGACGCCCCAAGGCTGCCCCAATCACTCCAGAGTTGTTCACCCTTCATTCTTTGCCCCAAGGCTACCGGTCCAAGATCCACACTCCATCCTCAAGCTACTTTCTCTCCCATCAACATAAGAATGTGGGAAGTGAAGGATTCTTCATCAAGACAACCATGCAGCGTGAAGATAGTTGCTCTCTCCTCCAAGGGGTCGACCTTCCTCCCTCCTACATGGAGATGATGCTTCCTCTCTCTCTCTCTTCCCACCTCCTTATTTGTTCTTTCATTAGCGAGTAGTCTCATACACTAGGGGGAGGGGAGTAGCCCCGTTACCCATATTTTCGTTTCATTCTTTGTAATTCATGAGTTTGCAATAGAGAAATACTATATTTTCAGTTCAACATCAATCGTTTAATGAATGCTTGTTGCTTGATCACCAAATTGTGTTATCTTTTATCTATTAATGTGAATTGTCTATGTTTGTGCTTTTAGATTTGATTACCTATTGCATGTTAGTTCTTGGTATATGAAGCGACCATACATCTGTTTCGGTATCTAGGAACGTCTCTCGAGGAGTGGGGTAATCTCACCTCCATCGTGGTACTTTCATACTATGCAATGGAATTAGTTGACGTATCAAAGTACAACCTTGACAGGTCGAGGAACATACTTCGTGAGGGGAGTGATGAAAAGTAAGTGACCATTCGTCTGGGGATGGCTGACATTGCAACGCTTTCACATTTCTCGTAGTTAGTTATCCGAAAGGAAGGTAACTCTATAAAGATACTAACTGTGTAGACTCTTTTCTTTGCAAGCCATGCTATTGTGATGTATGTTTTGATCCATACGTAGTGGTGGTAAAACTCGATCACATCCTAGTGGTTTCTAAATATTATTTATAACCTTAAGTTTACTTTCTTTTTATTTTCTTTCTCCGCACATTAGTTTAATCATCGAATCAACTCTTTGATCTAAAAATCAACTTTTAAGTGGATAAGTAGGATTATTACATTTTCCATCTTGTTAAACTCTTAACAAGACCGTTGTCTCCTAGATTCGACTCTTAACTATACTATGATAAGACTTCCACGTATCTTAGCATACGTGGGTGGAGATCTTATTATAGCATACGTAAGGCTAAACTTAGAGACTTACTATCTCTAGGATTTTTAGTGGTGCACGCAACTCCACACGAGTGGAGGCTCCATCAACATGATAATAAAATGTATGATATAGAATATATTAAACCCCAATAAGTAATTTTAATTGCATTGGTACCATGATTGCAAGAACAAAAATTTTGAATGAGAATAAATTGGAGGTATGTTGATAATATTTATTGTTTAGTAATATCTTACATCAATAACATATTTTTATTTATCTTTTTAATATTTTTTCCTCCAAAAAATATGAACCGTGTCTATGTATATTGTGTGTTTAACTTTATGGCATTTAAAAGAAATTTATCTACATTTTGAAATTATTTTATATGTTTAATAACATATGTTTCTATCAACATCTTCAACGGCACAACACATTTGTGCATCTATACATGGTATAACAAAATCCATCTTGGAAGAAGCAATCATTACAGATCCTAGATGCAATTGCACATTAGGTAAATTTAATTCTTCCAGTCTAATATACTTTCTTAATTTACTCTATATTTGTACATAGTATGCAATGTGGATTTCATGTTGTTACCATATGTTCTGGATGCACATTATTAAATATATTTGTTTGGTAAAGTATAAATTTTATATTGATGCAGTTAATTGTAGTTGTTTTTATTTATAATTTTTTGTAATATGATTGCAAAGAATAAAAAATTTTCATATAATTGCTACAAACATGGTTAATACAAAAATTGATTATATCTACTCATGATCAATAGTGGTTAAGTTGTCAACTACGCAAGAAAATACTGCCGTATGTAGAGAATGATTTTCATTTAATAATGTTTCCTTTTTAAAGGAAGAAGTGATACATGATTAAAGAAAGTGTGATATCTAAAATATTAAACCCCAAAAAATATTGACAATTGCATAAATATTATCATTGCAAGAGAAAAACATTCAAATGAGAATAAATAAGTAGTATGTTGATAATATTTATCATTTAATAATATCTTACATCACAGTCATATTTATTATTTTAATTTTTTATATTACTTTAGCTATGTACGATATGACTCATGCATCATGTATATTGTGTGTTTATCTTTATGGCTTTAAAAATACATTTATGTAAGTTTTGACATTTTTTTATTTTTACTAACATTTGTGATATAACAGACTACCATACATAATATAATATTTTTCATTTAAGAGTGTTTCCTAAATTTAAAGGAATAAGTGATGCATGATAATAGAAAGTGTGATATAGAATATGTTCAACCCCAATAAGTAATTTCAATTGCATTGGTATCATCATTGCAAGAATTTAAATTTTGAATGAGAATAAATTGGAGGTATGTTCATAATATTTATTGTTGAATAATATTTTACATCGGTATCACATTTTTATTTATCTTTTTAATATTTTTTCCTCCAAAAAATACGAATTGTGTCCATGTATATTGTGTGTTTATCTTTATGGCATTTAAAATAAATTTATCTACATTTTGACATTATTTTTTATGTTTAATAACATAAGTTTCAATCATCATCTTCAGTGCCACAGCACATTTGAGCATCTATAGATGGTATAGCCAAATCCATCATGGAAGAAGCAATCTTGACCGAGCCCATATGTAATTGCACATTATGTAAATTTAATTTTTCTAGTCTAATATACTTTCTTATGTTATTCTACTTCCGTACATAGTATGCATTGTGAATTTCATGTTGTTACCATAAGTTCTGGATGCACATTATTAAATATATTTGTTTGACAAAATATAAATTTTATATTAATGGAGTTAATTGTAGGTTTTCTAATTTATAAGTTTCTGTAATATGATAGAAAAGAATAAAAAATCTTTGTATAATTTCTACAAACATGGTTAATATAAAATTTGATTATATCTACTCATGATCAATAGTGATGAAGTTGTCAACTACAAACGAACATACTACCATAGGTAGAGTAATGATATTCATTTAATAATGTTTCCTATTTTAAGGAATAAGTGATATGTCAGTAAAGAAAGTGTGATATATAATATATTCAATCCCAATAAATATTTACAATTGGATAAGTATCATCATTGCAAGTAAAAAAAATTCAAATGAGAAAAAATTAGTAGTATGTTGATAATATTTATCGTTTAGTAGTATCTTACATCTCATTCATATTTTTTATTTTAATTTTTTATATTACTTTACCTATGTACGATATGACTAATGTATCATGTATATTGTGTTTTTATCTTTATGGCCTTAAAAATATATTTATGTATGTTTTGACATTTTATTTTTATTTTTATTAGCATTTGTGATATAACAAACTACCACACATAATATAATATTTTTCATTTAATGGTGTTTCTAAAATTTCAAGGAATAAGTGAAGCATGATAATAGAAAGTGTGATACATAATATTTTCAACCCCAATAAATAATTTCAATTGCATTAGTATTATTATTGCAAGAACAAAAATTTTGAATAAGAATAAATTGGAGGTATGTTGATAATATTTATTTTTTGTAATATCTTACATCAGTATCACATTTTTATTTATCTTTTTAATATTTTCCTCCAATAAATAATAATTGTGGCCATGTATATTGTGTGTTTATCTTTATGGCATTTAAAAGAAATTTGTCTACATTTTGACATTATTTTTTATGTTTAATAACATACGTTTCTATCATCATCTTTAGCGCCACAACACAGTCATGCATCTATACATGATATAGCCAAATCCATCATGGAAGAAGCAATCATGACAGAGCCCATATCCAATTGCACATTAGGTAAATTTAATTCTTCTAGTCTAATATACTTTCTTAAGGTTATTCTATTTTTGTACATAGTATTAAAGGTGGATTTCATTTTGTTATCATATGTTCCGGATGCACATTATTAAATATATTTATTTGGTAAAATTTAAATTTTATATTGATGGAGTTAATTGTAGTTTTTTTTATAAGTTTCCATAATATGATAGCAATCAATAAAAAATCTTCATACAATTGCTTCAAACATGGTTAATAAAAAATTTGATTATATCTACTCATGATCAATAGTGGTTAAGTTGCCAACTACGTACGAACATAATGCCATAGCTAGAGTAATGATTTTCATTTAATAATGTTTCCTTTTTTAAGGAATAAGTGATACGTGATTAAACAAAGTGTGATATAAAATATATTCAATCCCAATAAATATTGACAATTGCATAAATATCATCATTGCTAGAAAAAAATTCAAATGAGAGTAAATTAGTAGTATGTTGAGAATATTTATCATTTAGTAATATCTTACATCTTAGTCATATTTATTATTTTGGTTTTTTATATTACTTTACCTATGTACGATATGACTCATGTATCATGTATATTGTGTGTTTATCTTTATGGCCTTAAAAATATATTTATGCATTTTTCATCTTTTTTATTATTACTAGCATTTTTGATATAACAGACTACCATTTATAATATAATATTTTTCATATAAGGGTGTTTCCAAAATTTCAAGGAATAGGTGATGCATGATAATAGAAAGTGTGATATAGCATATGTTCAACCCCAATAAGTAATTTCAATTGCATTGGTATCATCATTGCAAGAACGAAAATTTTAAATGAGAATAAATAGGTGGTATGTTGATAATATTTATTGATTAGTAATATCTTACATCAGTATCACAATTTTATTTATCTTTTTAATATTTTTTCCTCCAAAAAATATGAGCTGTGTCCATGTATATTGTATATTTATCTTTATGGCATTGAAAAGAAATTTATCTACATTTTGACATTATTTTTTGTGTTTAATAACATATGTTTCTATCATCATCTTCAACGCTACAACACATTCGTGCATCTATACATGGTATAGCCAAATCCATCTTCGAAGAAACAATCATGACAGAGCCTAGATGCAATTGCACATTAGGTAAACTTAATTCTTCTAGTCTATTATACTTTCTTAAGTTATTATGTATTTGTACATAGTATGCAATGTGGATTTCATGTTGTTAGCATATGTTCTGGATGCACATTATTAAATATATTTATTGGTAAAATATAAATTTTATATTGATGGAGTTAATTATGTTTTTTTATTTATAAGTTTCTGTAATATGATTGCAAAGAATAAAAAATCTTCATATAATTGCTACAAACAAGGTTAATAAAAAATTTGATAATATCTACTCATGATCAATAGTGGTTAAGTTGTCAACTACGTATGAACATACTGCCATAGGTGGAGTAATGATTTTCATTTAATAATGTTTCCTTTTTTAAGGAACAAGTGATACGTGATTAAAGAAAGTGTGATATATAATATATTCAATCCCAATAAATGTTGACAATTGCATAAGTATTATCATTCTAAGAAAAAAAATATTCAAATGAGAATAAATTAGTAGTATGTTTATAATATTTATTATTTAGTAGTATCTTACATCTCAGTCATATTTATTATTTTAGTTTTTTATATTACTTTACCTATGCACGATATGACTCATGTATCATGTATATTGTGTGTTTATCTTTATGGCCTTAAAAATACATTTATTTATGTTTCTACATTTTTCTTATTTTACTAATATTTGCGATATAATAGACTACTATGCATAATATAATATTTTTCATTTAAGGGTGTTTCCTAAGTTTCAAGGAATAAGTGATGCATGATAATAGAAAGTGTGATATAAAATATGTTCAACCCGAATAAGTAATTTCAATTGCATTGGTATCATCATTGCAAGAACGAAAATTTTGAATGAGAATTAATTGGTGGTATGTTGATAATATTTATTTTTTAGTAATATCTTACATCATTATCACATTTTTATTTATCTTTTTAATATTTTTCCTCCAAAAAAATGAACTGTATCCATGTGTGTATATCTTTATCGCATTTAAAAGAAATTTATCTACATTTTGACATTATTTTTAATGTTTAATAACATATGTTTCTATCATCATCTTCAACGGCACAACACATTCGTGCATCTATACATGGTATAGCCAAATCCATCTTGGAAGAAGCAATCATCATAGATCCCAGATGTTGCACATTAGGTAAATTTAATTCTTCTAGTCTAATATACTTTCTTAAGTTATTCTGTATTTGTACATAGTATGCAATGTGGATTTCATGTTGTTACCACATGTTCTGGATGCACATTATTCAATATATTTGTTTGGTAAAGTATAAAATTTAATTAATGGAGTTAATTGTAGTTTTTTTTTTATAATTTTATGTAATATGATAGCAAAGAATAAAAAATCTTGATATAATTTCTACAAACATGGTTAATAAAAAATTTGATTATATCTACTCATGATGAATAGTGTTTAAGTTGTCAACTACGTACGAACATACTACCATTGGTAGAGTAATGATTTTTATTTAATAATGTTTCCTTTTTTAAGGAATAAGTGATATGTGATTAAAGAAAGTGTGATATATAATATATTCAATCCCAATAAATATTGACAATTGCATAAGTATCATCATTGCAAGAAAAAAAATTCAAATGAGAATAAATTAGTAGTATGTTGATAATATTTGTCATTTAGTAATATCTTACATCTCAGTCATATTTATTATTTTAGTTTCTTATATTACTTTATCTATGTATGATATGACTCATGTATCATGTATATTGTGTGTTTATCTTTATGGCCTTAAAAATACATTTATGTATGTTTCGACATTTTTTTATTTTTACTAACATTTTTGATATAACAGACTACCATACATAATATAATATTTTTCATTTAAGGATGTTTCCTAAATTTCAAGGAATAAGTGATGCATGATAATAGAAAGTGTGATATATCATATGTTCAACCCCAATAAGTAATTTCAATTGCATTGGTATCATCATTGCAAGAATGAAAATTTGGAATGCAAATAAATTGGAGGTATGTTGATAATATTTATTGTTTAGTAATATCTTACATCAATATCACATTTTTATTTATCTTTTTAATTTGTTCCTCAAAAAAATATGAATTGTGTCCATGTATATTGTGTGTTTATCTTTATGGCATTTAAAAGAAATGTATCTACATTTTGATATTATTTTTTATGTTTAATAAAATATGTTTCTATAATCATCTCAGTTCCACAACACATTCATGCATCTATAGATGGTGTAGCCAAATCCATCTTGGCAGAAGCAATCACAACAGAGCCCAGATGCAATTGCACATTAGGTAAATTTAATTCTTCTATTGTAATATACTTTCTTAAATTAATCTATTTTTGTACATAATATGGAATGTGGATTTCATGTTGCTACAATAAATTTCGGATGCATATTAGTAAATTTATTTATTTGGTAAATATAAATTTTATATTTATGTACTTAATGCAGTTTCTTTGATTTATACATTTTTGTAATATGATAGCAAAGAATATAAAATCTTCATATAATTGCTAAAAGCATGGTTAATAAAAAAAATTGATTATATCTACTCATGATCAATAGTGGTTACGTTGTCAATTACGCATGAACATACTGCCATAGGTAGAGTAATGATTTTCATTTAATAGTGTTTCCTTTTTTAAGGAATAAGTGATACATGATTAAAGAAAGTGTGATATATAATTAATATATTCAATCCCAATAAATATTGACAATTGTATAAGTAATATCATTGCAAGAAAAAAATTCAAATGAGAATAAATTAATAGTATGTCGATAATATTTATCATTTGTAATATCTTACATCTCAATCATATTTATTATATTCGTTTTTTATATTACTTTACCTATGTACGATATGACTCATGTATCATGTATATTGTGTGTTTATCTTTATGGCCTTAAAAATACATTAATGCATGTTTTTACATTTTTTTTATTTTTACTAACATTTGTGATATAACAGACTACCATACATAATATAATATTTTTCATTTAAGGGTGTTTCCTAAATTTCAAGGAATAAATGATGCATGATAATAGAAAGTGTGATATAGAATATGTTCAACCCCAATAAGTAATTTCAATTTGCATTGGTTTCATCATTGCAAGAATGAAAATTTTGAATCAGAATAAATTGGAGGTATGTTGGTAATATTTATTGTTTAGTAACATCTTACATCAGTATCACATTTTTATTTTATTTTTAATATTTTTTCCTCCAAAAAATATGAACTGTGGCCATGTATATTGTGTGTTTATCTTGATGGCATTTAAAAGAATGTTATCCACATTTTGACATTATTTTTTATGTTTAATTACATGTGATGTAATGTAATTTTCCCAGTTGTGGTTGTGACTTATATAAACTAGCATATATGTTTTAGATAATGTGAGTTTGATCAAACATTACACTTGCATGTATGTCAGGTTTAGTTGATAAGATTGTTTTAGCTTTATGATATAAGAATTTTTTCCCAAAGCACTAGATAGGAGACATGAAGAGGTAATGAGAGTATTCAGGTTTGTATTTATATATTACTCTTTTTTTAATTTTTGAGATACATTATCTTCCTACGAGTATAAAATGAAGAAAATTTTATGTGAATATGTCACATGAGAAGAGAGAAGAAATTCTATCAAAGAAGAAAGTAGCATATAAAGAAAATAAACATGAGGATCATAAGCAAGGTAATTTCTTATAAGAAAAAAATCCATATATATATATATATATATGTGTGTGTGTGTGTGTATTTTTATTTTATTTTATTCATATCTCCTTCAGTTTGAATTCAATAGCTTATGTACCTCTCCTTTATTTTTCCAATAATGATACAATTCATGTGTATTTATTTAGAAAAAAATGGAAGAGAGACATATTATTGGAAGGTTCATAAGTCAAATATAGCAAAGGGACCTATAAAGACAACTTTAGAAGTGAGTGATGCATAGGAAGTTAAAATTGATCCTTATCGTGTCAATTGTAAAGAAAAGAGGTTCGAGTTTGATCCACATAAGTTTAATTCCCATAAAGGTGAAGTTGTTATAAAAATCAATTCAACACCTGATGATCTCCTATCTCTATTCAAATTGATATTGTTGATTTCAGAGATCTCATTCATGGATATAATAATATGTTTTCATTTAATTCTTTTGGTGTTGCAAATTTAGATAAAGTTTGTAACTTGCATGAAGAAACGGATATACACATTTAGACTATACAATGATCCAACAGACTCTCAACTAGCTACAATATGGGTTGAGAGGTACAATCCAGGTGGAAGATGTTGTTTAGATGTTATTGTTCACGACAATTGTGGAAGGTCATACAATGTGAAATCATATTTTTCATGTAATGATCCATTAATATACCCACTATTATTTCCTCACAGTGAATGTTGGTGGCATAGAGAAGTTCTATGAGGTAAAAAAGGAAAGTTGATCTCTCACCAACATACTGAGTTAAGAAATTTGACATTGAGTTGTAATACTTTTGAAGATATGTTGAATGGAGAAGAATTAGGTTTTTTGACAATTTGTATTATTTTCTAAGTTTACATTTAAGCTGCCATCTCATCTCAAAGTTCCATCTATGATTTTTTTATTTGATCATTTTTGTTAACATCCTAGAGTTTTGAATTGATAGGAAATCCAGTAAATATTGGACATATTGGTTTTTATTAAAGACCTTGAAATTTTTAGCTATGATTTAAAAGATATGAAGTTTGAATTTGCATTTAGTTACATTTGGAATAACAGATTAGTTTGTTACTTATTTTGATATTTTTATTATTCTTTTAAATGAATAGGTATACTTGCATATACTTTTGCCGTATATTTGAAATTATCATTAATGTTGATGAATTATATTTAAATTTTTAAAATTTATAAGAAAGCTACTTAATGTGCCTCTACTCGTCCCTGTTTAAACATTAGTTTTTTCATTGGTTGGAAATTTATCTGTATATGTTAATATTATTTTCATATGTAACTAATATATTCTAATACTCATAATTTTCTTTTTTAAAACAATTAAAATTATTTCTTCATAAATTGATAGTTATTCCATGTTTTTATTTCTTGTTAATTTTACACCAAATTTAAACATGATTTTATGCTTGAAGTTTCTCCGAATGAATAGTATTATTATTCCTTTTGAGTTAAAGACATATACTTTAAACCAATCTTTGGATACATGATTATGTATGTTATTTTAGTTTTTGAATATATGTTATTTAAGGTGCTCATTATTGGAATGCTTCTGATTTACTTTTCTAGAAACTAGAAACAATAATAAAATGTACCTGTCAACTGGAGAATAGTATTGCTATTTATTTCAAATACATGACTTTATAAATGCATCATTATTGCATAATGGTAGATTGTTTCAACAATATGTGGTTGAAATGTATATAAAGATTGAAACTTCAAGATTGGATTAGTTATATAAGGAGAGATATGTATAAAGTATATTATTGATGCAATGCATAATGGTGAGACTAGGGCATTAAAAGTTGGTCAAAAAATCATCTCACTAACAACTTCCATTGGAGGTCCACATGATATTAAAAAGAGTACATAAACATTTGAAACTTGAAATTTTTCTTCCTACTAGTTAACACACACATGCACATGCACGTGCCCCATTCAACGTGTTTATTTACATTAAATATTTAAAAAATAAAATTTGTCAAAAAGATAATGGTAATTCTCATAACTCTTTCGTAGAAAATTTGGAAACATGCTATTTATTGACTCTGAAATGCATGTTTGAAAGAAGGAATTTGAAAGAGAAGTTGAGAGGTTTGTGACAACTGATTTTACCATGAATGAGAAAAAATAAATAAAGCAAATATAAAAAAAGGTTGAGAAAAATTGTGAGAAGAGAGAGAATCAAGGAGATAGGAACATGAACTTGCTCTTTTTATAGTAGTATAGATTACACACAACTCTAAATGGGATGAGATAAAGTCTCTAGCGAAAACATGGCAACACTCATGTAATCGACCTGGCATAATTGTTCAATTTTTCATGTAAAGATTGATGATCAGAAAAAATATATATATAAAGAACAAATATTCGGTAAAGTAGAAACTCATGCGCATGTGATAAAATTTCAAGAAAGAGGATTACCTCATGGTAATTTCCTAATCATCTTGAAACAAGAAGATAAAATAATCAGCCCTAAATAGCTATGATCATCTTATTTGTGTTGAGATCCAAAATAAGAAAGATAATCTTGTTCATAAAAATATTTGACATTTGTACTTGTTAACAATTCTATCATAATGTTTTAGAAATTACACATATATCATCATAAATATTTTCACTTTTCACTTTTATCACATTTACCTCTGTTATGTGAAACTGTCAAACGGTCGTCTGTTACATAGTTTTAATTTTTTTCGCATGTTTCAATCACAAAGTTTTCCAGCAGTGCTTTCTATTCTTTCTAGAATTCCTATAAACATTATGCATAAATTCTAAGTCGTGCATACTTAGTTGTATTGCCTCCATACATGTCATCATGTCCCACCTAAACTAATAACTTACCATATATTCTAATCTACCAACTGCTGCAAGCCCATGATGGCCCATTCCTAGTTCCCAATGAAGCTTTCTGAAAAGTTGGTAGCTAGATCATCTTTCTAATAGGTTGTGTACGCTAATGTAGGTATTCTTCTAGTAGGCACATGATTAATCTATATTCACAGCCACAATGCATACATTACCATGTTTGTGAATCTAAGAATAAAAAAATTTGGTAAACGATTCTAAAAAAGTGTTAGAGAGATTGTGATAGAAAAAATAGGATTATAAGAAGGGAGCTTCTCATAACTTGGTGCCCCACATATATAGTTTCAATCTATTAGATTCGAAGGTGGAAACAGGGGGAATCTGAGGTCAAACACTAATGTAGATGTTGACATTATTGTAATATGAAAACTTAGCATAAGGCTCCATCATTAGATGGAGATAGAGAAAATTGACCTTGTACGTGGACAATTTAGGTGATGGTTTCAGTTAAATATGTAGGACAGAGATGGAATCGTCATTGGGCGTCCTTCACTTCTTATTACTTTAATAGTTGTCATGCCAAAGGGCTACAAAAAGTGAGGGTAATGAAATATGTTGTGACATTTTGGATTATCGTGAGCTATGCCACTGTCGCCTTGGGAAGGTTTGGTGTAATGACCACATTTGTGCTTAATTGGTAAACTAGGGTTTACCTGAATGATTACATGCTTGATTATATAGAACATCGTTTAGACTTGATTAATGATAGTATATCAATTGTGATGTTTCAAACCTAATAAGAAACTCTAACTATGATTTTTAGTTTGAAGAATTAGGGTTTGAGAAATGTCAACCCTAATCGGAAAAAATTAGGGTTTTGTTAGTACATGAATATGGAATTTGATTAGGATAGCAATGTGGTAAATGATTTTTCTTATTTTCTAATTTTTTATTTAATTGAATTTTGGATATGATATGGATAACTCAATCATGCATATTGGAGAAAAATTTCAAAATATTTGAGTGTTCTTTGAATGTGGTTCTCGGTCGAACTATATTTTGACCAAAATGCTGACAGTGTTCTTTTTAACAGTGTAGTGATTTATTTTTAATTATTTATTGGTAACTCCAAATAATCTAAAATTTTAACTGGAGATCTAAAAATAAACCATAAAAAGAAAAGAGAACTCAGCAAGTAGCTTCCCAATGCTCGATGCACAAGAGTCCGAACTATCCCCCAGGAAACCTTTAGATATAGGGTTGACATTCGGATGTGAAAACTCCTTCTCCCAATTCTCTTTTTTGACCTCTTGACGAAGTCTATTCTTTTTTCAACTGTCCCACACCTTTGATTTTCAATCCACCAAACGAAACCGAACGATATGGGTCTGGGAGAACTGGTGCCCACGCACCATCCAACAATCTCCCACATGTAAAATTTTTATAATTTTTGGATGCATTTAGACCTTATCAGTAGACAAATTACAGTTTTATCTTTATAGTTCGACCTTATCAGTAGACACATTAGATTATTAGGATCACTCTAACCTTAACCTTGATTGGTCAACCCAAAAGGTCATAATTCTAGGGTAGGGTCCAAGATCTGGTATGTTACAATGGTTCTCGGTCAAACTATACTTCGACCAAAATGTTGACAGAGTGCTTTTCAGCAGTGTAGTGTTTTATTTTTAATTATTTATTGGTAACTCCAAAAGATCTAAAATTTTAAATGGAGATCTGAAACTCAATTAAAACAAGATGTAAATTTTCATACTTTTTGGATGCGTTTAGACCTTATCAGTAGACGAATTACAGTAATATTTTTATGACAGAAAATTCAGCTGAAATAAGAAAAAGTATAGTGAGGGGTCAATGTGCAATTGACCCAAGCAGCTCAATTGCTCTATATGGTCAACCGAACACACAAGGAGCTCTAATAATTCGTGATTCATTCCAAAGAAATGAAATTCTAGAGAGAGAGGGAGAGTTAGGGTTTGAGAGGAGAAAGTGGTGGAATTGCTGACCTAGGGTTTTGTGATTTGAGGAATGATGAAATCATGTAAGTTTAGCTTCTTTGCATAGAATTTAATGGTGAATCTTCTCTCACATATCAAGATTCCGTCCCTCCTCTGATTCGATCCAAAATGGTGTCAAAACTTCCCCTTTTCTCACTCTTTCTTAATACTCCCTCATTTTTAGGGTTTCTGAGTTGAAAGGAAGAAGAATTGGGTGAATTGCTAGGGATTTGATACGAGATCAAGATTTTCAGGGATGAACTGTGTTTATAGGGTGTTTTCACACCTTAGGGTTAGTAGGAACTTCCTTTAAACAGTATATTGCACAAAAATTGGTTAAATCATCCATAATCTTTAATTGCTTAGTATGCTACTACAAACCCTGAATTGTTTGTTTGATCTAAGTTGTTGAAAAATGATATGAAATGGATTCTTCATCTGTTTGTTTGAATTTCAGATGATAAATTCATATTAGAAATGTATACAATACATCCTAATGAGAATTCCCTAAGTATTCGCAAAGGTTATAAGAGTAAACTGAAATATAGGGAATTCGTCTATGACTAAAATTGTTGTATAATTAAATAGAGAAATTTGTTTATCCGATCCCCTTGGTTATGAATGATTGTTTATCTGAATGTGTAGTACATATATGTCACATACTATTTTGGATTTCATATGATGTGAATAGTGTTTGCTTGATATCTTCTTAAAGAGGGTGAAGCCCTATATGAGTGGAAAGTTGGAAATTTGTGAATAGATATGGTGAAATCCATTTGAAGTGTTTTTCTTCACTACCACGCGTCGGTTATTTAAGCTCTTTAGTGTTGGTTTCAAAGCGACACCGAAGTGGGTGCCTCTAAAGGGGGACGCCTTCGGCGTCGGTTCCCAACCGACACCAAAACATTTTTCGCCACCGCAAACGCGCCAGCAAAGGGACTATATGCGTCGGTTGTTTAGTAAAAACCGATGCCCAAACTCTTCCCGCCACGAAAAATGCGCCAGCAAAGGGACCATAGGCATTAGTTGTTTACTCAACAACTGACGCCAAAATCTGAACGACGTCGGTTTTGTGATAATAACCGACGCCATATCCCCTGCTTAAGCACGGCTGTGGTACCTGGTCACATAGACGTCAGTTTTAGGTGAAAAACCGCCGTCGTATAACATAGGTGTCAGTTTTGTTCAAATAACCGACGCCTATGTTTTTTTTCTGTCAGTCTGTAGACCTACTGTGGTTGGTCGCAGGATGAGAAACCTGCAGTTCATAACTGAACTGCAGGTTTTACGACATCCATTGATATCAGCCAACAACAGGCCACAAACCTACAAAATTAACATGATGGACAATATTATATATATGTGATTCACACTCATGTATAAGAACATTTAATTCATATTAATTTTTTATCACACGCATGTAGAAACCAGTAGCAACCTGCACTTCTATTTATTTCATCTCTTTTCACATTCAGACAAATGTAGAAACATTCATGTATTGATGATTTTCACACACATGACAATTCATAAAAAAATTCATTCACATTCACACAAAATTAATTATGAGAACAAAATTCATTCACATTCACACAAGTGTTTCAGATTCATATAACAACATGACAGACTAACACATATATAGTGCATAACAACAACAACGCTGAATTTTCATACAACACTAACTTAGTACATATATAATGGGACTAAGGAGATGATCCCACATGCTAAAACATGTTACCGACAACTACATGTTACGACTGGGAGGTCGTGATTCAGCGATCGTATGCATTAGCAGGAGGACAAACAGATTTCACCACGAGTTAACATTGAAGAAGGTCTACTAACCTACACTGAGCTAAACAAGTTTATCAGTAGTAGCCTAAGGCACAAGTACCATTCGTCGGGACAATGACGGTCATGGAAGCTTAGTGGCCACTGACCAGTTGAACGTGTAGTGGCCACTAAGCTGGTGGCCACTAAGCTTCCACGACCGTCATTGTCCCGACGAACGCTACTTGTGCCTTAGGCTAGTACTGATAAACTTGTTTAGCTTAGTGTAGGTTAGTAGACCTTCTTCAATGTTAACTCATGGTGAAATATGTTTGTCCTCCTGCTAATGCATACGGTTGTTGAATCATGACCTCCCAGTTGTAACATGTAGTTGTCGGTAACCTGTTTTAGCAGGTGGGATCGTCACCTTAGTATGGGATGCTTGCTTTCTCTCTGATTGTTGTGCTTTGGATTTACAAAGCAATGCCGATGGCCTGCATAGCTATGTCATGGTCGTCCTGCATAGCCTGTAGTCTTTGGTGAACGCCTGCAAATTAAATAGAATTGCTATTAACTAGTATCCTAAAAATTTGATAAAAAACACACTTACATAATATAATTATAAATGAACATATAGATAGAAACCTCAAGGATATATTCTTAAAACTTACATTGTCAGGCGGTGCAAGCATGTCCTCACCCTCATGGTGATCATCAGCACAGTCATCATGGGAACATAATAAAAATATAAACATCCATGCCTCTAATATTGTGATCTTTTATCAATTAACAATCCTTCATTATAATCCCCGCGAACATACAAGTCATTGTGATCCCCAGCTTCAATGTTTGGTGCTGTTGGAAACCCAACTGAGAATGGATTGGAGTCATCATACTTATCGTAGTACTCTTCTTCATCTATAGGATCTTCAATGAACTGTCTTTTACCATGAAGAACAACCGACCATTTATCATTTGCAGGATCATCGATATAAAATACTTGTTTTGCCTGTGATGCCAATATGAATGGTTCACCATTCTCGCCAATCTTTTCAAAGTTCACTAACATGAAACCCAATTCATCCACTATAACTCCTTTGTTGTTGTCAACCCAATTACATTTAAAGAGTGGAATTCTGAAATCTACATAGTTAAACTCCCATATGTCTTCAATGACACTGTAATATGACATTTCATCTTCACATGGACTTTTATCCTTTGCACTTGCAAAAAACAATGAAGACGCTTGAAGGGTGACCCCGCTGTTTTGGACGACACTCTTATCATCTTGACGCTTTGTGTAATATGAGAAACCATTTATGTCAAACCCTTCATAAGACATAACATTCAATTTTGGTTTAAAGGCGAGGCATTTGATGGTTTCAGTAAGATTATCTGGTGTTTGAGATAGTTGATGTAAGACTTTATCTTCAAACTACTTAATAAATGTCTTGTTATGCTCTCTAGCAAGCCACATTGAATTGGATCGAGGATATTGTCTCTTGATGAAATTGGTATGTTCCTCAATATAAACACTCACTTCATCGATGTTCTGTAAAATATACAAGTGACCTTGCTCCAACTGCTCACGGCTGATTACTTTCACCCGTGATCCCAAAACACCTTTGCCAAAATGCTCCTCAATATTCTTATCATTCACGGGAGCGTCATTACCACTCAGAAAGTCATTGCAAAAATCCATAACCTCTCTCATCACATAACCCTCAATAATACTCCCTTCAGGCCAATAACGGTTTTGAACATCACCTTTAAAAATGCTCATGTATCGTTCAAAGGGATACATCCAATGTAAGAAAATTGATCCCAACATTTTCACTTCCCTAGTCAAGTGGACAACAAGATGTACCATGATATCAAAGAACGACAGAGGAAAATACATCTCAAGCTGACATAGGGTAACAACCACTTCTCTTTGCAAATTATCTAGAGTATCAGCGTCAATAACTTTGCTGCACATACTGTTGAAAAAGAAATAAAGTCTGGTGATTGCAAACCTTACATGCTTCGGTAATATAGATCTAATTGCCACAGGAAATATGTGTTGCATTAGAGTGTGACAATCATGACATTTAAGACCTATCAACTTTAGATCTTTCATTGAAACCAATGTACGGATGTTGGATGAGTAACCCTATGGCACCTTAACATTCACCAAGTATTCACAAAATGCTTTCTTCTCCCTTCTAGAAAACGTGTAACAAGCGGGAGGTCCGATCGCTACTAACTACTTCTGTTAATTCTTTCCTTATTCCCATTACACGTAGGTCCATTTTGGATTTTATCCCACCTTTAGTCTTACCTGATATATTCAACAGAGTACCGATGATGCTATCACATACATTTTTCTCAACTTGCATGACATCGATGCAATGCCTGACTGTCAAAGAACTCCAATAAGGAAGATCCCAAAATATCAACTTCTTCTTGAATAAAGACTTTTCACTCCTTGAGTCCATCGTACATTGTGATCTCTTACCAAATTCATTGGCGATGTCCTTCACTCTTTCATAAACATCCTCCCCTGATATAGGTTTAGGTGCACTATGTTCCTCATTCCGTCCATTGAATGCTTTGCGCAACCTACAATACAGATGAAATTTTGGAAGAAACCTTCAATGAGCAAGATATACAGTCTTGCCGCCGTGTTTTAGTCGTATTGAATCAGTGTTCTCTTCACATATAGGACACGCTTTAGATCCTTTGACACTATATCCAGACAAATTCCCATATGCTGGAAAGTCATTCACAGTGTAAAACAACATAGCATGCAAACAAAATGTCTCTCTTCGTGAAGCATCATAGGTCATCACACCTTCACCCCAGAGCTTCTTCAAGTCATCAATCATAGGTTCAAGATAAACGTCGATATCATTTCCGGGTTGTTTAGGGCCCAATATAAAAGACGACAACATAACATACTTAGTTTTCATACACAACCAGGGAGGAAGATTGTATAAAACAAGCATAACTGGCCAAGTACTATGTTGGCTGCTCAATGTCCCGTACGGATTCATCCCATCTATACAAAGCCCAAGTCTTAGATTCCTGTCCTCTTCACTGAATTTAGGGTACAATAAATCAATCTTCTTCCATTGTAGAGAATCAGACACATGTCGTAGGATCCCATCATTATTTTTCTTAACATCTGCATGCCACCTCAAATTCTTCACATCTATAGGATTGGCAAACAAGCGTTGAAACCGTGATATTATAAGTAGATACCACATCACCTTGGCGGGAGAACCAGTTTTGGACTCCCCCAAAGTCGTCAATTTATACCTTAACGCACCACATTTTGGACAATCTTTCAAATCCACATAGTCCTTTTGAAATAATACACAATCATTCTTGCATGTGTGTATCTTCTTGGCCTCCATTCCCATTGGGCACAACAATTTCTTTAACTGGTATGTTGAGATCGGCAACTCGTTTCCTTCAGGAAGAATTTCTTTCAACAAAGACAACAATGACGGGAAGCTTTTGTCGCTCCATCGATTGTTAGCTTTCAGTTTATAAAATCTCAACACAGCGCTAAGCTTCGTAAACTTACAACCCGTGTATAATGGTATCTCAGCATCATGCACAATGTTTCTAAACATGGGAGGTGGATCGGTGTGCTCTACCCCACAACTATCCAGCATCGCATCAACGATGTCTACTGGAACTGGTTCATTCACATCTACGTCATCGGAGGCAATTTCTTCTTCCACACAAGCACTGCTATCGACATCCACTGGTTTCAGGTTTGAAATCTCTCCATGCTAGTGCCATTCTGTATAGCCTTGTACAATCCCGTTGCACATGATATGACTTCAGATTTCGTCACCAGTATTGACTTTCAAATTGTTACCGCAATGCCTACATGGATAGTAGAACCTATCTCCAGGTTGTTTCCTATGTTCCTCGGCAAATCTAGTAAAATGATCAAGACCAGAAATAAACTCTGGGGTGTAGCAATTGTGAATAGACATCCATGATCTATCTATTCTATGATCATAGAAAAAATAAGTATATATTACAACAAGATTAGGGTCTAGGGTAAACAGATTAGAGTTTATGGTTAAAACTTTAGGGTTTATACATGTGATGTCATTCTTATATATAATAAATGTGTACCACCTATCCCATTCTTGAACACCTAATCTCACTAGTAAGTGTATAATGTGTATTGGGTTTTCAAGAAAATTTCGGCAGCATTTCCCCGCTGTTCTCCAAGTACATATGTACTTAGAGAACAAATGGGGAAATGCTGCCAAAATTTTCTTAAAAACCCAATACACATTATACAATTACATCCTAAGTGAGATTACATTTTCAAGAACAGTCCCAAACCAGGGACTATCCAAGATTTACTCCTAACGAGTAAATCTTGGACGGGTTTCTAGGCCAACAAATACAAACAGTTCCTTGTTCACAACCCCATTCAACACACATATATGCAAGCACAAGATTTATTCATATCCTAGGTTGATTTACAATAGCAACATCTAAATAAGTAAACTTAAAACATTAGATAAATTAATATAATCAGTAGATAAACAAATACAAAGCAATAGATAAAAAAGTACATCTCAGTTGATAAACAAAAATAAATAAAGACATGATTAAATAATTTTAAAAAGTAGATGAATAAATATAAAGCCCTAAATTTAAATAATGTGATGAATAAAAAATAATTAGATGAACGAATGAGTAGATAAGTAAATACAAATTAGTATTTAAGTAAATAAAAAATAGAGCGTCTTCCTTTGGAGCTGGGAGAGAGGGCGAGACATAGGGATTTTGGGGATGTTTACCTCTGTTTGAGCCCAGTCGGGTGTCTTGCTCTGGAGCAGGGAGAGAGGGTGAGATGGATGGGTGCACGTGGAAGCCAAACGGGTAGACCGAGCGGGCAGGCGAGTGTGGAAGAGCGGTGAACAGGCAGCCAGTGAGCGAGCAAGGAGGAGGGAGAAGGGCGGCGGTGAGCAGGCAGTAGGCGGTGAGCTCTGGAGCAGGAAGCCAATGAGTGGTGATCTCTAGAGTAGGTAGAAGGCCAGCAAGCTCTAGAGCAGGCGGTGAGCTCTGGAGTAGGCAAAAGGCCGGTGAGCTCCTGAACCTTAATGGAAGTGATCATTGAAAAAATACTAGACAATCATATTTTGTTTCATATACAATGTTCAATTTAAATAAACACTCCCTTAGAGGATCTAATATTAGGCACAAAGTCATGTCTTAAATACTCTGGAAAAATATATATTGATTCAAGATCACAACACCCATGCAGGTAGACATCAAATCCACTCTTAACAATGTATTAAAGGACTAATAAAGTAAAAATGACACCAATACTAGAGTCGGGTCAGACAAGAACCCTACAGAAATCAACATTGGATACAATAAATGAAGATGGAGACCAGACTGTACGGTACTCCTAGTTCTAATAGCACACACATAGAAACCAGTGGATCAACCATAGTAGAAACAGAGATGAAGACCAGACTATAAGGTACTCCTACAGGTCACACACATAGCACACACGTAGAAACGGAGATGGTTCCATTACCTTTGATTGGCCAGAGCAGTGGCAGAAGGCAATAGGAAGGCGGTGCTGGAGTTGGAGCAGTTAGAGAGCAGGCCGCCGGAGTTGGCCAGAGCAGTAAGAGAGCAGGTCGTCGGAGGCACCGGAGCAGCAAGAGAGTAGGCCGTCGGAGAGCAGGAGACATGTAGGCCGCTGGAGCAACGAAAGGCAGTGGTAGAGGAGCAGAGACCAGCAAGCGGTGAGCAGTAGGTGGCCAGCAGCGAGCAAGGAGAATGGAGGTGGAGAGAAGGAGAACGGAGGCATTGGGTGACGGCGCGGAGGGAGTCTGCTTGCTCATCAGAATTGCCAGACCCTAAGCCGATTGCAATGACACAGAGAGAAAGGGGAAGAGTCAGGCTCACTCGCGCGCTATTAAGTTAACATTTGATGCCGGTTATTAAACAAAACCGACACATAAAACTAAAGGTGTCGGTTAACCACAAAAACCGACACCTGTTCTCAATGATAATCGTCATTTTTAACTAGAAAAAAACTGACGTCTATCTACATATGTCGATTAAAAAATTTGTTCTCGATTAATAACCATAGTCGTCGGTTTTTAAAAAAAATCTGACGCTCAATGGGTGAGAAACTTTTCCCGTGAACAGCGCGGGAAAACCCATAAGTGTCAGTCATTGTTGTAAAATTGACGATCAAAATGTGCCCAATTTCTGTTTCGCGAATAACCTTTAGTCGTCGGTTTTTTAGTTAATGATTGACGCCATATGTTAAATTTTGGAGGTAATTTTTTTCACTGGAAATTTTGGATTTGGCGGTTAATTTTAGGCGTCGGTTTGTTATTAAAGAATCAACACCGACTAAAAGTGATACCCGTGTCTGGTCGCCCTTCACAGATTGATGTCGGTTTATTTTATAACCGACGCTTTATTGTTTAGGTGTAGGTGTATTTATGGAACCGATGCCATTAAAAGTGACGCTATAAGCCATTTTTGTAGTAGTGCTTGTCATCATAGACTCTATTTATGCAATGTTATTCTTGATTCATAATATCTCAATGAACAGCATGGAAAACCCTAATTTAGCTCGATTCGAAGATTTCATACATATGTTGATTGTATATTACTTGTTTAAAGCAATCTGTATTTAGTGGATGTTTATGACATATTAAATCCTTATGAGAGCCATGTGATAAGTGAATGAGGTAAATGAAACCCTAAGGATAGGGTGTTCAATGAATTAAGCATTTTGATTACCATGTTCTCAGTATGAGATGCACAACCCAGGATTTGGTTTGATGTGCAAATTTCCCAAGAAAGTGCAAATAATTTATGGGTGCAAATGGCAAATTCTTGTATGCCAAGTAATTACCTCTTATTAGTATATTAAGATGTTTAATTGCATGATTCTAGTGTATAAGTGCCAAATGGACATGCATTATGTTTATTTAAGTATTTCAGTCTTCTTTCATGTATAGTATGTTGATTTCTCAGTATATTACAGTGTTTGAATATACTGCTCTTCCAAGTTTAGAATTATGTACATGTTGTATTATAATCTTCAATTAAATAGATGTGGTACCATAGAGATATCAGAGTTAAGTATAAGTAAGAGAAAGGTACAATGTAGAAAGAGCTTTTGAAAAATAATAAAATAATAGACATAGATGCCCTGAACACCGTAGATTCCCTATGGATGTCTGCACTATAGGGAGGAAATGATCCACCCTGGAAGTGACCAGTATACGGGGATTAGATCGCACCCACAAAGCGTGTAGGGAGACGAAGCCCTTGAGGAAGTCTCCTAAGAGAAGATAGGTTACCCAACATGAACAAGAGATCCCAGTGGTAACCCAGCGGTACCCATAGAGCGTACCAAGATGAGGCCCACAGAGCGTCTCAGACCCTCTGCCTATGTAATTAGTCTAGGAGAGTTCCAGTTAAAGACCAACTATTTAACCACGTTAGTTAGACGTGACGGTTCAAGTCAAGCAGACCCAGATTCAGTTCTAGGCTTAGCTTCATGGGTTTTAAGCTAAGTCTTGTACGGTGAGATCGTAGTTCACTACGAGTCTTCATATGTAGAGTACACTGCATATGATTAGGGCATAACTAAAATATGTTCATATAGGTTTAAAGATTTTCTTATAAGTAAGAAAGGCTAAGAAATATTCGAGTACAGTTTCCCAACAATTATTCTTTGTATGTTTCTAAATTATTAGTTCTCATTGAAATTAATCAAGCATTTTCATATATTGATTTAGTCTTGTTGATATCTAGAGTATCCTGCCATATTTATGATTGTCAATGATCAATCTCTTTAAAGCTTATTGTTGTGATAATTGATATCAGTTGCTCAAAAGTATATCTGTAATTATATTAATGCCTTAGACTGTTTCATTGAAGTACTCATTCACTAAGAGAGTAGGCTCACCCCTCTACTCACAATTTTTAAGGATATCACATGGACTTAAAGATATCATTGCATCAGAGTAGATCTGCCACAAGAGTTAAATCTGAGTATAGTTAAGTTCATTCGGTCCTTGTCACTCTAGGTCCTTGTAAAGAAATAAGAGAGAGTTGTAAATGATGATGTATAACATTATTCCTCTTTTAGCAATATATGTGAATCATCAAGTCTTATGTTCTTAAAAGTATGAGAAACATAATGAATGTTCATACGTGCATTTTTACTGTTGAAATTAGATTAGAGAAATAAATGTATAGATTCCCTTGTAAGGTTAGTTTATGTGGTTCAATGTGAGAAAACAAAGAGTTTGAAAAAGAAGAAAAAGTTAAGGGTGATCTTTGTATTACGTTAAATACTCAATTTATGCCCTAATCTCATGAATATTAATGGTAATTGTGAGATCGGGGTGTAACAACTTGGTATCAGATCTTAGGCTGAGTTGCCAGGGACCATTAAGTTAGTATGTTATAGTCATAAGTGTGGCATATAGGAGATGTTATGATGTTAACTCCGGAGATTTGAGTATTTTGATATCCTGGCCCAGTATCTGAGTACTTGGATCAACCAATATCAAGCTCGGTCTATTCTTTCATATATACCCTGGCCAGGTATACAGTGGAAGGATGGTCTAGAGAGGAACCCTAGAAATATTAGGGTTAGAAATAAGACAAGTAACATGAATTAAGAACATAAATATAAAATGAGATAGAACTTTCATTTCATATTGTTGTTTTATTGGAGATGAATAGAAAAGCTCTGATATGTTTAAATTCAGATATTCAATATTTTGAAATATATATGGGTCTTTAAGATTTGTTGTAAACAATGTAGTTGTAGCATTTATTGATTACATTATTTGCATCAAGAAGACTAGAAATGATCTTTCAATGAGCTTTCCTAAGTGGATAAGTTTTCTTCCACATATTTGAGATGAATAGGAGTTGAGTAATCCTGAGTAGGTCTTGGCTTCAGGACTGTAGGTTCGGCCTGGTCCGGCTGGTAGGGTGCATTACTGGGATCTAATGACTCCTATTTAAAATACAATAAGAGTAGACTTTGGATAAATTAGACCCACATCATAGTGAGAATGTACATACACTAAGATGTTGAAACATATGGGAAAGATTAGAATAGCTAAGAATCAGTTGGAACTAATATCTGAGATCCAACTTTGGGGCCTCATATGAGAAACCCTTAATTGGGAATAAAGGAACGTAGCATAAGGTTTAGATTAAGTTTAATTATTAGTATTATATGAACTCTAAATATGAAATATGGAAACGATATGAGAAAAGTATGTAAGGGGCCAAGATAGTAAAAATCAATCATGAGCAATGGATTATATAACCGAGTATAATGTTTTTATGTACTCCAAAGCAAAGGGAAAATAGAAGAAAAGAGATAAGTATACAATAAGTACATAGAAGTGAAGAGTCTTCAGAAGAGTTAAAGTGAAGAGAACTAGATGAGCATGTAAATCATAAAACTAGGATAAGAAACTTAGTTGAAACAAAAAGAAATGTTGGAAATAATGAGCTTGATTAAGGAATGAGGGTTATGATATAATTGAGAGCATGGAATGTATACCTTTATTGTGAAGTTAATACATTCATCCTTACTGCCTTTGGATTCTAAGTCTATATAGAACAACAAACTAGTTTCTAAAAGAAGAACAAAAGTGGAGCTAAATAAATGAATAAGTCATACAAAGGTAGTCTATATTCAGGAAGGAAAATTTTGATTGAAAGAGAAACTATGTTTCACCCATGCATGAGATGTTTGATTTAAAATGAAGGATATGTAATGTATTACACATGAGGTGATACTAGTAGAGAGATTATTGATTTAGAATTTCAACTTCACATTAGTAGAAGGATAAAAGGAAATATATGCAACATGGTATACTTGATCATACACATAAAAGAAGCAACATGGTCATAAGAGAAAACTAGAAGTTAAAGATGACTTGTGGAATAGTAGTATATGGTAAGGGGATTATGGAAAGTAAAGATGGGTTTGAAACATAATGGAGTAATATAGATTATAAAAGAAAGAGGTTGCGAGATTCAAGAAAGTGCTAATTAGTCAAGTATCCTTGTTGATAATTAATTAAACCTACATATGAGAAATGTATTATTGAATGTTTGAAGATAAGAATTCTAACTCTCAAAATCATCTTCTCTTTCATATCTTCCTTAATGAGAGAAATGTGGGAACGAAGTGATAAGAAAATGAATCATATATGATGCATAACCACCGTGGTAGAGACATCTAGTAAATGTAATAATGACACAATATGATGGTGAAACTCTAGTGTGGTAAATTGAGAATGTAATCTATCTGAATAGGTCAAGTAAGAGAAAGGAAATTCAATCGATAAGATAAAGAAGACTTTAGTAAAACTTGTGAGATCCAAAGTTTGAATTTCAAATTAAGGGAGCAAAGTCACATCACAATCACGTCATGCTACTGATAAGGACCAAACCCTAGAATGTTTAGAGTTGTAGTAGTTCAAGGGATGTCACTAGTGATTTGACCTTGAATACTAGCATCTCTATAAAACAAGATCTTGTGATTTGCACTATGAGAAGTAAACTAGCACTGATAGTAATCCAGGGTTTAAGGATAGCTAATCTGAAAGGTTGATGGACAATATGAAAATGATTCAGAGAAAAGGGAAAGAAATAAATTTGAAATGTAACAAGTGTGTTTTGAACAAAAGGAGGAGTGCAAGATGAGCAAAGTGTAATATAAAAGAAATTCTTGCAGTGATATCAAGAATGATGAATAATCTATTCTTAGCTTGTATGTTTCAATTTTAGGAATGTTTAATATACATGATTAAAATGAGAAGGATAATTAGCAAAAAGTAAGTAGTAGTGAATGAGGAGAGAGATAAGAGAAAACAATGGCTTTTAGTAATATGTGAATTTGTTTTTAAGAAGTATAATTTGTTGAAGGTATATTAAGGGATGTAAATTGGTTCTACGTATGATTTCAGTGTACATGTGCAAGCAATATGTTAATTAAAAGTGTCTGATAGTTGTAGTCATTCATACCAGTAATCCATCTTAGTATTGTACAATTGTGGTATGGTGATATGGGTCAAATAATGATGGAACAAATGAAGGGTTACCCTAAATAAGGTAGTCTTACCTATTTACTCATATGAATAGAAGAGATGATAACCATATTGTATTGATATGTAACCCTAATGAGGTATAGCTTGTTATACCTAGCTTTAATATAACTAAGTGATGGTAATTGGACATGAATAGTCCTTGAATGACTAATACAATCAAGGAGTACTTTGTTACTATTGTTGAAAACCCTAGTATGCTATAACTCGATGGTTACACCTTGAATTAAGCGTGGGTTCATACTTGAGAATAATATGGAATGTGATGGTAATGATTCACCTTATGCATCCATAAATTCAATAGGGATGGCATGAGTAGTATTGTACAATTGTTGTTGAATCTAGTCTTCCAACTCAAGATTGTTTTGCTATTTGAGTAGCATAAAAGTAAAATTTAAAAGAACATGGTGAACTCTCTTTTGTGACTTAGAGGTAATACATAACAATAGTACATATTGAGCTGTATGAATTGAGATAGTTGGATCGGATTATCAATGTTGAGGTAACACCTCAAGTGTATGAAAATATTGAAATGGTTATTTCTCTCTCTATCCTATGATTGATTGTGGCATAGAGAATTTGTTTATTATCATTGAGAACTATTTTAACATGTTGTGATTAGAAAAGAGATAAAGGACTTAATGTTGAAAACTACATTCAAGTATAAAATACAAGAATGTAATGACATGTAAGATTTCAGAAGCTTAAAATAAAATTTGAATATACTTTATTTGCGTATTTATGTTTCAGGGATGAAACTTTTAAGGGGGTTAGAATTGTAATGACCACATTTGTGCTTAATTGGTAAACTAGGGTTTACCTGAATGATTACATGCTTGATTAGATTGAACATCAGTTAGACTTGATTAATGATAGTAGATCAATTGTGATGATTCAAACCTAAGAAGAAACTCAAACTATGATTTTTAGTTGAAAAATTAGGGTTTGAGAAATGTAACTCCTAATCGGCAAAAATTAGGGCTTTGATAGTACATGAATATGGAATTTGATCAAGATAGTAGTGTGGTAAATGATTTTTTGTATTTTCTACAAATTTTTTATTTAATTGAATTTTGGATATGATATGGATAACTCAATCATGCATATTGGAGAAAAATTTCAGAATATTTGATTGTTCTTTGAATGTGGTTGTAAAGAAGTGAAAACACCTCCTTACAAAAAATTTGAACAATAAAACCTCCAGTCCAAACACACTCAGTAGGTATGATAGAGTGGGTGTAAAATTTTCAAATCTTGATATAATGGTAACAAAAGACCAAAGTATAGAAGCAGAATAAAAACTTGACTATATTCAATTATAAAATAAGGGTTACAAACTTACATCACAAGGATCCATGTAGAGGAAATCTAAACCACCTCAAGATTGTCTCCAAGCTTTAACTTCATAATCCAAGTCCAGGTCATCATGTCTTGTCATCCAAGTCATCCGCCTAGGGTTGGAAGCATACCCCGGCAAAAGAGAAACAATAGGAGACATTAGCAAAAGCTGGTATGTGCATACTAAAAAGCAAATTGAGAAATTTATAAAGAATAAGGGACATCAAAATAAAAGGCTTCCCATGCAAGAGATAAGGACTACCCAAATGAGTATCAAGAGAAAAGAATTACAATAAAAAGATATTTGACATTAAACAACATAAAAAAGATTGTGCCATATATACATCCACTACCATTGTGGGAAACAAAGCACAAGTAGGGCACACACCCCACAATCAATATCTTGCATGTAGGTGAGATAAACATAGCCCTAGAACAATATAAACACAATTGGTGGCCAACCCTCATAAAGTTGAAACCTAATAGAGAAAGGAATACTACCAATCTCCCAAATATATATAAAATGGGTCAAGACACACCTCTTGCCCTGGGTACGACGTTACTTGCCATCCCAAAAAGACCAGGAAATATCACATCTTCTATAAACAAAACCAATGCAATTTACACTGCTCTAGTGCTACTGAATCACATAGCATGTATAATGTAGAGGCAAGTAGAAAGTATAGTTAGAATAAACAAATTTTCCATCACACAATGGACAGCTCAAACATATAAACAAATCCACTTCAAAGTGGGCATATATCACCAAGTAAACTTCCACATCACAGTGGGCATATAATATCAAAGGTCCAACATGCACCAAGGCATAAGGAATAGAGTCAAGAGAATATCTATCACTACATAACCAATAACAAAATAAGATACTTCACATGAAGCATGATTTCAAAAGAACAAGACAATGTGTAGGCTAATGTCCATAGGACCAAAAGTAAGACAAAAATAGGATAATTGCTCAAGAAGAATAATCGGGGATACAAACATACCTCAACTTTAGAGTCCAAAGTTCAAAGTCACTTCTAGGTCCAAGCCTAGCCTTCCAAAGCACCTATTAGCATATATGTGGGATTAGGGTTAGATTTATATTGATTTCAAAAACCCTAAAAACCACCTTTTTATTAATATGTGAATTAGGTTTCCAAAACCATTCCATATTTTAGGTTATATTTTTATGAGTCCCAAACATACTTTATTATATTTTTCTGACTTATAAATATTTAGTTTTGAATTATACAAGTTATTATCTTATTAATTAGATCCATTAAAACACATATTATTAAACATTAAATTTAGCCAACAAAACTTATACCATTAGATAGGTCTTGTTTCTCTGAATCCAATGAGTATTTTTAAATATTTTTCTGAGCATCCAATAATTAGTTATTGATTTTTAAGCACCGACCAATTAGAAAATTGCACGTCAGCCAAATCGATCGCAAGTGGAGAGAGGGGGGAAGTGGGCCGCGTGATCTGAGTTGGCCCAATCAGGCCTTGCCAACTCGGCTGGCCCCACATATAGCTGGACGAGTTACCTCAGTGCGGAAGAGAAAAGCAATGGGCATGAAAAGACCAAACTATCCCCGAGACGAAAAACAAAAGCAAGAGGATAGGGAGGGGCAAAGAGGGGAAACTCATACCAGGATTGTTTTTTGCCAACGAGCCCACCATGGCAGGGTCTCTACAGATCATGAAGGACCACATCCCACTCTTGAATGCAAAAACCCATGGAAAGAACCCCTCGAACACCACGACAACAACACGAAGGTAAAGAACCCCAAAACAAAACCTTGAGAGCACAGAGTCTCTGTGTCAAGAAGCCCTCCAATGACAAGCTAGCCAGAAAATCCCAACACAGCCACAAGAGCACAAATTGATGAACAACTATGCAGAGGCTTGCGGAGCTGATCAAGCAATTCAAGCGAATGAAAACTGTGAAGTATGAGCCACTAGAGCGACAATAGTGTAACATACCGAATCTTGGACATTTTGTCTTTTGACCTTCTTTACCATCTTTTCCTCTCATTTATATCCTCTTTGGACTTTCTGTTTAATTTGTGAAGAATATGATGGCCTAATGAACATTTTTTCACTTTTTATTCCAATATTTGGGTTTATGCACAAATACCTCAGTGGAAGCTTAGTAATGGGTCAAATATGCAAAATATCACTTGAATGATAAAAAGAATAAAGAAATTCATGTTATAACTTTCTAGTATCTTTTAGAATATGTAAAAGGAAATAATTCTCGAAATATGCGTAAAGGAAATAATAAATGTGGTAATTGGAAATAATATAGAATATAACGGATAAAAGGAGATAATGAGGAATATATTGTTCCAAAAATCACAAGTGGAAACCCATGAAGATAATTTGGATGTCAATTTCGTTTTATTGACTTAAAAGAAACGTAAGGGCCAAGTATCATTTAATTGGGAAGATAAATGCATATATTGATGTCTTTATCAAAAGAAAATAGGAAATGAGTCAATTAAGCGAAATAAAATATCTAATGTTCTCAAATTAGAAAAATAACACCAAATTCGTAATATACATATCAAAATGAGTCTATGTGTGAATTTGTATTTAATTTGGTCTCGTTAAATATTTTATTTTTTTTAGGAGAGAGAAAATGACTTAAAGATTAAAAATATTAAATAAATGTTGAAAAAAATTAATTAATACCAAAATCATGTTCCACACGTTTAGTGTTGCTTTTATGCCAAGTTTTACATTTTTAGAAAGTTTCTAGATGCCTCTAATAAATTAAAAGGATAAATAAGTGATAAACATTAAATGAATTTAATAAAATAATAGAAGTATTCAAAAAATAAAATAATTCCAAATTCGTATTCTACATTTTAAAATAGACCTTTGGATGAATTTTGAATCAATTTGAAAAATATTTGATGAGACGATAAATTAAGGAGAGAGAAAGTATACAAAACTTTCAACTCATTATTTAAAATAATAAACAACTTCAAAAAATGAAAATAATATGAAATTCGTATTCAAAATAATAAATATGACTTTTGAGTCAAGTTTTGTAATTTTTGAATAATTCTAATGCCATTAGTGAAGGAGGAAAGAGAAAATAGTAATTAATTTATTTGACACATTAAAAGTTGTCAAAGGTTCAATCCAATTCCATATTTGGATTCTATGCATTAAAATCAGTCAGAATATAAAATTTGGTTAATTTTGGATGTCGTTTGGGCCTCCAAATAAGGAGAGAGAAAAACATTAAATCACTTTAGTCGAATTTGAATAGGAATAAAGATTTGCAACTGTGATTTCGCGCTGATCGTCGGCCGTTGGATCTTGATCTGAGGATCCACGTGTTGTCTTCTTCCTCTAACCGAAAAGGCAACATGTTGATTTTGGGGATATTTGGATCGTGATTTTCTCCCTCGATTCACCACCGTTTCTAATAATTTTTCGTGTGTTAGTTTCGTCTTTGAATTTCGCAGTCGACGAGCCTTAAATCGTGACCTATGGTTGAGAAACCAAGAAATCCCCAAAGCTTGCTCCCCAAGCTTCGGCAGTCTACTTAGAAAACCATAACTCACATCTTCTTCCCTATAAATATTTATGCCCCGATCTTCCTGACCGGCCTAAATCGCGCGTCCAAAAAGTGGAGCGGATTTGAAGTAGTCGGACTTTTAAATTTATAACCCGAAACCTTCTAGGCCCCCGCACCTTTGTTTACGAGGTCGAAGTAGATATATAGGGTCGAACACAGGGACAAGGGTGGTAGTGTTGGGAACACGGAATCGACACGTTGCACTCCGGTAAGGGTAAGGAGATGATAAAAGTTCCCCAAGGGAACAACAGGCTAGGATCGATAAAACAAAATAAATCTATCTCCAACTGGAGCTACGAGGAAAAATTAAGGTTTTAAGCATTTATCAGTTTTTAGGGGTTTTTTGTGACGGAAACAGAGAGATAACGCTATTGCTTTAGTAAGGAACGAAGGAGAGAAAACTTAGGTAAAACAAGCGGTAGTAGAAAACATCTTGTACCCCTCCTCTCGAAGCGGGTACCTCTAACCAAGCGTCAACACCCCTCTCGAGGTTGCTGGACTTAAGTTAGAGTGGAAAGGTTACTACGATAACTCCGATCATGGGCACTCTCGTACTCCAGTATCGGACCAAACACTAGAGCCACAACACCTCTCTCGAGCCTGTTGCAACGGGAAAACACGATTCGGTAGCTAATCGAAACGCGATCCAAGCGTACAACCTAGAGTTCAGATGTTAAACATAGCAATCATCCAACAAAAGAGACCAAATATAAAACAGCAGATAAATAAAACTTTTCTGATTCCATTAGCATAAAAGGGTCTGGTTACATTGCATAAATAAAGAAAGTAAATGACTGAAATAAGTAAAGATAAATGCTGCCTTCTTGATTTAGAATGGCGACAGATAGTAGCAGACCCTCCAGCCCGATACCGGGCAGGAGCCTTGCCCGATACACCTGTGTTGGGCGGCACACCCTCTCGGGTGACACGCTTATGACGGGCGGACGTATCGTGCGGGGCACCCACGCCCAATACGATCATGTCGGGCGGCACCCTCTCGGGCGACACGCCGTGACTGGTGATGTGTATCGGGCTTGGTATCGTGTCGGGTCAGAGTGTTGCTTCCATTATCGGGTACTTCTATCGGGCGTCCTTGTTGGCCGATATCGGCCTGTAGTGGTGCCCGGGCTAATCCTAAGTGAACCATTCCATCCCTCTCGGGATGGGGAAGTGCTCACCTAGAATTGCCCGACACACCTCTAAGGCACGACACACTAGCTCCAGATGCTTTCCTAAGTTGCCTTTCGAGGGATTCCGACCTATCCCATCAGAATCCTACAACTGCTATTTATAGGCAGCGGTTGGAGGAAGTTATGGTGCTCCGGACGCCACGTGTTTTTCATCAGCTCTTATTATCGTGGATTCAGGGGTGCCCGATATGTGTATCGCCCGGCACCAGGATGTCGGGTTGTCGGTCATCGTGACGAGTAGCGTCTGTCGGTGGGTGGCCTGTATCACGCGACAAGCTTCAACAGTCGTAGCGAGTCTGACTCCCTCTCGGGTAAATGGTGTATCGCTCGTCCACTCCCTCTTGCGTGACACCCTTGTGTCGCGCGGTAGTGTACCGCGCACCCGTGTCGGGCAGTGAGCATGTCGGCCAGCTGGTTGGTAGGAAGGTCGATGCAGGTGAAACACGTTCGTGGGCCGGGACGGGCCTTTTTGCTGATAAATGAGTTAAAAATCAAAGAAAACTCTGCAAAAGATGATAAAATTGAGTTAATAGCGTAGCGTGGCCTGTTTATTCAGAAACATGATAAAAAGAAGAGGAAAACATTTAAAAAGGGCAGTTTTGATAATGAAATAAGGGCCAAAAACATCACAAAATTTGGTGTTATCAACTCTCCCAAACTTAGCATTTTGATTGTCCTCAATCAATCTTTAAACTTTGTTTTGTGATGCTTCTTCTTGACCGGTATAGTTTCCAGACCATGGGTTTGAGCAAGCATTGAGGTGTCTTACTAACAATACGACTCGACCACGAACAACAGACTTTACTTCTCCTGCCTTATTTAAGCAAAAATTTCTCCACAGCTTCGGCGAGACTTGGGTGTATGATTCCGAATTTAGCTTTCACACCAAACAGCTTTTGGGGGCAGAAAGTTGTGTGTTTGGGTAGGCTTAAGGCTTTTTTATTTTTCTTGTTTTCCATTAGTCCATCCAGGTATGGGTCCGTTAGCGGGCGAGTGGTCCCTGCAGTCCAAGCCAGTTGGCTTTAGAGCAGTGATTTCACACATCCTACGTACCACTGCTCCAGATCTACCATGCCTAAAGATAGATACTTTTGGAAAACAAGTGTGTATATATATTTTTTTCTTTTCATTTGGCACAACTATCATGCTTTTATTCACTCTCATAAGGCTGTTTTCTCTTTTTGGGATTTTTGTTGGGTAAAGGAAAACAAGTGGAATATTTGTTGTTGTTTGGATAGCTTTTTCCTTCTGCATACACGTCTCTTAGCTGTTGTAAGATTATTTTTCAAAAATAAATTCTTGGAAAGTCGTAGTCTTTTGTCGTTTGAGGCTACAATATCAGAAAGACATGACAAAACCTGCATCTCCTTAGGCACATAGAAAATAAACTATAAGGAAGTCGTATCAGGTTTTTTCTAAATAGCGTCTTTGTACATATGTGTGGAGACAAAATAAGTAAAATTTTTCAAACTTTTTATATGAGCATGTATATGTATATGTACACAAGTTGAAGAAAAAGAACAAGAAGAACAAAAGGTATGGAGTTTGAAGGAAATTTTTCTTTTTTGAATTTTTGTACCTCCCTCACTGGTACATGGTACCCCCCCCCAAACTTACTGCACACTCTATCCCAGAGTTGTGAATTAGATAAGGTAGGGTAATGTTAACCCAGTGAGGGTTAGCTGGTGAGTGCGCCTGTGCCAGATAGAAGCTCTCACACATATTCTCCTTGTTTGCTGTGGTAATCAATGTGGTGGAGCTGGTCAGGCGTCTCTTTATTCGATATCCATTCCAGGATGAAGATGTCGCAGTCGTTGGATTGGGGAATTTTTTGTGGACTGCGGTGGAAGAACTGGAGTTCGTACCATTTTCTTGTTTCCGTCTCTAGGAATGGTTGTATCAGCGCTTCCGTCTCGTCGTAGTATTTTCGTACTAAGCGCTCGAGGGATGTCAACGTTGTTGATGTACACTGCACTGGATGATCTTTGTTGCTGTCCGAGCTGTTGTAGAAGATTCCTGCTCGTTGGCAAGTGTACATCGACAGGAGTGTCCAGTGGTTGTAGTGCAGGATGGGTAGGAAGATAGTCTGTGGAACCCTGCGCTGCAATTCTGCCAGAAAAGATTTCTTTGCTCCTGACTGATCGGCGAGGCAGATCTCGTTGAACAACATTGGATGTGCAATGTATGCATGTTCAAACTTGGTCTGTAGCGTCTGGATGTAGGCGGCCGCCACGGATATTGCCAAACAGTCTCCATCTTTTACCATGTCCCTTAAGTCATCAACCGGGACTATGACATTGCCTGCCTCATAGATTACGTTTGTCGGGGTAGAATCGGCTAACTTCATAAGAATTTCATTAACCTGCTCCTACGTGAGTGTAGAGCACGAGAAGCGGTCGAAATTTTTGATCAATTCTTCTGATGTTTCAGGCGAAGTAGGGTCTTCGAATCAGTGCACTTCCCGCAGGATCTGTAACTGCTTGCCTACCCCGTACATGTCTTTTTCTATCTCAGGTTCCTTCTCTGGAGTGTTGCTCGGCTGCGAAGATTCGTCTTATAGGTCACTGTCCAGAAGCCTCTCTGGTACCCCTGCGTCTTGGAAATAGCGCATGTCTTTGATCAGCAGTAGGGCATATATGCTCCTGAGGTGGTAAAAGTTTTGGCCCTAGAGATGCCTTATATATCTGAATATGTTGAGCAACTCCATGGCGTGTAAGAGATCCTTCTAGGACCCTGAACAATCTCTTGCCAACGATGGTTGGCGAGCAAAATATGCTTCTGAGTGCTCCCCGTCGTACGGAGAAGTAGCCGTCGCTACAAACGGCGTCTTCTTCATCTGCCTACGACCTTAGGACCTTATTCAGCAATTTCTAGTCTCTGATAGACAGGTAGCCGATCACTACAAGAAAACTAGCTATTTGTGAAGGATGATTCCTTCACAAATGTACATTAAATCCTTCATCAAAAAAATTCGGTTGAGGGACATTCCTCCACAAAAAGTCCTACTCTAAAAGCCTCTTCACAAATACTTTGATGAGAGACTCTAGCCTTCACAAATAATTTTTTGAAGGACTGTTTGACCTTCACAAAAAGACTTCCTAGGCCTCCCAAATACATCTGTGAAGGCTAATTTCACAACTTTCAATGAGGTTCTAGAACCTTCACAAATACTTTTTTGAAGGAATATTTGACCTTGACAAAAAGACTTTCCAAGCCTCCCAAATACATTTGTGAAGGCTAATTTCATTATTTTCAATGAAGTTCTAGGGTCTTCACAAATATACTTAATTTCCCATGAATTACAATTGGTATGTACATTTGTTTTGTTTGTCAATAAGGTTTTAACCTTCAAAAATATTATATTTCATAAAGTAATATATTTGTGGCTTCTATCAAACACAAATGATATCATAATAAACTGATTGAGTTAAATAAGACACAACAACCATAACAAATCACTCTTTTGAAACATTCTTTTTATTTCACATAGAAAAATTATTCACACATAGGGGAGGACATGGACCTTTTCCCCTTAATTAATACAAATTTCAATATAAATATAGGTTTTGACTTTATCACTCATTTATCCAATGACCAACTTTGAGAATGGAGGATGCTTAGTGGTTATGAACAGATTTCCTCCAATAATCTTTGATGACGGGCAATCATCTAGCTTGACAAAGCACTCTTAACCACTATTTGAGAATGGTACCCTCATTTTCTTCTCAAATTATAATCATCATGACATCTCCTTAGCTCATTTCTCCAATTTATCCTTGGCTTCTCTTAGTGCCCCAACATCACTAGCATCCTGAAATGTTTCTAAGACTTCTTAGTAGTGAAATAATTCACAAGAAACAAGCTAATAGTTTTTTCTATTTCAGCAATGACTCAAAGAAACAAACTAATAATTCATAAGAAAACAACTGCTAGAGTGAATTTGAGGTAACTGACCATTTTAAGGCTGCAGAGCTCCTTTCTTGCAATTCATCCTCTCTAGAGAAACTAGATTATAATGGTTGCCTTCTTTTTCTTCTTATATGTCTTATGATCTTGATATCCACGACATTGTGTCTAGAAAGAGTTTGAATGGCAATTATTATGAATAGCCATCAGTTACAAAGAATATATGGTTTAGTACATGTGCTAGGAGAAGTCACTTTAGATAGACATCAAAATAGAGTTATAAATAGTAATCTATACTCTCCTATAAACAACTACTTAATGAAGTCAATAATATACTGCAAAATGGAGGTGGGGGAGATCAAGTCAAAGAAAGAACAAAAACAAATATAGCTTCTTACATGCTCAAATCAGATGCAACAAGTCTCCAAAAGGATCGATGGCCCATTATCTGGGGCTGAGAACCCTTCTCCTCAACTCTAGAAACTATCACAAAAAGGTTAAGATAAGATTTCCTATAAAATATCAAGACTGTCTATGGGTGTACCCATGGAATTGTACCTATTATAGATTATGTTAAA
Source organism: Alisma plantago-aquatica (assembly GCA_963693085.1). Classification (NCBI taxonomy): domain Eukaryota; kingdom Viridiplantae; phylum Streptophyta; class Magnoliopsida; order Alismatales; family Alismataceae; genus Alisma; species Alisma plantago-aquatica. The sequence continues at coordinate 519,979,038 of OY856415.1, forward strand.
CTCACATTTGTATCTGGTCAAGATAATCAATATAGAAATTTCTCATAAGTATCATATGGAGTGTCCAAGTAGTCCCAAGTCAATTAAATTTAAACTTTACCAATAATGAGTTTGAGACATGGACAGATGTAATTTGTCACATTGATAATAAAAGATAATGACAATGTAAATAAAATTCATACACATTTTCTAAATATGATCTATATTCTAAGAATTGTGAAGTATCACATCACTTAAAAACTCTATTGTAAATTGCTAAAAATTCTTCAAGTGTTATGATTGTCTTCCATTGCAATATCTCTTGCATGATTTTCTCCTCTTCTTCCACCTTGAGCAGGAAATGCACCTGTACGAGTTGAAGTTCGAAAATATTGAGGTTGGAAAAGAATTTAATTTTAAATTCAAGTTGAACATGAATATCCACACATTTGATAATACATTTCTATTTGTACTTGACATCCACTTGTACCAACATGAGCGGGAAACGCACCAACATGATGACCATTTGGGAAATATTGATGCTTTCAAAGAATTTAATTTTTAATAAAATTGAACATGAATAACCAAATATCAACAATATATTTTTTATTTATACCTGGGAACAACTTGCGCCACCTTGAGCAGGAAACATAACAGTAGGAGGTCCAATTGAAAAAAAAATGTGGCTTCAAAAAAAATTTATAGCATGAGAAGGAGTTGATTTGAGATAAGGCTTTATAAACAATGTATGTAATATTATACATGTGACTGAAATGTAAACAATGGCCCATTGATATCATTTGTGGCAGCTTGAGTAGAAAAGACACCAGGAGAAGTCCCATTTGGAAACATTTGAGCCTTTAAAACAAGATTCTCATTTTCAACTTCTGTTATTTAAAATTTTTGAAAAATTCGTAAAGTTGTGTGAATATGTACCTGTGATCCAAAATTTGACGATGTTGTACCAACACTAGTTTGAAATACTCCAAAAGGGGGTACATTTGGAAACACACCCGTCGGGCCAAATTGTATATTTCTAGCTGATTCAGCCTATTCAAAACATAGAAGAGAATAAAACAAATACCAATTATGTTGCAATAGTGTATCAATAAGTTTGATCCAATACTCGATTGTTGCCATCAAATAACCTGATTTTGCTGCACCCATGTTATAAACTGGGTAAGAATTTTGCATATTTTTCATTTCTTGAGTAGCCTCTTTTAATTTATCCTACAATGAATATATTTTTAGAAGACAATAATTGTAATACCATATGATACTTACACATTCGTTAAATTACTTACATCTTTTGCAATACTTTCTCGCAATAAAATTTCATACCGAATCTTGGCAGCTTTCCCATTATCCCCTTCCGCGGCATGCCTGAGTCCAATACCACGAACCCTATTCTTTTTTACGGGGTTGACTACATGCAAAAAAGCACGACATGTCACCTCATCAATTTGTGATGGATCAGTTACTTCACCATTTGCAACTTCATTTTCAACAATATCAGTTATCTCATCCTGTCATTAATTGAACCAAGTTAATATACAAACTATTAAAAAGTTAACAAACAATTGATATAAAATACTAAATAAATTACCACCAAGGGGTTGTTCTCATATACTTTCTTCAAAAATTCTTTTTGAGTTGGCTCCCCTGCCGCAATTTTCTTCCATAAATCAAATAATAGAATTATTACCAGTGTTGAGGGGTTATTCATAACACATTGGAAATAAATAAAAAGTGAAAGGTGATACCATTTCCTCCCTATAACAACTCCAAGGTTTGGATCCTGTAGTATGATGCATTTGTTTTTTTGATCTGTTAACCTTATTTGTGGCAGCAATTTTCTAGACAAACAAATTTTTTAACTTATTAACTCTAGAAATGATAAATGATTACATATTATTTTGATATTACCTCAGACTTCTCAGAAGACCATTGTTTCACAAGATTGTCAAACTGATGAATATCGAATGATGCATTTTGCTCAACCTTTTTCCTCATCAAATTTGGATAATCCTTATACTTTAGATAGTAATCTTTCTTAACCCGTGACTTCCAACTTTGTAAAGCTTTGTGAATGTGAGCATCTACATAGTTCCATGCATTTGGATGATCTCCCAAATCAAAGTATTTCTAAAAAATATGTGGAGATTTTAAGAAATAATAAAAAACTCTTAAAAACTACACTAAAATCTAGACTAAAACAAATTTTTTAATTACTTAACTACCTCAATGCATGATTTTCTATCTTCAAATGCTAGTTGTGGTTGCTCTCTCCATTGTAGATCTAAACTCCATATTTGAGGTTTTCTAGCTAATATTCCACAATAACTGTTCAACTTTATACTGTTCTTTCCAACTGCATGGCTTGTTGCATTCCGTTCCACCTTGTGTCGTTGCTCTCCTGGTCTTGGAATTAGATTGACCTCACTTGCAGGGCCCCTTCCATATGTATGGTGGTCACGTTCATCCTCAACTTCCTCATGCTCATCTCCTACTTCAGTTGAAGGAGAGGAGATTGTAGCTGCAGTAGTAGTGGGTTGTGGTGGAGGTGTAGAAGCTCTCATACTTGACCTTGTGTTCCTCATCCTACATAAGATGAAAACATAATGATTGTTAATAGAAAATGTAGCAATGCATAAGAGTTTGTCCAACATTTTATAAATGTACAACATTGCATAAGGTAGGAAAACCAAAAAGACAATAACATGGGTAATGTACTTATTGCAATAGCATTATGGCCATGTAAAGATCAAACAAGGGACAAATGACAAGGCCATATCCTTTTACCAACACCTAATAACCCACAAAGAAAAACATTGCAAGCACTTCACTGATGTTTGCAACAACTAATTTAAACAACTTTATTCCCCAGTCTCTCTAGAAACAAATGATCCCTGCATATCATTCCTTGACCAGGAGATATTATCACTTGTGTGGTTGTTAACACTATGTACTTGGATGTACAAGCTAGAATATCTTAAAAATGGTGTCTGTTAGAGTCTCAATTAGGAGTTTATATGTTGTGAATCTTCAATTAATAGAAAATGCAATAGGTAAAGTCTTGTGACTTACATGTAGTTGGTAGTCAATCAAGCAGTAAGCAAAAATTTAACTCCCTCACACATTGCAATTGAGTGAAGAAATTTTCAAAGTATCCTATTTTTGAATTCCATAAGTTAGGTTTTAAAAATGGGCATGCTAATGTTTACGATTGAGGATGAATTTTTTTTGGCTGCAACATACATCTATTTCCGAGACTAGTGAAGATATGGAAAAACTACATGACTTGATATAAACCTCCATGTGTAATATAGTTAAGTATGTTAATATGTTTATTCATATATGAAAGTTATAATTTTTATAATGTGCAGGTTCTAATACGTTTTCTAGGGACAATGACGATGACTGTTGATACTTATATTTTTCTAAACTTGACACAATGTCTAGTCTCCCTTTATGCTCATACAATAACAGAATCGTGGCTACATATTTCCCAATTTGATTATAAAAATTGTTGAAGAATTGACTTGTGTGTAAGTTGGCCGATAGAGAACTACTTCTCATTTTTTTCTTCTTATAACACGTACGTAACCTGATTATATTGTCCTTGTCTCTAAATCTAATTATGCTAGTCATGATTCATGTTTGAAAAGTCTCATCAATATTCTTTTTAATTGTTACCATAAAAAACTAATTTTGACTGAAATTTTGATTTGGGGATTTCTGGACTGACCTGCATTGCTAATTTGTATACTGAGAAATTTCGTTCTAGCAAGGTGTATGACAAACTAATGTGCTTTGGTTCATACTAGAATTGGTAACATGGTGTACATATAGAGTAAAAGTTTGTTGTATTGATTTAAAAATTTAAAATTGAGTACTTTGTTCTATTTGCCCAACGAACACCCTACTAATAGCTATAGCGCAACTCAGTTTTCTCAAGATGTGCAATCTCTAAGTTAGAGATCTTAGATACAGAAAAAGATAACACATACAGTCAACATCTAACAATATTATAATACTCAATAGTGGCAACATAGGAAACAAATGTAGCACGCACACCTACCTTGTCGCTGGAAATGCATAGTCAAAATGGTGAAAAGTGCAGAGGACAACACACGTCGAGGACAAAGAAGAAAGTGGCCTTCTGTGAGTGCGTCTAGGGGAAAATCTATCTCCGATACACAACCAGTCGAAGATCAATCAACACATGTCAGACAATTATCAGACTGGGATACACAGTACTTGGAAGGACTGGGTGATCAGGAAGAAAATTTTAAGGAGCCACGACAGGGTAGATGCAGTTAGGGCAGAAGCGGTAGAGGAGGGGTTGACGCGGATGAGAAGGGGAAAATTGATCGAGTGAAATATAAAGAAAAAAGGTAGGGCGTCGTTTCGCCTTTTCCCGGTTAGACGGTGGGGTTTACGCGGGAGTAACAAAAGATCCTGCTAGATTAGAGGGAAGGATCTAGAATGAAAAACTAATTATCTGGGAAGGGATTCCGCTTAATATCTTCTATTCATGAAGGATTCATAGCCTTCTTAGTTTCCTCTATTTGTTATTTTCTCGGTTGACAGACATATCAATTGTTATGAAGGCCGGTCCTTCAAATATAATAAATACTTGTGAAGGATTCTAATCCTTCACAATTGTCCTTCGTTAATGCCCTTATTTTTTGTAGTGGATGACCCTTCTATCGAAGTCAGCCATCTCGAAGGAAGGTAGCTCTGACGGCGCAGAGAACGCATCTACTGCCGAGCGTCTTCCTTTGGGGGGGGTGTCTTCCATTGGTGGCACAGATGTCCCCCCCCTCCCTCTGGTTCATCAGAAGAGTCCTCCCCGACGTTGATGTCTTCGTTGTCATCTTCAGCTTCGTCCAGGGGGACTGAGGGAGCTGTTTCTTCCAGACCGTGGGAGCTTGCATGTCCAGCTGAAGCTCTGTTGGCCATTTTTTGTGGCATCCCTTCCGCAACCCCTGAGGATGATGATCTTGATGAGGTTGCTGACGAGGAAGGTTGAGAGCCCGAGCCAGAGGGCGACGGAGACCTTATCGGCTGCCTTGGGCGCGGATGGTCATATCCCCTGTTCAGTCTCTCCTCGATCACATCAAGGCACTGGAGGGCCTACTGAAGCGTGGCGTTGAGTTCCTCTAGTTGGCCAGGAAGGCCAACTAGAGTCAGCAGTTCTCGTTCCTGGCTATTCATCCTCTGCTAGAAAAATAAAAACTTGCGGGTTAGCGAAGTAAATGTAGCCGAGTGGCTTTTTGTTACCTTCCGCAAGTGGTCGAGTTTGTGCCCCAACATTTTCCCGAGCGACGGAGGGGCTCATGCATATCTCCCTCTCATCCTTGCGATACTCCTCTCGCGTGAGGGTCTACCCAACGAGGTAGAACCTATCTCGATTGTCCGCGAGGTGGATGTGGCTGGGCGAGGTGTCAACGCTTTAGCAGTTGTCTCCACCTTACCTTCTTGTCGTGGTGGAGACAACAGTGGTGTGGGTGGACGCTACTCCACCTCTACATTGTCGGCGATCTCCTCAGCAGCTGCTATAGGAGACACCGGCGGCGGTGTCGGCGTTAGCTGTACAGCTCCAAGCTCCATCTCAAGGATCTCGGTGAACACCTCATTACTGGCGTCCGGCTGTGCTTCTTCTGCCTCTAAAGGCACCACAGAAGCTTCGGGAGTTGTGGCTGTGTCTTTTGTGACAACTCCCTCCTGGGCTTGTACTGTTTTTTCTGCCCCGGTGGTTTCGGCAACCTCGACGATTGTCGGTTCTTCTTCAGCCACGGCAGGTATTGTCGTGATCGTGGCTGGGATAGCAGGAGCGACAATAACTCTATCAACTGATGTCGTCGGTGGCTCTAGAATGGCGGCTGGCTCGGCAGGGGTCGTCAAAGCCTTGTTCTACCTCAGGTCAAAAGGGACTGATTCTCCTCTCGCGGCCGCCCTCTCTTGAATTCTGGTGGTGGCGGCATAAGCTGCTTCTACCGCCACAACTTTGATTTCTGTTGTGGTGAAGACCAGCTTTTCTGCGTCGTAGGCGGCGCAGCGAGGGAGTGGAAGGAGTGTGTTTGTCCTTGTGAACTTGTAGAAGAAGCTTCTCCCCTCCTTCTTTATTATGCCCGCCCTCATGAGGTACTTGAGGTCGATCAACTCATCACCCCTAATTCTCGAAAGACTACGCGGTTCCTTCGGGTATCCTACCCCAGCCGCGATCAGATTGACGATGCCACCCATGCAGTATTCTTTGGTGGCATCCTTTATTGGGTGCAACCTATTCAGCAAAAAGTGCTCTAGCTTGATCACATTTCCCTCCATCATGTGCCACATTAGATGGAGTTTTTCAGTGTAGACGTTGTTGGACTCATTTTTGCGGAAGAGTAGGCATGCTACCAGCTTGTGCACAATCCTCCAGGAACAGGAGTTCACTGCCGCCACCTTGCTTCCCGGCTTGTATGATGACTCGCCGGTCAGCCTCTTCCAGAGCTCCACGGGGTTGAAACCATCTCCTTCGGTGATCCTTTCATCGTTATTCAGCAGCTTCTTCTCCTCCTCGCTGGAAGAGAAGATCTCATTGAGCAGCTTTTCAGAAATGACGTGTTCCGAGTTGTACAACCGCCCTTGCAGTCTGTCTGCTCTTCCATATTCTTCAATGTCTTCAGCTGTATTCTTCACTCGGCAGAGAGACGACATGAACTCCCTTGTGAGTTTGGTGTAAGAGGCAGAGCGATTGAGGCATATCTTCCTCAGTCCTGCAGCGGCGAGGACATTCTCCAGTCTTTCGAAAATACCCAATTGAATTAAGGAAGAGTGGTGGCAGAACCTGCTCGGCCGATATATTTTCGTTGCAAGTTCTGAGTATCGGCGTCCATGCTCGTCATCTCTCGGCACGAACCTTCCTGGTGTATGATCTAGGGGTTCTGCCGCTACGGTTGAAGCGGTTACTGGAGCCGTCACTTCTCCCGTCCTCGTTCTCTTCTCAGCGGTTGATGGCCCAGCTGCCTGGGGATTCGGGCGTTTCTGCCCGACCCTTGTTGCTTCAGCTGTTGCCTCATTGTTGATCCTTCTGCTGTGTTTGTCTACTCGAATGACGATTTGCTTTGTACGAGCCATATCTGTTATCATTAAACAAATTCATTGATTAATTAAATGTTAAAATTGATTGCACGATAAAATTCGGGCCGATACAAAAGCTACCCGACACCACCATATCGGGCGATACGAAGCTTTCGAAACAATCATCGTAGGCTCATGCCCGACACGAGGTCCGGGTGCCGTATATCAAAAGAACATCTAGACGATGAAAAACTAGACGATACGGAGAAAACTGCATGTCATACCCATTGCCCGATACGGGTGTGTCGGGCGATTTAGTCACGCGAAACAAATTGAGGGGCTTCCGATAGAAAATCGTGTCTCCCGACAACAAGGACAAGCGAGGCGGTACAAGGATGAGCGATATGATTATCGCCCGATATTGCGTATCGGGCAAATGTTTGTTAAAGGCGCGTTGCGCGGCACATGTGTCGGGCGATACAAGGAAATCAACCAACATCGTCAGCCTGATACGTCGCGCGCGATATGAAGATCGTGTCGGGCAAGCAGGCTGTCGGGTTGTACCTTTTCTATCTGAAACTACTTTGCACGACACGAGAGCGAAAGTTTGTTGGACGACACACGAGCAAAGGGAGAATTTACTACACGATACGGGTAGCTGGAAGAGTAAATGCAGTAGCCCGATACAGTAAAACCTCCGTACTATATATAGCAACTCCAACCGGGGGTAAAACGGATAAAACGAGATGCGTGCCGGCCGTTAGGACGAGTCATTCCTGAGATGAGCGGTCCCATCTGATGAAGGGACAATTACTCATCCTGCTCAAATTGGGTGCTCACCGCCCATGCATGTCGTCCATAACGGCTTATGTGATGCCCGATATGAGCGCGTTCTGCGTGCCGGTTGAGCCGCAGCCCGATACAAAGCCTTCAGAACAAAATCTAGATGAAAAACTTAAAAACAAGGCGGGGGAAAAAACGGTTGATGGGAAAAACATTATCGGCCTAAGGTTAAGTTCCGGACCTCAAATAGTATTACTCATCAAAGTCCATAAAACTTAAGTTGCCGACCTCAGATAGTATTACTCATCAAAGTCCATAAAACAGAGCAGTGGCCCATTAAACAGAAAAGTCAGCGCACGTGGCGCATGCTCTGACTCGGGCCTTATTACAATCCAAATGTTTATAATGTTTTTCTTGCAAGAAAGTAAATAACATCCTATTCTAGGAAAAGTAAAAGCTCGGGCTGCCTCCCGAGGAGCGCTGCAATTAGCGTCGCCAGCTCGACAGTTCCAGGTCCTTTACTCTTTTCACCTTCAGAAGCATCCATGTCTTGCAATTTGGTCTTTGTCCTTCCTGATCACAGCCCTACTTTTTTGGCAAATTCGGTGTTGGAGGGTATTTTACCCGCAGGATTCTTTATCAATTCGGCCATCTGGTCTAATTGCTGATCAATTTGGCGTTGATGCGTCTACATGTCTACCATCTGGACCTGCATTGAATTCAAAACTCCTGAATTTGAAAGCACACTCTGCGCCAGCTGGTTATTGATGGTATCTTGTTTCTTTACAAAATCAAACAACTGGCCAACCAAGTCTGGTTGGTTTGAAACCTTGTCCTGTCCTTGCTCCTTGGCTTGACTTTGACATTGACCGGTGTTCGTCACTTGGCGACCTTGGTACTTACCTTGTCCTTGGAAATTTTCCTTGTTTGGCTGGAAAGAAGTGGTCCTGGTGAATAGACTCTGTCCTCCCCTTTTCTCAAAAACTTGAGGTGGCTTGGTGGAGTTATACAACTGATGCGAGTTCTCAGTTGCATCTTTGTTGCCATAACTGAAACCAGGATGATCTGGCCTTTCGAAATTTATAAAAGAGGCATTCTCAGTCTCCTTAGCCTCAGATTCAGTTTCGCTCGACTCTTCAAGTCGGGTGTAGATACAGTTATCTACCCCGTGTCCACCCTCTCCACAGGTGACACACTTCATGACCTTTTTGACCTGCTTCTTCCCCTTTCCACTTGACTCCTTCATCTGCTTTACATCAGTTGATAACCTCTGGATCTGAGAGGTGATAGTCTCTAGAGCCTTGGATTCAAAAGAAGGTCCTTCACCAGCCTTCTTAGCTTGTCCCCTGTCGGATCTATCATAGTCAGTGCCGGCTTGCAGCTCGGCTTCTTCCCCAGAAAGTCACTTCCTGTTGTTGCATTCAGTGAAACCATTTCCTCAAGAGTTAGACCGTTATAGAAGGTAGTTATCAAGAAACCTTTCTTGTAATTGTGATGAGGGCAGTCCCTCTGATATTCCTGATATCGTTCCCAGGCATCATGGAGATTCTCGTTTGGCTTTTGCAGGAAGGATGTGATCCTTTGTCTGTTCCAGACAGTTTTCTCGGTAGCATAGAACTTGTTTACGAAGGCATCTGTCAATGCTCTCCATCCGTTCAGAGATTGGTGGGGCAGCCCCAGGTACCATGATAGAGCCTTATATTCCAAAGAAAAGATGAAGCCCTTGTAATAGATTACCTCCTGGGGGAGCATCTTGATGGCGTCGCTGATGTTTTTGAAAGCATCCAAATGATGATAGGGATTGTCATTTTTCGAACTCCCCCTAAAGCTTTTGTTCTGAATCATGGAGATAACTGATGGCTTCAGCTCGAAGTTGGTGGCGTTGAATCGCGGGATAACAATAGCACATCTGGAATTGTTAGCCTTGGTGGAGGCTAACTCCCTTAGAGTCTTTTCTTCTTCATCTGAATCGTCGTTGTCGCTGCCTCCCTGGTGCTGTTCTAGATTATTTTGGTTCTTCATGTTCCTCCAGTGATGACAACATCTATCCCGGCGATGATCGTCCTCGAACTGCTCTGTATCAGGTTCTTCAGGTTGATGATTTCCATTATAGCAGTCGTTGTCTTCCGGCGGAGGTGAGTGGGGTCTAGCTCTCGCGTGTCCCTCACCTTCTGAGTGGGGTGGTTCAATGCGAGGCGGCATGTCGGATGATATTGGTGCTCAGTTGGGCAGAGCGCCTTCCTTCAAGAGTAGCTAAATAGCATGTAAAAATCAAGTTAGAAAATCTATTATTGATAATAAGAATTACTCATTTCAGGTAAAAATATAAAAAATGAAAAGGAGAGTGCTGTCAAGCTCATTTCTAAGCTTGAGGCACTGTTGTGTAGTTAGTGGATTCGGGTTCATCAACAATACCGTTTTGCCTTGTCCCCAGCAACGGCGCCAAAAAGTTGACCGGCCTAAATCACGCGTCCAAAAAGTGGAGCGGATTTGAAGTAGTCTGACTTTTAAATTTATAACCCGAAACCTTCTAGGCCCCCGCAACTTTGTTTATGGGGTCGAAGTATATATACGGGGTCGAACATAGGGACAAGGGTGGTAGTGTTGGGAATGCGGAATCGACATGTTACACTCCGGTAAGGGTAAGAAGATGATAAAAGTTCCACAAGGGAACAACCGGCTAGGATCGATAAAACAAAAGAAATCTATCTCCAATTGGAGCTACAAGGAAAAATTAAGATTTTAAGCATTTATCAGTTATTAGGGTTTTCTTGCGACGGAAACAGAGAGATAACACTATTGCTTTAGTAAGGAACGAAGGAGAAAACTTTGGTAAAACAAGCGGCAGTAGAAAACATCATGTACCCCTCCTCTCGAAGCGGTTACCTCTAACCAATCGTCAACACCCCTCTCGAGGCTGGTGGACTTAAGTTAGAGTGGAAAGGTTACTACGGCAACTCTGATCCTGGGCACTCTCGTACTCTTGTATTGGACCAAACACTAAAGCCACAACACCTCTCTCGAGGCTGTTGCAACGGGAAAACACGATTCGGTAGCTAATCAAAACGCGATCTAAGCGTACAAGCTAGAGTTCAGATATTAAACATAGCAATTATCCAACAAAAGGGACCAAACATAGAGTACTAGATAATTAAAACTCATCTGATTCCATTAGCATAAAAGGGTCTCGTTACATTGCATAAGCAAAGAAAGTAAATGACTGAAATAAGTAAAGATAAATGCCACCTTCTTGATTTAGAAGGGCGACAGACAGTAGTAGACCCTCCTGCCCAATATCGAGCAGGAGCCTTGCCCGATACACCCGTGTCGGGCGGCACACCCTCTCGGGTGACACGCTTATGACGGGCGGACGTATCGTGCGGGACACCCACGCCCAATACGATCATGTCGGGCGGCACCCTCTCGGGCGACACGCCGTGACTGCTGATGTGTATCGGGCTTGGTATCATGTCGGGCCAGAGTGTTGCTTCCAGTATCGGGTACTTCTATCGGGCGTCCTTGTTGGCCGATATCGGCCTGCAGTGGTGCCCGGGCTGATCCTAAGTGAACCATTCCCTCCCTCTCGGGATGGGGAAGTGCTCACCTAGAATCGCCTGACACACCTCTGAGGCATGACACGCTAGCTCCAGATGCTTTCCTAAGTTGTCTTTCGAGGGATTCTGAACCGTTCCATCAGAGTCTTGCAGCTGCTATCTATAGGCAGCGGTTGGAGGAAGTTATGGTGCTCCGAACGCCACGTGTTCTTCATCAGCTCTTATTATCGTGGATTCAGGGGTGCCTGATATGTGTATCGCTCGGCACCAGGATGTCAGGCTGTCAGTCATCGTGACGAGTAGCGTCTGCCGGTGGGTGGCCTGTATCGCGCGACACGCTTCAGCAGTCGTAGCGAGTCCGGCTCCCTATCGGGTACATGTCGTATTGCTCGTCCGCTCCCTCTTACGCGACACCCTTGTGTTGTGCGGCACCCGTGTCGAGCAGTGAGCATGTCGGCCGGTTGGTTGGTAGGAAGGTCGATGCAGGTGAAACACGTTCGTGGGTCGGGACGGGCCTTTTTGCTGATAAATGAGTTAAAAATTAAGAAAAACTCTACAAAAGATGATAAAATTGAGTTAATAGCGTAGTGTGGCCTGTTTATTCAGAAACATGACAAAAAGAAGAGGAAAATAGTTAAAAAGGGCAGTTTTGATAAGAAAATAAGGGCGAAAAACATCACAAAATTTGGTGTTATCACTTCCCCATCAACTTTTTCCACAAATGATCGAATTAGACTCTGAAAACCTCACTACTGTCTTAGTTACGTTCTTCTGATCAAAATAATATATATATATATATATATATATATATATATATATATATTTGTATATTTTCGAGTTGATTTAATTAACTAATAAATATGGAAAATACTCTAAAAAAGTAAGTAACTCAAAAATATACAAATATATATGTTATTTTGATCAGAAGAATGTAACTAAGACAATAGTGAGGTTTTCAAAGTCTAATTCGATCGTTTGTGGAAAAAGTTGATGGGGAAGCTCGGGGTATAAATATTTATAGGCAAGAAGATGTGAGTTAGGGTTTTTGAAGTGGACCGTCGAAGCTTGGGGAGCAAGCTTTGGGGGTTTTTTGGTTTCTCAACCATAGGCCAAGATTTAAGGCTCGTAGGCTGCGGAATTCAAAGACGAAACTAACGCACGAAAAATTATTAAAAATGGTGGTGAATCGAGGGAGAAAATCATGATCCAAATATCCCCAAAATCAACCTGTTGCCTTTTTGGTTAGAGGAAGAAGACAACATGCGGATCCTCAGATCAAGATCCAATGACTGAAAATAAGCGCGAAATCACAGTTGTAAATCTTTATTCCTATTCAAATTCGACTAAAGTAATTTAATGTTTTTCTCTCTCCTTATTTAAAGGCCCAAACGATATCCAAAATTAACCAAATTTTATATTCTGACTGATTTTAATACGTAGAATCCAAATATGAAATTAGATTGAACTTTTGTCAACTTTAGTGTGTCAAATAAATTAATTACTATTTTATCTTTCCTCCTTCACTAATGGCATTAGAATTATTCAAAAATTACAAAATTAGACTCAAAAGTCATATTTATTATGTTGAATACGAATTTGGTATTATTTTCATTTTTTGAAGTTGGTTATTATTTTAAATAACGAGTTAAAGATTTTGTACACTTTCTCTCTCCTTAATTTATCGTCTCTTCAAATATTTTCCAAATTGATTCAAAATTCATCAAAAGGTCTATTTTAACATATAGAATACGAATTTGGCATTATTTTATTTTTTTGAATACTTTTATTATTTTATTTAATTCATTTAAATTTTATCACTTATTTATACTTTTAATTTATTAGAGACATCTAGAAACTTTCTAAAAATGTAAAAAAGCAATACCAAACGTGTGGAACATGATTTTGGCATTTAATAATTTTTTTCAACATATATTTAATATTTTTGGTCTTTAAGTCATTTTCTATCTCCTAAATAAAATAAAATATTTAACATTGACCAAATTAAATAAAAATTCACACATAGACTCATTTTGATATGTGTATTACGAATTTGGAGTTATTTTTCTAATTTGAGAACATTAGATATTTTATTTTGCTTAATTGACTTATTTCCTATTTTCTTTTGATAAAGACATCAATATATGCATTTATCTTCCCAATTAAATGATACTTGGCCCTTAAGTTTCTTTTAAGTCAATAAAACGAAATTGACATCCAAATTAACTTCATGGATTTCCACTTATGATTTTTGGAACAATATATTCCTCATTATCTCCTTTTATCCATTATATTCCATATTATTTGCAATTACCACATTTATTTTTTCCTTTACACATATTTCGAGAATTATCTCCTTTACATGTTCTAATAGATACTAGAAAGTTCTAACATCAATTTATTTATTCTTTTTATCATTCAAGTGGATATTTTGCATATTTGACCCATTACTAAGCTTCCACTGAGGTATTTGTGCATAAACCCATATATTAGAATAAAAGGTGAACAAATGTTCATTAGGCCACCATATTCTTCACAAATTAAACAGAAAGGACAAAGAGGATATAAATGAGAGGAAAAGATGGAAAGAAGGTCAAAAGACAAATGTCCAAGATTCAGTATGTTACAACACTCCACCCCTTAAAGAAGATTTCGTCCCCAAAATCACTAGCAATTAGAGAAGGGTGAGTGTGCAACCTCACATCACAAAATATTATATTGTTCCTCCAACTATAAAACTTTCACCAAAACTTATACTTGAACTACACCTAATGGTTCAGAAACTTCACATACAGCTCAACATAGGTTGGGTTCTCAAGGATCACCTAGGGTTCCACTATTAAGATATTCTTTTTAGGAGATTTAACATTATTTACATTTTTGTATCATTCATATCATATTCATTATGATATCACATTATCATCATTATTTTAATTATGTCATGTCATATACACTTTATTGCCAAAAGGGTTATATTTCATTATTATGCACAATTAGAGGTTACTCAATTATCTCAACATTCATTATTATATTTGATCATTGTCCTTAATAATTTGGATTTATACTTCATTATCCTCATATTACTATTTTATTAATTATAACAAATTATTTTACATGAAATAAGACATTCTATTCAATTTGTGGTTACATTTACAATTAATCCAAATTATGTCACATCAATTACATATATTTATATTAAACATGATCTCATCGTCACATTAATGTCATAATTAATCATTTCTCATATTCATTCATTTATATTATTAATTTTGCACATTTATGTGAATCACATCACTTTATATTCACATTGAAGCCTTTACATGTTTTTTAAATGATCAAGGTGGGACATCCTACATGTTAATTAATTGATTCACATTAAGTGACTAATCACATGTGTATTAGATAACAATGTAACTTGCATTTTATATTGATGACTTGATTAATATGTGATTAAATGATTATATATATCATTTACGTGTATCAAAGTATCTTAACTGATTATGGCACTTAACATCATTAATGTATCATGAAAGGCATTAAAGATGTATAGATTAGGGTTAGATTATTACAACTTAGGGTTTAGGACAACATAACCATTTTATTTCACTTTGTTTTGGTCGGTCAAAAAGCGTGTTACTATTAATACCAAAAACTTTGGGTACTAAGTACCCCATTACATCAACAGAGAGCTAAAAAACTTGATAAGGTTCAAACTCCCCACGCAAGGGGACATACAACTTTCAATGCAGAGAACCACTAAGAAAACCAAACACCTAACAAGCTAGGACCAGGCAGCCCCATGAGAAGAAGGCTACAACAAGCCACTATTACATACAATCAGCATACCCACAAATAGTAATAGCAACATGACATAGACCAACCCCAGGAAAACCAGCCAGTAGCTAGACATGAAGATTCTGGCCTTCTCAACATCCCAACACCAGGAAACATAAAGGGTGAAACCCAAAAGGAGGACCCTAGCCACAGGTCAGCATAAAGCTGAGACAAAACACAAAAGAAACAAGAGCCAACGCATATAAGCAACGAAGATTAGGAAGCAAAATAGCTCCAAATCACTCCTTCATACGTAGCACAACACCAGCTATCTAATAAGGGTACCCACAAATTGTAGTACTATGCCAGAATAAGGGAGATCCTTCAAGCTGACAACCCCCAATCAACATGGCTGCTCGTCAGCACTGGACCTTGATCTATCTATAAGCGCTGATACACAACAGCAAACACATGTATGCTTGAAGCATAACGTCAAACACCTTGAAGGTGTTCTAGATAGCTTTAGCAATGAAAAGCTTTGGGCGACCAGCAAGGCCACCCGCCGCCACAAACCGCAGGCCGAGACGTCTTCCTCCATGTTGGCGAGCAGGGGATCCGGACAGAGATGGACAATGCCCAAACCATCAAGAGGAAACCAGCTGCCGCAGCTTGTAGAGGTTGCCGCCAGGCAGCACTGGGATCAGACCCAGGACAACCATGCCACCGACCAAGCAGCCAGGAAAAATCTAAGCGTCGAAGTCACACGCAATGGGGGAGAGAAGACTCAACCCCCAAACACCCAAGAGCCATTGATGAGGGACCCTGTGAAGGGAGTTGGCGTCGCTGACTATCGGGATAGACTCCAACTAGAACGGCCCAAATCCAAAGATGAGGGCCAGACATCGGTTGAGAGGGCGGCATCATAGTCAGGAGCCACTAAAGCTGGCATGATGGTGAGACACCCAACCTCATCGACGTTGCAGAAAGGGCGCGCTGCCAAGCTGAGCCCCCCTTAACCCAGTACTGAAGGTCCGCCACCAAGAGAGAATGCGGAGCCCCAGGCCGCTGATCACAATGATTGTTTGCTTGGAGTCCATCCCGGTGAAGGGGGTCGTCTCCGACTGTGGTCAGGTCATCGCTACCCAGGAATACCCAGGTATCACTCAGAGGAGGGAGAGGGGAGGTGTGGTTGGAGAGTACACGATTCCCACACCTGATTGGGAAAGGCTCTCTCTACCCGTATCTCTTGAACGAAGTAGAGTTGCCGGAGGCAAAATGCCAGACCTCTTGCTCAGATTGGATCTCACGGCACTTCACAACCCTCCACCAAACCAACACAACCGAGGAGACGACCAAGGACCTTCCTTCTTCATCGAGTCACTGCACGCTTCACTGCTCAAACCACGAAAGCCATTGGGAGCCAGGGGGAGGAAACCACTGAGGCGACGTTCCCTCCCCCCAGCGGGAGCCGCTGGGAAAGAGTAGAGAGAGGCGGGAGTAGAAACCCTAGAGAGAGAAGTTGGATTTTATTTCACTTATTCATCCTTAGTATGCATTAATTTCGAATTATAATATAATTATCTTACTCATCATATCATTAGGGTTTATGGCATGGTTAGCATCATATGATCCATAATTTCACATTACTCTTATTATGTGCATTGGTTATCCATTAGGGGTTATCCATTAGGGTTTGAACATATGAATTATTCCTCAGATGATCATTATATGTAAACAAACATGTTAGGGTTACCATTATTACTTGTTTGGACAACACCAAGGACAACAACCTCCTAAGCATGGAGTTAGGGTTTCCAAAGATAGATTAGATAGACTTCAAGATATCACAGGGTTCCCAACCACCCAGATGTAGAGCAAGGTGATGGATATGGCATGAATATCTTAGTGTTGACATGGACTAGCTGATTGATATGTTACTTGGAGACAAAAGTGGAGTAGTCTAGACTTCCCTCTATCTAGATCCTAGTTGTGTATGATGATGTAAACCCTAAAAGGGAGATTTTTGATGTATCTTGTACAATCTTTTATGAAATTGAATATAGTCATAAAATTTTATCTTCCACTGCTATCCAAATTGGATTTTGTTTACCATTGTTATTAGTAGAGAGGTTGATTGATTTCACTTCTTTACAACATAGTATCAGAGCCCATGGTAGTCGGAATCTGGCTATTTCAGTTTTGTCTCCCTAGTTAGAACCCTAGATTAGCATAGTTTCCCTTCAGTTACATGTTTTCCCTAGATTTGATCTATGCTGATGATAGGTTGATATAGGAGCCTATAGTTTCACCTTAGAGTCTTGATGAATAAAACTCTAATATGCTCATAATTAAAATATGCATAACTTAATGTTTTTTAGGTTTTCCTTTAGGCAACTATTAGGGCATGAAGTTGAAGCAAAGGTGTTTAGAAAGGATCAGGGTTTCGGGGGCTGGCAATATTTTCCTCCGCGCCACTAGCTTGGTTTATGAGGACTCCGGTGCCCATATGATACCGTCCTGGCCTGAGCTAATATGAATTGTCCAAAATAGTTTGCTTTTAGGTAATAGTAACCTTAGACTTCTATGATGTATATCTTTGAAAACGCTAAGTTGATTTGTTTGAGGATAGATACCAAGATAGTTTCCTTATGTCCCTAGAACCTAGACCTTAGAGTTTGGGTGTTTGGAAAGATATCAGAGTGCACAGTGGAAGCATGATGAATCTTGAGTATGGTTTAGTTAGACTTATCATTTAACCCTAGTGTAGTAGGTCAAACCCTTTAAGGGGTGGAGTATGGTTAGGTTGGATGTTGAGTGGTTAGATTTCATGGATGAAATCCTCTTTAGGGGGGATGGAACCCCGTGATATCTTGAAGTCTATCTAATCTATCTTTGGAAACCCTAACTCCATGCTTAGGAGGTTTTTGTCCTTGGTGTTGTCCAAACAAGTAATAATGGTAACCCTAACATGTTTGTTTACATATAATGATCATCTGAGGAATAATTCATATGTTCAAACCCTAATGGATAACCCCTAATGGATAACCAATGCACATAATAAGAGTAATGTGAAATTATGGATCATATGATGCTAACCATGCCATAAACCCTAATGATATGATGAGTAAGATAATTATATTATAATTCGAAATTAATGCATGCTAAGGATGAGTAAGTGAAATAAAATAGTTATGTTGACCTAAACCCTAAGTTGCAATAATCTAACCCTAATCTATACATCTTTAATGCCTTTCATGATACATTAATGATGTTAAGTTCCATAATCAGTTAAGATACTTTGATACACGTAAATGATATATATATATATAATCATTTAATCACATATTAATCAAGTAATCAATATAAAATGCAAGTTACCTTGTTATCTAATACACATGTGATTAGTCACTTAATGTGAATCAATTAATTAACATGTAGGATGTCCCACCTTGATCATTTAAAATACATGTAAAGGCTTCAATGTGAATATAAAGTGATTTGATTAACATAAACGCGCAAAATTAATAATATAAATGAATGTATATGAGAAATGATTAATTATGACATTAATGTGAGAAATAAAGATAATGTGACGATGAGATCATGTTTAATATAAATATATGTAATTGATGTGACATAATTTGGATTAATTATAGACGTAACCACAAATTGAATAGAATGTCTTATTTCATGTAAAATAATTTGTTATAATTAATAAAATAGTAATATGAGGATAAAGAAGTATAAATCCTAATTATTAAGGACAATGATCAAATATAATAATGAATGTTGAGATAATTGAGTAACCTCTAATTGTGCATAATAATGAAATATAACCACTTTTCGCAATAAAGTGTATATGAAATGACATAATTAAAATAATGATGATAATGTGATATCATAATGAATATGATATTAATGAGCCAAAAATGTAAATAATGTTAAATCTCCTAAAAAGAATATCTTAATAGTGGAACCCTAGGTGATCCTTGAGAACCCAACCTATGTTGAGTTGTATGTGACGTTTCTGGACCCTTAGGTGTAGTTGAAGTATAAGTTTTGGTGGAAGTTTTATAGTCAGAGGAACAATATAATATTTTGTGATGTGAGGTTGCACACTCACCCTTCCCTAATTGCTAGTGATTTCGGGGACGAAATCCTCTTTAAGGGGTGGAGTGTTGTAACATACCGAATTTTGGACATTTTGTCTTTTGACCTTCTTTCCCATCTTTTCCTCTCATTTATATCCTCTTTGGACTTTCTATTTAATTTGTGAAGAATATGATGGCCTAATGAACATTTGTTCACCTTTTATTCTAATATTTGGGTTTATGCACAAATACCTCAGTGGAAGCTTAGTAATGGCTCAAATATGCAAAATATCCACTTGAGTGATAAAAAGAATAAAGAAATTCATGTTAGAACTTTATAGTATCTTTTAGAATATGTAAAAGGAGATAATTATCGAAATATGAGTAAAGGAAATAATAAATGTGGTAATTGGAAATAATATGGAATATAATGGATAAAAGAAGATAATGAGGGATATATTGTTCCAAAAATTATAAGTGGAAACCCATGAATATAATTTGGATGTCAATTTCGGTTTATTGACTTAAAAGAAACATAAGGGCCAAGTATCATTTAATTGGGAAGATAAATGCATATATTGATGTCTTTATCAAAAGAAAATAGGAAATAAGTCAATTAAAACAAATAAAATATCTAATGTTCTCAAATTAGAAAAATAACTCCAAATTCCTAATATGCATATCAAAATGAGTCTATGTGTGAATTTGTATTTAATTTGGTAAACGTTAATATTTTATTTTATTTAGGAGAGAGAAAATGACTTAAAGACCAAAAATATTAAATAAATGTTCAAAAAAAATTAATTAATTCCAAAATAGTGTTCCACACGTTTAGTATTGATTATATGCCAAGTTTTATATTTTATAAAGTTTCTAAATGCCTCTTATAAATTAAAAGGATAAATAAGTGCTAACATTTAAATGAATTAAATAAAATAATAAACGTATTCAAAAAAATAAAATAATTCCAAATTCGTATGCTACATGTTAAAATAGACCTTTGGATGAATTTTTAATCAATTTATAAAATATTTGATGAGACGATAAATTAAGGAGAGAGAAAGTGTATAAAACCTTCAACTCATTATTTAAAATAATATTCAACTTCAAAAAATGAAAATAATACCAAATTCGTATTCAGGATAATAAATATGACTTTTGAGTCAAGTTTTGTAATTTTGAATAATTCTAATGCCATTACTGAAGGAGGAAAGAGAAAAAAGTAATTAATTTATTTGACACATTAAAATTTGTCAAAATTTAAATCTAATTCCATATTTGGATTCTACGCATTAAAGTCAGTCAGAATATAAAATTTGGTTAATTTTGGATGTCGTTTGGGCCTCCAAATAAGGAGAGAGAAAAACATTAAATCACTTTATTCAAATTTGAATAGGAATAAAGATTTGCAACTGTGATTTCGCGCTGATCGTTGGTCGTTGGATCTTGATCTGAGATCCACGTGTTGTCTTCTTCCTCTAACTGAAAAGGCAACAGGTTGATTTTGGGGATATTTGAATCGTGATTTTCTCCCTCGATTCACCACCATTTTTAATAATTTTTCGTGTGTTAGTTTTGTCTTTGAATTCCGCAGCCAACGAGCCTTAAATCATGACCTATGGTTGAGAAACCAAGAAACCCCCAAAGCTTTCTCCCCAAGCTTCGATGGTCTACTTTGAAACCCTAGCTCACATCTTCTTGCCTATAAATATTTATGCCCCGAGCTTCCCCATCGACTTTACAACTCAACACATCTCTTAATTTTGGGTTTCGTCGTCGTTTTGACCCCCACCGAGCAAAGTCCCTGACCTTGCGGCCCTTGCTGCTCCATGTACACACAATCTTCGTCCAAATTAAATGAATGGTTGAGTTCTTCATTGCTTTAGCTTTCATATGCATCTTTCGGTTTTGAGTTTGGTCTTGAATTGCAACAATACCCAAAAGCTTCCCCAAGCAGTCGTAGGTGTGCGGGCTGCTGGAGGTGGAAGAAGGGTCGGATGGCTTTTTACATTTTTACCCCTCTCCCTCTCTCTCTTCATCTCTTTTGCAATGGATTTGATGATGTGTCGTTCTTTGATTGGCTAATTTTGGAAAAACCATATCTTTTTACTCGATTATCCAAATTTAAAACCAAAATATATTTTGGAATCGGGAGAATGAGATCTATATAATAAAATACTTTTGTGGTCTGATTTTGAGTTTTTCGAATATGTATTTTTCGAGTTGATTTAATTAACTAATAAATATGGAAAATACTCTAAAAAAGTCAGTAACTCAAAAATATACAAATATATATGTTATTTTGATCGGAAGAATGTAACTAAGATAGTAGTGGGGTTTTCAGAGTCTAATTCAATCATTTGTGGAAAACGTTGATGGTTTTGAGGTTTTAAGCCTTTAGTGAATATACATATATCTAATACATAAATATGATGATTATATTAGGGAAAGTGGATCTGATCTCGTGTAAAAGTTATGAAAAGTGATTCTAGGACTATAAATATTAAAGGTATGTGCTATGTATGTGCTTAATACACTTCAGTTGGGAATATTTGTGCCTTGACCTACTTTTCAATAATGAGGCTTCATTGAATCCTATTTCTTATACTCTTGATTCTTTTGATATACTTGCCTCTTAATCATTTTGGAATATTGTTCTTGGGCCTTGGTACCCTTTGCCATGTTCTATTTGGATGATGCTATTACTTGCCATTGTTTCTAGCATGTTGATTTTATTAGACTAATTAACTAGTGTAGTGGTACTTGTATGTACAACCACCCATAGTTGGGGAATGTGTTATTTCTCCCCTGGGGAACGTGTTACTCTCCCCCACACACAAAATGTGTGTAGGTGACTGGGAATGTGTTACTCTCCCCTCACCCTTTGGTTGAAGGTCTGGTAGGTGCCTCAACCCTACTTAGTTAAGATAGTCAATATTAATCATACATGCAATGTTGTTGTTTTACTTTGTTTATGGCAAGCATCTATTGAAATATTCTTTTATATAAATGGCCTCATTTTCTTGATTGTCTTCATCATATGATGAACCATAGAATATTTTTACATATTTTGCTTATCTTGATATCCTAGAATAGTTTTTGTAACACATACTTTTATTTTCCTTCCCTCTTGATGGGTGCTTTCCCAACCACCCAGATGTGGAGCAAGGTGATGGATATGGCATGAAGATCTTAGCGTTGACATGGACTAGCTGATGGATATGTTACTTGGAGACAAAAGTGGAGTAGTCTAGACTTCCCTCTATCTAGATCCTAGTTGTGTATGATGATGTAAACCCTAAAAGGGAGATTTTTGATGTATCTTGTACAATCTTTTATGAAATTGAATATAGTCAGAACATTTTATCTTCCGCTGCTATCCAAATTGGATTTTGTTTGCCATTGTTATTAGTAGAGAGGTTGATTGATTTCACTTCTTTACAAATAGTACCTGAAAAATCTCGGAATATCAGTGTCTGAAGGCGCCTTACTTGACTCGCTATAACAAACCAAGGAACAACCAGGTGATGGTGGGAAAAGGTAAAGGAGGTTACCAGGAGCGTCCAAGGGCGAGTAATTGAGTCCCAACTTTGCCAATCCATCACAACAACTGCCAGAGTTTGAAGAAGCAAACGAAAATCTCAGGCGTAAAAGCAGAGCATCAGGGAAAATTGGCGGCAGAGGAGGGTTGCTAGAAGACTAGGGTCAATGCCGAAGTACCTATGTGGGAACAAGGTGTCGTGGTCGAGCATCTGTGAAAGACTGCAGAGAGAGGGAAATTGGGGGTTTTATATTTATAGAGAATTAGAGCATGAGTAAGGGATCAACCAGCTTAGAATCAAATAAGGAAACAAACGGAGAAGGAATTTTGAGAAACCAATGCATGTGGACAGAGAATGGTGGAAGAGAAAATTGCCTTTATTATACATGAAAACAGGGAGTCCGATCCAAGGTAGGAGATAATATTACTACCCTTGGATTCAGATCTGACAGTTGTGAGAGTTAGATACATAAGGAAAATTTGGCAACCGACATCGTGACAAAAAGAATTCTAAATCGAATAAAGTGACATGTATATTAATTTAACTTTTCTATGTCCTCAAACAAGGGTGCAAATGAAACCCAAATTAGATGAGATTTTACACAGAGGCTAAATAAAGTATGTAGATTCAGATGATGCAATTATATTTGCCTTTTGAGAACTTTTAATGTGTTAAATAAACCAAATCTTATTTTCTCTTTCCGCATGCATTAATGACATTAGGATTATCCAAATTAGGTAAAACTTCATCAACAAGTTAACTTAAGTGTTTTGAATACGAATTTGTCCTTATTTCCAACTATTGATGTCAAGAACTACATTTATTTATCAATTACATCTTTTAGGAAGTTTCTCTCTCCTATTTATCTACTTTCTCCAAATTGGATGAAAATTTACCCAAAGACTATATTTATTATGTAGATTACAAATCTAATATTATTTTCCTCTTTTGGGGTCATTTATTATTTTATTTGATATTTTGGGGAAAACACACATATTCTTTTCCAATTTGATCTAAATGAATCATTATTATGTGAATAATGTGAAACTTGACTCCCAAGGTAATTGGGACCCAAGGAACACACTTTTAAACTTAGATTTCACTTTTAAGACTTTCTTATATGAGTTATGTCACTTGGCCCATAGAGTCCCATTAACTTCATTATGCATCCAATTAAGTTATTTATCATCTTATTATCACCATATGAGTTATATGATGTATTATATTACATTATTCACGCATTAGATTATTAGGAACACTCTAACCTTAAACTTTTTTGGTAAACCCAAAAGGTCATAGTTCTAGGGTAGGGTCCAAGATCCAGTATGTTATAACACTCCACTCCTTAAAAAGATTTCGTCCTCAAAATCTATAGATTAAAACATCAACATCTAATTACTCTCCACCCCTTAAAAAGGATCAACCTAACAAGTCAAACTAAATAACATTTTAGAGCTACCCACATCTCTTAGTTATGAAAGTTTTTAGAGATTAATATTTCTCATGTATCCAACTAAAGTCACCATCTAGGGTTGAGTTTTAGGTCCTTGTGTCTCTAACCTATCAACCCTACATGAACATCTAAAAAGTCATAGGGTAGGTCAACTACACCTTTATATCAATCCTAGTCACAAAACCAAGGTTAGATTCTACTCAATCCGAGTTTCTCTTCATTGTGACTTAGTTCAAGAAAACATCGATACATCTGAGAATTTTTTTGTACATATAGTAATATAATTGAAAATATATTTTCCCTCGAAGAATCATATGATATGAAACAATGGTGAGCTCAAAATCAAGGAGAAAACCAAGTCATAATATTTCCATATGAATACTAACTCATAACCTAATCTTGTCCTCAAACCAAACCTTTTTTATTAAAAGATCATCATATATCAGATCTAGGGTCAACATCTCACTTAGAGCTAACTAGCAAAGTCAAGGGTTCTATAGGGAGACAAAATTGAAATAGTCGATTCCGACTACCATGGGCGCTCTGTTACCATGTTGTAAAGAAGTGAAAACACCTCCTTACTAAAAATTTGAACAATAAAACCTCCAGTCCAAACACACTCAGAAGGTATGATGGAGTGGGTGTAAAATTTTCAAATCTTTATATAATGGTAACAAAAGACCAAAGTATAGCAGCGGAATAAAAACTTGACTATATTCAATTATAAAACAAGGGTTACAAACTTACATCACAAGGATCCATGTAGAGGAATTCTAAACCACCTCAAGATTGTCTCCAAGATTTAACTTCATAATCTAAGTCTAGGTCATATCGTCTTGTCATCCAAGTCCTCCACCTATGGTTGGAAACATACCCCAACAAAAGAGAAACAATAGGAGACATCAGCAAAAGCTGGTATGTGCATACTAAAAAGCAAATTGAGAAATTTATAAAGAATAAGGGACATCAAAATAAAAGGCTTCTCGTGCAAGAGATAAGGACTACCCAAATGAGTATCAAGAGAAAAGAATTACAATAAAATGATACTTCCCATTAAACAACATAAAAAAGATTGTGCCATATATACATCCACTACCATAGTGGGAAACAAAGCACAAGTAGGGCACACACCCCACAATCAATATCCTGCATGCATGTGAGATAAACATAGCCCTAGAATAATATAAACACAATTGGCGGCCAACCCTCATAAAGTTGAAACCTGATAGAGAAAGGAATACTGCCAATCTCCCAAATATATATAAAATGGGTCAAGACACACATCTTGCCCGGGGTACGAGGTTCCTTGCCATCCCAAAAAGAGCAGGAAATATCACATATGCTATAAACAAAACCAATGCAATTTACACTACTCTAGTGCTACTGAATCACATAGCATGTATAATGTAGAGGCAAGTAGAAAGTATAGTCAGAATAAACAATGTTGCCATCACACAATGGACAACTCAAACATATAAACAAATCCACTTCAAAGTGGGCATATATCACCAAGTAAACTTCCACATCACAGTGGGCATATAATATCAAAGGTCCAACATGCACCAAGGCATAAGGAAAAGAGTCAAGAGAATATCTATGACCACATGATCAATAACAAAATTAGATACTTCACGTGAAGTATGATTTCAAAAGAATAAGACAATGTGTAGGCTAATGTCCATAGGACCAAAAGTAAGACAAAAATAGGATAATTTCTCAAGAAGAATAATTGAGGATGCAAACATACCTCAACTTCAGAGTCCAAAGTCCAATGTCACTTCTAGGTCCAAGCTTATCCTTCCAAAGCACCTATTAGCATATATGTGGGATTAGGGTTAGATTTTATATTGATTTCAGAAACCCTAAAAACCACCTTTTATTAATATGTAAATTAGGTTTCCAAAACCACTCCATATTTTAGGTTATACTTTTATGAGTCCCAAACATACTTTATTATATTTTTTTTACATATAAATATTTAGTTATGAATTATACAAGTTATTATCTTATTAATTAGATCTATTAAACTCATGTTATTAAATATTAAATTTAGCCAACAAAACTTATACCATCAGATAGGTCTTGTTTCTCTGAATCCAATGAGTTTTTTTTCATATTTTTTTGATCATCCAATAATTAGTTATCGATTTTTAAGCATTGACCAATTAGAAAATTCCACGTCAGCCAAATCGATCGCAAGTGGAGAGAGGGGGGAAGTGGGCCGCACGATCTGAGTTGGCCCAATCAAGCCTTGCCAACTCGGCCGACCCCACATATAGTAGGACGAGTTACCTCAGCGCAGAAGAGAAAAGCAATGTGCATGAAAAGGCCAAACTATCCCTAAGATGAAAAACAAAAGCAAGAGGATCGGGAGGGGCAAAGAGGGGAAACTCATACCAGGATTGTTTGTTGCCAATGAGCCCGCCATGGCAGGGTCTCTGCAGATCATGGAGGACCACATCCCGCTCTTAAACGCAAAAACCCATGGCAAGAACCCCTCGAACACCATGACAACACCACAGAGGTAAAGAACCCCAAAACAAAACATTGAGAGCACACAGTCGCTGTGTCAAGAAGCCCTCCGACGACTAGCTAGTCAAAAAATCCCAACATGGCCACAGGAGCACGAATCGATGAAAAACTATGCTGAGGCTTGCGGAGATGATCAAGGAATTCAAGTGAATGAAAATCATGAAGTACGAGCCACTAGAGTGACAACAGTACCCGAAAAATCTCAGAATATTAGTGTCTGAAGGTGCCTTACTCGACTCACTATAACAGACCAAGGAACAACAGGTGACGGTGGGAAAAGGTAAAGGAGGTTACCAAAAGCATTCAAGGGCGAGTAATTGAGTCCCAACTTCTCAAATCCATCACAACAACTGTCAAAGTTCGAAGAAGCAAACAAGAATCTCAGGCGTAAAACCAGAGCATCAGGGAAAATTGGCGGAAGAGGAGGGTTGCTAGAAGACTAGGGTCAATGCCGAAGTACCTCCGTGGGAACAAGGTGCCGTTGTCAAGCATCTGAGAAAGACTATAGAGAGAGGGAAATTGGGGGTTTTATATTTATAGATAATTAGGGCATGAGTAAGGGATCAACCAGCTCAGAATCGAACAAGGAAACAAACAACGGAGGAATTTCAAGAAACTGATGCATGTGGACAGAGAACGGTGGAAGAGAAAATTGCCTTTACTG
This sequence comes from Alisma plantago-aquatica, assembly GCA_963693085.1. Taxonomy (NCBI): domain Eukaryota; kingdom Viridiplantae; phylum Streptophyta; class Magnoliopsida; order Alismatales; family Alismataceae; genus Alisma; species Alisma plantago-aquatica. Next base: position 520,006,478 of record OY856415.1, read on the forward strand.
TACGTGAAAATAGGGAGTCTAATCCAAGGTAGGAGATAATATCTCTACCCTTGGATTCAGATCTGACAGTTGTGAGAGTTAGCTACATAAGAAAAATTCGGCAACCGACATCGTGACAAAAAGAATTCCAAATCAAATAAAGTGACATGTATATTAATTTAAATTTTCTCTCTCCTCAAATGATGGTACAAATGAAACACAAATTAGATGGGATTTACACATAGGCTAATTAAAGTGTGTAGTTTCATATTATGCAATTATATTTTCCTTTTGAGAACTTTTAATGTGTTAAATAAACCAAATTTTATTTTCTCTTTCGTCATGCATTAATGACATTAGGATTATCCAAATTAGGTGAAACTTCATCGACAAGTTAACTTAAGTGTTTTGAATATGAATTTGTCCTTGTTTCCAACTTTTGATGTCAAGAACTACATTTATTTATCAATTACATCTTTTAGGCAGTTTCTCTCTCCTATTTCACCTTTTAAGCAAACTTTCTCCAAATTGGATGAAAATTTACCCAAAGGCTATATTTATTATGTAGATTAAGAATCTAAGATTATTTTCCTCTTTTGGAGTCATTTATTATTTTATTTGATATTTTGGGGAAAACACAATCTTCTTTTCCAATTTGATTTATATGAATCAGTATTATGTGAATAATGTGAAACTTGACTCCCAAGGTAATTGGGACCCAAGGAACACGATTTTAAACTTAAATTTCACTTTTAATACTTTCTTATATGAGTTATGCCACTTGGCCCATTAGAGGCCCATTAACTTCATTATGCATCCAATTAAGTTATTTATCATCTTATTATCACCATATGAGTTATATGACGTATTATATTACCTTATTCGCACATTAGATTATTAGGATCACTCTAACATTAACCTTGATTGGTCAACCCAAAAGGTCATAATTCTAGGGTAAAGTCCAAGATCTGGTATGTTACAGTGGTTCTCGGTCAAACTATACTTCGACCAAAATGTTGACAGAGTGCTTTTCAGCAGTGTAGTGTTTTATTTTTAATTATTTATTGGTAACTCCAAAAGATCTGAAATTTTAAATAGAGATCTGAAGCTCAATTAAAACAAGATGTAAAATTTTCATACTTTTTGGATGCGTTTAGACCTTATCAGTAGACGAATTACAGTAATATTTTTATGATAGAAAATTCAGCTGAAATAAGAAAAAGTATAGTGAGGGGTCAATGTGCAATTGACCCAAGCAGCTCAATTGCTCTATATGGTCAACCTAACACACAAGGAGCTCTCATAATTTGTGATTCATTCTAGAGAAATGAAATCCTAGAGAGAGAGGGAGAGTTAGGGTTTGAGAGGAGAAAGTGGTGGAATTGCTAACCTAGGGTTTTGCGGTCTGAGGAATGATGAAATCATGTAAGTTTAGCTTCTTTGCATAGACTATAATCGTGAATCTTCTCTCACATGTAAAGATTTCTTCCCTCCTCTGATTTGATCTGAAATGGTGTCAGAACTTCCCCTTTTCTCACTCTTTCTTCGTACTCCCTCATTTTTAGGGTTTTCGAGTTGAAAGGAAGAAGAATTGGGTGAATTGCTAGGGATTTGATATGAGATCGAGATTTTAAGGGATGAACTGCATTTTTAAGGTGTCTTCAGACCTTAGGGTGAGTGGGAACTTCCTTTAAATAGTATATTGCACGAAAATTGGTTAAATCATTCATAATCTTTAATTGCTTAGTATGCGACTACAAACCCTAAATTGTCTGTTTGATCTAAGTTGTTGCAAAATGATATGAAATGGATTCTTCCTCTATTTGTTTGAATTTCAGATGATAAATTCATATTATAAATGTATACAATACATCCTAATGAGAATTCCCTAAGTATTCACAAAGGTTATAAGAGTAAACTGAAATATAGGGAATTTGTCTATGACTGAAATTTCTATAGTTAAATAGAGAAATTTGTTTATCTGGATCCCCTTGGTTATGAATGATTGTTTATCTGAATGCGTAGTACATATATGTCAGATACTATTTTGGATTTCATATGATGTGAATAGTGTTTTCTTGATATCTTCATAAAGAGGGCGAAGCCCTCCCTATATGAGTGGAAAGTTGGAAATTTGTGAATAAATATGGTGAAATCCATTTGAAGTGTTTTTCTTGGCATCATAGACTCTATTTATGAAATGTTATTCTTGATTCATAATATCTCAATGAATGTCATGGAAAACACTAATTTAGCTCAATTCATGGATTTCATACATATGTTGATTGTATATGACTTGTTTAAAGCAATCTGTATTTAGTGGATGTTTATGACATATTAAATCCTTATGAGAGCCATGTGATAAGTGAATGAGGTAAATGAAACCCTAAGGATGGGGTGTTCAATGAATTAAGCATTTTGATTACCATATTCTTAGTATGAGATGCACAACCCAAGATTTGGGTCGATGTGTACGTTTTCCAAGAAAGTGCAAATAATTTATGAGTGCAAATGACGATTTCTCATATGCCAAGTAATTAGCTCTTATCAATATATTAAGATGTTTAATTGCATGATTATAGTGTATAAGTGCTAAATGGACATGCATTATGTTTATTTAAGTATTTCAGTCTGCATGCATGTATAGTATGTTGATTTCCCAGTATATTACAGTGTTTGAATATACCGATCTGCCAAGTTTAGAAAGATGTACATGTTGTATTATAAACTTCAATTAAATAGATGTGTTACCATAGAGATATCAGAGTCAAGTATAAGTAAGAGAAATGTACAATGTAGAAAGAGCTTTCCCAGAATAATAAAATAATAGACATAGGTTCCCTGAACACCGTAGATTCCCTACGGATGTCTGTACTATAGGGAGGAAATGATCCACCCTGGAAGCGACCAGTATACGGGGATCGGATCGCACCCACAGAGCGTATAGGGAGACAAAGCCCTTGAGGAAGTCTCCTAAGAGAAGATAGGTTACCCAACATGAACCGGAGATCCCGTTGGTAACCCAGAGGTACCCACAGAGCGTACCAAGATGAGGCTCATAGAGCATCTCAGACCCTCCGTCTGTGTACTCAGCCTAGAAGGAGAGGTCCAATTAAAGGCCAGCTATTTAGATGCCTTAGTCAGATGTGACAGTTCGAGTCAAGCAGACCCAGATTTAGTTCTAGGTTTAGCTTCTCGGGTTTTAAGCTAAGTCTTGTACGGTGAGATCGTAGTTCACTACGAGTCTTCATATGTAGAGTACATTGCATATGATTAGGACATAAGCTAAAATATTCGAGTATAGTTTCCCAGCAATTATTCTTTGTATGTGTATGAATTATTAGTTCTCGTTGAAATTAATCAAGCATGCTCATGTATTGATTTACTCTTGTTGATATCTACAGTATCCTGCCATATTTATGATTTTCAATGATCAATCTCTTTAAAGCTTATTGTTGTGATAATTGATATCAGTTGCTTCAAAGTATATCTGTAATTATATCAGTACTTTAGACTATTTCTTTGAAGTACTCATTCACTGAGAGAGTAGGCTCACCCCTCTACTCACAATTTTTAGGGATATCACATGGACTTGAAGATATCATTGCATCAGAGTAGATCTACCACAAGAGTTAAGTCTAAGTATAGTTAAGTTCAGTCGGTCCTTGTCACTCTAGGTCCTTGTAAAGAAATAAGAGAGAGTTGTAAATGATGATGTATAACATTATTCTTCTTTTAGCAATATATGCGAATCAGCAAGTCTTATGTGGTTAAAAGTATGAGAAACATAATGAATGTTCATACATGCATTATTACTATTGAAATTAGATTAGATAAATAAATGTTTAGATTCCCTTGTAAGGTTAGTTTATGTTGTTCAATGCAAGAAAACAAAGAGTTTGAAAAAGAATAAAAAGTTAAGGGTGATCTTTATATTACGTTAAATCCTCAATTTATTCCCTAATCTCATGATTAATGGTAATTGTGAGATCGAGGTGTAACATTTGGGGTGGGTGAGGAGAAAGGGAGGTCGATCTTTGACTTGGATATAAATTTGAAAAGGTGGGGTCCTCATCAATCACTTAACGGTTTTGGTAACAAAGTTTAATCTTGACAAAAGTGAAAAATAGAAATGTTGGTTATGATGTACTTGTGATTCTTTAAGCATGGTGATAGATTTGCGAAGAACCATCAGCATTGAGTCTTTTTATCAAATTAACCCTATACTAAATGGTTTTGAAGCATATGACACATGGTCCATGTGGAAAATAAGAAAGAACTCTCCTTACATGATAAATAGTTTTTTTTAATCTCACTTTCTGAAGCCTTATTGTCCACTTTCTATTGAAGAGATACATTCACACTCTTTATATAGGAAAAGAAAGAATGATGTTACATCACAAGTGAGAAATTGTATTGTTGATAATCAATCAGTTGTACCATATAATTCTTTTCCTATTAAGATGGTATAATTGTCATATAAATATTGAGATATGTTCCTGCAAAAAAATCAAATACTTTTACAAATATATTTACAAAAAACATGAAAAAGTAACTCTTTATCTAATCCTTGAAGAAATAGCTAAAGTAAAAAACTATCAATATGCAAGATGAGTCTCACCTCCTGAAGGTATGTGGACCGTATTTAAGTTCAAACTCAAAATAAATGTATCCATATGTTATTTACTTACAATTTAATTTACCAAACAAGCATTTTGTTTCTTTTTCAAAATCTAACAACTTGTATTGCACTCTATCTGAAGGTCATGTAGGAAAGACTATTCTTACTAATTTTTCTTACATCTAACTATAAAAATGTAGAAGGGAGAACATATCTATATAGAGTATTTCCTGAACACTTTGTATGGAATAAATCTTCTTTATGATGGACTATTCAAAAAAATCTTCAAATAATTGGTCGTCTTAGTGATGATCATCTATATGAAGGTGAAAGATATTGCCTAAGGAAACTTTTAAACCATGTAACTAGACCTACTTCTTTTATTGATTTATACATAGTTAATGGTGTGGAACGTTCTTCATTCAGAGAAGAGACTCAAAATAAAGGTCTTCTTGAACATGATAATGCATCATACTTGTGTTTACAAGAGGCATCAATAATTGAGAGGCCAAAGGTACTGTGAAGGTTATTTGCTATTTTTGTTTTTTGTGAGACAGATGATACAAAAATGTTATGGACTAAATTTCTAAAATACATTGCAATATTTTTCAAGAGATGGTGAACTACAATTAAAGATCAAATTGAAATGGTCTTTAATGATATTACAACTAGATGAGAAAGCATGGGGAAATATATAAAAGATTTTAATTTTTATATAATTTACATTGATATAGGGCTACAATACAGAACTTCAAGAGTGGTACTTGATGAGTTAGCAATAAAAACATCAATAGAAGACATTCATGTCGCAAAAAATTTAAACAACAAACAAAAATATTCTTTCATTGTTATCATGGAAACAATAAATTATAAAGAAAATGGGATTTTCTTTGTGGATGGACCAGGAGGAATAGGAAAAAGCTTTCTTTAACGTGCAATTTTAGATCAAATAAGAAGTAATAGATCAATATCCATTTATACAACATGTGGTATTGCAACATCAATCCTTGTAGGAGGATGTTTTGCTCATTTTAGATTAACAATACCACTTGAAGTTAATAACATATCAATTTGTTAGGTCATGAAACAAATTAATTTATCTGATTTAATTCGTCAAACAAAAATGATAATTTGGTATGAAGATCCAATGGAAAATAAACTCATAATTAGGAGTGTAGATCATTCTTTGAAAGATATAATGAAAAATGATGAATTACCTTTTTTTAGTAAGACAATTATATTCTGTGGAGATTTGAGGCAAGTATTACCTATTGTTCCTAAAAGAACTCATTCACAAACAATAGAATAATCTTTGGTAAAATCATATGTGTCCATCCACCGAAAAAACATCATCTTAATAAAACTACGATAGCTGAATTTGATCCAAAAATTTTAGAATTATAAATGAGAATTGGTGAAGGGATTGAGTAAAGGTCATGATAGGTATTCATAAAGATATGTTAATTCTTTGTAATGATGATGAGAGGTTCGACCTTAAGAATAGTTGACTCTATACTTTCTCTTTTACTTGAAAAAGGTAATTTCTCAAATTACATGATAGAAAAAGAAATACCAGTGACTAAAAATAAATATGTGATGATTTGAATGACTTGATAATAAATAAGTTTCCAGGTGAAGAACATATTTATCTCAACTTTGATTTGTCACTAGATGAGACAAATCATAATTATCAAGTTGAATTTTAAAATAATAAGATACCTCCAGGAATGCTAAAGAATTTTGATCCTCCAAATGGTCTATTTGATGGAACAAGATTGGTTTGTAAAAATTTTCAACAAAATGTCCCCCAATCATAAATAGTTGTCATCAATATAGTGGAAGAGAAGTTCTATTGTCAAGAATTCCAATTCTTCCAAAAGAAAATGAAGCATATCCTTTATCATTTAGAAGGAAACAATATCCTATTTACTTGTCTTTTGTCATGTCTATAAATAAAGCACAAACTCAAATGATCTCAAAGTTTGGTATATATTTACTAGAATTTGTGTTATCTCACAGAAAACTTTAGGTAGCAATATCCAAAGAATTTCTAAAAGCATAATCAAAATTCTGACTAAGCCTACTGTTGATGAATACAAACACTACACAAGAAACATAGTATATACTGATATATTTGAATACTAACCTAAAAAGGTACCAAAATTGATAAAATTGTGTATCAAATGTTAATAGTCTCATATAATTTATATCATCTTTTTAATATTCTACTCACTATTATTTCATAAATTTTAGGTGGTGGGTTAAGAACATGGTGTTGCTCAACTATATTACTATTGAATAGTAAAAAGGATGATTAAATGATAAAGGATATTTTTCTACTATTTCTAGTGTGGTAAATGAACTTATGATAAGTCCACTCATAGTTACATTTCATTAAAAAAATGTGATACAAGGTTTTATCTTGCTTTATGCTTTTAAGATATATTCTTATGTAAGGACTTTTAGTCCATCAAATTTTATGGTAGGTGACTACATAAATGTTATCTATACAAGATATCCACAAAAATGTACCCAACAACAAAATGTAAGTATCTTAGCTCATTGCTTTCTTTTCCATTGAAGTATAATGTTAAAATTAACATTACATGTAGTTACTTAGGTGTATTAGACTCAAGGACATATATTCGTCAAGCTTGATTTGATTCTCAAATAAATTTTGTACATGTTTAATGGTTCAATATTAATGTAATTATATACTATGTGGCATCTAGCTACTAACTAGATCTAGAATAACCTTTATCAAATCAAAATCTTTGATATGGTGTTAGGAGTATTTATATATGGTATATGTATAAAATGATTTACTAATTGAATAGGATTATAATCATTTTTATTTCAAAAAATAAATAAAGAAACAACTCCTTGATATTCAATAAAAACAAAAGACAACTCTAACCATTATAAACCATGGCTACCATGGGTCAGAATTCACTATTCCGAGTTTACTGTTCTGTGCCCATTACAATTAATATATGTGGTAAGAACCCCTCATTAATTTTTTAGGGGTGGGGTTTTAGCATAAATATGTGGTTTGGATTAGTTGAAATAATGTCAGAACACTAAATTTGGTGCAAGGAATCTCAACCCAGTTATCATCACAAAGTAATTGAAATGGATGATGAGATCATATCTAATGCCACCAAGTAATTAACCATAGGAGACTATAAGCAAAGATATTAGCGATGACACGATATTCATCACTATCCCTTTCATGAACCACTTTAGATTTTATACAAATTCTCAATCATGCCCTCATGTCTTGGATTTTTTATCAAATAATTTTTTTTCATCTATTGATAAAGCAAGTACATGTTTTCCTATAACTATACATCATATAAATCTTCGACAGCATGTCAAATGTCCAAAAGACCCTCAATCCTCCTCCACTATCACTTGATAAGATCATTCTTCCAATGCTTATGTTTGTGTATAACCTTGTACATAGGAATTAAAATTATGTATTCTATGATTGATTATTATGTAATACTTTTACTCTAGTACTAAAATATTTGTATTGAAATTTGATTATACATTTATAGACTCTACAAATGAATATAATGTTCTATCCAGATTTTGTATTTGGATAAAAACTTGTACATGTTACATAGTTTAATATGTGTGTTAGTTTATTCATCTTGAACATCTTATCCAACCTCAAGCATTCATTTTATGTTGAGATTTTCATACAAAGTGAAATAAAAATATTATAATGTGATTTGAACAGTAATATTTTTATAAAATTATAGTTATATCAGATAAAAATATTTTTAAAGGAGAAACATTCGCATCATCACTGCTTGTTGTAGTTATTGTGGTTAAAAAATATTATGATTAGTTGCATATATGGTTCTTTCTTTATTTCTTTGATGTCCTTACTTTTTATACATCACACACCAGAATTAATAATTTTTTAAGTAATTTCTAAATTTGCACTTACACTAAACCAATCACATGGAAGTGAATGGAACTTAAATTATAGAAATTGAACTAGATTTCTCAGAAAATGAGTTCCACATAACTTATAACTTACATCAAACCAATCGAAGTTATATGAATTCAACACGAGGTTGTATCGGTATATGATTTCCTGTAGGTTATGTTAAAATTTATTTGTGAATAAATATTAAAACTTTGTTATGATTTTTTTTAGTTTGATTGGTTCAAGGTATGAATAGCTCATAAAATTCATTTCAAATCCATAAAATGTGGGATACTCAATGCATCGAATCACTATTCATAGTTACAAATTTATAATCATACATATAAGATAACCTTTTGGTGGTAAGGTGGATATATCCTGTGGAGATTTTAAGCAAGTATTATCATTTGGAACTCATTCACAAACAATTCAGTAGTCATTGGTCAAATCATATTTGAGGCCATTATCAGAAGCTATCAATTTTACTCAAAATAATAGGGTTGAATCTTATCCTAAATTTTTAGAATTATTAATGAGAATTGGTGAAGGATGTGAGCCATATATAGTGTAGGACATGATAGGTATTTTTGAAGATATATTAATCTTTTATTATGATGATAAGAGCTCAAAATTAAGAATGATTGACCCTATATTCGCTACGTTACTTGAAAAGTTAGTTGTTCAGACTAAATGAAGACAAGCAAAAAATTTGTGACTACGAATGAATATGTTGATTATTTAAATGACTTGATGACATATGAACCCAGGTGAGTAAGACTTGATACACTAAAATTTATTAGATTTTCACTACTATAGAAATAGCATTCAGTGTCGCTTTTCTGGGCGTCGGTTATTAAGGAACACGGACGCCTTATATTAAAGGCGTCAGTTATTTAGAAGAACCGACGTCTATATTCAAAGACCAGCCAAACACGGGTACCGCTTTGTATACAGCGTCGGTTGTTTATATAAAACCGACGCATAATGTCATCCAATTTTCGAGCGAAAAAAATAATGTCACTTTCGGCGTCGAGTCTGTAGTTAAAACACCGACGCTTATGTGCGATGGAAATTTGCGCGAAAAGTGTCCTTTTCCGCGTCGGTCGTCCTTTAATCACCGACGCTGAATGTGGTTCCCGCCAAACATTTTCACGAAAATATCGTCCAAATGGACGTCGGATGTTGCGAACGACCGACGGTAAATATGTTTAGGCGTCGGTTGTTGTAAACAACCGACGCTATTGGGGAACTTCATAACCTTCGATCGCCCGACTCTTCCCCTTTCTTATGCTTCGTTGCTACCCTATTTCCCTATTGCGGCGATTTCTCCGGCGATTTCTCTGCTGCTGGTACTAGTTTTTCTTTGGCGCTTCTCTCCGACGCTTCTCTCCGGTGCCCCATCTCCGGCGTCCCCTCTCCGGCGCCCCTCTCCGACGCGTTTCTCCTCTGGCACCCCTGCTGCCCGCCCTGCTGCTCCAACCGCCTGCGCCGCCGCCACGCCTGACAACCGGCGCCGCCGCAATGCCTGGTGCCCACCTGCCTGCCACGCCTGAGAACCGGCGCCGCCGTACCCCCTTCTCCTTCTCCTCCGCCTGGCCGCTGCCTGCCTGCCGCCGCCTGGCCGCCTGCCTGCCTGCTGCGGCTGACGCTCCTGCTCGTCGGAATCACTGCCGCTGGTTCTGGAGCTCGTCGGCCGCCACCCACGTACTCAACCAGCTCGACCTCACCCTACTCTTCTTGCCCAGGTACCTGCAGACCTACCCAGGCGCGAAATTGGTTCTTTATGTGCTGACCTAATCTGCTTGCCTAATCTGCTTGCACGAAATTGGCTCCCTACTCTGCTTGCTTAATGTGCCTAATCTGCTTTAAGTGGTCCTAATATCATAACATGATAGTTTTATTATATGATTTGTGTCACTTTAGGGTGTATATACATGCAAATTATATAAGTGATAGATGTTGGATGTTTGTCAAGGTTTCTTGAAGATTGAATAAGTGATAGATGTTGGATGTTTATTTATTTCATCTATCCATGTTGCCTATAGTTTATAACATTGCATTGTGAATTATTGCATGTTTGAAACTATGAAATTCTTGATTTATTAGATGATATTCAAGAAAACCCTAGTTTGATGAGCATGTTGTTAATCATGTTAATTATGATTCTTCTATATATTCTGATGTCATTATATAATTATGTGATCCCAACATATTAAATTGAATTAGAATGATTTCATGAATTATAGGGTTTATATAAGAATGACAACACATGTATTTGTTGGCCTAGAAACCCATCCAAGATTTACTCAGTAGGAGTAAATCTTGGATAGTCCCCAGTTTGGGACTGTTCTTGAACACCTAATCTCACTTAGGATGTAAGTGTATAATGTGTATTGGGTTTTCGAGAAAATTTCGGCAGCATTTCCCCGTTTGTTCTCTAAGTACATATGTACTTAGAGAACAACGGGGAAATGCTGCCGAAATTTTCTTGAAAACCAAATACACATTATACACTTACATCCTAAGTGAGATTAGGTGTTCAAGGATGGGATAGGTGGTACACATTTATTATATATAAGATTGACATCAAATGTGTTTGTTGGCCTAGAAACCCGTCCAAGATTGACTAATATATACTTGTTTCCTAATATATACTTGTTTAAAAGGTTAACTGATGTTATACAACTTTTTCTGAAAATATATAACATCGTTATATGTACTTACACTTTGTTAATACTAATATTGTGCAGTCTCTGTCTTCCCATAACAATGACTATGAATTGGGCCTCTATGTCAATGTTAACGTTCCCTATTGAAGAACAATTGGACATCATCCTAGATGATCGTTCCTTAAACCAATTGGTCATACCCAAACATTGGCGTTTTCTAAAAGGAAGACACTACATGCCTGGTAAAGTGACCCTAACTTTTGGAAATTATTCACATGTAATCGAGGTTGAGTATGATTTGGCGGGAAATCTTGTATCAAAATCCGGTTGGCGTGATTGGATTGGAGAGCTGCATGTGGTCCGTTGGAATAGGCTTTTTCTCCGTCCAGTTGGCGATAATTCCATCAAAGTTTGGATAACCAACAGCAACTGCGAGACCCCCGATCATCTTCTGCGGTATGAGCGCACGGCGTCGCATATCAGCTCAGACAAATCTAAATCTGAGGCCCCTATCAGTTCAGATTCGTCTAAATACAGTGAGGAGCTTCGTGACACAGCTTCATCATCAAAAAGAAGTTACTGATGCATGCGGGACCATGTTGGTGTAGTATTTAGTTGTCTATCTATCTAGACTTGTCTGTAGTAATAGTTTTTTTAATTATGCGCATGTTTAGGGGTACACCAACCCCTTTCTTTAGTTATTGTTATAACTAAAGTGTGTGTTCCCATGAATGGAACTGTAAGTTGCTACATGAATGCTTATAACTGAAGTGTGTGTTCCCATGAATGTTCCCATTTACATGATTACACTACTATTTTCTCATATTGTCTTGCCTCAAAAAAAAATTCTTTTATTGTTTAGTCTATTTTAATACGACATACTTGCTTATATCTTTCTTAATGATGAACTGTAATACGACATACTTGCTTATATACTTGTTTCCTAATATATACTTGCTTTCCTAATATATACTTGCTTTCTCTGATCATAGAATGGATAGATCATGGATGTCCATTCGTAATCGTTGCACCCCAGAGTTTATATCTGGTCTTGATCAGTTTATTAGATTTGCCGAGGAACATAGGAAAAAACCTACAGATAGGTTCTACTGTCCATGTAGGCATTGCGGTAACAACTTGAAACTCAACACTGGTGAGGAAATCAAAAGTCATGTCATGTGCAACGGGATTGTACAAGGCTATACAGAATGGCACTGGCATGGAGAGATTTCAAAATCGAATCCAGTAGATGTCAATAGCAGTGCTTGGGTGGAAGAAGAAATTGCCTCTGATGACGTAAATGTGAACGAACCAGTTCCAGCAGACATTGTTGATGCGATGCTGGATAGTTGTAGGGTAGAGCACACCGATCCACCTCCTATCTTTACAAACATTGTGCATGATGCTGAGATACCGTTATACACAGGCTGTGCTAAGTTTACGAAGCTTAGCGCTGTGCTGAGATTGTATAAGTTGAAAGCTAACAATAGATGGAGCAACAAAAGCTTCACTGAATTGTTGACTTTGTTGAAAGAAATTCTTCCTGAAGGAAACGAGCTGCCAATCTCAACATACCAGGTAAAGAAAATGTTGTGCCCAATGGGAATGGAGGCCAAAAAGATACACGCATGCCCGAATGATTGTGTATTATTTCAAAAGGACTATGTAGATTTGAAAGATTGTCCAAAATGTGGTGCGTCACGATATAAATTGACGACTTCGGGGGAGTCCAAAACTGGTTCTCCTGCCAAGGTGTTGTGGTATCTACCTATAACATCACGGTTTCAACGCTTGTTTGCAAATCCGAAAGATGCGAAGAATTTGAGGTGGCATGCAGATGTTAAGAAAAATAATGATGGGATCCTACGACATGCGTCTGATTCCCCACAGTGGAAGAAGATTGATGTATTGTTCCCTGAATTTGGTGAAGAAGTCAGGAATCTAAGACTTGGGCTTTGTACAGACGGGATGAATCCGTACGGGACATTGAGCAGCCAACATAGCACTTGGCCAGTCATGCTTGTTATATACAATCTTCCTCCCTGGCTGTGTATGAAAAATAAGTACGTTATGTTGTCATTGTTGATATCGGGCCCTAAACAACCCGGAAATGATATCGATGTTTATCTTGAACCTTTGATTGATGACTTAAAGAAACTTTGGGCTGAAGGTGTGATGACCTATGATGCTTCAGCAAGAGAGACATTTCGTTTGCATGCTATGTTGTTTTGCACTATTAATGACTTTCCGGCATATGGGAATTTGTCTGGATATAGTGTCAAAGGAGCTAAAGCGTGTCCTATATGTGAAGAAAACACTGATTCAATAAGACTAAAATATGGCGGCAAGACTGTATATCTTGGTCATCGAAGGTTTCTTTCAAAATTCCATCCGTATCGTAGGAAGCGCAAAGCATTCAATGGATGGAATGATGAACGGAGTGCACCTAAACCTATACCAGGGGATGTTGTTTATGAAAGAGTAAAAGACATTGTCAATGAATTTGGTAAGAAATCACAATGTAGTATGGCCACATGGAGTGACAATTCTTCATTCAAAAAGAAGTCAATATTTTGGGATCTTCCTTATTGGAGTTCTTTGTCAGTCAGGCATTGTATCGATGTAATGCACGTTGAGAAAAATGTCTGTGATAGCATCATTGGTACTCTATTAAATATACCAGGTAAGACTAAAGATGGGATAAAATCCAGACTGGACCTACGTGAAATGGGAATAAGGTCAGAATTAACAGAATTACGTGAAATGGGTAATAAAAGAACATACTTACCTCCCGCTTGTTACACGTTGTCTAGAAAGGAGAAGAAAACTTTTTGTGAATGCTTGGTAAATGTTAAGGTGCCACATGGTTACTCATCCAACATCCGTAGATTGGTATCAATGAAAGATCTGAAGTTGATAGGTCTTAAATCTCATGATTGTCACACTCTAATGCAACAAATATTGCCCGTGGCAATTCGATCTATATTGCCGAAGCATGTAAGGTTTGCAATTACCAGACTTTGTTTCTTTTTCAACAGTCTATGCAGCAAAGTTATTGACCCTGATACTCTCGATAATTTGCAAAGAGAAGTGGTTGTTACCCTATGTCAGCTTGAGATGTATTTCCCTCCTTCGTTCTTTGATATCATGGTACATCTTGTTGTCCACTTGACTAGGGAAGTGAAAATCTTGGGACCGGTTTTCTTGCATTGGATGTATCCCTTTGAATGATACATGAGCGTTTTTAAAGGTGATGTTCGAAACCGTTATCGTCCTGAAGGGAGTATTATTGAAGGTTATGTGGCGAGAGAGGTTATGGATTTCTGCAATGACTTTCTCAGTGGTAATGACACTCCTGATAATGACAAGAATATTGAGGAGGGCAAAGGAATTTTGGGATCACGGGTGAAAGTAATCAGCCGTGAGCAGTTGGAACAAGCTCACTTGTATATTTTACATAATATGGACGAAGTGAGTGTTTATATCGAGGAACATACCAATTTCATAAAGAGACAACATCCTCGAGCAAGTTCAATGTGGCTTGCTAGAGAGCATAATAAGACTTTTACTAAGTGGTTTGAAGATAAAGTCTTACATCAACTATCTCAAACACCAAATGATATTACAGAAACTATCAAATGTCTCGCCTTTAAACCAAAACCGAATGTTATGTCTTATGAAGGGTTTGACATTAATGGATTCACATATTACACAAAGCGCCAAGATGATAAGAGTGTCGTCCAAAATAGTGGGGTCACTCTTCAAGCGTCAACTATGTACTTTGCAAGTGCAAAGGATAAGAGTCCACGTGAAGCTAAAATGTCATATTACGGTGTCATTGAAGACATTTGGGAGTTTGACTACATAGATTTCAATATTCCGCTCTTTAAATGTAATTGGGTTGATAACACCAAAGGAGTTATAGTGGATGAATTGGGTTTCACTTTGGTGAACTTTGAAATGATTGGCGAGAAGGCTGAACCATTCATATTGGCATCACAGGCAAAACAAATATTCTATATCGATGATCCTGCAAATGATAAATGGTCGGTTGTTCTTCATGGTAAAAGACAGTTCATTGAAGATCATATAGATGAAGAAGAGTACTATGATAAGTATGATGACTCCAGTCCATTCTCAGTTGGGTTGCCAACTCCACAAAATATTGAAGCTAATGATGACTTATATGTGCGCGGAGATCACAATGAAGGATTGTTAATTGATAAAAGATCACAATTTTAGAGACATGTATGTTTATACAAATGGTAAATGTTTTCCTTTTTCTAATTTATACAAATGCTAAATGTTTTCCTTTTTCTAGTTGATACAAATGCTAAATGTTTGCCTTTTTTATGACATTTTCAGATGGCTGACCATGATGAGAATGATGTTCATGATGAGCATGTTGTCCATGACGAGCATGGCGAGGATACCAATGTAAGTTCTAAAAACATATCCTGTATTTCTATAAAATTCATTATCTTCTAGTTATGTCATATATCCTATATTTCTATATTGGCCTAATTCAGTGTGTTTATTTTTGTCAAATTTTAGGTTGATGATGCACATGTACCCACTGAAGCACTGGAGCAACTTGATGCGCGGAGAGGACATTCCAACTCGAGATATCGTCTACCGTTTCCTCCTCCTCCGCAGTAATATCCTCATCTCTAAACGTTTCTCGTAGGATTCTGAACCCCTCCCTTCCCTCTACTACATCGAAGCCATGCCGCAGTTGAACCCTTTCGCCGAGCCCTACCCGGCCAAGCAGGCGTCGCCTGAAGCACCACCGTCGTCGTCGTCTCCACCTCCATCGCAACTTGCTGTGCTAGTCCTGACAGTTTATCACCCCACATGCCTTCCTCCTCAGTTCCTGCCGCTAGACGACCACACAATGGATCCAAGAGGATTGCAGGTGTTCGCCAAAGACTATAGGCTGAGTTAACTCAATAGTTAACTCAGCCTATAGTCTTTGGCAAACGCCTGCATATCCTCTTGGATCCATTGTGTGGTTGTCTAGCGGCAGGAACTGGGGAGGAAGGCATGTGGGGTCATAAACTGTTAGATATAATTGGGATGTTGATAGTGATGATGAATGATACTTTGTAAATGAATGTTTCTGAATGTTAAAACATGTATTTGAATGATTCTATATGTGTGAACGTGACAATTGAATTGATGTCTGAATGTATCTACTTGTGTGAATCTTTTTATGTTAATTTTGCAGGTTTGTGGCCTGTTTGTAGGCTGATATCAATGGATGTCGTAAACCTGTAGTTCAGAAAACTGAACTGCAGGTTCTCATCCTGCTGACCAGCCACAGCAGGCCTGCAAACAGATTTATAAAAAAAAAAATAGATATAGGCGTCGGTTATTTACCGATAACCGTCAGCACAGACTTACAACGTCAGTTTTTTGTTGAACACCGACGCCAAAAGTGTTCGCGCTACAGGAAATGGGAGTCATCTAGGACACTTTTCTGCGTCGGTTGTTTAGTATATAACCGACGCAGAAAGCGTCCTAGATGACGCTGTTTTCTGTGGCGCGAACCCTTTTGGCGTCGGTGTTTTATAATAAACCGACGCCTTTATATTAAATAGGCGTCGGTTTTTTAACCGACGCTGAAGTGTCCAACCTTTTAGCGGCGCCCACATAGGCGTCGTTCAGAAACCGACGCCAAAGGGGGTTAAACAACCGACACTAAAAGGCACTTCTGTAGTAGTGTTTGTTCCCCTCAAAACAATTTATCCACAATCTATATTGTTTTTTATGAAAAATCCAAGGGTTATGTTTTGTTTCAATTAATGAAATGATAGCATATCATAATTTTGCAACATATTTAAACAATATGTGGCTGAAATATGGTATTTACTAAAATAAAGAAAGAAAACATTCCACTTTTAAACTCAATAGGTTTGAAGAAAGATAAACATTTACGAAGACTAAGGTTTATAAATACTTGAATATATTTTTTTACATTGTCAGATATCTTTTTTTGTTTGAAAATTTTACTTCATATCGTTATATTGTATAGCATAAAAAACTTGCAAAGTCCAAGGTTCATAAATATATTAGTTACAAATGTAATGGAAGGATGATAGATGTTCAATAATGACATTGAACTTGACTTGATATCACTCCAGCTCACACTTTTTTCTAGAAAATGATTATTTGACAAGGTTTGAATCTACAAAGAATTCTTTTCTACTCAAGTATTTATGTAACTAACACTGAATCATTAGTCTTAACTGCTGAAGACATGTTAATTTTAGAAAAAAGTTCATGGAAAAATTTATGTGAGTTTTGTGTACTCACATATCAAAAGTTTTGTAGTATGGTCCCTTCTTTCCTATCAGGATTACTAAGTATTTTTTAAATTTTATTTGAATCAAATCCATCTATAATGGATAAAATTCTACTTTCAAAAACTAAAACAACCATATAGATCAAGACCATTCTTGATTGTTTTAGCTCATAGTCAAGGATATATATAAAAGTTTATTGTATTTAATATTATTCAATTTGGCTCCAAATCTCAAAGACCTAAACACATATGTTCTTCTATTAAAAATCTGAAAAATATCAGGGAATTTTGTGCGATATTGTGTACACGAATCACAGTTCATTTGCATTATGTATTATCTTGAATTTTTGATCCGTTTTTTTCCTGAATATGGACAATGCATATTTGTTTGTCCCTAGGATATTCTTAACTTAACTTTTCTTTACATATATTCATTACACTTCATGGGTGCGAGATCAACATACAGTATAACGCTGGTGGTGGTTCATAATACAATGGAGCAAAACAGAAGATGACCCACTATACTGCAATTGTCTAGAACAGAAGACTAACAAGTTGCTACTTCTGTTTAAAGACCAACCCACTCCTTTCCAGCCCTTCTGATTCGATGTTGGGTGTAAAACATGGCGTCTCTGTTTAACTGTTTTCACCCAGCTTAGTTTGGAAACATATGGGAGCACTGCAGTAGCGCACTGAGAAGTGGATGAGGTGGGCGGCATGTAGTGTTTGAATAAAAATGGCGAGGTACTAGATGCCAACTTTTTTATGAAAGTAGGCAAAAATCGTTCAAGTTGTCGTTAATACATAAGTCCACTATTCCTCCACGGACTGTGGGGTGCTCGTAGTTTATGAGATATTACTGTTATGTTTTCCAACAACCATCTGAATCACTAAGAATATCGGCACCATTCTTCTCAAAAAAGTTTTAACATATTTCTCTGGTGGTGGTATTTACTGAACGCAAAACAGGAGGCCATATTCATCTCATTCTATTTGGCAACTAAACACAATTACAATTATCGTGGTTAGTACCGAGAACTGATTATTTTGTTATAACTGGTCCAGAAAATTTATGAATTAAAATCTTTTAAATAGTTTTTTATGATTGATTTAAAGTAAGTGTTAGAACTTGAGGTCCATGACTTCCAGTGAGTTAGAAACTTACACAAAAATATAGTTCTTAAGTTCCCTCTTAAAAAAAATAGAAAATGAGTTTCGGGACAACTAACAATATTTCTTATATAATTATATTCAGCATTCGTTATAAGTGACACATGTAGAATATTTATGACTAGAAATATTAGTGGCGTCGATATAGTTTACTGATAAAATCATAACATATGACAATATCATATACTATAATCACACTATGACAAAAAAAAAACACAACGAACATATTGAAAACAACATGATTTTCATAACATATTTTTATTCTTTATGTTTAAATTATATGATGTGAAAAATGACAATTAAGTATTACCATGTACAAATAATATAGTAAAAGTTTCTTACAAAAATAATATAAATATTAATTCTACATTGTGTTAAACAATGATGAACCACAACTTATATTTACAAACACATGAAATGCATATATTATTATAATGTGAAACTAAAATATTGTGATGTGATTTTAATCATAATATTTCATTAAGATTATAATTGTACCAAAATAAAATATTTTTTAAAGGAACAACTACTACACCATAACAACTTGTTGAGGTTATTATGATTTAATAATATATAATTTTCTACGGATATGATTTTTTTCTTTATGCTTCTGTCATCCTCACTTATTATTTACACAATAAAATTAACAATATTTTTAATAATTTTATATTTACACTTACAACAAATGAATCACGTGGATGTGAATGGAACTTAAATTTCAAAAATTGAACTACAATTTCCAAGAAATGAGTTCCACATAACTTAGGACCTATACCAAACCAATAGGAGCCTTACTAAACGTGAACAGAAGGCCATATTTATCTCATTCTATTGGCAACTAAACACAACTACAATTACTGTGGTTAGTATCGAGAACCGAATGCCTTCTTCGTCAATCAGTTTGATTTGCCAACTTTAATTTCTTTAGGGCTAGTGGTTGGGTGTACAACCAACACACATCAGGAAATTTAAAATAGAAAAGTATAATCAATGAACTGGAACTACAACATATCCGTTTGGTTTCAAATAAATTGAACAAATAAACTTAGTACGCAAGTGTCTGGTTAGATGCAATTTTTAGACTTATTAATAAAGAAAATAGCAGTTATTTATCAAATTATACAGTAGACATGTGCAACTGCAGTTCATAATTTCATATTACTGCCCGGACGCTCATGGAATTGGAGCAAAACTTAATCAGTATGCGGTCTGATTCCCCAGTTTTACATGCAGATGAAAGGATCCCTTGCTGCGGGTTGGTACCCCTTCCAACCAAATGCAAATTGTTGCCAATCTCATGCGGTGGCAGCTACATACTTTGATTTACGGTCCAACCAAACGGACCCTTACGGTCTTCATTTCCATCCACATAACGTAGTACTCATAATGGTTTTTCAAACACCATGTTTTAACTCTTTGTAATGCATTATTTGTTTACACAAACAAACGCAGATTTGTATTTCTAAAATAAATTGCTAATGTATCCTTAACGTATATGTCTCATTATAAATAATTTTTCTCAAGATCTTTTTTGGATGTTGTTTTCGTTTGTAATATGTAGTTCAGTTGATACAAATTCATTCAAACAATTGAAGAACGTACTATAGTACTCCTTAAAATGCACGACACAAATAGAGGGAAGTGGTTGTGAGGTAATTCTTTTTAATTATCATTTATTTTTGTTAAAATTGATACATATAGTTGTCTGTTTTCGTTTGTGTAAGTATATATGTTGTTCTTTTAAGTAATGTCAAGTCTCTCGGAAGGTAGTAAGCAAAAAATAAATGAGAAAAAATATTTCCAGAAATTAGATCCTCCTTAGAAAAAATCCGTTTGTCCATTTGTAAGATTATACATAAATTTGCAATCATATCACCAAATATCATAGAATATCTTATTCTTAATCTGCTGGACTATTTTTTATATTCTGAACATATGAAGCAAACTATTTGTGCTTCTCGGACACAAAATCCATATTTATATATAATACACAAAAATCAAAGAAAATATTACGTTAATATTACATATTAGAAAGGTGAAGATAGAAGTTTTATCCATGAGTTCTTTTGAGACACGAAACCTATCCATCCACGATTTATAATGAGTAAAATAATAAATTCGATTATTATAAGAATTAGGATAGAAATACAATCCTTTCCTCATTGGACTTGGAAACCATCCATAATAATTATTACGATACTAACGAAATAAAACATTCTCTATGTTCCACTATGTTCCACGCATCTTATACAACTCAAACTATAAGTTTCAGTTCCATTATGTTTTTTAGAGTTTTGAAGAACTATATGTATGCATCTACTTCTAGTAATTACTTTTTATATAAGATGGAAAATGAAAGAAAGGGGAAGGGAGGGATAGATACTCGGTATGTCTGTTGGACAAAATGATGAGGATGGGACAGGAACGAAGGGGAACAAACAGGAACAAACTAATATTTCAAGCCATTTTTCTCTCATTCTCTCCTAGAGACAAGGAGAATGGAAAACTTGACAAAAAATATATTAAAAATGTTAGAAGAAAATATAATATATAGAGAGAAACTATAAATAAGATCAAAAATTTGTATCCCACAACAGAAAAGTAGTATGTCAAGAATGTGTTATGTTACTAGATTGGATATATTAAATGATAAATGAATATTGGATAAAATTTTAAGATTTTTTATGTGAAAAAATAAATAAAAAATAAAAGGAAACCAAAATAAATGTTTATGCTTAGCATAGAAGGAAGTTTAGAAGTTTACACGTTTTTTGTAGGAATGTTAACAATCTTGAGATTATAATACAAACATAAAAAATAAAAACTTAATATAATTGAGAAAATATATTTGACAATATTAGCAAGTACTTAAATACATTGAGGGGGAAAAAATTAAATATAAAAAGAAAAAGAAGCTTCTATAACGATAATTTCAAATTAAAAAAAATATTCTCACTTGTATAAAAACATTCTCTTGTGCTTTTTCAACACAAAAAAAACATACACTGTGTTCATCTACATCAATTTTTTATAGTTCAATAAATTCAACTAAAAATATCTGACATCCTTATTTGTGGTTCACACTTCTGTGATAGTAGCTTTGTAAATTGATGTATGTGAATAAATATAAAGATAATTGTTATATATAAAAGTATTTTCATATCACCAACATTCCATATCATTATATTTTTTATATTTATGTTATTTTTTATTTTTTCTTCCTTTTTCTTTTGTATGGTAACTAAACATACTAACATAAGTGTCCCCTCATTTCCCCTTCCTTCCTCTCCCCCCCCCCTCCTTCCCTTTTCCTTCATTCACCATGTAACAAACATCACGTAACTCCTGCTACTCAATGTTGGACAAGTGAATATTGGTTCAATTTATTGTGCAAAGTCTAGCAAGAACAACCATGACTTCCTTTAATTATGTCTTGCATTGTATGACAAATAAGGGCATCTCAGCAGAACCAGAACCAACAAAGTAAAAACCAGCCAGATATAATTGGTAAGAGATGAAAAAAATATGTTCTTGATTATCATCGAACGTAGTTTTGTTTCCTTTCATTTTACCTTTGCTATCATTGTGTCTACAATTCCCTTCGATGGTTCTCATCGTAAATAATTGTAATACACACATATACTATAGTTGATTATATACATACCACATTGGTAGAAGTTATGTAAATTGAGGAGCTTTGTTAAGCGTGAGGCATTCACAATATGCAGTATATTAAACACATGTTTCGTGCGGGTGTATGCATATGGTTTTTTTTTTGTCAATCATGTTTCACAAAATTCTATTTTTTTCAAGAACATTCGTTGGACTTGCGGTTCAAAGTTATGTGTTTCCTCCTGTTCCAACACCGAAACAAGGAATATGATACTTGGACCAGAATTGAGACCATATTTAGGATTTTTTTGTCCCTCTTGCTATAAAACAAAATAGAGCAGAGAAGTAACTTACTTGCCTCCTCTATTTTGTTCTATAGAAAACAAAGGGACAAAATGGGGCTCAAATTTGGTTCAATTTCTGGTCCCTATAGAAGATCTCCCGAAACAATGATCATGTGTTCCCATGCGTTCCATCTCCACGTCTATTCGTCAGTTACCTTCAAATTAGCATGTGTGTGTTGCAAGGATGACGTATTATTTGCTCCAAGAAATAATATTAAATTATCTACAAGTCAATTCTCCTATGGAATAACGTGGGAGGATAACTGTGCACTGAATACTAGAATATATGTTTAAGATGGAACTCTCCTATTATATATTTGTATATAAATATGAGTAACTTAGAAAATTTTAAGTAAATTACAAATCTACCGTAGAAGATATATCACTTGTTATGCATGCAAAAGTTGATCCTTACTGGTTAACTAATTTTTTTAAACAATTAAGTTGGATGAAATTCTCTTATTTTTCTTATCTACAAAACATATTTAACAATTTTATGTAATAAGTTTTTGCAGCATGTTGTCAATAGCATAGTAATAATTTTCTTCATCAGCATGTAAAACAACTATCATCCACTATATTTTGTACTTTCAAGAAATATATATTTTAACAAAAATATTTGTGATCAAAATTTATAGAAATAAAGGTAATTTTCTTCTTCAAATTATATAACATATTAATAAGTTTACGATTTTCTACAACATTCAATTTTATGAAACTTGGGGTCAAAGCATAGGAACAATGATGTTCAATGTAGTGATTAAGTACTTCAATATTTTACAACCAAAATCACTCTATCAACTATCAAATGGTACCATAAAGGAAGTACCACAAAAATATTGGATTCAGAAAGAAAAATTAGAATATGAGATCACATTTAGATCTTCAACAACATTGAAGGTGTCTAATTCTTCAGATTGGACAAGTTTTGGATTCAAAGATGAAAGAAAGTAGATTTTCAAATTAATTAAATATCTTACTGACACTATAAGATAATCTCTATGCAGGTGCGTGTGTTAATATTAATGTTTTCTTTTATAAAAGTGAGATATAACTAACATTTTATTCAATGATTAGATATCATAGGTATTTTGATTAATGTTGACTGAAACCTTATGTAAAAAAGAAAATCTATTGATCCTTTGTATCATGCCAACATTTGTTGTTAACCGGACACTCGTAGGAAATCATTACAAATTTCATTCTTATCGTTAAATGTTGGATATAAATGTTAATAGTAATTTTTTTATGCTCATGAGTTGCACCGAACCTATAGTAGTAACTTCATGGCATCAATTTGCATCTTATGATCATACAAATACGAGAAAGATGATTGGCGTAACTGTGATGATCTTAGCAAGTTCTCTTGGAAAAAATCATATTAAGGTAATGGCATGCAAAATATAATAATTGAAAAAATTATATTTTTTTTCTCCAGCTAAATTTATTCTAGGTACATTTATACTGACTACTACAGTTTATTCACTTATCAAAGTTTATTCTTTACGGAAAAAGTCTTAATAAATGTTTAACTATATTTTTTTTCTACAATTATTTCCTTGTGATCACGTATTAATTCTATTTTATTTTGAAATTTCTAAAGGTTTTCTAAAAACCATGAAGACATTTGCAAAAAGAAACAAACTGTTACAACCCCAATTTTTGGGTTCAATTAGTGAGAAATGTAATTTCTCATATTAAAGATAATTGAACAAATAATAATATGATTTGTTTTGAATAAATAGATTCCATTCACAATAGCCTTGATTGGTTGCTTTGTGGGCTTTATTGGCTATTGGGCCCAATAACAAGGAAATTCAAATAGTAAATGGATAATTGAATTTTCAAGAAAAAGCAATATATAGAAACCTCTAGAAGGTAAATCCAAAGAGGATTTCGTGCCTCTTGGGTTCCTTGGGTACCAAGGAGACCAAGGTTGCAAAAAGAAGGTAATTAGAAAAGAAAAGGGTGATTAAGTATTTCTTTATTAAGAAAGAAATTGAAAATGATGATAAAATGTGGAAAATGAGTGGAAAGAGGCATAAATGAGTTTTCTTGATGATAATTCATATCCATGAGAATTCTAATGATAAAAGGAATACCCATGAGGAAAATAAAAGGGAAATAAAGAGAAATCCTCAAAAAGAAATAATTTAATGAGAAATAAATAAGATAATGTGAAATAATGCATATAGATGCATCTAGAAGGATAATAAATATCCTTAAAAAGTAATTTCAAAATCATAGATGGCTCGTGGGAGGAGCGGAAGAGGGAGAGGGCGTGGTGGTCGTGGCAACCCTAGTGGTCAGGGCGGAATTGGTGAGATAGTGGTCGATGGCTCGTCGTTGACCTCTCCAGGAGGCTCAAGAGTGGCCGAAGGAGAAGGATTCCCCAACATCCCCCTCACCGAGGGCTCGGCGGTGCTCACAGGAGCATCTCCCCCGACGATTCCGGACCACCCGCAAGCCAAAGAATCGACAAGTGAATCTGCCGGTGATGAGTCTGCTTCGTTCGCTGACTGGCTCTGCGCGAGTCGCCTTGGACGGAAGGTTGCAGACATCTCGGTGGTGAAGTTTGTCGAGCCGACCATCAGAGACGGAGCCGAGTGCGGCTCGATCTCAAGCCAGGAAGGAGCTATTCCCGACTGGAATCAGTTCCTTTCGGTCCACCTCGCGAGTAGAAAACCGTTCCGAAGCCAGCTTGGCAGATGGATTAGGAGGGAATGGAAACCGAGCGGAAGCTTTGAGATCATCGCCGAAGAGAAGGAAGGATTCATCGTGAAGATGCCAACCGTCAAAGAGAAGGAGAGGGTTCTTGATGAGGACCCATGGACAATGGATGGGTCTCTGGTTATCGCTCAGGCGTGGAAACCAGGGTCTCCTCTCCAACCCCTCTCATTCTCACGGATCCCTGTCTGGCTGGAGGTGGAGAATCCAGGAGTTCCATGGACAGTCGATGGTATAGCCAGCGTCGCTAGCACCTTGGGACGACCTCTGGACTTCGTGGAAACCTCCCTGTCAGCCGGTTATATGAACCCTGCTCCTGTGTGTGTGGAAATCTCTTCTTCTGACAAAATCCCCAATGTTACGTTGGTGGAGGTGGATGGAAAGCCGATGCAGTTGAAGGTTGTTGCTTTGGCGAAGCCCCTATTCTGCTCAGGTTGTAAGAATTTCGGACACAAGCAGGGGTCATGTCCTGCTATCAGCAGAAGCGAGGCTCACTTCAAACAAGTACAGTTTAGGTTTGGGAAGCAGAGACCAGGTGCTCGACGCATTGCTGGTGTCAGCCATACTTCTCAACCCGAGCAAAGGACAGTAGATCAAGCTGGTCAGGATGATGCTGCTGGCGAGGAAGCTATCGCACGCCAAGTGATAGATACTGTCCTCTACTCCACATCTGTAAACCAAACTCCGACCGCCTCTTCCTCCTCGAAGGAGCCAGGCATGCTTGGCTCTCCTCCTGCTATCAACCCGGGTGGATTTAACAACCTCGATTGTGAGCTGGAGGTTAGGAGAAAGGGAGATAAAGAACCGGAAGCCTGGAAGATCAATAAAGTCTTGGGAAGCTACGGCTTATCTGTTGATTACATACAGAGAATAGTGAACATGTTTGAGGACGAAGAAACGTTTAAGAGTGACTCAAACTCTGAAGTTGAATCCGATCATTGGGGTTCTGACTCATTGATCATTGGCCAACGAAGTTCCAGGAAAAAGAAAAAGCCAAGGAGGAAGAAAAGGGTGCCCTAGTTCGTCTGGCTCCTTGCTTGTTTACATATGCCTAAAATGAAGACTTCGGTACACAAGTTTCTGAAGCTCTATTCTTGTTATCATTCTAGTTTCACTCCACTCTTTCAGGAGCTGCGGATAATGCATGTGGTTGGGAAGCTAGTTCAATTAACAGGGTTTGTCAGCTCCATTTTCTTGATCAACGGGTCTTTGTTTTTGTCAGAAGAGTTTGTAAGCCATGTCTGCAATTGAGTGGTCTCTTTTCTAGAAGACACTCTGACTAGGTTAGAAGTTGGATGCTGTGCAATCTCAGATAGGGAAGTGTAAAGACAACCGGATACCTAATGCTTCTATGAATACTCTAGCCTGCCTGCCAACTCTCATACTTTTTAGATGAAGTTAATGCAATTGAGGTGGTGTCAAGTAGAATAGAGTAGGACTTAAAGCTTTGGGGTTTTCCCATTTGTTTCTTTTACTTTCTTTTCTGTTTGGCAAGGGCTTCCTGTGTGAAGCAACATAGTTTTGATTTTTCAGTGCATTGAAGCACTCGGATGAGGGGGAGCATCTTATATTTGTACCCAAAGTTTTGGAAATATAGCAACACGCATTTTTGACCGACCAAAAAAAAAAATTCGAAATCATAGAGTTTCTTGGGATCCAAGGAGTCCCAATGAAGAAAGAGGAAAGAGAAAATACCAAAATTGCAAAATAAGAAGATAATATGTTATATTATTAATGGTTTTATAGCTTTGTTAAAGAAGAGGTATTTTCTACTTAAGGAAAACATAATTTCGTGATTAACGGATTAAAAAGCAAGTCAAAAGAGAATAAGGGAGAATATTTTTGTATTCCTAGAAATCCTATGTATATGTGGTTTTAAGAAGAAGATTAAGAGAGAGAAGCTAGCTTTTAATGAAGGAATTGGATTCCTAATAGGAAAGAACGTTTTTCCTTTGAGAGCAAGCATCGTAGGGCGTTGCACCTTCATCTATAAAAGGAGAGAGAGAGCCTTGGGGTGAGTCTAAGAAAGAGATCCCACGTACTCTCTTCCTTCTTGTTCTTCTTCTTGTTGTTTTCGTCAAAACCCTAACCAAGAAAACATAGGGCTGTTTTGGAGGCTCTTGGCGGCTATGGTGGGTCATGAGGGAGGCACGAAGTGACACCAAAGGTTCCGGGTAGCCAGCTATCTTCCCCTTACTTCCATCGTCGTCCAAGAGGGCCAACGGACCTACAGGTGCTGCTGCAGTAGGCGTTGCTGCCAGGCCGACTCCGGCCACCTCGGCCATAGCTGGAAACCGCCGCAGGCAGGGCGGACCTTGGCGGAGGCAGCGGATTGGGCGTTGGTGCTCTAAGGACCAAGAGGGAGAGGAGGGAGCTTTCCCCGATCTGCAGACGGCGGCTAGGGCAGCCGCAGACCAGCCGCTCGAGGAGGAAGAAGAGTAAAGGATTGATTGGACAATTCTACCCCCGGCTTAACAAGGGAAGCTCGGGTTAAGTGGACGATAACCAAGTAATTTGGTTATAATTCTCAATCGGGCGCGTTGCATGGCTATGCTGACGTGTCAGCATGCTAATGGCCAAGTAAGTGTTTTATTGCGAAAATCATAGTTAAATATTCGTAGCTCGGATGACAAAAGTGTATATATGAATTTTGATCAGAAAAACACAAGGAATCCAATAAAAATAGATTTATAGCCTAAATCTGATCATAGTTCGAAATATGGTGTAAATTATCATCTTTAATGAATTAAAGATTAAGAAACCCTATTTTGATATGATTAATGTGTTTAATAGGGTTTAATGGATCTTTAGAGTTGATATTAATCTGATAAATGTAAAAAGGAACATTGAGTTCAATAAGGAAGAACTTTGCACATGATTAGTCTAATTTAGGGTTTATGTGCTTAAATATGCATGGAATCTAAAAAGGGCATAAAGTTATCATCTTTAATGATTCAATTAAGGAAAAACCCTTAGATTTGATGATAGATGGATAATTCAAGATGATATTAACCTGTTGTTAATAAAAGTAAAAATAGGATTTAAAAAGATGATCTTTTATATAGTTGGTTTAATTTAGGGTTCTATGTACATGAATATGCCTTAATGGGATTAGAAACCCTAATTTATGTTGATATGAATTCTAATGGTTTTAATTGTACAAATCGACGAATAAAATATAAATATGATGATAATTGAGTACCAAAGATCTTTAATGTGAATTATTTGGATAATTAGTGTTTCCTAGTGTATAAAAGTGGAAATAGTGATAAATAAGGTTCATATATGTGAGTTGAACTATAATGAAATATGATTTGTCAATTTGGAAGAAACTGAAGATGATAATTAGCCTTAATTTTTTGGATGTGATCTAAAAGGATAAAGATAATAGTTTTAGTGTAAAAGAAACATATTAGACTTAATTGACGTTCAATTGTGCCTATGATGCAGAAATTAAAGTTTGTGAACTAAAAGAGCATTAAAAGTGATAAATGCATAATGAAGGCTAAAACCCTAATAAAACCCTAAGGTTGGCCTAGAAATCATAAGGTGGAATCCAAGTTGATTTTGAGGATGTTTTGAATAAAACAATGACACTTGAATGTTATGCATTATTTTCAGGATATTGTTGATTGCTTGTTAATTGTGTTGAATGTTAATGCATGGACATCAAGTTACTATGGATTAGGTATGTGGTTACGATTATGAATAACCGCTTTAGTTTCCCGATGGATTCTCGGATGTTTAATCGCATTGAATGCAACTAAACTGTTGAATGTTTATTTATCTCTTGCAATTATAAAGTGACTATGACTATCACATAATGTATATGCCTTCTAGATCAATCATTATTCCCCTCTGTGTCGTAATGTCTGACCTAGTACATGGCTACCTAGAGGGTAGGTCCATCAGGTCATGAAAGACTTTGGCTGCCTAGAGGGTAGGTCCATCAAGTCACCTTTATAGAGGTACCATATAAGTCCTTACAGGGACAACACATAGTTGTGAATAAGTATGGATTGAGTAGTTTGGCTTAAAGCATAATCTTGATTGTTAAATGATTAATTGAATGATTACATGGTTATCGTAGTTGCATGATTATCTGTTTCCCACACATACCAGCTTCGGCTGACCGACGTTTTGTTTGTCGGCGTTTTAGGTACAATGAAAAGAACAAACAGTAAAGTGGAAAATGTGATGCTAAAAGAGAATTAAAGTACAAAGGAGGATTAGATAGATTAATTAGTATCGGTGTGGATAGAAGTTTAGAGATCCAAGTTTTCAAAAGGTATGTAAAGAAAATTTTTATTACCATTTTCAGTATAGTCTGTTAGAATTTAATAATTGTTTATGGTTATATGTCGAACCTTTGATCCAGAGTTAATGGGTGCGGTTCAACCTCTTGGTCTCCCTTAATTGGGGGTTATCGGGAGATGGGGTCGTAACATTTGGTATCAGAGCTTGGGTTCCTCAGTTAACCATTAATAATTATTAAATTTTACAAACTCCATAGAACCCAAGGGAGTTATTAGAGGAGTATCCGAAAGACGGAGGTGTCTAGAAAGGGATCACGACCGGGGGCTGGCAAGATTTTCCTCCGCACTACTAGTCGGAATATGAGGACTCCCGGACCCGTGTGACCACCTGGCCAAAGTCTTAGGGTATGAAAATATAATAAGATTCCTTTAGGACTTCTCATCTTATTCACCCCTTCTCATCACAAATTCTGTTAAGGACCTAAAGGATTAGGGTTTTCTTTCTTCTCCTCACCCTCTTGAGGTATGGGTAAGGTTAATAAGGTTTAAGGAATCCTCCACTAAATTAATGAAAGGCATGTAAATAAGATGTCATGGACATAAGCTTAATAGATTAAGCACAAAATAAATAATAGATACATGCTGAGGTCATATGACATAAGTTGTCATGTCATCAGAAGAGACCTGAGGCTAGACCTTCTTCTCAGGAGGATAAGTTAGTCTGGGAGATAGAGATCTCCATTACAAGTAGAGACCTGGAACATCCTCTGAGGATGATGCTAACCCTAACCCTAAGTGAAGGTTAGAGGGAGATGAGTTGGACCAGGTGTTTGAAAGGACATGCCTTTGGGATGCCATACGATCCATGGGTGACCTAGCACCTTTTGGCAACCCAACCCTGGGAAGGGTCGTGCAAGGGTAAAGGATAGCCCCTTAGATGGCAACGTTAGTGAGGGACCATAGAAACCCTATGGGCTTGTGCAAGTAGGGCATAGCTGGCACCTAGGGCACGTCATAATGCTGGCAGTAGGATGAAACCCTAGATAAGGAATTATGATGGAGCATAAAGGGTTATGGATGATCTTGAGCAACCATAAGTTCGAACCTAGGCTTCACCCACGTGGAGACCTTGGAGGTTGATCCTTCATGAAAAGAGGACCTCTAATGGTGAGGTTGGATGTGGGGTTAGCTCTAGAGAGAGCAGGAAACCCTGCAAAGGAGGTAGGAAGCCTAAAACCCTGAACAATGGATAATAGTGGTTGCCTCATGATCGATCCCTAAAAGTTTTTGATACCTTAGTTGTCTTTAGAGGGACCAAACCCTTGAGAAAAGATGAAGCTTTTGGTACCTACGTGCCTATGGTAGAGATGTTCACCTTCTGAGTTAGGAAGAAGAAAGGTTTAGTAGCAGGTTATGAGGCCTTGTACCTTGTTGGTTGTCCTTAAGGAGGACCCAACCCTAAGTGTTGCTCGGGTTGAAAAATGACAAGGAGTGCATGTCATGCCTTTTTCATGCTTGGTACATGGTTAAGAGATAGAGCATGTGGTTGGACACCTACAAGTAAACCTAGGGATCCTAGGCCTAAGAGGGGAAGTAGTGTACCTAATGCTCATGATGAGAGTTGAATTCCTGGTAGAAGCAAGCATGGTACTTCTCGTGAATAGAGGAAAAGGGAAGTCCCTTAAGTTTAAGGTATGTTTGATGAACCCCTCACAACTAGGATAATGATAAGGGAAAGTATGATCTTGATCCAGCATCGAGGAAAGAGGACAAGTATGACCTAGCATGGTACAGTAGGTGATCTACTTATGCCTTAATAGCTTGCTAGGGTTGAGTAGGCTCATGTGGATGTAAACCCTAGACCTTAGAGCTTTTGTGACCTTGTTGTCAAGAGATAGTTTTCCTCCCATCCTGGGAGAGGGACCCCTTTGGTAGGGTGTATATCAGTTTTGTTGGTTTAAGGTGACTTGAAGAGGTCTCACAGGATCTTGAGAAGTTAAGTGAAAAGTACATGGTATGAGAATGAACCTGTAGACCCATAGATATCCATCTCTATGTGCATATGGATGTTCTACCATGGAGGTAACCGATATGAGGCTTAACTAAGGTAGGCAGGTTGCCATGATCCCAATGAAAGGATGGGAGTCAGCCCATGAATGCAAAAAGAGAGATGATGAAGACTTGGGTAAGGTTCTAAGTGAACATGTACTGTAATGGAGAATCCTAAGTCTATCCTAGGGTCAGGTAGGGATAAGACCGATGAAAGTAGGTGTTGCCTAATTCCCCAGTTGCACATGACCATAGGGTCGAGAGGTAACAAGTATCATTGTCTGAGGGCCATGGGTTAGGAGATTGATCACCTTCATGAACTCATGGGACCCAAAGGGTAGATGAGTAGGGCACTCTCTTGATGCATGAGGGAAGAGGGATGACCCCAAAAGAGTCGGTACCCTATAGACCTAGAGGAGATGACCAAGGATATAAACCTCAGTAGGTTCAAGATCTGTTTGATATCATGATGTTTGTGATGAAGAGACATATGTGGCACGTTGCAACTTAGATTTAAAGGTGTATTGGTAAGGTGGGATGTACCATCTCTACTCTTGGAACAGGAAGAACTCTGTATTTGGACTGCAGCCAAATGCTTATTTCCTCTTGTTATGGGGGTGAGAGATAGTACATTATGCATGTCATACACCAAGGATAAGAGATGATGTAGGTTGGAACGTTGCAACGAGAAATGGGGATAGAGAAGATATCTACTCTGATAAAGTGAATGAATGATGGATGGCTTGCAAACACTAAGAGGAATGAGGTAGTCCCCTTATGAGGAAGTTTCTATGATGAGCTATGTAGAACTTACAAGTTATACCAGCTTGAGTTTGGTCACCATGATGATGAAATCTGAGAGTGTTCTTAATAGAGATAGACCTGGAGTTTGAGGTAATATAATAAGTGAAATACATGGAAGTGTATGTCTTCAATGTTACCTAGTACCTAAGGATGAGAGGTGGTAATGAATGCTCTGGTTAAGACTTGTTTGACTAGAAGTTAGAAGAGGTTGTTTGGCTAACCCTAAGTTTGAAAAGGAGAGGTGTTTGGATAACACTCAGATGTAACGAGATGCGTTGAAAAGTTAAGGGTTGTTTGTTTAGCCAGTCTAGTCCTTAATGCAATGAAAGAATGGTGGTAGAACCTCAAGTGCACTTCTTGAAAAAGAAGGTGATGAAACCCTGACAAGAGTGGTTTAGGGTTTCGGAGGAATTGATCTTGAAAGAATCATGACATACATGAAATCATGATACACCGTGGAGAATGGCAATAGCACTTTAGATGCTTAAGATGAAGTTGCATGTGGTTTATGACCATGCAAGCCAGGAGGTAAAGGACGAACCCCAGTAACCCAGTGTATCGATATAGAGGACAAAAGAATCCCTGAGAGGGAATGAGAGTTCAACACTATGAATGTTGTGATAGGTCTTCCCTGGACCGAAAAAGGTCGAGATGCAATATGGGATTATGGTAGATCGCCTTACCTAGATGACATAAGAAAGAAAGAGTTCTGTCAAGGGACAGATCTAGTTGAACTACCCATGAGAGAGATGGGTCAACTACACCATGAAGCGAGTTCAAAGGTTCTTGAGTTTGACCTAAAGGTTCAATTCCATAAAGTGGAAGTAAGTACATGAAGAACTCAATGTTAGTATAGTTTATCACCCCTAACTATGGTTTGTATGATCCAGACTAAAGGGTCTGATGAGGGCATGTGTGCTCGTTCAGGGTGATATCTAGAGACAGTTTCTTGTCCTATGAAAGATGTGACAATGACCACCATAGCCAGTATCAGGTTTTATATGAAGCTCTGTAAGGGAGGTTGTGTCGGTCACCACTTCAGTAAGGTGATGTTGGTGAAAGGACCACATGATGGTTAGAAAAGTACCACATGATGGTTAGAAAAAGGGACCCCAGTGCGTGTAGATGAAGTCACTTTGATCGTGCAAGGGCTGAAAGGAGCCTAGAGACGATGAGAGTCATGAGCAGATGCAAAGTAGACTGACATACAAGTTACTGTGGGAGAAAATATGACATGAAAATCCGACCCCTCTAAGTTGTAACTAAGAGAGCTGAGTCACCGATACATGGGTCCATTAGAGATGGATGGGTGGAGAAGGTTAGGTTTGACCCTACCCCCTCAGGATAGAGTAATGGGAGATGTTTTCCATGCGTCCAATTTAGAGAACTATGTGAGGTACCCCGACCATGTGTTGAGCAATGAA
Source organism: Alisma plantago-aquatica (assembly GCA_963693085.1). Taxonomy (NCBI): domain Eukaryota; kingdom Viridiplantae; phylum Streptophyta; class Magnoliopsida; order Alismatales; family Alismataceae; genus Alisma; species Alisma plantago-aquatica. The sequence continues at coordinate 520,040,377 of OY856415.1, forward strand.
CCTAGTGAGCCCCAAGGGAGGCTGAAATGGCCTGAGTCACCTGTGTAGTTTATAGACGCCAGGATGAAAGAACTCAGAGAAAAGAATATGTGATGATAAAGGTTCTTTGGAAACGCCATGAGTACGGCAAAGCCACATAGGGGTCAATGATGGACATGGAAAAGTCTTATGCTGAATTGTTTGTTTGCTTGTTCAAAGTTTGAGGACAAAATTCCTATAAGAGGGGAAGGATGTTACAACCCCAATTTTTGGGTTCAATTAGTGAGAAATGTAATTTCTCATATTCAAGATAATTGAACAAATGATGATATGATTTGTTTTGAATAAATGGATTCCATTCACAATAGCCTTGATTGGTTGCTTTGTGGGCTTTATTAGCTATTGGGCCCAATAACAAGGAAATTCAAATAGTAAATGGATAATTGAATTTTCGAGAAAAAGGAATATATAGAAACCTCTAGAAGGCAAATCCAAAGAGGATTTCGTGCCTCTTGGGTTCCTTGGGTACCAAGGAGACCAAGGTTGCAAAAAGAAGGTAATTAGAAAAGAAAAGGGTGATTAAGTATTTCTTTATTAAGAAAGAAATTTAAAATGATGATAAAATGTGGAAAATGAGTGGAAAGAGGCATAAATGAGTTTTCTTGATGATAATTCGTATCCATGAGGTTTCTAATGATAAAAGGAATACCCATGAGGAAAATAAAAGGGAAATAAAGAGAAATCCTAAAAAAAAATTAATTTAATGAGAAATAAACAAGATAATGTGAAATAATGCATATAGATGCATCTAGAAGGATAATAAATATACTTAAAAAGTAATTTCGAAATCATAGAGTTTCTTGGGATCCAAGGAGTCCCAATGAAGATAGAGGAAAGAGAAAATACCAAAATTGAAAAATAAGAATATAATATGTTATATTATTAATGGTTTTGTAGCTTTGTTAAAGAAGAGGTATTTTCTTCTTAAGGAAAACATAATTTCGTGATTAACGGATTAAAAAGCAAGTCAAAAGAGAATAAGGGAGAATATTTTTGTATTCCTAGAAATCCTATGTATATGTGGTTTTAAGAAGAAGATTAAGAGAGAGAAGCTAGCTTTTAATGAAGGAATCAGATTCCTAATAGGAAAGAATGTTTTTCCTTTGAGAGCAAGCATCGTAGGGCGTTGCACCTTCATCTATAAAAGGAGAGAGAGAGCCTTGGGGCGAGTCTAAGAAAGAGATCCCACGTACTCTCTTCCTTCTTGTTCTTCTTCTTCTTGTTTTCGTCAAAACCCTAACCAAGAAAACATAGGGCTGTTTTGGAGGCTCTTGGTGGCTATGGTGGGTCGTGAGGGAGGCACGAAGCGACACCAAAGGTTCCGGGTAGCCAGCTATCTTCCCCTTACTTCCATCGTCGTCCAAGAGGGCCAACGGACCTACAGGTGCTGCTGCAGTAGGCGCTGCTTCCAGGCCGACTCCGGCCACCTCGGCCGTAGTTGGAAACCGCCGCAGGCAGGGCGGACCTTGGCGGAGGCAGCGGAGTGGGCGCCGGTGCTCTAAGGACCAAGAGGAAGAGGAGGGAGCTTTCCCCGATCTGCAGACGGTGGCTAGGGAAGCCGCAGACCAGCCGCTCGAGGAGGAAGAAGAGCAAAGGATCGATTGGACAATTCTACCCCAGACATAACAAGGGACGCTCGGGTTAAGTGGAGGGTAACCAAGTAATTTGGTTATAATTCTCAATCGGGCGCGTTGCATGGCTATGTTGACGTGTCAGCATGCTATTGGCCAAGTAAGTGTTTTATTGCGAAAATCATAGTTAAATATTCGTAGCTCGGATGACAAAAGTGTATATATGAATTTTGATCAAAAAAACACAAGAAATCCAATAAAAATAGTTTTATAGCCTAAATATGATCATAGTTCGAAATATGGTGTAAATTATCATCTTTAATGAATTAAAGATTAAGGAACACTATTTTGATATGATTAATGTGTTTAATAGGGTTTAATGGATCTTTAGAGTTGATATTAATCTGTTAAATGTAAAAAGGAACATTGAGTTCAATAAGAAAGAACTTTGCACATGATTAGTCTAATTTAGGGTTTATGTGCTTAAATATGCATGGAATCTAAAAAGGGCATAAAGTTATCATCTTTAATGATTCAATTAAGAAAAAACCCTTAGATTTGATGATAGATGGAAAATTCAAGCTGATATTAACATGTTGTTAATAAAAGTGAAAATAGGATTTAAAAAGATGATCTTTTTATATAGTTGGTTTAATTTAGGGTTCTATGTACATGAATATGCCTTAATGGGATTAGAAACCCTAATTTATGTTGATATGAATTCTAATGGTTTTAATTGTATAAATCGACGAATTAAATATAAATATGATGATAATTGAGTACCAAAGATCTTTAATGTGAATTATTTGGATAATTAGTGTTTCCTAGTGTATAAAAGTGGAAATAGTGATAAATAAGGTTCATATATGTGAGTTGAACTATAATGAAATATGATTTGTCAATTTGGAAGAAACTGAAGATGATAATTAGCCTTAATGTTTTGGATGTGATCTAAAAGGATAAAGATAATAGTTTTAGTGTAAAAGAAACATATTAGACTTAATTGACGTTCAATTGTGCCTATGATGCAGAAATTAAAGTTTGTGAACTAAAAGAGCATTAAAAGTGGTAAATGCATAATGAAGGATAAAACCCTAATAAAACCCTAAGGTTGGCCTAGAAATCATAAGGTGGAATCCAAGTTGATTTTGAGGATGTTTTGAATAAAACAATGACACTTGAATGTTATGCATTATTTTTAGGATATTGTTGATTGCTTGTTAATTGTGTTGAATGTTAATGCATGGACATCAAGTTACTATGGATCAGGTATGTGGTTACGATTATGAATAACCACTTTAGTTTCCCGATGGATTCTCGTATGTTTAATCGCACTGAATGCAACTAAACTGTTGAATGTTTATTTATCTCTTGCAATTATAAAGTGACTATGACTATCACATAATGTATATGCCTTCTAGATCAATCATTATTCCCCTCTGTGTCGTAATGGCTGACCTAGTACATGGCTACCTAGAGGGTAGGTCCATCAGGTCATGAAAGACTTTGGCTGCCTAGAGGGTAGGTCCATCAAGTCACCTTTATAGAGGTACCATATAAGTCCTTACAGGGACAACACAGAGTTGTGAATAAGTATGGATTGAGTAGTTTGGCTTAAAGTGTAATCTTGGTTTTTAAATGATTAATTGAATGATTACATGGTTATCGTAGTTGCATGATTATCTGTTTCCCCCACATACCAGCTTCGGCTGACCGACGTTTTGTTTGTCGGAGTTTTAGGTACAATGAAAAGAACAAACAGTAAAGTGGCAAATGTGATGCTAAAAGAGAATTAAAGTACAAAGGTGGATTAGATAGATTAGTATCGGTGTGGATAGAATTTTAGAGATCCACGTTTTCAAAAGGTATGTAAAGAAAAATTTTATTACCATTTTCAGTATAGTCTGTTAGAATTTAATAATTGTTTATGGTTATATGTCGAACCTTTGATCTGGGGTTAATGGGTGCGGCTCAACCTCTTGGTCTCCCTTAATTTAGGGTTATCGGGAGGTGGGGTCGTAACATTTGGTATCAGAGCTTGGGTTCCTCAGTTAACCATTAATAATTATTAAATTTTACAAACTCCATAGAACCCAAGGGAGTTATTAGAGGAGTATCCGAAAGATAGAGGTGTCTAGAAAGGGATCACGACCGGGGGCTGGCAAGATTTTCCTCCGCACCGCTAGTCAGAATACGAGGACTCCTGGACCCGTATGACCGCCTGGCCAAAGTCTTAGGGTATGAATCGAAATAAGATACCTTTAGGACTTCTCATCTTATTCACCCCTTCTCATCACAAATTCTGTTAAGGACCTAAAGGATTAGGGTTTTCTTTCTTCTCCTCACCCTCTTGAGGTATGGGTAAGGTTAATAAGGTTTAAGGAATCCTCCACTAAATTAATGAAAGGCATGTAAATAAGATGTCATGGACATAAGCTTAATAGATTAAGCGCAAAATAAATAATAGATACATGCTTAGGTCGTATGACATAAGTTGTCATGTCCTCAGAAGAGACCTGAGGCTAGACCTTCTTCTCAGGAGGATAAGTTAGTCTGGGAGATAGAGATCTCCATTGCAAGTAGAGACCTGGAACATCCTCTGAGGATGATGCTAACCCTAACCCTAAGTGAAGGTTAGAGGGAGATGAGTTGGACCAGGTGTTTGAAAGAACATGCCTTTGGGATTCCATACGATCCATGGGTGACCTAGCACCTTTTGGCAACCCAACCCTGGGAAGGGTCGTGCAAGGGTAAAGGATAGCCCCTTAGATGACGACGTTAGTGAGGGACCATAGAAACCCTATGGGCTTGTGCAAGTAGGGCATAGCTGGCACCTAGGGCACGTCATAATGCTGGCAGTAGGATGAAACCATGGATAAGGAATTATGATGGAGCATAAAGGGTTATGGATGATCTTGAGCAACCATAAGTTCGAACCTAGGCTTCACCCACATTGAGCATACCTTGGAGGTTGATCCTTCATGAAAAGAGGACCTCTAATGGTGAGGTTGGATGTGGGGTTAGCTCTAGAGAGAGCAGGAAACCCAGCAAGGAGGTAGGAAGCCTAAAACCCTGAACAATGGATGATAGTGGTTTCCTCATGATCGATCCCTGAAAGTTTTTGATACCTTGGTTGTCTTTAGAGGGACCAAACCCTCGAGAAAATATGAAGCTTCTGGTACCTACGTGCCTATGGTAGAGATGTTCACCTTCTGAGTTAGGAAGAAGAAAGGTTTAGTAGTAGGTTATGAGGCACTTGATCTATTACAAAAATCCTGAGCTAGGAAGAAGAAAGGTACATACGACACATATTGTATACAAGTTCATATGATGGATGACACTTGATCTATATGAGAAACTTTCCTTGGGGAGGAAGTAGAAAACTTTATGTGTATTTCTTATGTTGACCTATTACAAAAAGGGTAATATATGTCATCTTTTATCTTTCAATTTTCACCAATACTTATTAGATTGTCTACATTCATTTATAGAATCATAATTATCGTGATTATGAGAAAACTTTGGATAATATATTTACAAAAAAAGGATCATGCACAATTCTAAAATACTAAAGGCTACTTCTTATTGAATGAATAAAATAAGTACATGGCTCTCTCTTTTATAAGACAAGAGAGTGAGACATAGAGTAGAGCTAGAAAATATGGGATAAAAGAACAAGAGGCTAATAGACAAAAGCCAAAACACTAAGAAATAACACAACACAGTAAAGTATATGTACTAATACTCCCTCTCAAGCTGGAGCATAGATATCAATCATGCCCAGCTTGTCAATGAGAGCAGTGAATCGAGTCCTCGGAAGAATCTTAGTGAAGATATCTGCAATTTGATCTGAAGTATGTGTATAAGGCGTAGATATTTGACCAGATAAGACAGTTTATCATACAAAGTGACAATCAACTTCAATGTACTTAATACGTTAATGAAATGTAGGATTACTGGCCATAAAGATCACAGCCTTGTTGTCACAGTACATAGGAATAGGATTAGAATGAAAGATACTAAAATCTTTCAGAAGACCATGGACCCAAAAGAGTTCACAGGTAGTATGAGTCATGGCTTGATATTCTGCTTTAGCACTAGAATGAGCAACAAATGTTTGTTCTTGTTGTGCCAGGTAACCAAGTTACCACCTATAAACGTGCAGTAACCAGAAGTAGAATGGCGATTTATCTTGCTCCTAGTGTAGTCAGAGTCAGAATACCCAATAAGATTACAGTGGTCATATTTCTTATATAGAAGACATTTCCCAAGAGAACTTTCTAGATATTTTAAAATATGGTAGTCAACATCTTAGTGACATTGTCTGGGCTTATTGAGATACCTGCTAACAAGTCTAATGGTAGATGTGATATCATCTCGAGTGATAGTAAGGTAAATAAGCTTCCCGATCATGCGACGATACTGATGGTGATCAAGATAAGGGAGAGATTTCTCGTCATCCCAATTAGTGTTCGGATCAAAGGGGTACTGGCAAGCTTGGCTCCAACAAGACCTATTTTACATAGAAGATCCAGAGCATATTTGCGTTGAGATAAGCACAAACCAGAAAATGATCGAAAAACTTCAATCCCAAGAAAGTATCTCAGTGTACCTAAATCTTTAGTGAAAAATGATTTTCCAAGTAGCGTTTAGTAGCATGAATACCTACAAGGTCACTCCCAGATAATATGATGTCATCAACATAGACAATCAAGATAACAAGCCCAAAAGTGGTGTGCTTGATGAATACAAAATGATCAGACTGAGAATGAAGAAACTAAATTTTTTGAAGAATAGAGCTCAGCTTATCAAACCAGGAACGGGGGCTTTGCTTTAGGCCGTAAATTGCTTTGCACAAATGACGGACCCCTGAAGCACAAAACCAGGAGGTTGTTCCTCATGCAAATCACCGTATAGAAAAGCATTTTTGACATCGAGCTGAAATAAAGGCTAGTTAGAATTAACAACCACAGAGATAAGTACATGAACTGAGTTCAGACGGGTGACAGGTGAGAAGGTTTCAAAGTAATCCACGCCATATGTCTGGGTATAGCCTTTGGTAACAAGACGAGCTTTGAGATGTTCAATAGTCCCATCAGGATGATATTTGATCGTAAAGACCCAGCGACAACCAACCAGAGAAAACCAGTAGGAGGATCAACTAACTACCAAGTGTTGTGTTCAGTAAGGGCCTATATTTCAGATTCCATGGCCTGATACCAAGATGGATGATTAAGGGCCCGAGAAGCATTCTAAGGAATAGAAACAACAGAAAGAGCAGATGTGAAATTTGCAAAGTTAGTCCCCAAGTGAGTAGTGGTACAGAAATTCCCAATGGGGTGTTGTGTACAAGTTCGAGTGCCTTTGCGTGAGCTGATAGGTATATCTAAGTCAGAAAATACTTGATATAGAGATGGATCTGCCATCAAGGATGAAGGATCTGGAGGGGCCATGGAGGAAGTTGGAGCCTTCGATCTTCTTTGATAAACCTTTAGTGAAGGAGCAACAACAGGCTGATGAGTCAGTTGCATCAATCAACGGTAATAGTGTATCTGTAAATAAATTTGAGGTCAAGGCAGAGCTAGCAGAGGAGTAAAATGGCATATGTTCAAAAAAGACAACATCAGCTAAGACCATCCATTTCTTTGCAACCAAGTCATAGTAGAGGTACCCTTTTTGTGTCCTAGAGTATACCCTAAAAATACACACTTGATGGCCCGGGGATCAACTTTTGTTAATCCAGGATGTAAATTTTTAACAATACATATGCTTCCAAAAATCTGAGGAGGGACAGAAAACAACAGAGCATCAAGATGTAGAATTTGATATGGAACTTGATTACCAAGAACAGAAGATGGCATGCAATTAATAAGATAGCATGTAGTAAAAATAGCTTCTGGCCAAAAATAGTGGGGCACATGATAGTAAAATAAGATAGTGCGAGCAACTTCAAGAAGATGCTGATTTTTGCGTTCGACAACTCCATTTTGTTGCGGAGTGTAAGTGCATGAGGTTTGGTGAATAGTACCCAGTTTGGGACAAAAAAGACTGACTGATGCTTGCATTAATTCAATGGCATTGTCAGTATGAAATATTTTTATAAGTTTACTAAACTGGGTACGTATTTTAGAAAAAAAGGTAGTAATAGTGTCAAGAATGTTAGACCTATCTTTTAACAAGAATATCCAGGTGGTTGTAGAGAAATCATCAATAAAACTCATAAAGTACCGAATACAAGAGACGCTAGAAACAGAACATGGGCCCCAAATATCAGCATGTACTATATCAAAAGATTGTTTTGAACCAATACATAACTTTTTTGAAAAGGTAGATCTAGTCTGTTTTCCTAACTGATATGTTTTACAATGAAAAAGAAATAAAAAATAGCAGGTAGTATGTGCTTCAATTTAGCCGCTGACAGATGTCCCAACTGATAGTGCCATAGGATGCCCTTCACAGAAGAAGTCAGAAACGTAGCAGTCCTCAGTACATCCAGGTAGTATAAGTCATCTGGTCCCTCATGGCCTGAACCAATCTTTGTCTCTCATGTGCAGATCCTGAAAAGTAACATCATCCGGGTCAAAAATTATAGAACAGTGCATGCTCTTAACATATAATAACTTAACTGGAAATTTAAGAACATTTATGCAGAGCGCAAAGGTAGGTAGCCAGAAGTACATATATTTCCAAAACTAGATACAGGGTGTTTGTGAACCATCAGCAAGAGTAATAGGAAGAATAGTAGTAGTTTTATGCAAATTTGAAAATAAGGTAGGATTTCAAGTAATATGGGAGGTCGCACCAGAGTCGATCACCCATGTGTTTTTACTAGACTGGGTCAGGAAAGAAGTACTGCCATCAGTGGAAGTCTCAGTAGAGGAGGCTAAACATGCTTGAAACAATTTTTGAAATTCCAATCTGATCCAGTTGGCAGATGGTGGAGTAGAAGAGGGGGCAGCAGTGTCAGGCTATTTAGATGTGACTTGATTTTCCCACATAGGTTTTCCATATTTGATCCAACAATGGTCTTCATTATGATTAGTCCATTTGCAGAAGGTACAATAGCATTGTTCAGTAGTGTCAGCAGTAGAGGAGGAAGACCCCCGTCCTGGACCAGTAGAAGAGCGTCCACGACCACGTCCTCGACTGTGACCACGTCCATGGAAGGAGTCTCCTATCCTAACAGTAAGTGATGTCCCGTTAGAAGTATCAAGAAGAGCTTGAGTGATGGAGGGAAGATGATGCACACACTTCAGAACATCATGTAAGGTAAGAAGGAGATTACTAGAAAGGATTTGATCAACTACCCCCACAAAGGATGATGACATGTCAACAAAAAACTGGACTAACTGTAACTCGTTACGTTGGTACCGGATCTCAGTAATATCTGCTGATAGGGGGTGATAGACCTTGAACACATCCCAGAGAGAACAGTATTGATTATAGTAGTCCTCTGCAAAATTAGTAGCAGAGTACTCCAGTTTGGCCAAGTTTTTGAAGATTTTGAACACCTTCTTCAAATTCTGCTAGTGAGAATACACATAGAAAAGTTGATCCCACATTTCCTTGGCCGTCTTCAGGCGGAGCAGAGACTGGTTGATTTTGGCTCTACACAGTTGACCAACCAAGTCATGATTCCATAATCTTCTTTAGACCAAAGATCATAGCCATGTTTCATCTTATCATCAACATCTGTAGCAGGAGTCACTGGACATCAATGTGAGAAGCGTCCTTGAGCCTTGACATAGAGCTCCAAGGAGGTTGCCCATAAGTGATAGTTGGAGCCATCCAGTTTGATAGTGGTGACGCACAAGTTGCAGGGAATGTCTCTGGATGCCATGACTAAAGGTGGAAACTTGAAGAAAGGGCGCAGACAGCAGTAGCAGGCAGGAAAAGGAGACAGGAAGATAGTTGACGTAGCAGTCAACAAAAGCAGACAACAACAGAAACCTAATACATGGGAAGATCTAGGAGCACCAAGACTGGGCTCACAAGATAATAGTAGGAAATCCAAGCATCAGATCTCAAGAACCCATGTAGGGGCAACAAGTAATATAGAAAAACCTACGCCAAGATGGAGGAAAAATTACTCCACCATGAGGCGTAGGCAGGTAGAGAGCAAAATTGAGTTTACGTTGTCAATGTGCTAGAACTGGAAAGTTTTCGAAGATGTCTGGAGACCAATGGAAAGAAGATGGGTTGGATGTGTGGTCAACGGGATGGGAGAGGAATAATCAATGAAGGGTGTAGTGATGGCGGAGAAGGGGATGTGACTTAGAAGGTGGTGGTGGGATGTGGAGGACATAGAGGATGGTGGCGGCAGGCTGGGAGGTGGGTGGCGGCGGCAGAATGGGTAGGAGAAGTGGCGGCGGGCAGGTGAGGGGGTTGGAGATGGTGGTGGCAAATATTGGGGTGGAAAAAGAAGAGTGGGTGGAAGGGGTTGGTGGGGTGGAGGAGGTGGGGTGGTGGTAGAGGCTGAGGAGGGTGGTTGTTACAACCCCAATTTTCGGGTTCAATTGGTGAGAAATGTAATTTCTCATATTAAAGATAATTGAACAAACAATGATATAATTTGTTTTGAATAAATGGATTTCTTTTACAATAGCCTTGATGTTTGTGTTGTGGGCTTTATTGGCTATTGGTCCCAATAACAAGGAAATAAAGAAAGGAAATTCAATTATTAAATTAGTAAATGAATAATTGTGTTTTTGAGAAAAGAATGATGTTGAAACCTCTGCAAGGCAAAAGAATGTAATCCAAGGATGGATTTCGTGCCTCTTGGGTTCCTTGGGTTACAAGGATTCCAAAGTTGCAAAAGAAAAGGCAATAAGAAAAGAAAAGATTAATTAAGTATTTCTTTATTAAGAAAGAAATTGAAAACAATGGTAAAATGTGGAAAGTAAGTGAAAAGAAGTATAATGGAATTATCCTTGGTAGAATTTCGTATCCCAAGGATTCCTAATATTAAAATGAGTACCAATGAGGAAAATAAAAGAGAAATAAAGAGAAATCCTCAAAAAGAGATATTTTAATAAGAAATAAACAAGATAATGTGAAATAATGCATATAGATGCATCTAGAAGGATAATAAGTATCCTTAAAAAGTAATTTCGAAATAATAGAGTTTCTTGGGGTACAAGGAGCCCCAATGAAGGAAGTGGAAATAGAAAATATCGATAATGTCAAATAAGAAGATAATATGATTCTTAATTAATGAATTTCATGGTATTATTAAAAGGAGATATTTTCTACTAAAAGAGAATGTAATTCTGTGCCAATAAATCAAAAAGCAAGTACAAAGAAGATAAAGGAAGAAATTTTCGAAATCCTAATATTTAAAGAAAAAGGAATATTAAAAAGATAAATAAGAGAGAGAAGGTTTCTTCTCATGGAAGGAATTGGTTTCATATTTGTAAAAGGATTCTTTGAGTCGTGGACAAGCCAACCTAGGGCTTTGTTTCTCACCCCTGTATAAAGGGGTAGAGCCCAGGGTCGAGTGGGAGAAGGATCCCACACACTCCTATCTTTCTTTCTTCTTTCTTTCTTCATCTTCTTTGGCAAAACCCTAGCAAGAGGGTAGTCCAACCCCTGGGACACGAGGAGCCAGGGGCTGGAGTTGGACGGAACCACGATGCTACCACGACGCCATGAGGAGCACGACCATCTTCCCCGTGCTCTGAAGCTTGCGTAGCAGCCAACATATGGCAGCAGATCGGCCTGAGTTGTGGAGCTAAGTGGGCCCGAGACAGCCGCTCAACCCATGACCTATGGACACCCCCCTGTGCGCGAAGGCACGACGGAGGTAGAGGAAGACACCCTTGGAGTCGTCGGGGTCGGGGATGAGGAGAGAGAGCCGCACAAGACCCTGCTAGGGCGGCAATGAGCGCCGTCGAGCGGAGGAAGAAGGAGCTCAGGGATTTGGATAGTTTTACCCCTCTGCGGGTAAAAGAGTTGGCCACTTAGGTAGGGGCAAAACCGACATTCAGTTATGTTTTTCAACCAGCCGAGTTCGTTGCATGGAAAGGCCTACGTGGCGCCTCTCTATTGGCCCAAAGTAAGTTGTTTTTGTAAAATTCATATCTAATAAACCGTAGCTCGGATTAGTACGTGTAATATATGAATTTTGATCAGGAGAAAAAGAGGAATCCAATAAAAATGATAATAAAGATTGATTCCGTTCCTAATTGCGAAAGTACAATAAGTTGATGAAAAGCACATTAAAGTTAAGATAAAAAACCCTATTTGTGATTAATGGTTGAATCTAGTATGCTTAATGGGTTAATTGAAGTATTAATAACATGTTGATTGATAATGTTAGATTTGAACCTGATCTAGATGTAAAATTGCATGATTTAGGGTTTTTACCTCATATGAGAATGATTAAGCTTTTAGAAACCCTAATTTAGGGTAAAAGAAGATAAGATCATATTTAATTTGAAAATTGTGAAAAAATGATTGTTAAATGATGGTTCTGGACTTCACACTTTCAGGGGACGTTTCTAATTCTAGTGGAGCAAAGGTGGATGGTTAGTTCAAGGACATTACTCGAGGGTCATCTCATGGAAGGTCCCTTGATGATTTTTACTTCTGCATCATGAAATCATGTGTTAGATTGGTGGTGGAAGATGACTCTAGTCTTTTCTTGAAGATGCTAACTTTTCCAGTAACTATCGTCAGCTTTCAGTTTTCCAGGATGGCACATATTGAAGGTGTTTTGATTGCTAGTGTTATGTTGGTTACTCTGGATGTTGCTCCATAGTTTTTGGTAGAGGTCTGTGTTTTCTTGTAACAGATGTAGTTCCTTCTTGCATTTTTTTTCCTTCTTGGAGATCTTTTTTTAGATCTCTTTTGTTTTCTTTTCGGATGGTTCATCCCTGTTTGTAATAGGGGCACAAGATCTGTACCCAAAGTTTTGGAAATATTAAAGCAACAAGATTTTTGACCGACCAAAAAAAATGATGGTTCTAAGTTATTTGTATATAAAAGTCCTTAATTCTGGATAAATGTAGTAATTAGGGTCTTTTCATGAATAAAAGGTGGAATTGATGGTAAAAAGAGTTCATATGTTAATTAGACCCTAATTAACTTTGAATTAATGATAGGTGTGCATAATGATCTTGTCATGGATTAAAAGGATAAAAATAGTAGCTTTAATGTAAAAGAAGCTTAATGAAATTAATTAATGGTTAATGTGCCTTTAATATGGAAATAGGGTTATATGTTCTTACGATAACCTTAATGTTGAAGAATAGATGAGATAATTAGGGTTTATGAGTAATGGCATAAAATTAGGGTTTAATATGGTAAAAGATGAAGGGAAACCCTAATTGCAAAATGAAACCCTAAAATGGATACAAAAACCCTAGAATGTGAATCCAAATCAATAAAGTAGATTCTTGATAAAGTGTTTAATAAATAGAGTACATATTCTTTTCAGGAATTATGTGATTATTGAATTGCTTGCTTGGATTGCATTCTTGGTTGGATTTGCTTAATGACTTGTGAAATCATCAAATCAGGTATGTGGTTACGCTTATGATTATCCCGACTAGTTTTTTGAGGATTTTATCGACGTTTCCCACATGGCTTGAAATAACTATTGGATGCTTTTATTTCATGCAACTATAGAGTGACTATGACTATCACTATGAATATACATGTATAACTAGCTAGATCCGGTTCCACCTCTGTGGCTTGTAAAGGCTAGAAAGGGGTAACCTAGAGTAAGGTCTAGGTTATCGTGGGTTAGAAATTGGGCTACCAAGTGTAGTGCCATGAGACCCATTAGCATGCCATGAGTTAAGGAGTGGGCTACTTATGAGTAGTGCCATGTGACTCAACCTTAGAAATTGGTTCACCTATAGGTGGGACCATGAGGGGTTTAATGGGGATCTACCATAAGGAAGGTAGTATCCGGGTCCACTATAGGGATAGCACAGAGAATAGGGTACCATGGATCGTGGAGTTATATTTAAACAGTAATCTTGGTTGTTAAATGATTAATTGAATGGTTACATTGTTATCATAGTTGCACATTTATTGTTTCCCCCACATACCAGCTTCGGCTGACCGACGTTTTGTTTGTCGACATTTTAGGTACAAGATAAAAGGACAAATAGTAAATCGTCATATTATGAAATACATGAAGTAAAACAAAAGGAGGATTAGTTAGAATAGAATCCATAAGTGGATAGAAGTTTAGAGATCCAAGTTTTCAAAAAGGTATACAAACGTTTATTTTCTTACAGTTTTCCCGTTTAGTCTGTTAAAATTTGATAATTGTTTTTGGTTAATTGTCGAACCTTTGATCCGGAAGTTATGGGTGCGGCTTTGACCTCTCAGTCTCCCTTAATTGGGGGTTATCAAGAGGTGGGGTTGTAACATTTGGTATCAGAGCATATGTTACTCACTTAACCAGTAATAATTATTAAATTTTTCAAACTCCATAGAACCCAAGGGAGTTATTAGAGGATTATCTAAAAGATGAAGGTGTCTAGAAAAGGATCGCGACTGGGGGCTGGCAATTTTTTCCTCCGCACCGCTAGTCAGAATACGAGGATTCCCGGATCCGTGTGACTGCCTGGCCAAAATCTTAGGGTGTGAATCAAAATAAGATACCTTTAGGACTTTCTCATTTTATTCATCCCTTCTCATCACAAATTCTATTAAGGACCTTAAGGATTAGGGTTTTCTCTCTTCTCCTCACCCTCTTGAGGTATGGGTAAGGTTAATAAGGTCTAAGGAATCCTCCATCAAATTAATGAAAATCATATAAATAAGATGTCATGGACATAAGCTTAATAGATTAAGCGTAAACTAAAGGATAGATACATGCTTAGGTAGTATGACATAAGTTGTCATGCACTCAGAAAAGGCCTGAGGCTAGGCCTTCTTGTCAGGATGATAGATAAAGAGAGTTAATCTTGGAGATAGAGATCTCCATTACAAGTAGAGACCTGGCACATCCTCTAAGGATGATGATAACCCTAACCCTAAGTGTTGGTTAAAGAGAGATGAAGTGGTGAATAGATATGACGATAGACTAGGTGTTTGAAAGGACATGCCTTTGGGATGCCATATGATCCATGGGTGACCTATCACCTTTAGCAACCCAACCTTGGGAAGGGTCGTGCATGTTAGAGTAATGGATAGCTACTTCGATGATGATGTTAGTGAAGGACCTATAGAAACTCTATGGGCATATGTGAGTAGGGTATAGCATGCACCCAGAGTACGTTAGTAGTATGAGCAATAGGTTGAAACCCTAACCAGGAGAGAGTGAAGGATGGCTTATGAAATAAGCTTAAAGAACTATGGATAAAGGCTTCCTCTAGGTAGGGGCATGCTTTCGAGGTTGATCCTTCATGAAGAGAGGACCTCTAATGGTGAGGGTAGTTGTAGAGTTAGCTCTAGAGAGAGAGAGGAAACCCAACAAGAAGGTTGGAATCCTAGACTTTAAGATACGAGGCGAAGTTGGGAGTTGAGGATGATGTGACCTAAGTGGATGATAGTGGTCACTACATGCTTGATCCATAGAGGTTGATGATGTCTTGGTTGCCATGGGAGGGACCAAACCCTAGAGAGAGGATGAGGCTTCTAGTACCTATGTGCCTATGGTATAAGTGTTTACCTTCTGAGAAAGGAAGAAGAAGTTCTATATACCCTGGAGAGGTTTAGTAACAGGTTATGAGACCTTGTACCTTATTGTTTGTCCTTGAGAAGGACCCAAATCTAAGTGTTGCTCGAGTTGAAGGATGACAGGAAGTGCATGTCATGCCTTTTGCATGCTTGATTCGTGGTTAAGAGATAGAGCATTCAGTTGGACACCTAAAAGTGAACCTAGGGTTCTTAGGCCCAAGAGGGGAAGTAGTGTACCTAATGTTGATGATGAGAATTAAGTTTCTATAGAAGCGAGCATGGTACTTCTTATGTTAAGAGAAAAGGAAAACCCCTTAAGATTTAAAGGTTTGTTTGATGAACCCCTTACAACTAAGTTGATGACATGGGAAGGTATAATCTTGACCCAATGTTGAGGATGAGAATAAGTGTGACCTAGCATGTTTTAGCAAGTGGTCCGCTTGTGCCTTAATGGCTTGCTAGGATCAAGCATGCTCATATGGATGTAAACCCTAACGATGTTTGTGACCTTGTTGTTAAGAGTTGTAGTTTCCTCCCATCCTGGGAGAAGGACCCTTTGGTAGGGTTTATACAAATCTTGTTGGTTTAAGGTAACCTAAAGAGGTCTCATAGGATCTTGAGAAGATAAGTGAAAAGTACATGGTATGAGAATGAACCTATAGACCCATAGATAAACATCTCTAAGTGCATAAGGATGTGTTACAATGGAGGTAACCGGTATGGGGCTTGACCAAGGTAGACAGGTTGCCATGATCCCTATGAAGGGATGAAAGTCAGCCCATGAATGCAGAAAGAGAGATGATGAAGGCTTGGGTAAGGTTCTAAGTTGGACATGTACTATAATAGAATCCTCAGTCTATCCTAGGGTCAGGTAGGGATAATACCGATGGAAGTAGGAGTTGCCTAATTCCCTAGTTACACATGACCATAGGGTCGGGAGGTAACATCTATCATTGTCTGAGGGACATGGGTTAGGAGATTGATCACCTTCGTGAACTCATGGGACCCAAAGGGAATATGAGTAGGGCACTCTTTGGATGCATAAGGGGAAAAAGGGATGACCCCAAAAGTGCCAGCACCCTATAGACCTAGAGGAGATGACCAAGGATTATGTGGCGACCCAAGTAGGTTCGAGACTAGTTTTCCATGGAGGTGACTTTGATGGCAAGATGTTTATAATATAGAGGCATAAACAACACGTTTCAACTTAGATTTAAAGGTGTACTGGCAAGGTGGGATGTACCATCTCTACTCTTGGAACAGGAAGAACTCTGTATTTGGACTGCAACCAAATGATTATTTCCTCTTGTTATGCGAGTGAGAGATAGGATAGTACGCATGTCATACACCAAGGATAAAAGATGATGTGAGTTGGAATGTTGCTATGAGGTATGAGGACTGAGATGATAACATACCCTGGTAAAGTGAATGATACATGGATGGTTTGCAAACACTAAAAGGAATGAAGTAGTCATCTTTTGAGAATATTTTATCATGAGCTATGTGGAACTTACAAGTTATACCAGGTTGAGTTTTGATCACCATGATGATGAAATCAGAGAGTATTCTTAATGAAGTTAGACATAGAGTTTGATGTGAGACGATACGTGAAAGTGTATGTCTTTAATATTACCTATTACATAATAAGGTGAAGTGGTAATGGATGCTCTATTTGAGATATATCTGCCTAGTTTGGTTAGAAGAGGTTGTTAGACTAACCCTAAGTTTGGAAAAGGAGATATGTTTGGCTAACACTAATGTAACGAGATCAGTTAATGGTTGTTTGGTTAGCCAGTCTAGTCCTTGATGCAATGAAAGGATGGTGGTAGAACCTCAAATGCACTTCTTTGGAAAAGAAGGTGATGAAACCCCAATAGAATGGTTTAGGGTTTTTGAGGTATTAATCTTGAAGAATAATGACATATAGGAGATCATGATTTTAAGATCACCATATACCGTACTATGAAGATAATGAGTGATAGTGGTACTTTAGATACCTAAGATAAAGTTGTATGTGGTAAATGGCCATGCAAGCCGAGGGTGAAGGATGAACACCAGTAACCATGTTCATTAATATAAAGAATAAAGAATCCCCGAAAGAGAAAGGGAGTTCATCACTATGGATGTTGTAAGTCTCCCCTGGATCAAGGAAGGTCGAGATGCAATATGGGTTATGGTAGATCGCCCTACCTAGATGACATGAGAAAGAAAGAGTACTGTCAAGGGACAAGATCGGGTTGAACTACATATGAGAGAGATGGGTCAACTACACCATGAGGTTGAGTATAAAAGTTCTTGAGTTTGACCTAAAGGTTCCCTTCCAAAAGGTGGAAGTAGGTACACGAAGAACTCGATGTTAGTATAGTTTATCACCCCTAAATAATGGTTAGTATGATCCAGACTAAAGGGTCTGATGAGAGCATATGTGCTCATTCAGGGTGATAGTTAGAGACAGTTCTTGTCCTATGCAAGATGTGAAGATAACCACCATAGCCAGTATTAGAATTTAAAGAAGCTTTGTAAGAGAGGTTGTGTCGGTCACCACTTCAGTAAGGTGATGTTGGTAAAAGGACCACATGATGGTTAGAAAAGTACCACAGTGTGTGTAGATGAAGTCGCTTTGATCGTGTAATGGATGAAAGGAGCCTAGAGATGACAAGAGTCCTGAGAAGATGCAAAGTAGACTGACATGAAGTTCACTGTGGGAGAATATGTGACATGAAAATCCGACCCCTCTAAGTTATAGCTAAGAGAGTTGAGTCCCTAATGCATGGGTTCTTTTGACATGGTTTGGTGGAGAAGGTTAAATTTAACCTTACCCCTCAAGATAAAGAAATGTGTGATGAATTCCATGTGTCCAAGTTAGAGTACTATGTGAGGTACCCAGACCATGTGCTGAGCAATGAACCTAGTGAGCCCCAAGAGAGGTTGAAATGGCCTGGGTCACCTGTGCAGTTTATAGACGTTAGGATAAAAGAACTCAGAGAAAAGAATATGTGACGACTAAGGTTCTTTGTAAGCGCCATGGATAAGGTAAAGCCACATAGGGGCCAATGATGGAGATGGAGAAGTCTTATCTTGAATTGTTTGTTTGCTTGATAGAATTTTGAGGACAAAATTCCTATAAGAGGGAAAGGATATTACAACCCCAATTTTTGGGTTCAATTGGTGAGAAATGTAATTTCTCATATTCAAGATAATTGAACAAATAATGATATAATTTGTTTTGAATAAATGGATTTATTTTACAATAGCCTTGATGATTGTATTGTGGGCTTTATTGGCTATTGGGACCAATAACAAGGAAATAAAGAAAGGAAATTCAATTATTAAATTAGTAAATGAATAATTGAGTTTTTCAGAAAAGAATGATGTGGAAACCTCTGGAAGGCAAAAGAATGTAATCCAAGGATGGATTTCGTGCCTCTTGGGTTCCTAGGGTTCCAAGGAGTTAAAAGTTGCAAAGAAAAGGCAATAAGAAAAGAAAAGATTAATTAAGTATTTCTTTATTAAGAAAGAAATTGAAAACAATGATAAAATGTGGAAAATAAGTGAAAAGAAGTATAATGGAATTATCCTTGGTGGAATTTCGTATCCCAAGGATTTCTAATATTAAAAGGAGTACCAATGAGGAAAATAAAAGAGAAATAAAGAGAAATCCTCAAAAAGAGATATTTTAATAAGAAATAAACAAGATAATGTGAAATAATGCATATAGAGGCATCTAGAAGGATAATAAGTATCCTTAAAAAGTAATTTCGAAATAATAGAGTTTCTAGGGGTACAAGGAGCCCCAATGAAGGAAGAGGAAAGAGAAACTATTGATTATGTCAAATAAGAAGATAATATGATTCTTAATTAATGAATTTCATGGTATTATTAAAAGGAGATATTTTCTACTAAAAGAGAATATAATTTTGTGCCAATAAATCAAACAGCAAGTACAAAGAAGATAAAGGAAGAAATTTTCGAAATCCTAATATTTAAAGAAAAAGGAATATTAAAAAGATAAAGAAGAGAGAGAAGGTTTCTTCTCATGGAAGGAATTGGTTACATATTTGTAAAAGGATTCTTTGAGTCGTGGACAAGCCAACCTAGGGCTTTGTTTCCCACCCATGTATAAAGGGGTAGAGCCCAGGGTCGAGTGGGAGAAGGATCCCACACACTCCTCTCTTTCTTTCTTCTTTCTTTCTTCATCTTCTTTGGCAAAACCCTAGCAAGAGGGTAGTCTAACCCCTAGGATACGAGGAGCCATGGGCTAGAGTTGGACGGAACCACGATGCTACCACGACGCCATGAGGAGCACGACCATCTTCCCCGTGCTCTGAAGCTTGTGCATCAGCCAACATATCACTACAGATCGGCCTGAGTTGCGGAGCTAAGTGGGCCTGAGACAGCCACTCAACCTGCAACCTATGGACACCCCCCTTTGCGCGGAGGCACAACGGAGGTAGAGGAAGACACCTTGGGAGTCGTCGGGGTCGGGGATGAGGAGAGAGAGTTGCGCAAGACCCTTCTAGGGTGGCAACGAGCGCCGTCGAGAGGAGGAAGAAGGAGCTTAGGGCTTTGGACGGTTTTACCCCTCCGCGGGTAAAAGAGTTGGCCACTTAGGCAGGGGCAAAACCAACATTCAGTTATGTTTTTCAACCAGCCGAGTTCGTTGCATGGAAAGACCTACGTGGCTCCTCTCTATTGGCCCAAAGTAAGTTGTTTTTGCTAAATTCATATCTAATAAATCGTAGCTAGGATTAGTACGTGTAATATATGAATTTTGATCAGGAGAACGAGAGGAATCCAATAAAAATGATATTAAAGATTGATTCCGTTCCTAATTGCAAAAGTACAATAAGTTGATGAAAAGCGCATTAAAGTTAAGATAAAAACCCTAATTTTGGTTAAAGGTTGAATCTAGTATGCTTAGTGGGTTAATTGAAGTATTAATAACATGTTGAATGATAATGTTAGATTCGAACATGTTCTAGATGTAAAATTGCATGATTTAGGGTTTTTACCTCATATGAGAATGATTAAGCTTTTAGAAACCCTAATTTAGGGTAAAAGAAGATAAGATCATATTTAATTTGAAAAATGTGAAAACATGATTGTTAAATGATGGTGCTAAGTTATTTGTATATAAAAGTCCTTAATTCTGGATAAATATAGTAATTAGGGTCTTTTCATGAATAAAAGGTGAAATTGATGGAAAAATGAGTTCATATGTTAATTAGACCCTAATGAACTTTGAATTAATGATAGGTGCGCATAATGATCTTGTCATGGATTAAAAGGATAAAAATAGTAGCTTTAATGTAAAAGAAGCTTAATGAAATTAATTAATGGTTAATTTCCTTTAATATGGAAATAGGGTTATATGTTGTTATGATTACCTTAATGTTGAAGAATAGATGAGATAATTAGGGTTTATGAGTAATGCCATAAAATTAGGGTTTAATATGGTAAAAGATGAAGGGAACCCCTAATTGCAAAATGAAACCCTAAAATGGATACAAAAACCCTAGAAAGTGAATCCAAGTCAATAAAGTAGATTCTTGATAAAGTGTTTAATAAATAGAGTACATATTCTTTTCAGGAATTATGTGATTATTGAATTGCTTGCTTGGATTGCATTCTTGGTTGGATTTGCTTAATGACTGTGAAATCATCAAATCAGGTATGTGGTTTTGCTTATGATTATCCCGACTAGTTTTCTAAGGATTTTATCGATGTTTCCCTCATGTCTTGAAACAATGGTTGGATGCTTTTATTTCATGCAACTATGGAGTGACTATGACTATCACTATGAATATACATGTATAACTGGCTAGATCCGGGTCCACCTCTGTGGCTTGTAAAGGCTAAAAAGGGGTAACCTAGAGTAAGGTCTAGGTTATCGTGGGTTAGAAATTGGGCTACAAAGTGTATTTCCATGAGACCCATTAGCATGGCATGAGTTAAGGAGTGGGCTATTTACGAGTAGTGCCATGTGACTCAACCCTAGAAACTGGTTCACCTATAGGTGGGACCATGAGGGGTTTAATGGGGATATACCATAAGGAAGGTAGTATCCGGGTCCACTGCAGGGATAGCACAGAGGATAGGGTACCCATGGATCACGGAGTTATATTTAAACCGTAATCTTGGTTGTTAAATGATTAATTGAATGATTACATTGTTATCATAGTTGCACGTTTATTGTTTCCCCCACATACCAGCTTCGGATGACCGACGTTTTATTTTTCAGCATTTTAGGTACAAGCCAAAAGGACAAACAGTAAATCATCATATTGTGAAATACATGAAGTAAAATACAAGGAGGATTAGTTAGAATAGAATCCATAAGTCGATAGAAGTTTAGAGATCCATGTTTTCAAAAAGATATGCAAAAGTTTATTTTCTTACATTTTCCCGTTTAGTCTATTAAAATTGGATAATTGTTTTTGGTTAATTGTCAAACCTTTGATCCGGAAGTTATGGGTGTGGCTTCGACCTCTCAGTCTCCCTTAATTGGGGGTTATCAGGAGGTGGGGTCGTAATAGTGGCGGCGGCGACCGAGGGGGGGGGGGCAACAAAGAAAAAAGGGAAAAGGGAGGGGTGGCGGCTAGGGTTATGTGGGCATGGATGTTAGGGTTTAGGAGGGAGGGATTTAGGGAGGATGGGGTGGGTCTGATACCATCTAAAATACTAAAGGCTTCTTCTTATTGAATGACTAAAACAAGTACATGGCTCTCTCTTTTATAAGACAAGAGAGTGAGACATAGAGTAGAGCTAGGCAATATGGGACAAACTAAAAGACAAAAGCCAAAATACACTGAGTAAGAAACAACACATCACAGTAAAGTATATATACTAATAACAATAAAGGTGAACATGAGAGACGTGACACATAGAAAAGACTACATGTGTAACATACCAAATTTTGGTACTAAATATGTATTGATCTATAATTCATCATTTTCTTAAATATGAACTTGTTCCTTCATTCCAAGACTTATTCAGTTAGCTAGATGAAATTTCTATGTCATTCAACACTAATTATTTTTTCCTTTTGAAATTCTTGCATTTAAATGAGACCATTGTCCTTACATGAGAAATTGTTAAAAACTAACCCTCATTTGAAACTACTTTTTCATACTATGTAAACATCCAAAAATCAATTTGGGTTTGTATTCCCAATACCTTGAATGTACCTTATATCCATCTAGCTCCCTCAATTCGACCATTAATGTCTTTGGAATCACATTAAAATACATTTTTAAGTATTAAATATCAACATTGATGTGTTTTCAATAATAACTAAGTTAGTCATCTATGGAGCATAAATATAGGAGTTAGAATTTTTAATATGGGTGAAGCAGTTATCCTGGAATTATTAGAGGAAGAGATGTATTTAAGTAAAAGAATACAACCAAAGCTAAATTAATGAGAAGAAATCTAAAATAGGGGTTAAGTATGAAGAAAGAAGTGGATTTGTTCCAAAAAGGTTGTCAAGTACTGAAGAAAAATATGGAAGGGAGAGTTCTTTGTGTTTTGTTGCAATGAAATTTGGAGACCAGATCACAATTGTAAAATGAAAGGCAAATTGTACTTCATTCAATGGGCTGATTTTGATGACGAAGATGAGACATTGGAGTTTTAGGAGACACCTATAGAGGAGCCAAGGATACCATTACAAACCCTAATAGGGGTAGATACTCTGCATACTATAAGAATTAAGATGATGGTTAATGGGATGGAGTTAATGGTTATTAGACTAGGGTAGTACTCACAACTTCATAAATAGCTAAATCACAAGGAAAGCGGCAATGAAGGTTGATAGGCTGCATGAATATACTATTACCACTACTAATGGAGAGAAAATAAAGTCACTAGGAAGAAGTCTGGGAATCAGAATCAAAATGTCAAATGTTCTTATGTAGGAGGATTTCATAGTTCTACAAATTGGGGATACAATGCTTTCTTGAGAGTGAAATGGTTGGGTCAAATCAGCCCAGTTTGGTGGGATTTCAACACCCAGTTGTTGCAGTTTGAATGGATTGGACATCATGTAGTTGTACATGGGTTGAAGGGTGAATTCAATAGTTGTTGCATGTTTTTTCAAGGAACTAAAGAAAAATAGACAAATAAAGGTGATTCAATTAATGGTAGTTAGAGCTGAAGAAGAAGGAGAAGCACTAGATAAGGATGGTGAAATGGAAGGATTACAAAATATATTATTGGAGTTTGATGAGGTGTTTAAGGAAACTTAAAGATTACCCCCTAGAAGGTATCATGTTCATATAATTCCCTTGGTGGAAAATACAAAACCCATTTTTAAAAGGCCATATTCGTACCCTCACTTCCAAAAGAACAAAATTGAATAACAAGTTGAAGAACAATTGAACTCAAGTCTAATTAGAAATAGAAATAGTCCTATAATTCGCTATGTTACTGGTCAAGAAGGCAGATGGATCTTGATGTATGTGCATGGATTATAGAGGTTTGAACCAGGTTACAATACCAAGAAAGTTTCAAATTCCTTTGATTGATCAATAACTGGTTGAACTCTAGGGAGTTGTTTTTTTTCTAAATTGGACATATGTGTTGGTTACCATCAAGTTTGAGTGGTGGAAGAAGATATTTCTAAAACAGAATTTTGGACACATGAAGGGCACTATGAATGCCTTTTCGGCTTAGAAATGCTCCGACAACATTTCAGTCCCTTGTGAATGAGATTTTCAAAGCTTTTTTGAGGAAATTAATCCTATTAGTTTTTGATGATGTGTTATTGTATAGAAAATTCCTCAAATCCACCTATAACACCTAATTATTGTGTTGAATTTGCTCAATGTTTGTAAATGCAACACGTGTTAATTTGGTATAAACTTGATGAATTATTTGGGCCATGCAATTTCCATTAATTGTGTGGAAGCAAATCCGTCTAAAGTTTGGAGCATTCTAGATTGACCAATACCACAAAATGTAAAGGCCTTGAGAGGAGTCTTGGGACTGATAGGGTATTATAGGAAGTTTGTGAGGAATTATGGATAGATTGCTCAACCTCTTACCAACTTGTTGAAAAGAATAATTTTAGGTGGAACCGAGAGGCTGAGCAAGCCTTCCAGAAGCTAAAATATATAATGAAAACACCAATTGTACTAGTCATGCCTCATTTTATCAAGAGTCTGTGATTGAGTCAAATGCATCAAGTTTAGATTTTGGGGATATATTAATGCATAAGGGTAGACCTATTTGTTTCTTGAGTTCAACATTGAAAGGAAGACAATTAGGTTGGTCTACCTATGTGAAAGAAATTCATGCTATCTTGTTAGTTGTTAAGAAGTGGAGGTATTACTCAATTGGTACCAAACTTATAAGAAGAACATACCAAAAAAGTATCAAACACATGATGGAATAGGTTTTGTACACACCTACTTAATAAAAATGTCTATCAATGATCATGGGGCATCATTACGTGATTTAATATAAGATGGGGTCAACTAACAAAGCAGCAAATGCTTTGCAAAGGAAGGAAAGAAATGAAGTTAGTAATACTACAAAAGAGATACAAAACTTTGCAATTCATATTCCACAACATGAGTGGTTGGAAGATTTAAGAATGTTAACTGCTATTGACCCTATTTTAATTGAGACAATGAAGAGGTGGGAGGATAGACAATTAGTTCCAAATAGTTCCACAAAAAGAATGGGATCATGTTAAAAAAGGCAAGGTAGTCATATGTGTCGAATTTGAGCTCAATAAACAAGTGATGTTTGAAATGCATAATACACCAACTGAGGGAAATCTGGGATTTTAAAAAACCTTGAACAAGTTGAGAGAGGTTTTCTGGTGGAAAGGTATGAGGGGACAACTAAGGGGTTATATAAAACATTGTTTGATTTTTGAAGAAAACAATTACGATAGTTGTACTCCTTCTGGATTACTTGAACCACTTCCAATTCCTTGTCAAGTATGGGCTAACATAACCATGGATTTTGTTGATACATTACCCTTGTCCCAAGGATATTTAGTAATATGGGTGGTAGGGGATAGATTGACAAGGTAGTTTGTTTCTTTCCCCTGAAATACCCTTACAATGCTAGGAGTATTTTGGATGTGTTTATCAAGAGAGTATTCAAACATCATGGTATTCCCCAATCGATTGGATTATCTCCTAAGAAACACATTTTATTTGGTGGGGCATCTATTTCTATCATCAATCTGCTTCAGTGCCACAACACATTAGTGCATCTATACATGGTATAGCCAGATCCATCTTGGAAGAAGCGATCGTGATAGAGTCAAGATGCAATTGCACATTAGGTCAATTTAATTATTCTAGTCTAGTATAGTTTGTTAAGTTAATATTTCTTTGTAATTAGTATACAATGTGGATTTCTTATTGTTACCGTAAGTTCTGAACGCACATTAGCAAATATAATTGTTTGGTAAAATATAAATTTTATGCTCATTGAGTTAATTGTAGTTTGTTTTATTTATAAGTTTCCGTAGTATGATCACAAAGAATGAAAAATCTTCATATAATTGCTACGAACATAGTTAATGAAATTTTTTTATTATATCCACTCATGATCAATAGTGGTTAAGTTGTCAATTACGCAAGAACATATAATATAATTTTTTTATTATATCCATAAGTAGAGTAATGATTTTCATTTAGTAATGTTTCCTTGTTTAAGGAATAAATGATACATGATCAAAGAAAGTGTGATATATAAGATGTTCAATCCCATTAAATACTGACAATTGCATAAGTATCATCATTGTAAGGAAAAAAATTCAAATGAGAATAAATTAGCAGTATGTTTATAATATTTATTGTTTACTAAAATCTTACATCATAGTCATATTTACTATTTTAGGTTTTTATATTCCTTTACCTATATACGATATGACTTATTTATCATGTATATTGTGTGCTTATCTTTACGGTTAAGATACATTATGTATGTTTCAACATTTTTTTATGTTTACTAACATTTGTGATATAACAGACTGCCATATAAAATATGATATTTTTCATTTAAGGTGTTTCCTAAATTTCAAGGAATAAGTGATACATGATAATAGAAAGTGTGATATAGAATATGTTCAACCCCAATAAATCATTTCAATTGCATTGGTATCACCATCACAAGAACGAAAATTTTGAATGAGAATAAATTGGAGGTATGTTGATAATATTGATTGTTTAGTAATATCTTACATCCCTATCAGATTTTTATTTATCTTTTTAATTTTTTTCCTCCAAAAAATATGACTTGTGTCCATGTATATTGTATGTTTATCTTTATGACATTTAAGAGATATATATCTAAATTTTGACATTATTTTTTATGTTCAATAACATATGTGATGTTATGTAACTTTTCCCAGCTATGGTTGTGACTTATATAAACTAGCATATATGTTTTTTTCAATTGAAATTTATGATATATGTTTTTTTAGATAATGTGAGTTTGATCAAACGTTGCACTTGCATGTATGTTAGGTGCAGTTGATAAGATTATTTTAGCTTTATGATATAAGAAATAGATCCCAAAGCACTACATAGGAGACATGAAGAAGTAATGAGAGTTTTAAGGTTTGTATTTATATATTTTTCTTATTCTTTTCAATTTTTGAGATACATTATCTTCCTATAGAAGAATATAAAATGAAGAAAACTTTGTGTGAATATGTCACATGAGAAGAGAGAAGAAATGCTATCAAAGAGGAAAGAAACATACAAAGAAAATAAACATACAAAGAAAATAAACATTTGGATCATTAAAAAGGTATTTTTTATAAGAAAAAAAATCCATATATATCTTTTTATTTAATTTCATTTTTATCTTCTTCAGTTAATTAGCTAATGATACAATTCATGTATATTTATTTAGAAAAAAAATGGAAGAGTGAAATTATTGGAAGGTTCTTAAGTCAAATATAGCAAAGGGACCTATAAAGAGGTCTGAGTGTGAACCACCTAAGTTTTATTGCCATAAAGGTGAAGTTGTTATAAAAATTAATTCAACACCTGATGATTTCCTATTTCTATTCAAATTGATACTATTAAGGGAAATGATTTCAGAGATCTCGTTCATGGATATAATAGTATGTTTTCATTTACATCATTTGGTGTTGCAAAGTTAGATAAAGTTTTATTGAATAGATAAAGTTCTAACTATCATATAAAGTGGATATGCACATTCAAAGTGTAAGGCAAAACATACCATATGATCCCATGTTTGTTTCCTTCCGTTAAGATCGCTAGATTTTTACAATTGTACTTTTTTTTTACAAAGAGTGAAGTATAGAATAGACTAAAATATGTTTCCAAATTAAATCCAAGAACAATTGAAAGGTTGATATCAATGTTGCATAACAACCCATATTTGAAGTTCCTTAGAATCTTGAGGAATTATGACTCAGTAGACAATCATACTATTTCAATATTAATGAATAACAACTTGGATAGAGTATACAATCAGCTAAAAGATTCTCAAGTAGCTGTGATATGGATTGAGTGGTACAATCTAGGTGGAAGATATTGTTTAGATGTTATTGTTCACGGTAATAGGGGAAGGACATACAAATTAAAATCATATTTTGGAGTAATCATTCATTGCAATACTCACTATTATTTCCTCATGGTGAATGTGGGTGGCACAAAGGAATTCTATGATGTAAAAAAGAAAAGTTGATCTCTCACCAACATACTAAGTTGAGAAATTTGACATTGAGTTGTAATACTCTTGAAGAAATGTCGAATGGAGAAGAATTTGGTCTTTTGAAAATTTGTATTATTTTCTAAGTCTACATTTTAGCTTCCATCTCATTTCAAAGTTCCACCTGTGTTTTATGTTTATCTGATCATTTTTGTTAACATTTTATATTTTTGAATTGATA
Organism: Alisma plantago-aquatica; assembly: GCA_963693085.1. Lineage (NCBI taxonomy): Eukaryota > Viridiplantae > Streptophyta > Magnoliopsida > Alismatales > Alismataceae > Alisma > Alisma plantago-aquatica. The sequence goes on from OY856415.1 coordinate 520,068,514, forward strand.
GGAAATCCTGGCATGTGGTAAATATTAGATATATTGGTTTTTATTAAAGACCTTTAGATTTTTAGGTATAATTTAAAAAATATGAAGTTTGAATTTGCATTTAGTTAAATTTAGAATCACATATTATTTTATTATTTCTTTTGATATTTTTAATATTCTTTTAGATGAATAGGTGTACTTGAATATACTTTTTCTTTCTATTTGAAAGTATCATAATGTTGATTAATTATATTTATTTTTTGAAATATATAAGAAAGATATTTAATGTGCCTCTACTTGTCCCCATTTAAACATTAGTGTTTTTTATTGGTGGAAATTTTATCTGTATATGTTAGTATTATTGTCATATGTAACTAATATATTCTAATACTCATAATTTTTTTTCTAAAATAATTGAAATTCATTATTCATAAATTGATGGTTATTCCATGTTTTTGTATTCTTGTTAATTGTATACTAAATTTGAATATGATTTTGGGCTTGAAGTTTCTCCTAATGAATAGCATTGTTAATCCTTTTGAGTTAAAGACATATATTTTAAACTACTCTCTGAAGACATGATTATGTATATTATTTTAGTTTTTTAATATATGTCATTTAAGATGCTCATAGTTGGAATGCTTCTAATCTAATTTTCTAGATTTTGGAAACAATAAAAATAATTTGATATGTCAATTGTAGGATACTATTGCTATTCGTTTCAAATACATGACTATGTAAATATTGTTGGGTTTTGTGGAGAAAATATGCACGGCAGAAGCAACAAAATCCACGCAACCCGAAACAGGATCTCGTCGACAATAGCGTATTTGGAAGGAGTGTTTCTGGGATATACCTTATCGTAGAGCAAGTCCAGAGATGTCTCACTGTACAAAGGTGTGCAACGACGTTGGCCTACACAGACGGAACTTCTCTCCTGTTCATTGTCGCAGAAAGATCTGGAGGCGCTTCTTTCGTGCGATGATGTATGTCACTCGTAATGCGCACAGATAGTCATTGATGTCCTCCAAACGCAGGCGTCTCAGCATTTGCGTCTCTACTTCATCCACGCGGATGGACTAGAACTCCATGTCGCGCTTCCTAAGGCGGGAAGGAGTCGTGTCTGTGCGGCGGCGTGCTAGCGGCGTGTTGCTCTCTTTTCTCTCCTAAGGACGGTGACGGCTAGGGTTTACGTATGTGAGCATAAACTGAAAAGTGTCTCTCGATATCTTATATAGATATCATCCGTCAATCCTCCTTTAAATAGGAGATGAAGGGAAGTAGAGTTTCCTAAACTCATTGGTAAATAGAAACACTGCGTTAATTAAAATGCTCGTCGATTAATTGGAATATTCTGGAATTCATGTATTAACCAAATAATTGCATTAATTGATTAATTAATATCTGACTCCATACAATCGCTTGGGATGACTCTATGGACATATATACCAACAAATACATAAGTATTGCATAATGAGAGTTGTTTCAACAATATGTGGTTGAAATATATATAAAGATTAAAACTACAAGATTGGATTACTTATATAAAACCAGGCTGTATAAGGGTAGACATGTATAAAGTATATTGTTGATGCAATGCATAATGGTGATATAGGGCATTAAAAGTTGGTCAAAAAATCATCTCACTGACATCTTTCATTGGAGGTCCATGTGATATTAGAAAGAGTACATAAATATGGGAAACATGAAATTTTTCTTACTGTTACATACAACTCTAAATGGGATGGGATAAAGTCTCTACTGAAAATATGGAAACACTCATGTAATCGACCTGACATAATTGTTCAATTGTTTGTGTAAAGATTTATGATACGAAAAACAAACTATATAAAGAAAAAATATTCAGTAAAGTAGAAACTCATGCTCATGTGATAGAATTTCAAGAAAGAGGATTATCTCATGGTCATTTCCTAATCATCTTGAAACAAGAAGATAAAATAGCCAGCCCTAAATAGCTATGATCATTTTGTTTGTACTGAAATCCAAAATAAGAAAGATAATCTTGTTCATAAAAATATTTGACATTTATACTTGTTAACAATTCTATCATAATGTTTCAAAAAGTATACTGTATCTTCATAAACATTTTCACTTTTCACTTTTCACTTTTATCACATTTACCTCTATTATGTGAAACTGTCAAACGACCATCTGTTACACAATTTTATTTTTTTCGCATATTCAATCACAAAAAATTTTAGTAGTTCTTTCTATTCTTTTTAGAATTCCTCATACACATTGTGCACAAATTCTCATCTCAGTCATGCATACTCAGTTGTGTTGTTTCCATACATGTCACCATGTCCCGCCTAAACCAACAACTTACCATATATTCTAATCTATCAACTGTTGCAAGCCCATGGTGGCCCATTTCTAGTTCCCAACGAAGCTTTCTGAAAAGTTGGTAGTTTGATCATCTTTCTAATAGGCCATTCTCATTAATGTAGGTATTCTTCTAGTAGTCACAGGCACAATGTATATATTATCATATTTGTGAAACTAAGAATAAAAAAAAATAGGTAAACGATTCTAAGAAAGTGTCAGAGAGTTTGTAATAGAAAAAATAGGATTATAAGAAGTGAGCATCTCAGAACCTGTTGCCCACGTATTAAGTTTCTAACTACTAGATTTAAAGGTGGAAACATGGGGAATCTGAGGTCAACCACTAATGTAGATGTTTGTATTGTTATAATATGAAAAATTTGCATGAGGCTCCATCATTAGATGGATATAGAGAAAATTGAGTTTGTGTGTGGATATTTTAGATGTTGGTTTTTGTTAGCTATGTAGGACAGAGATGGAACCGTCATTGGGCATCCTTCACTTCTTTATTATCCTTTACTGCAACCTTCATGCAAAAGGGCTACAAAAAGTTAGGGTAATGAAATATGTTGTGGTGTTCTGACGATGCCATTGTCACCTTGGGAAAGTTTGAGGTGGGGGAGGAAACAAGGAGGCTGATCTTTGACTAGAATATAAATTGGAAATGGTGGGGTCCTCATCAATCACTTGACATTTTTGGAAACAAAGTTCAATCTTGACAAAAGTGAAAAATAGAAATGTTTGTTATGATGTACTTGTGATTCTTTAAACATGGTGATTGATTTGTAGAGAACTATCAACATTGAGACTTTTTATGAAATTAACCCTATACTAAATGGTTTTGAAGTATATGACATGGTCCGTGTGCAAAATTAAGAAAGAACTCTCCTTACATGATAAATATTTATTATATTTCTCACTATCTGAAGCCTTATTGTCCACATTCAATGGAAGAAATACATCATACCCTTTATATAGGAAAAGAAACAATGGTGTTACATCACAAATGAGAAATTATATTTTTGATGAACAATCAGTTGTACCATATAATATTTTCCTATTAAGATGGTATAATTGTCATAGAAAAATATTGAGAAATGTTCCTGCATAACAACTATCAAATATTTTTACAAATATATTTACAAAATACATGAAAAGGTAACTCTTTATCTAATCCTGAAAGAAATAGCTAAAGTAAAAAACTATCAAAATTCAAGCTGAGTCTGACCTCCTGCGGGTATGTGGATTATATTTTAGTTCAACCCTAAAAAAATGTATTCATATGTTATTTATCAACAAGTTTATTTACCAAACAACCATTTTTTATCTTTTTCAAAATCTAACAACTTATATCACATTCTATCTGAAGGTCATGTAGGAAGACTATGCTTACTGAATTTTTTTTACATGTAACTATAAAAATGTTGAGGGGAGAACATATCTATATAGAGAGTTTCCTGAATACTATGTATGAAATAAATCCTCTTTATGATGGACTATTCAAAAAAATCTTCAAATAATTTATTGTCTTAGTGACGATCATCTATATAATTGTGAAAGATACTGCCTAAGGATACTTTTAAACCATGTAAATGGACCTACTTCTTTTATTGATTTATATATAGTTGATGGTGTGGAACATTCTTCATTCAGAGTAGTCATTCAAAATAAATGGCTTCTTGAACATGATAATGCATAATACTTGTGTTTATAAGAGGCATTATATATGAGATGCCAAAAGTACTAAGGAGGTTATTTGCTATTTTAGTTTTTTGTAAGGAAGATGATACAACAATGTGATGGACTAAATTCCTAAAAGACACCTTAAAATTTTTTCAAGAGATGTTGAACTACAATTTAAGATCAAATTCAAATGGTCGTTTATGATATTACAACTATATGATAAAGCATGGGGAAATATATAAAAGATTTTAACTTTTCTATAATTTACGTTGATAGAGGGCTACAATACAGAACTTCAAGAGTGGTACTTGATGAGTTACCAATACAAACATCTGCAGAAGAGTTTCATGTTGCACAAATTTTAAACAAAGAACAAAAATATGCTTTTATTGTTATTATGGAAAGAAATAAATTATAAAGAAAATGGGATTTTCTTTGTGGATGGACGAGGAGGAATAGGAAAAAACATTCTTTATCATGCAATTTTAGATCAAATAAGAAGTAATAGGTCAATATCCATTTATACAACATGTGGTATTGCAACATCAATCCTTCTAGATGGATGTTTTGCTCATTTTATATTCAAAATACCACTTGAAGTTAATAATATATCAATTTGTTAGATCATGAAACAAATTATTTATCTGATTTAATTCATCAAACAAATGTGATAATTTGGGATGAAGCTCCAGTGGAAAATAAGCTCATAATTAAGTGTTTAGATCATTCTTTGAAAGATATAATGAAAAATGATAAATTATCTTTTGGTAGTAAGGTGGTTATATTCTGTCGAGATTTGAGGAAAGCATTATCATTTGTTCCTAAAGGAACTCATTCACAAACAATAGAAGAATCTTTGGTAAAATCATATGTGGCCATGTACTAAAAAATTGCATCTTAATAAAACTATGAGAGCTTAATTGATCATAAATTTTCAGAATTATTAATGAGAATTGGTGAAGGGAATGAACAAAGGTCAGAATAGGTATTCCTAAAGATATGTTAATTCTTTATGATGATGATGAGAGGTTCGACCTTATGAATAGTTGGCTCTATACTTTCTCTTTTGCTTTAAAAAGGTAATTGCTCAAATTACGTGATAACAAAAGAAATACTAGTGACTAAAAATGAATATGTGATTATTTGAATGACTTGATAATAAATAAGTTTTCGGGTGAAGAATATATTTATCTCAACTTTGATTCATCATTGATGAGACAAATTATAATTATCAAGTTGAATTTTTTAATAATAATACACCTCCAGGAGTGCTAAGGAATTTGGATCCTCTAAATGGTCGATGTAATGGAACAATATTGGTTTGTACATATTTTCAACAAAATGTCCTCCAATCTTAAATAGTGGTTCGTCAATATAGTGGAAGAGAAGTTCTATTGTCAAGAATTCCAATGCTTCTAAAAGAAAATGAAGAATATCCTTCCTCATTTAGAAGAAAATAATTTCCTATCCGCTTCTCTTTTGTCATGTCTATAAATAAAGTACAAACTCAAAGGATATCAAAGTTTGGTATATATTTACTAGAATATGTGTCTTCTCACAGACAACATTAGGTAGAAATATCCAAGGAAATTTCCAAAAGCACAATCAAAATTCTTATTAAACCTACTATTGATGAATACAAACTCTACATAAGAAACATAGTATATACTGATATATTTGAATACTAAACTAAAAAGGTACCAAAACTGATAAAGTTGTGTATCATATAATTTATATCAGCCTTTTAATATCCTACTCACTATTGTTTCATAAATTTTAGGTGGTGGGATAAGAACATGATGTTGCTCGACTATATTAATATGGTATTGTAAAAAGGATGATTAAAAGATGAACGAAATTTTTCTACTATTTCTAGTGTGATAAATGAACTTATGATCAGTCGATTCATAGTTGCATTTCCTAAAAAAATATGATACAAGTTTTTATCTTACTAAATGCTTTTAAGATATATTCTTATGTAAAGATTTTTAGTCTGTCAAATTTGATGGTAGGTGACTACATAAATGTTATCTATAAAAGATATCAACAAAAATGTACCCAATAACAAAATGTATGTATCTTAGCTCATTGCTTTCTTTTCCAATGAAGTATAATGTTAAAATTAACATTACATGTAGTTTCTTAGGTGTATTAGACTCGAGGGCATATATTATTCAAGTTTGATTTGATTCTCAAATAAATTTTGTACATGTTTAGTGGTTCGATATTAGTATAATTGTATCCTATGTGGCATCTAGATGCAAATCAGTTCTAGAGTAACCTTTATCTAATCTCAATCATTGATATGGTGGTAGGAGTATTAATATACGGGATATGTATAAAGTGATTCACTAATTGAGTAGGATGGTTATCATTCTTATTTCAAAAATAAATAAAGATACAACTCCTTGATATTCAATAAAAAAACAAAAGACAACTCTAACCATTATAAACCATGGCTACAGTGGGTCAGAATTTACTTTTCCGAGTTTACTGTTCTGGGCCTGTTACAATTAATATGTGTTGTGAGAACCGCTCATTAATTTTTTAGGTGTGAGTTTTTTAGCATAAATATGTGGTTCGGATTAGTTGTAACAATGTGGAAACAACAAAGTTGGTACAGGAAATATCAAACATGCTACCATCACGAAGTAATTGAATTGGATGACAAGATCATATCTAATGCCACCAAGTAATTAACCAGATGAGATTATATGCAAAGATATTAGCATTGACACAACATTCATCACTATCCCTTTCATGAACCATTTTAGATTTTTAAAATTTTCTCAATCATTCCCTCATGTCTTGATTTTTTGTCAAATATTTTTTTTTCATTTATTGATAAAGTAAGTTCACGTTTTCCTATAACTATACATCATATAAATCTTTAACAACATGTCAAATGTCCAAAAGACACTCAATCCTCCTCCACTGTCACTTCATAAGATCATTCTTCTAATGCTTATGTTTGTATATAACCTTGAATATAGAAAAGTAAAATTATGTATTCTATGATTAATTATTATATAATATTTTTACTCTAGTACTAAAATATTTGTATAGTAATTTTATTATACATTTGTAGACTCTACAAATAAATATAATGTTCTATCCAAATTTTGTATTTGGATAAAAACGTGTACATATTATATAGTTTAATATTTGTGTTAGTTTATTCATCTCCAACATCTTATCCAACCTCAAGTATTCATTTTATCTTGACCTTTTCCTACAAAGTGAAATAAAAAATGTTATATTGTGATTTACACAATAATAATTTTATATAATTATAGTTGTACCACATAAAAATATTTTTAAAGGAACAACAACCACATCATTACCGCTTGTTGAAGTTATTGTGGTTAAAAAATACTATGACTAGTCACATATATGATTCTTTATTTCTTTGTCGTCCTTACTTCTTATATATCACACAGTAAAATTAATAAATTTTTAATTAATTTCTATAATTGCACTTACAATAAACCAATCACATGGAAGTGAATGGAACTTAAATTCCAAAAATTGAACTAGAGTTCCCAGAAAATGAGTTCCACATAACTTATAAATTATATCAAACCAATCAAAGTTATATGCATCCAACAAGATCTTGTATTGGTATATGATTTCCTCTAGGTTATGTTACAAATATATTTTTGAATATTAAAACTTTGTTATGATTTTTTTTAATTTAATTGGTTTAAGGTATGAATAGCTCATAAAATTCATTTTGAAGCCATAAAATATGGGATACTTGATGCATTGTATCACTATTCACCGTTACAAATTTAAATCATACATATAACTAATCTTTTGGTGGTAAGGAGGATATATCATGTCGATATTTTAAGCAAGTATTACCAGTTGGAACTCATTCACAAACAATTCAATAGTCATTGGTAAAATCATATTTGTGCCCATTATTGGAGTATATGAATTTTACTCAAAATAATAGGGTTGAATCTGACCCTAAATTTTTAGAATTATTAATGAGAATTGGTGAAGGATGTGAGACATATATAGTGAAGAACATAATAGGAATTTTTGAAGATATATTAATTCTTTATGATAATGATAAGATCTAGATATTAAGAATGATTGACTCTATATTTGCTATGTTACATGAAAAGGTAATTGCTCAGATTACATGAAGACAAGAGCAATATTTTTGACTAAGAATGAATATGTTGATGGTTTAAATGACTTGATGACATATGAACCCAACTGAGTAAGACTTGATACATTAAAACTTATTACATTTTATTCCCCTCAAATCAATTTATCCACAATCTATATCATTGTTTATGAAAAATACAAGGGTTATGTTTTTTTTTTCAATTAATGAAATGGTAGAATATCATAATTTTGCAACAAATTTAAACAATATGTGGGTGAAATACGGTATTTATGAAAATAAAAAAAGAAAACATTCCACTTCAAAACTAAATAGGTTTGAAGAAAGATATAAATTTACAAAGACTGAGGTTTATAAATACTTGTATATATATTTTTTACATTGTCATATATCTATTTTTGTCTGAAAAATTTACTTCATATCGTTATATTGTATAGAATAAAAACTTAAGAAGTCCAAGGTTCACAAATTTATTAGTTCCAAATGAAATGGAAGGATGATGGATGTTCAATAATGACATTTGGTAATAATATTGAACTTGCCTTGATATCGCTCCAGTTTATACTTTTTTTCTAGAAAATTATGATAAGGTTTGAATCTACAAAGAATTCTTTTCTACGCAAGTATTTATGTAACTAACACTGAATCATTGGCCTTTAACGTTGAAGACATGTTAATTTTAGAAAAAAGTTCATGGAGAAATTTTTGTTAGTTCTCCGTACTCACATATCCAAAGTTTTGTAGTATGGCCCCTTCTTTCCTATTGGATTAATTGGTATTTTTTATTTTATTTGAATCGAATCCATCTAAAATGGATAAAACCTACTTTCAAAAACTAAAAGAACCATATAGATCAAGACCATTCTTGATTGTTTTAGCTCATAGTCAAGGATCCATATAAAAGTTTATTTTATTTAACATTATTTCATTTAGCTCCAAATCTCAAAGACCTAAACACATACGTTCATCTATTAAAAATCTGAAAAACATCAGGGAATTTTGTGCGATGTTGTGTACACGAATCAACGTTCACTTGCATTATGTATCATCTTGAATTTTTTGATCCGTTTTTTTCTAAATATGGATAAGGCATATTTGTTTGTCCCTAGGATATGCTTGACTTACCTTTTCCTTACATATATTCATTACACTTCATGGGTGTGAGATCAACATCCAGTATAACGCTGGTGGTGGTTCAGAATACAATGGAACGGAACAGAAGATGACCCACTATAGTGCAATTATCTAGAACAGAAGACTAACAAGTTGCAACTTCTCTTTTAAGACCAACCCACTCCTTTCCAGCCTTCTGATTCGATGTTGGGTGTAAAACAGGGCGTCTCTGTTTAACTGTTTTCACCTAGCTTAGTTTGCAAACATGTTGGAACACTGCAGTAGCGCAGTGAGAAGTGAACGAGGTGGGCGGCATGTAGTGTTTGAATAAAAAAACGAGGTACTAGATGCCAACCTTTTTATGAAAGCAGGCAAAAACCGTTCCAGTTGTCGTTAATACATAAGTCCATTATTCCTCCACGGACTGTGGGGTGCTCGTGGTTTATGAGATGTTACTGTTCTGTTTTCCAACAACCATCTGAATCACTAAGAAGATCGGCACCATTCTTCTCAATTAAGTTAACATATTTCTCTGGTGGTGGTATTTACTGAACGTATACAGGAGGCAATATTCATCTCATTCTATTTGGCAACTAAAGACAACTACAATTACTGTGGTTAGTACCGAGAACCGAATATCTTCTTCGTCAATCAGTTGGATTCGCCAACTTGAACTTTCTTTAGGGCTAGTGGTTGTGTGCACGTTAGGAAATTCAAAATAGAAATTTGTAATCAATGAACGAAAAAAATGAACGAGAACTCCAACATGTCCGTTTGATTCCAAGTAAGGGCCTGTTTGGTAGGGCTGCGTTTAATTTCACTGAACCTGAATGATCTGATTTTCGGATAAACAAGTATTTGGTAGGGTGAAGTCCGGGGTAGTATGCGGAATTTCATTTCCCATTTTGTCTCCTGATAGGGTCAAAAGTAATGAATATGTACCACACTCAAAAACTGAGCGGTCGGGTGCAGTTGGTTCTTTTTACATATGTGCCATAGACGACGTCAGCTTCCGGGAGAAATTGAAGCGCGGACTGCTGATGGTCTCATTGTATCACTGACAAAAAGCAAGACAGACAACATACAGCTGGACAACTGCTATAATGTTATTTTTTCTGCCAAATGATCGCAAACAAATTGTTGCACTATTTTTCATATTCTAAACATATGAAGCAAACTATCTGTCCTTCTCGGACATAGAATCCATTTTTATATATGATACACAAAATAGAAGAAAATATTATGTTAATATTACATAATAAAAGGGTGAAGATAGAAGTCTGATCCACCAGTTCTTTTGCGACACGAAACCTATCCATCCACTATTTATAATGAGTGAAATAATAAATTCCATTATTATAAGGATTAAGATAAAAATACAGTTCTTTCCTCATTGTACTTAGAAACCATCCATAATAATTATTACGATACTAGAGAAATAGAAAAAATTTAATTCACTAAGTAGAGTTTGACTTAAAATATGTTATACACGTCCTATACAAATCATACTATAAGTTCCAGTTCCACTATATTCTTTAAAATTTTGAAAATTTTGAAGAACTATATGTATGCATCTACTTCTACAACTTATGAATTATTTTTTATATCTATACTACTATAAAAAGAGCGAGTTTGATGCTGCGCTCTCCTTGATTCACTCTCTTCTCTCTTTTTTCTAAGGAATTTTGCTCCTACAAATATTTATTCTCACACTCTCCTATTAACTTTTATTATCTTTAATTATGTATTTTCTCTCCATCCTACGGAAACGGTTCCTTGATTCTCTCCTTTCAAACAACTAACACAAATATCTTTTACTGTAGGGGACCCTTTTACGGACGAGTCATCTTTCCGCACATTTCCAACAAATTTTATATGTCACGTGCATGTGTACGTGTACGTTCACTAGTAAGATATTAAAAGTATGTTTGGTACGTGGTAATGAAGGAGATTGGAAGGGAGGGGTAGATACTCGGTGTGTCTGGTTGGACAAAATGATGAGGATGGGAGAGGAATGATGGGGAATAAATGGGAACAAGCTAAGTGTATTTCAAGTCAATTTTTTATCATTCTCTCTGAATTGAATTGGAGTGGAGACCAGGAGAATGAAAAAACTTGACAAAAAATATATTAGAAATGTTAGAAGAAAATATAAAATATACATGAAAATATAAATAACTTGACGGAGAAAAACATAATATAGCCCACAACGGACGAGTAGTATGTCAAGACTGTGTTATGTTACTAGATTTGACATATTAAATGATAAAGAAATATTAGATTAAATTTGGAGATTTTTTTGTGAAAAAAATGAAATAAAAGGAAATCGAAATAAATGTTTATGCTTAGCATAGAAGGAAGTTTAAAAGATTACATTTTTTTGTAGGAATGTCAAAAATGTCGAGTTTATTATACAAACATAAAAAATAAAAACATGACATAATTAAAAAAAATGTATTGGATAATATGGGCAAGTACTTAAATACATTGAGGGGAAAATTTTAAATATAAAAAAAAAACTTCTACAACTATAATTTAGAATTTTAAAAAAACTTATATTCTCACTTGTATAAAAACACTCTCATGTGTTCTTTCAACACAAAAATAAATAAATCATATATTGCATTCATCTAAATCATTTTTTATAGTTCAATAAACTTTGCCAACTAAAAATATTTGGCGTCCTTATTTTTTTTCCACACCTTTGTGATAGTTGCTTTGTAAATTGATGTATGTGAATAAATATAAAGATAATTATTTTATGTAAAATTATTTTCATATCACCAACATTCTATATCATTATATTTTTTAATATTTACGTCATTTTTTATTTATTTTTCTTTTTTCTTTTTTATGGTAGCCAAACACAGTAACACAAGTGTCTCCTCCTTTCCCCTCCTTTCCTCTCCCTCGCTCCCCTTCTTTCTCCTTTCCTTTTCCTTCATTCACCATTTAAACATCATGTAACTGACGTCGCCTGCTGCTCAATCCGGGACAAGTGAATATTGGTTCGATTTATTGTGCAAAGTATAGCAAGAACAACCACGGCTTCCTTTAATTTTGTCTTGCATCGTATGAAAAATAAGGGCATTTCGACAGAACCAGAACCAACAAAGCAAAAACCAACCAGATACAATTAGTAGGAGACAAAAAAAAGTATATTATTGATTATCGTTGAACTTTTTTTTGTTTTTCCTTTCATTTTTCCTTTGCTATCATTGTGTCTGCAGTTCCCTTCGATGTTTATCATTGTAAATAATTATAATACAAATATTTTTTTTTATGAACCCGGCATGTTTCTCTTTCTATTAAAACTGTGAAACTGTACAGCAAAGGCTATGGACAAGGTGTCCAAAGGCTACAAAGGCAGAAAAGAACAAGAAGGTTACAAAACAGAACTACTGTAAAACTGGTCAACACTATATGAACAGCCCCACACACCGAAGACCAGAAAGCACAAAACAGAACTGACCACCCCTCAGTCGTACCACCACCTAACCAAGGGAGGCTACATCCCTACAGGCTTTGCTCCAAATTGCATCAACTGAAGAACAAAACCCATCAAAAATCCGACCATTCCTCTCCATCCACAGGTGGTAAAGAATAGCAATTAACAGAAGCTTACTTTCACCCCTAAACTTAATAAGGTCCTCCATCTTTCCAGGACCCTCACCATGAACCCCCTTGAACAGCTCCCACAACTTAGCACTCATAGAACATTCAAACAACATATGAATCAAAGTATCCTCATTCCTCAAGCACAATGGACACCTAGAAGCAAACTGATAACCAATCCTCCACAAGTACTCGTTGCTAGGCAGCCGATTGAGGAACATCTTCCACAGAAAACAAGCCCAATTCCTGGGTACTCTGTAATCCCAGACCCATTTGGACCAATTAACACAAGGCTTAGACTTCCTCACCAACTCCCAACCATCTCTGCACCTGAAAACCTCTCTTTTGTTATAAACGATTTTGTCCTTCACATCACCATCCATAATAGGAACTTTGGACAGGATATCCAAAACCTTCCCCCCTCCTCTAATGTCAGGGTACCACCATCTGCCATCTTTCAAACACGAGCTCACCTTATAGTTATCCCCTCCACCAAATCTGAACCGTTGCTGGTTATCACACAGATCCAACAACGTCTTCTTGTTAGGTAACCAGGGATCCTTCCATAATAGTAACGACTTGCCATCACCTACACAGAACCTGATATTATGCTTTAACAGGTCTCTGTTCTTCAACAACCTTCTCCAAAGCCAAGAAGCTGAGCCTTTACTCTCCACCGCCCAAATAGAGCTATCCCCAATATACCTCTCATGAACCCATTTCACCCACATAGATTCTTTATTCCTTGCCACATCCCACAAATTTTTGATCAAGGCTGCCTTGGACCAGTCCTCAACATGTCTGATGCCAAGCCCACCTTCTTCTCGAGGAAGGCAGATGTCATCCCAGGAAACTGTATGTAAATGCCTTTTATTACCAGTATCATTCCAGAGGAAATCCCTCATCACCTTCTCCATTTCCATAATAACACCTTTCGGTAAAGGAAACGTCGCTGTCCAGAACATATGATAAGACGAGAGAGTAGATATAATCAGTTCAGTCCACCAGAAAAAGAGAGCAATTTACTTTTCCAAGCCTCTAGTCTATTCTTAAGCTTGTCCACAATCGGTCTGCACATCTCCTTGCTCAATCTACCTGTAAACAGAGGGAGACCTAAATACCGTACCGGCAAAGCACAGATAGGAATCGAAAGCTTCTCACTGAGCAACTCCTTCTCAGTGACTCCCTTGCTGAAAAAACCTGGCTCTTCATCTTGTTTAATTTAAGACCTGAAATATGCTCAAACTTCGCAAACAGCTCAGCAACCACATCGACATTGCCTGGTTAGCTTTGGTAAACATTAACAAATCATCAGCAAACAGGATATGAGATACCCCATACTCTGGCGACGCCATCAGGGGGAGAATCCTTTTGTCCTTGACATAGCTATTAATAAGAGAAGAAAGACCCTGCATCGCCAACACAAACAAATATGGGGCTAAGGGGTCCCCTTGCCTCACTCCATTGCTAGCTTTAAAAGTGTTCGTAGTAGAGCCATTGATGATAACCTGAAAAGAGGCCAACTCAAAATAAGAGGAAACCCAATTCATCCAACAACCTGGGAATCCCATTTTAGACATAATGAACAACAAATAATCCCTCCTAACAGTGTCATACGCCTTCGAAAGATCCACCTTCACACACATCCTCTCCCCCCCTGATTAGGGAAAGAGCTCAACAGCTCATTTGCTAGAAGAATAGCATCCCCTATATTCCTCCCCTTCAGGAACGCAACTTGGTTGATATCTATGATCTCCGGCAGCACATCACTAAGCCTGATAGCTAAAATCTTTGTAATGAATTTGAAGATAACGTTACAGAGAGATATAGGTCTAAAGTCTTTCAAATTAGTGGCTCCATGAACTTTAGGAATAAGCACGATGAAAGACTTATTACACTCCCCCAACAGCCTACCTGTTTCAAAAAAATTCAAGATTGCTTTCGTGATGTCATCTCCTACAATGTCCCATCAACTTTGAAAGAACGCAGCATTCAACCCATCAGGGCCTGGTGCCTTTTCACCATTATACCCCTTAACAACTTTATCAACTTCCTCCTTGGTAACCCTAGTCATTAAGAACTGGATGTGCTTGTCAGAAAGTTTAGGAAGAACCCAATCCTCAGACCACCTCACCTCAGAACCATCAGCAGAGTTAAACACATTCGAGAAGTACCTCACAGCAAGCTCCCGGATCTCATCCGGATCTCTAACCACCTTATCCCCATCCATCAGCAAACAAATGTTGTTATGAACCCTTCTCGATCTCAAAGTAGCATAGAAAAATCTCATATTCTTATTACCTTCCTTCAACCAGAGAGCTCGAGACTTCTGCCTAACAAAACTTTCTTCATTTCTCAACGCTATCCAGGCACTCTTCCTTGCCTCATTTAGCTCCTTCTGCAGCTCCTCATTCTCAAGTTGAGCATCCACCATCCTTTGGATAGCAAACGCCTTATCCTCCATCTCCCTTGCCACATTAGTGAAGTTACCCACCTTTTTCCTGTTCCAGGTAATCAGGTCAGCGATGACTCTATTAATCTTCTTGTACACCTTCAACATCGGAGCACCCTTGCCTTCCTCAGAGCTCCACGCATTTCTAACTGTATCTTTGAAACCATCTTGAGTAATCCAGGCATTAATAAATCTGAACAGAGCTCTACCCTTCTTCTTCCAGCTCAGCCTCCAAAACATAATACAGTGATCACTCACAATATTAGGGACCACTTCCCCCCACATCGAGGGGAACAAAGCAAGAACAGCATCATCACAAAGGCACCTGTCAATTCTGGAGAAGGTGCTCTTCCCCGATTTACTTCTACTGTCCCACGTAAAAAAATTGCCCTTGAAGTTAACTTCCATCAACCCTGTATCCACCATAAAATCATTAAACTCCTCCATGCTTCTTCTAGACGGAGGGCGCTTACCCACCCTTTCAGAACATTTTCTCACCGCATTGAAATCCCCAATCAAACCCCAAGGCCTTCCACCTCCCTGCAAGTACCTCAAGGACTCCCAAAGTCTCGTTCTGTCCTCATCGCCATTCGCTCCATAAACAGTCGTCAAGTGGAACTTGATATCTCCCATATCAACCAACATATGCACAAATTGGTCATCTTCCGCAAGCTTTCTAATCTTGATCTCAGGATTCTGCCAAATAATGAGAATTCTAGTACAGGAGTAGAAATTAGAATTGTAAATGTACATAGCATTTGGCCACAAGAACTCCACGCTCCTTTTGATCTCTTCTTTATTCAGTCTCGATTCAACAATGATTAACACGTCCGGTTTGAGCTTTCTTACCTCCCTTCTAACGCCTAGGAGCTTATTATGGATGCCCCTGACGTTCCACGACATCACAGATAAGGAACTATCCATTTGGATAGTTTGGGTCTGCCACCTTCCCCGCACCGCCGGCATCAGACGATCCTTCACCAATATTAGCCAACAATGAGAATTTGTTCACAGACACTGGCTTCGCAGCAACTCTTGGGGGGGACTTTGATCTTCTTCTTTGTATTTCCCATCCAGGCGAAGGGGACGGAGTAGTGAGTTTCTGCTGCAACTGAGTCCTTCCTCCGCCCGGCCTCTTCTCTACATTCAAAGCTAACGCCTCTGTAGCTTGGACAATATCTTCAACTGCATCGCTAAACTTGCCAGCAGGAACGGTGTCCTCCATAGCATCACTGAAGACCTCCACTTCCTCTTCATTAGAAAGAGTTTGCAACACCTTCTTCTTCGGCATCCACACCTTCTTCACAGGCGGAGGAAGAGCAGCCTTCTCAACAATCTTTTCCCTATCAGCACATAATCCCGACTCATGACCAAAGGTACCACAGCAGTCACATACACTCGGCTTCCATTCATATTCGAATCTAATTTTATCCATTTGGCCATCTTCACTCTGTATTTCCAACTCATCCGGGAAGGAAAAATCAGGAGGAACCAAGATTTGCAGCCTAGCATATTCCAATCTAACCATATCACTCGTTAGTTGGTCCGTACGCAAAGGCTTCCCCAGATAAGAGCCGATTCACCGCATTCACCAAAGAAGCTTCACTCACCACCAAGCTCGCTTCCTCGCTCACCAGCGGAATCTCCGTCGAGCCCACCGCCGGAGACACTCCCTCATTCACTACTGGAGACGCCTTCAGATTCAGCTCCTTCTCCTTCGCCCCATCGAGCGCCTTCGACGTCGCCGCCGGAATCGCCTTCCATGTCTCTTCTGGAATCGCCTCTCCCGCTGTCACCATGTTTTGTGACTACATATAGAAGTTGTCACAACATCAATGGTACATATATTGTAATACAAACATTGATTATATACATACCTCAATGGTAGAAGTTCTGTAAATTGAGGTGTTTTGTTAAGCGTGAGGCAATCACAATATGCAGTATTAATATATTGAATACATGTGTTTCGTGTGTATTTATGCACACGAAAATTCTATTTCTTTTTCAAGTCTATTCGTTGGGTGTGCGGTTCAAAGTTAGGTGTTTCCTCCCGTTCCAACACTGAAACAATGATGATGATTTCCCATGTGTTGCATCTCCACGTCTATTCGTTAGTTACCTTCAAATTAGCATGTGTGTGTTGCAAGGATGACGTACTATTTGTTCAAGTCATAACATCAAAGTATCTACTAGTCAAATCTCCTATGGAATAACGTGGGAAGATAACCGTGCACTGAATATTAGAATAAATGTTTAAGATGGAACTCTCCTAATATATATTTGTATATAAATACGAGCAACTTGAAAATTTCAAGTAAAAGACAAATCTACCGTCGAAGGTGTATCATTTGTTGTGCATGCAAAAGTTGATTCTTATCTGTTAACTAATTTTTTGGAAATAATTAAGTTGGATGAAATTCTCCTATTTTTTCTTATCTACAAAACATATTTAACAATTTTATATAATAAAGTTTTTGCACCATGTGTCAATAACTTAGTAACTATTTTCTTCATCAACATGTAAAACAATTGTATTTTATTCTTTCAAGAAATATATGTTTTAACAAATACTTTAGCTAATAGATATTGTCATTATATTTTAAGTGAACATGTACTCATCGGAAAAACCAATAGATGCACCGAGGCCTATCCTATCAAATTGGATATTAAATTGTAAGTTCATTCACAAAGATGAAATCAAAGCTTTCCAAACACAACAAGATCTGAAAAATACTTGAGATTAAAATTTATAGACATAAAGGTAATTTTCTTCTTCAAATTGTATACCTTCTTACTAAGTTCACGATTTACAACATTCATTTTTATGCAACTGGGTCAAAGCATAGGACCAGTGATGTTTGATGCTATGATTAAGAACTTCAATATTTAACAAACAAAATCATTGTATCAAATATCAAATGGTAACATAAAGGAATTGAGAAAGAAAAACTAGAATATGAGCACACATTTGGATCTTCAACAACATTGAAGGTGTCTGATTCTTCAATTGGACAGGTTTTGGATTCAAAGATGAAAAATAGATTTTCAAAATAGTTAAACCTCTTCTTGAAACTAAATAAGATAATCTCTATGTAGATGCGTGTAAATATAAATGTTTTCCTTTATAAAAGTCAAGTATAACTAATATTTTATTCGATGTATAGATATCATAGGTATTTTGATTAATGTTGACTCAAAGACATGTAAAAAAGAAAATCGATTGATCCCTTGTATCATGCCAACATTTGATGTTAACTGACAACTCGTAAGAAATCATTACAAATTTCATTCTTATCGTTATATGTTGGACATAAATGTTAATATTGATTTATTTATGCTAATTAGTTGCATGGAACCTATAATAGTAACTTTATGTAATCGATTTGCATCTTATGATGATATAATTATGAGAAAGATGATTGACGCAAACGTGACTATCTTAGCAAGTTCTCTTGGAAAAAATCCATATTAAGGTAATGGAATAAAAATATAATAATTGAACTAATTATATTTTTCTCGAACTAAATTTATTCCAGGTACATTTAGATTGGCTACTACAATTTATTCACTTATCAAAGTTGATCCTTCACAGAAGAGGCTAAATAAATGTTTGACTGCATATTTATTTTTCTACAATTATTTCCTCATGATCTATTTTATTTTGAAAGTTCTAAAAGTTTTCTAAAAATCATGAAGACATTTGCAACAAAAAAAATTATGTCATTTTATTTTGTGAACTTTAAGATAGAAAGAATACAACTGTCTTCAGTAACTAGGAAACATTGAGAAATTAAGGAAGTTATTTTCCAATCCAAAAATAGAACCACCTACATGATCATTTTATTTATAATTATGATTAATGGCTTATAATTTGTAGAATAATTTGTGTAATATTGAAGCAAAAATTACTAAAAATGGAAAAACTAAAGATCTGGTTTATTTATCATGCTACCGCGCAAAAGGAAAATTAGAATTGAAGTTGATGACAAATATTGTCCTAAGTGTGAACATGTAGTTAATAAGGTCGAGTTCAGATAACATTATAATAGGTTTTTAGAATTCTAAAACCAATATATTTCTTCACCTTTCTATCACCATTCATAAACATTATACCAATATAGATATTGTATACGAGTTCATATGACAGAGGACATGCGATCTATATCGGCAAATTTCTTTGGGGAGGAAGCAAAAAATGAGATGTGTATTTATTTTTTTGACCGATTACAAACACTGTGATGTATGTCATCTTTTATCTTTCAACTTTCACCAATACTTATTATATTGTCTACATTCATTTCCAGAATCATAATTATCATGATTATGAGAAAACTTTAGATAATATTTTTACAAGGAAATTCTCTTTCACAATAAAGGTGAACATGAGAGATGTGACACATAGAAAAGATTACACGTGTAACATATCAAATTTTGGTACTAAATATGTATTGAACTATAATTCATCATTTTCTCATATATGAACTTGCTCCTTCATTTCAAGACTTATTCAATTAGTTAGATGAAATTTCTATGTCATTTAGTACTAATTATTTTCTCCTTTTGAAATTCTTACATTTAAATGAGCCCATTGTCCTTACATGAGAAAATTTTAAAAACTAACTCCTCTTTTGAAACTAATTTTTCCTACTACCATCCAGAAATCAATTTGGATCTGTATTCCTAGTACCTTGATTGTACCTTATATCCATTTAGCTCCCTCAATTCCACCATTAATGTCTTTGGACATTGATGTGTTTTTTATAATAACTAAGTTAGTCATATAAGGAGCATAAATATAGGAGCTAGCATTTTTTATAATTACTTTACTACAAAATAAACTCATGGTTAAATCTCATAGATATTGGCCTTTGCGTTTAAAGGTTATAAAATATCTGAAAAAGTAGTAAATAAGATATTGACTATGGTTATTAAACTTATGTATAAATAGATGAAGTAACACCCCCTTTACCTCTCTCACACAAACCCTCACATCCTTCCCCCAATGCACATCGGTGCGCTTTACACTGAATCTGAGCGATGATGACTAGACCCCATCAAACCTCCCTCTCCTCTGCCTTGATACTCCTTCTATGAACGTTTACCTTCCCCATGATCTAAAGACCTAGAGCATCAGTGCCATCCTCTAAAAAGGTAGTTCTGTTACATTGGTCACTGTACTCCTTGTGACCAGTTGAATGTTACGGGAACAGTTTTTCCCTCATCCTATATGATAACCATGGCCCAACAACTATGACCAGGGTAGACACCGACAAACCCCAATAATCCTCTTTTTTTCCTCTTTGTGCCTGCATGTTGGGCATCATTATAAAGAGAAGCGTCGTCTACACTCTTGTCGATCTGCAAACTCAATTTCCAAACAACTACTGCAATTCCCAAATCAAATGACCTTGCCATAGTCCTCCACCTCTGTCGTCCTACTTCAAACAAACTACCTCCTCCATTAGTACCACATCCTTCATGATGAATCCTATAGATCTAGAGCATAAGAACTACTCAGAATCCACCACTATCTATCGAACATCTCTTGACCCTCTTGGCCAACAAGCTACAAACCTTCTCCCATATTCTAATTACTCTGGCGACCTGCCATCCTATGCAGCCAACCTAGAATGATGCAACAATAGGGAGATGACACCTCCTCACCAAAACGCTAAACTCAGACCTCCAACCCTAAAGGATCGTGTGACCTACCAAATCATTTCCCAGCTGCCATGACCTCCCGTACTCATCGGGATCTTCAAAGATGATCATTCCTTTCAGATATAACCATCACTTCTCTACCTAGTCTGCCATACATGGCCCAAGCAGGCATCAAGTCTTCTTCAAGTTGATAAAGACATAACCAAAATCTTCAGACCCTCGACTACTAGAAGGATATCTCCATCTAGAAATAATGGCTTGCCCTCTCCTTGCAATTATGAAGTACTATTATAATAGTACTGGTTACAAGTGTTCAGTACTATCTAGAGGTGTATATGATCTTCTTCGGTCCTCAAATAGAAAATTGGCACCAACAACAAGCTCTCTTCAAAAATAAAGTAAGTTCTTCACCAACAACAACTTTTCTTCCGCACCGGTATCAAGGTTTCTCCCATTTTTGTTCACACTTTCTCATGTTGGTTTCTCTACTACCATATTCTTCAAGGGGAGTGATCTTTGTAGGGGCTATGTATATCTTTCTTTTTATAGTTTGAGTTTGTATGTCATGTTTATGCCTTTTTTTCAAGCTATATATGCACTTCACCAAATGTACAGCTTGAGGGGTAGTATTAGAATAGTATTGGTTAGATGTGTTTAGTTTGATATTGTTGAGTACATGACTGCTACCATGTCTAGACTCCTATTTATACAAGGCTTTCAATTAGTTTTAAGACATCTCAATGTAATCATATTTACCATTCTTACAGGTAAGACCCCTACATCCCTTGCAGTATGCTTCTCCTTATTTTACCAACCAACATATTAGCATAAGTTATAGGGTGAATAAAATGGGAATAAAGAGCTTTACTAGTAGGACAACCACACCCAGAAATACATAAACTCATTATATTATATGCATCATATGGATACATACATGTGTATAATTACTGAATAAACCCTTAGTAAATAATGTAATACATAATTAACAATTATGAGAAATCCACTAGTAAGGTCATTCTAGACCAAGAGATTTAATAATGATGTCAACATATGATTTCACTAATAACCTAGTCTATTTGAACCATAATGTAAATGTTTGTCCCATCATTGTGTACATATATGTTAAGCATAGGATCTATCAGTTAGTTATCACAAATAATCTACCCTCATTATTAGTTCAACCCTAAAATGTATACATGTTCGAGTAGGAACGAATATCAAATTTACTTACAAATCCCTTTTAACCTAGTTCAACCTATCTGAATTGAAACATAGAGAATCACAAAGGAGAACCTAATCGACCTTAGATAATATGATATTATAGAATGAAACATGTGATGATACTTAATTATTAAATTACAAAAGATTGTTTTCCATCCAAATATGAGTAATTGTATAATTATGTCCCTATGCATATTGAGATCTAGTTATTAACATTTAAGTACATTGGTGTCCACATACATAAGTAAAATGTAAGTATCAATATTTGTGAAGTTCAATGAATTCTCCTGCACCACCAAGTCAACATATCTTTGTGTAAGCTAACTACCTAAGACACCTACAAGCAAATCATGGACTAGTATATTTGACTACTATGTATATGCGTGAATACAAAAGATAGCATGTACACACACACAGATATATATATATATATATATATATATATATATATTCACTAATCAAATGATTGTACTTATGATCTTGTTTTTTCTTTTAGATAATCTAACCCATACTTGTGACTCTACTTCGGTTGCAATCACTTCCTATCAATCATTGGACTTAAATGAACTATCCCTTACTAGGTCTAACGTTGGGTTCAAAATATCATTATTTCCTTTATATAATACACATATTGGTATTACAAGGAACCAGAATGTAATAAACACCCAATCATTTGAATTATCAAACATTTAGAGTGGAGACAATACTCGTAAGTTGATATATTGGTGAGTATTCATAATTTAACCTTGTACCTTCAATGAACAACACAACTTGCATTATCTTATACTACAAGTATGTTATCCAACCAATCAAGCATACTGTAGATCCAAGCAATCAACATAGTATGAAAGTATACAAAATTGTAAAGTGTCACACCATTGTATCCATATGGTACTAAATAGGGTCGATTCTAGGGTTTAGGCCTATGGTTTATATTAGGGTTAGGTTTCAAAACCCTAATTTTCATATTCATAGATATATAGATTTGAGAAAAATATCCATCGCCATCATCATAATATTGATACCTCATTATTATTCATCAATACCATATTATAAACAAACTTCACATATTCAACAACTTATTCACCAAACTATAGTTTATGGTCAACAAACTCAAATTATATTATCTTGTGAATCTTAAGTTCTAGAAACCCTAATTAGGCATTATGTGTAACTGTAACTAATAGATTAACCACTACATGGTTTATCCTTACATTAGATCTTTTTTGCCACTTGAACAAGTTATCAACATTATTTCATGAAATCTATGGTTTTCATATAATCATCATTATTAAAATATGAACTAATATATACCTTTTTCACTATGACATGAATTAGGCCTTCGACCCATTTTATTCGTAATCTACACATTGTACCGATCATTTGGTATTCAAGAAATGATGTATTTTATATAATTCATGCAAGTTAATTATATTTTGACCAATCATTGATTGTCACATAAGCAATCATATCCTTGTCTTTATCAGACATGGGGATTGGCCTGAGCCAATGGGTTCATACCACCATTGGCACCATGTTGTAGCATAGATGAGGCAAAGGAAAGAGAAGAAATGACATGAACACCCTCATCTCATAACATTTGACCTGAGGGTAAGGGAGAAATTTCCCCATCCTAATCTTCTTCCTCCTCTTTGCATCTTTGCCTTCTGTTACGCCATAGAGGAGGTCAACCTCAAATTTGACTCTTACTCAATCGTTGGTGGAAACATTTAGTAGGTAGATATCTTCTCCATAGCTTCTAAAACTCTTTGGACTTTCTCTGATGAAACGTGGTGACCGCGGTGGTGTAGTCTAAAAGTTGGTCATAAGAGAAGGAGGTCAGAGGTAGGAGAGGCAATGACAGGGTGAATGAGGTGTAATTGGGTGTTGATCCTAGTTCTGGGAGTCACAAAGGAACCTATATAATGCTTATATTGGTAATGGTAGTCGAGAACTACCACGACTTAGAGTCTTAGAGATCCAATACGAGTACGACTTATAATCCCAATCTGTGGTGATAACAACAATGAAGGGGTTCATTGGGCTCCTCTCTCTCTTGAATCCAAGGAGATATATATTACAGCCAATGATGGCCTAAGGAGAGAATATGAGGGTGACCAGATCACGTCTAGTGTCCAGTCTATGTTGTCATTTGTCTGCGAGTTAGATGATTACATGTGAGCCACTTGATCGAAGATCAATGGATGGAACACACGTTCACATGCATCATTCATCACATGCCCTGGGCTATGAATTATCTAGACTTTGTGTGACAATGGCACATAAATCAATAATCAACATTGAACTCTTCACTCTGCAAGAATTAGCATAAAATTATAAATATACTATAGGTCTCTAGGATTATCCATTTAATGTAAAACTTTAGGATTACTTCCACATTACCCTAGTGTTGAATTTGGCCAAGATTGGAATTAATAAGGATGCGATAAATACACATTCCTTTCCCTTTAAGTATTTACCTGTTTTAGCCACCTATGTCATAAATAATCATGCAATTATCTCAAATCTTAGATTTGTCATCTTTTAACCATTATCTTGTGTTGGACCAAGTATTAGATCATATTGGGTATTTTATGCCTAAAACTTGAGATCCAAGCAAGGATTTGATAACTATTCATTTAATTATCTAGGTCACTTATCACCTTAGAATCTTTTGGAATGTTGCTAATTATATAATAATTAGTTTACTAATCAACTTACAAGATTATTGGCATGCTTTTATACATGAATTTTCGTTGTATTTAGCATGTATCACAATGGAACTCTTTGCCAATCAAAATAGTCCAATTGGGCTTGAGTTTGATCCTAAGGCACATGGTTCATACTTATGTATTCCAAAGGGTCCACAAACCTTATAACATTCACAATTACGAAATCTACACTTTGCTCATCATAATAAGACAATTAAAGCCTCATCATAACATATTTGTTACTTATTACTTTAATTACTAAAGTTGAAAATTTATTCTAAGTCTAGGGCTTCCATTCCTTAACCAAAGTCATGTCATTACCTACATTATTCCTCTTATATGTTCAAGGTATACTCTTGACTTTAATCTAAAAGTCCCAAATTTTGAAAATGTTACATTCACTCCACCTTAAAAGAAATTTTGTCCCAGATTTTGAACCCAATTAGGTTAATATAAGGAGTCAGACCGAGTTAGGGATCCATTCCCTACTTAATTTGAGAAATAAATCCATCTATTCCAAACATACTAGAAACAAATGTTGGAATAGGTGATAACACCCTTTTTGGGGTCATTTATGGCCTATATTTTGTTGTCAAAACTGCCCTCTAAACTGTTTTTCCTATCAATTTTGTTATGTTTTGAACAAAACTCAACTGCACTACGCTCTGACCAATTTGTGCATCCTTTTGCAGAGTTTTCCCTTGTCTTTCTACAAAAGGGTCCATCCCGGCCCATGAACAGCATTTACCTGCATCAGCCCTCCTACCGGTCGGCCGACACACTTATTACTCGTCGCGCAACTGCTCAATACAGCTTCTGCGTGACACGGGTGTGTCACGTAAGAAGACTCTATCGGGAGATACGCTGCTTACCTAATAGGGAGTTGTACCTGCCACGACTACTCTCCCGATGTAGCGTGTCGCGCGATATGAGCCACCCACCGACAGGCGCCGCCCGTCACGACTATGCGACACGCTTGCAACCCGGCACCCATTGTGCTGGGCGACATGCATGTCGATCATCCACGAAGCCGCACTAATGGAGCCGATGGAGGACATGTGGCGTCCGGAGAACCGCAACTTCTTCCAACTATTGCCTATAAATAGCATCTACAAGACTCCGATGGGACGGGTCAGAACCCTAGCGAAAGCTAACCGTGGAAAGCTTCAGAAGATAGTGTGACGCGTTCCAAGGGCGTGTCGGGTGATACTAGGTGATCACACCCCCTACCCGAGAGGGGTGGGAGTGGTTCACTTAGAACCCATCCCGGTAGCCGCAACAGCCCGATACGACCAAGAAGGCCACCCAATGTGCCAGGTTCCTAGAATGGGATCTTGCCCGAGACGGCTCGCCCCTACACCCGATATAACAAACCCGAGAACCTAAGCTATTTTTAACCCCACATGATACCGAGCTCGATACGGATTTCCCATCAAGGCGTGCCGCCCGAGAGGGTGGTACCCCGATACGGCCGTATCGGGTAGTGAGCCTTGGCTGTCATGCCTGCCCGTCACTACCTGTCACCCGATATGGGTATGTCGGTCAGAGATCCCGCCCGGTATCAAGTTAGAGGCACCTTAGGGGTCTGCTACTGTATATCTCCCTCCTATATCAAGGAGGTGATACCTATATTCCCTTTTTTAGTCATTTACTTTTATTTATTATGCAATGTAACTAAACCCATTTATACAAAGCTTATGCTAATGGAATTAGTGGAGTTTTAATATCTATTGCTCTGTGTTTGGTCCCCTTTTGTTGAATGATTCCCTTTTTTAGCATCTGAACTCTAGCTTCTATGCTTGGATCATGCTTTGACTAGCTATCAAATCGTGTTTCCCGTTGCAACTCCCTCGAGAGAGGTGTTGTAACTCTAGCATTTGGTCTGATCTGGGAGTACGAGAGTACCCATGGTTGGAGTTGCTTCAGTTATCTTTCCACTCCAACCCAAGTCCACTGCCTTCGAGAGAGAGTGTTGGTGCTTAGTTGGAGGTACCCTCTTTGAGAGAAGGGATACTGGATGTTTTCTGCTACCACTTGTTATGCCTAAGTTTTCTTCCTTCGTTTCTTACCTAAGAAATAGTGTTATCTCCTCAGGTTCCGTTGCACAAAACTCCTAAAAATTGATGTAATGCCAAAAACCTTAAATCTTCCTTGTAACTCCAGTTGGAGATAGCTTTTTCTTTACAATGCTTTCTTGTAGCATTTTGTTTCCTTTTATTCTATTGTTTATTGTTCTCGATCTACCTTTCCCTTGGGAACATTTTCTTACCCTTCTTTACCGGAGTGTAGAGTGTTGATTTCGTGTTCTTAGCACGACCACCCTTGTCCCTGTGGTTTGACCCCAATCGCAACTTCGGACCCCATTATCATTGCGGGGGCCTACGATTCGGGTTATTTAAAAGTCTGACTACTTCAAATCCACTCCTTTTGGATGCACGATTTAGGTCGGTCAACTTTTTGGCGCCGTTGTCGGGGATGAGACAAAACGGTACTGTTAACGAACCCAAATCCACTAACTACACTCCTATGCCTCAAGCTTAGTAATAAGCTTGACAGCACAGTATCTTTTAGTCTTCTAACCTGAATGTGTACAAAATAGTTCGTTTCATTAACATAGGTTTTCTAACTTGATCATACGTTCTATTCAGGTACTCAGGGAAGAAACGCTCCATTCGGTTGAACAATGTTCATCATGCCACCTCGCGTGGAACCACCTCTTTCCGAGGACAAGTGAAATGCTAGAGTTGGACCACACCCACCTCCACATGGGGATGATGACTGTTACAATAACGATCATTTACATGAAGAGCTAGAAGAACCTGAATCAGAACAACCTGGGGATGATCATCATCATGAGGGACGTCATCATCGTCGTAGGCACAGAAGGAATCATCATAATCAAGAGCGGAATCATAGAGACCGTGACAGTGAAGATTCTGGAGAAGAAGAAAAGACTCTGCGGGAGTTGGCAGCTACGAAAGCCAACAACTCAAGATGCCCAGTGGTAATCCTAAGGTTTGATGCTGTAAACTTTGAGTTGAAGCCAACTGTGATCTCCATGATTCAAAATAAAAGCTTTAGAGGAAGTTCCAAGAATGACAACCCCTACCATCACCTCGATGCTTTCAAAAATATGTGTGACACCATCAAAATGAGGGGGGTTCCACAAGAAGTGATCTACTGCAAGGGTTTCATTTTCTCCTTGGAGGACAAGGCACTATCATGGTACCTTGGATTTCTACATCAATCTATGAACGGATGGAATGATTTAGCAGATGCTTTTGTAAACAAGTTCTACCCTACCGAGAAGTTTGTCAGGAATAGGCAGAAGATCACATCTTTCACCCAGAAGTCCGGAGAAAACTTGCATGAAGACTGGGAGAGGTACCAGGAGTATCAGAGGGACTGCCCTCACAACAACTACAAGAAAGGTTTTCTGATAACAACGTTCTATAATGGTCTGACTCCTGAAGAGAGAGTATCGCTAAATGCATCTACAGGAAGCGACTTTCTTGGGAAGAAGCCCAGTAGGTCTAAAGAGATCATTGAAAACATGGCTGAACTACACGCCGGGACCGAGTACGATAGGACTGACAGAGGACATGTTAAGAAAGCCACAAATGAAGGCTCGTCCATCGAATCTAAAGCTCTTGAGGCAACCACGTGTCAGATACAGAAAATAGCTACTGATGTCAGACAGCTAAAAGAGTCGGGAGGAAAGGGCAAGAAACAGCTAGAGAAGGTGATTAAGTGTGTCGCCTATGGTGAAGGAGGACACGGAATAGATAACTCTGTATATACTCAACTTGAGGAGTCGAGCGATAGCAAAACTGAAGAGGAGGAAGGTGAGAATGCCTCTTATGTTAATTTCAAGAGGCCTGATCGCCCATGTTTCATCTATGGCAACAAGGATGCCGCAGAGAATTCGCATTAATTAGATAATCCACCCAAGCAACCACCCAGTTTTGAGAAAAGAGGCGGACAAGGGCAGTACATTAAGACCATCTCTTTTTAGACAAACAAATCTAGTTACCAAGGCCAAGGAAAGTTCCAACCCCGTCAAGTAGCTAACACAAGTCAAGGGCAAATGCAAGCTCAAGGGCAAGGCCAGACAAAAAACAACAGCCAGCCGGACTTAGTGGGTCAACTTTTTGATTTCGTCAAGAGACAAGACATTATAAACAATCAGCTAGCGCAAAGTGGGCTATCAAACTCTGTTGTACTTAATATTATGCAGGTCGAGATGGTGGATATGCAAACACATCAACGCCAGATAGACCAACAACTCACTCAAATGGCAGAGTTGATGAAAAATCATTCGGGTAAGATACCATCTGACACGGAATCTGCCAAGATGGCAGTCTTAAGATCGGAAAAAATAATGAAACGCCCTGAATCGGCCAGACCTGAAGAACCAGAGCCCAGAGTTGTTGTAGAAAAATCAGCTGAAGGAGGCAGCCAACAAACTTATGTCAGAGAATCGGAACCTATGGAGGACTTGTTCGAAAAAAGGAGTCAATACTCTCTGAGAGTGCCTTTCCCACAGAAGCTTATAAAAGCACATCTTAAGAAGAGATATGAAAGGTTTATGGAGTCGGTGAAAAAGTTGCATCTCGAGGTACCATTTCTGGATGCCTTGGAAGAAATGTCGACTTATGCCAAGTTTTTCAAAGACTTGGTCACAAAGAAAAGAAGAGGAGGAAGGATTGAAATGGTACACCTGGCCAGTACGTCTACGGCCTTTGTTAAAGCCGATTTTCCAACAAAGAAAAAGGATCTCAGAGCCTTCACTATACCCTTTATTGTAGGGGATAACACCGAGAGGAAGAGTCTAGCTGACTTAGGGGCTAGCATAATCCTTATGCCCTTAAGCCTCACAGAACGATTGGGGCTAACTGACATGGTCAGAACCAAAATGAGAATTGAGTTGCCAGATCATTCCTTCAAAAGACCCGTGTGGGTAGTTGAAGATGTTCCGATTCATGTAAGGAGGTTCTTCATCCCATGTGACATCATTGTCATTGACACTGTTGAAGACCCAAGGTGCCCCATCATTTTTGGATGCCCTTTCTCGGCAACAGGGAGGGCACTAATTGATATCGTTGAAGGTATCATAACTTTAAGAGTCGGAAATGACCACATTGATTTCAAATTTAAGGACGCCATGAAGGGAATGTCCCTATTAGAGTCTACCTACTTCATGGATAGCTACTACCAATACTGTGAAGAAATAAGAGAAGAGACTCCAGTTGTAGACCCTCTTATGAGGGCGTTAAACAATTATGATTCAGAAATTGAAGATCATGAGGTTGTTGAGATCCTCAATTACCTAAATCAAAACAAAGAAGACCTGAGCGAGGGTGAGGAAGCTATAGAGATAGTTAAATATGCTTCCCTAGAAATGACACCAGAGGAAGAGAAAGTACCTAAGCCCAAACCAAAGCTGAAACAGTTGTCGGAAGGTTTGAGGTATGAGTTTCTCGATCAAGAGGAAATAAATCTTGTTATAGTGAATGCCTGTCTGACTGAAGAACAATTGGAAAGACTTCTCAAGGAATTGAGGCTCCATAAACAAGCTATAGGCTATTCAGTAGAGGATATCAAGGGACTTAACCCTGCTCTGTGCATGCACTGCATAAATATGGAAGAATCCGCCAAACCCTTGGTCCAACCCCAAAGAAAGCTGAACCAGATGTTGAAAGAGGTTGTAAAGAAGGAAGTTATCAAGCTGAGAGATGTAGGTATTATCTACCCTATCAACGATAGCAACTGGGTAAGCCCCATTCATGTTGTACCAAAGAAAGGGGGTATGACAGTTGTAAAAGGTGAGAAGGGTGATGAAGTAGCCGTCTGTGCTTTCGCCGGATGGAGAATGTGTATAGATTACAGGAAGCTAAATCAAGCAACGAAGAAAGATCATTACCTGCTTCCCTTCATCGACTAAGTTCTAGAAAGACTAACACATCATGAGTATTTCTTCTTTTTAGATGGTTATTATGGGTTCTACCAGGTCCCTATCATATTGGATGACCTGGAAAAGACCACGTTCACTTGTCTTTATGGTATGTATGCTTTTCGAAGAATTCCGTTTGGATTGTGCAACGCTCCAACAACATTCCAATGTTGCATGATCTCTATGTTCTCAGATTTTCTGGAAGATATCGTAGAGGTCTTTATGGATGACTTTTCGGTTTATGGGAAAGACTTTGATTGTTGTTTCAAGAACCTATCATTGGTCCTGCACTGCTGTGAAGAAAAGAACCTAGTTCTCAACTAGGAGAAGTGCCATTTCATGGTACAAGAGGGCATAGTGTTGGGCCATAAAGTCTCCACGAAAGGCAATGAAATGGATGTAAGAAAGGTTGAGGCTATTTCCAAGCTACCCCCGCCCAAGTCTGTGACAGGGGTACGTAGCTTTCTCGGTCATGCCGGGTACTATAGAAGGTTCATCAAAGACTTCTCCAAAATATCAAAACCCCTTTCAAACTTGCTGATCAAGGATGCAGAGTTCATTTTTCTAATGATTGTTTGAAGGCTTTCCGAATGTTGAAGGAATCCCTAGTAACACCCCTATTCTCCAAGCTCCAGATTGGGAGCTACCCTTCGAGTTAATGTGCGATGCTAGTGACTTCGTTGTAGGGGTTGTCTTAGGGCAAACAAAAGATAAGAAGCATCATGTAATTTGCTACGCCAGCCAAACTCTAGATGAGGCGCAAGTAAATTACAGCACAATAGAAAAAGAGATGCTAGCAATTATCTTCGCATTTGACAAGTTCAGATCTTATTTAATTGGGACCAAAGTGAAGGTTTACACCGACCACAGAGCAATACGGTACCTGATGAAAAAGAAAGACACTAAGCCTAAGCTGCTAAGGTGGGCTCTTTTGCTCCAAGAATTTGATCATGAGATAATTGATAATAAAGGCAAAGAAAATGTAGTTGCAGACCATCTCTCAAGGATAATCTGCAATGAAGAAAACCAGTTTCCTATCAACGACAACTATACTGACGAAGCCATGTTAATGGCTCGATCTGATGAGCCGAGTCTTCCATGGTTTGCGGATATCTGTAATTACCTTGCTTGTGGGGAGTTACCTCCGAAAATAATGTCAAATCAAAAAAAGAAACTCTTCTCATATGTAAAGCACTATTATTGGGATGATCCTCTACTCTTTAAGAGGTGCTCAGATAATCTATATAGAAGATGTATTCTAGAGGAAGAGGTGCCAAACATTCGAAGGGAATGCCATTCATCGCCATATGGAGGACACTTGGGTGGCAAAAACACTGCTTTTAAGGTCCTCCAGTCAGGCTTTTATTGGCCGACCTTGTTTAAGGATGCCCATGCTTTTGTAAGATCCTACAATGAGTGCCAGCGAACGGGGAATATCTCCCATCGGAATGAAATGCCACTCTCTGATTGGATTGAAGTTGAGATTTTTGATGTGTGGGGCATTGACTACATGGGCCCTTTTCCATCCTCTTTTGGCTTCAGCTATATTCTTGTCACTGTCGACTATGTCTCCAAGTGGGTGGAAGCAATTCCTACCATGACTTGTGATGCAAAGGCAGTAATCTAACTTTTCACCAAGATCATCTTTCTGAGGTTTGGAGTTCTGAGGACCGTCATTAGCAATGGCGGCTCTCACTTTTTAGAAAGATAGTTTGAATCACTTCTACGCAAGTACAACATCCGTCACAAGGTTGCAACGCCGTATCATCCCCAAACATCAGGGCAAGTTGGTGTCTGCAATCGACAGATAAAGCAGATTTTAGAAAAGATAGTAGGCAAGTCCCACAAGGAGTTAGACAGTATGAGAGGATAGACTATTCTATAGAGATTAGGAAACGACAATACCAAAAGATAAGGAAATAATGTCTTAAACTCCATGTCTAACATTAATTTTCACTTTCCTAATAATGTTAGATATTACTTCTTATCCAATTAGGATTAGAGAAAAAACCTTTACAATATCCACATTGTATCTTATCCACTGAAGTTGCCCCTCTAAGAATTTTTCTCCCGTTCTTCTTTAATGCTTCCACCCTTGGAAGCTTGTTTCTATTTTTGAAAGTGTATCATCATGGACTCCTAGATGGAGTGTGTGTCCAGATATAGTTTCCTAAACCCTTCACATGAGAGATTCTTATGTTGTACAATTTGATAAACAGTACCGCTTCCACCTACGGTTGAAAGAATCACATCATTCGCACCTTACCCCCATGCCATAGGGTTGTGTCTTCTTTTAGTCGTACCCAATCAAAGACATTGTATGGTCAGTCCAATCATTACTTCCTCTTTCTAACATTTGACAGCTTTACCGCTTCACCTATTAAAATTTGCAGTCACTTTTGCAGTCTTGCACCAGACTTCCCTTGAGAGTTGAATACATGTAGCACTCTTTGGGTTCATGACACCCTTCACCCGTGCTACTGTTCCAGCTATGCCTCCCATGTTGGTAGACCTCTCGTCAGCTGCTCCTCATTTGGTTAGAAAAAATACAACCAGTCGATAGAACTAGGTAGCCTCCGTGGCCACTTGCCCTTTGCAATTAAATAGCATGACTCCACTTCATGTTGATATTTCACAACTAGTGGATTCGTTCCCTCCTGATTTAATGATAATGTAGTCTTCAAGATTTTCTATCAGATGGCCTCCAAAGATAGTTATCGACATTGTCATGATTTTATGTGCCCCCGATGCTTTCTGACATTCTTGTATGAACCCTGCTCTGATGTCACTTGAAGAGATTTGTGGAAGCTTCAAGCCCAAGAAAAACCCCACACAAGATACAACCCAAGCATGCACAAAAAAATCTACGACATCCCACATTGACAAAGCCAATAACCACCAAATAAATAACCATGCAATGAACATGATTGGCAAAGAAGACCGCATAATCCTATTCAGCAACTTCAAGAAGATACAAGGATTGGTGTTCCCTCAAAATCTCATACTCACAATAGAATCTCATAACCCACTCTCATTCTCTCTCCTCTTTGGCTATCCTTTATGGCTTCCCATCTTTGATGCACAATGTTGTCCCATGTTGGCACACCCAAAGTTACCATACATTAGAACCCACACATTGGGCACACACTATTCCAATGGTGTCTATTCTTATTTATATAGATAGAGACTCCTAGCTAGATATTATGAGTGGATATCACTATTCTATAGGGATTAACAAGCAACAATAAAACAAGATAAGGAAATAATATCTTGGAATCCAAGTCTAACATTAATTTTCATTTTCCTAATATTTAGATATTATTTCTTATCCAATTAGGATAAGAGACAAAATCCTAACAACTATGGCAAGATACAATATAGAAAGAACACGTCTAATGTAGTCAGGTATTAGTTTAATGTAATGATTTGATACATCAAATGTATTCAAATTACATGTTATGTTTACCATATGAACTCTACTTTAGTAATTTTGAGCCCAAAACATTGATTTTCTATCATGCGAAGGGTAGAGTAAATAGATAGCCTTCTGATTTATGCATGAACGGAAACCAACCTAGTACTCAAATTGTCTAACACATTCTCACAACCTAGCCAATATATATTAATTATAAAGTCAAATTATTATGAAATGACTAACTGCGAGTGATCTGTGTATTTATATTTGTGTACGTTAATATGTATAATGTATATACAATGCATATAGTACGAAAAGAAATATTCATTGATTTTAATATTTATGATGTTTTTCTACAATGTTAACTCTATGAAATAGAAGTACATATGTAGTTCATAATATATTAATATGATATATGAAAATTGCTTTGAGGATTTCATGTGTTGGTGCTTGATAATAGTGCAATGAAATATCAGAATTCTATGATATTGATAATTGAAAATATTATGTTATATATTACTTCCCTTGGATTCACATTGTCGGGGTGGGGTCATCGAAGTGGCTCTTCCTCAGGGATGGTTCCCAAGTAAATAAAAAAAATGAAATATATTGACATGGATTTTTCAATAACATATACAATAAAAAAATTTCCAAAATGCCTTTTCAAATCATAAAGTAAATTGAATACCTAACTAACACGAACTTATGCTTGGTAATATCATTTATAGCAATATGATTATAATTTTTAAAAATATTCACATGGATCCATTATCCATTTCAGTTGATGTAAGGTATGAAATCAAGTTTAAAATGTATCTCATTTGTTATTTGATTTTTTGTAGGCATCCTTCTCTTCACATGGAAATTCTTTATACATGGTATTAATGGATATTTGCATGTGTCTTCATATATACCTTTGTTTATCATTTTTTTCTTATATACATATGATAAGTTTTTCAATGATATTCACAATTCCATTAACAAGTATAATCAAGTATGTCATAACATAGTGGGTTTTCAAAGTCGTGATTTCAATTTTTTCTATCAGGTCATAGATGCACATAATTTATGAAGTTGAACTTATTTATATATATTACATATATATTCATTATTGATAGTCATATATGAGATTCAGTTTCACAATATGAATTTCTATAGTTAAAAGTCGTGATATATTATCACATTAAAAATATATTCGATTGTTATGAAGCACCATATGATGCCATCAACAAATTTAATAAAATACAAGTTTAAGAAAATCATATAGTCTTAGATTCTTTTTATAGGAATATTGGTTTTCATCCATATAATATGTTATCCCATACTTATCTTAAGTATTATCAATACAATTTGTAAAACCAAAGCATCAAACTTAGTAAAGATGTACCATGTAATATAATGGCATACAAGTTTCAAATAAACATCAAGGCCTATGGAATGTTAAATACTTTAATTTGACACCTATCATGTAGCAATCAAATGCTTGCACCTAAAATGAAGCTTCCTAAACATAAAATTCATATATATATATCGTTTCACTTCCTACATATAATTTGGCTCATGATAAAATTAACTACGTAGAGAGGATTGCTAGAAAAGTATTTATATTGGGATTAACATGTTTAAATACAATATGTATTTTCTATAGTAATTTTTGACATTTAAACATCTCCTTCTATTATATCCTTGTATAGATATTTTTTAATTTTAAACATATCCTTTTACAACGTGTAATATGAAGATCTCAAATCTGTGAAATAAAGATCCGCCAAAATGCCATATAAATTGTTATTAAACTTAAATTAGTATATTGTATTCTGTGACAAAAGCCCTCACATATATTCAGATAACACTATAATGTTAAAAGGAATAGTATAGTGACAACATCTTAGTTCATTCAAAATTTTGTAGTCTCTATTGACTTGAATAATTTTGTATATGTAGTTGAGTGCCCTACATATTATAGTGGAATGTAAGACATAAAATTTAGTAGTAAGTGTATTATTAAAAATGTGGTTATGCGACCACTTGTGAAAATTTCTTTCATTGATTATCATGGTTTTATTAAGAAGTATAATGAAGTATGTAATAACAAATTTTTCAAAGTTTTGATGATATTAGTTTCTATTAAGTCCTAGATGCGCATGATTTATGAAGCTAAGCTTTTTTATTTGTATTGCATATAATTATAAAAATGAATGTTGTATATTCAAATATAATATCATAATCAATTATCACATTAAAAGTATATATTTGATTGGCATGAAGCACCTTATTATTTTACAAAAAAAATAATATAAATGAATTCAAGAAAGTCATATAGTTCTAGATTTTAGTAATTTTAATACAAGTGTTCTTACATATAAGAAGCTATTTACTTATCAATCTTAAGTATTACCAATACTGTTCATAGAAACACATCATAAAACCTAATAAAGATGTAGTATGCAATATAAAGTTATACTTCATTCATTCATATATCAAGGACTTTGAAATGCTAAATATTTTCATTTCACAACTATCTCGAATCAATATTGTTGCAATCTAATGTTTGCGCCTAGGATGTAATTTCCAAAAAGTACAATTCAAATATATTATCTTTCTTTCTACAGGTAACTTATTTCATGATAACATTAACTACCTAGAGAGAAGCATTAGGAAAGTAACCTGTAGTGGTTTTACCATATTGAAATATAACATGTATATCTTATAGTTGTCTTTTGACATTTTAACAAATCTCTCTATTACATAAACCGGGATTAGATTCTTTGGGTAGGCTTGATATTTATTAACAAAAAAATCTCCAATGAAATTTTGGTGTGTATTGTGAAGTTCTCAAATTCGTGAATAAAATTTTGCAAAAAATGACATATAAATTGTTACTAAACTTCAATAGTATTAGATTATTCCATGATTAATAGTCATGGCATATTTTCATAGAGCATGACAGTTATAACGATAAAAAATAGTATAGTTATAATAGATTGGTTCATCTGAAATTGTTTTCTATTAATCTGAAAAAAAGTTTATATGTAGTTTAATTTCGTACATATTATAGTGCATTGTTAGACATACAATTTAGTATCAAACACTTTATAAGAGACATATGATTACGGGATCAATGATATGACAAACAAAGTAGTTTAGAATTAGATATAGTAAAAATGCAAAGATGAACATTTAAAGTATAAGAAGATCAGTAACGGATTTAGCTACATTTCAAATTTAACTGATAGATCTAGTGCATGTAATACTCACAGTGTTGAGCGATCTTGTAGAGATTGAGCAAGGCACCTCCCTCAGATAATGGGTTAGGGGAACCACAATTAGACTTTTTGATATATGTTAAACTAGCCACACATACAAGTTTCTTTAGCACAAACATTATATAATATAAGAATGAAACTAACCTAATCTTTAGATGGGATGTATTGATATGGCATAGTGAAAGACTGAGAAATAGTTTAGTAGTTCTCTATCCATAATTGGCTAGCCATGTGCATGAATTATGATAATGTGAAATAGTTGGCTAACCTCAGGATGACCCTTTAATAAAGTTTACAATCTAATATGAGAAAATGAAATGAGACAATATTCATGATAAAAAATGAATGTGGTTGTAATTGACATGATGGATATGTGGTAACTAAATTTGTCTTCTTCAAGGTAGCCTTTACCTCTTACTTGGCATACTATATAGAGTGGTTGTTTCATGTGTAAACAAAATACTTGGCATATGATATTTGGATAAAATAATTGTTCTTTGATGCCATCAGACTGGATTTCAATATATATATATATATATATATATATATATATATATATATATACATATACATATATAGTCTTGAACAAACAAAACATAATATATCAGTTCTATTATATTAAAACACTTCGGCTTTTTGGTAGTAAAGTATTGGGAAGTTATGTACTTTAGCTCTTTGGTAGTAAAAGTATGTGATAGTGATCTAACTCTTGGGTAGTATATCATATTATATAACAATCCAACTCTTTGGCAGTAGATCATAAGGCCCTAATGAGTTCAAGTCTCAGGTAGTAAATGTATGGATGATATAATGGAAAAAATGATCAAAGACATGTTCTCTTTTGTTAATATACATCTTTTTTAAGCATGCTTTTGGTAACTTTTGGTACTGCCAAGTAGTAGTTTAATATTGCCCTCAGATAGGATCTTCCCTAGAGGAATGAATTCACAAAATCAGTCTAAGAATTGAGGTAACCTAAAATGTCATATTGACATAATTAAGTGTATGAAGCATGAAAGCACATATATTGAGTATATTTCTTTGGACCCAAGTATGTCGCCTCTGAGGGACATGAGGAAAAGTCATTAGGGATTTGGCTGACAGTATGGGACCAAGCTTGGAAGGGAAGGTCGCCATGAGCCCAAAGAAGGGAAACAATGTGAATAAAGTGAACTATATGAGATGAAGGAAATATGGGTGAAAGAACTATAAAGGGTATTATGTGCTTGAGTATTGTCAGAGAAAACTTAAAAAAAATGTGTATGTGTACCCAAGGACCATGGGGTCAGGAGATTTCCTCCTTCATGAGTTGATGAGGCCTAAAGGGACAGTGTGAGAGGCACTCCATAAGTGCATAAGACCCTTGGGGGTCAAGAGGAGATCACTCCAAATGTACCTATACTCCTACAAATTAGAAGGGAATGATCGAGGCTAATGAGACATGAGATTTGAACGAAAAGAATACAAGAAGTCATGTAACAATGTTTGATAAAATCATAAAAGGATTTTTGTATAAACTCAAGAATTATGTGATGACATGAAAGTTAAGAAAACTGAGGAAGTTTAGAATGATTCAACCTAAAATTGAAAACTAAAAGATAATATACTACACCATCTCTGCTCTAGGAATGGGATGAACTTTGTATTTCGGTCGTAGCTAAATACTTATTTCATCTTATTATGAGTGAGATAGATTGGGTAGACACATGTTATGCATAAAATAAACATATGAGAATGGATACTCTAAGTTGAAATTAAATGGTTCCATCAAGGGATTTGAGGTGTTACGTTGCCCTTACACATATATAAATGAATGATAGTTTGGAAAGATAGGTGAAAAGGTAATAATCAAGTGAAAATGAAATGCAAGTGAAAATTTAATCATTATGTGATGATGTTATAAATGGATGGGGTTGTGGATATACACTGGAACTGAACTTGGATTCCAACCTTAGAGATTTGCATATCCATAAAAGTTGTTAAAGATGATCTAGATACTAAGAAGGGTTGCTAACCTTAAGGTTTGAAGATAAGTTGAGTTACCATTAACCTTAACCTTACTAGGTTTGAATTTTGGCCACAAAATTCCTTTTAAGGAGGGGTGAATGTAACATCCTCAATTTGTTAAATACAAATTTTATAAATATAATAATTTATTTGATAAGAAAATTGCCCAATTATAATTGACAGAATAATAAAATTATCCACTTTATAGAATGGGTTCAACCCATGACCCAAGTGAGGTCCATGAGACTATTTTATAGGTTCTTTGTGGCACAAGGTTAAGAAATATAAAGAATTCATGCATAAATAAAGGATATTTGCTTTATGGTTTCCTAGAATATGGAAATTTGGAATAATAGGCAAGTTTCCAAAATATTCTAAGATAATTTGTAATTTAGATATTTTATGGAAGCAATTAGCTAACCATGTCTTGCAACACAAGCTTGAGGCATAAAATAAGTATAATTTGGTCTGGTTTTTGGAACATGTAAAGATGACAAGGAAACTAAGATAATTCTAAAATTTGAGATAAAAGGATATTCCATATGATGTGGGTAATTATTTTAAGGAAATATATATAGGAAATTTTTTCTTGTGAAATTTATCCCAATAAATCCCAAAAAATAGATATATATTTAAACAGATATTACTGAGTTTCCCTCCAAGTTTCATAGATAAAATATGCTCCTAGTAGCCTATGGAAATTGAGAAGGAAGAGGACTTGCTTGTAATAATTAAATGTTGTTTCCCTTATTTGAAGAAAGAAAAAATGATATCTATAGGCATCCCTTTGTTACCAAACTTGACTTAATACTAGATTCTAGAATAATAAAGGAAGTAAAAAAAAATTAAGACCAATTGGAGTAAAAGTATTTTTGTACTCAAGATAAATAATCAAGATAATTTATGAGATAGATACTCCAAATATAGTATTATGGAAGAAAATCTATGAAGTTATAAGATATTTTGTGGCCAAGATAATTTAGTTGGTAATTATGTAGATATGCCTTCAAAATCAAGTTTCGATTAAATAAGGGAATATTGAAGGAGTTTTGCTTTTCCCATTAGAAGATAATAGTATGAATAGAGTTTTTCCAAAATAATGGTATGAGGGGTGGTTTCCTTTACATTACTTTAGGGTCTATAAAGTAAAATATATGAGATTGTAATTATAAGGATAGGAGGGAGGAATATAGTTATTACTTTCCTAATATGATGTGTTGCCAATTGTATAGGGAAATTTTATGGAAACTAGACCCATCAATCTCCAACCCTTATTCTATATAAGAAGTGGTAGAAGAGAAGATGGACTACCCCATTCTCCTCCTTCCTTGATGTGAATCCTCCTATAGCAGTGTGGTAGAAAATCTCTCTCCCTTCATTATGGAAATGTTCTTCCCCATCCATTATGGCCCCATTGTATCTTGTAACATGGTGCTTTCCAAACTGACATAGAAGGTCAATGTCTTCCAAAGTACTTCACCCCTCAACCATTTCCTTCTGAGTCTCCATGGAAGAGGTAACCATGTCACCCCATGTTTGAGATATTGATTCTTATTTTGTTTAATTCATAGAAATTGCTAGGATTACCAAAATATGGCAAAATTATATATCAAACTGACTGAGAGAATGAGTAGAGAACAAATAAAATAGTATCATGACCTGGGTTTGATACTAATTCAAAAGTTGGGATAATTCATGATTAAATAATGATAAATATATGGAAATCTAGGATCGAATAACATGTTGGGTATATTAAAAACGTTTACTTTTCCATATAAACTGATATAGTTGACTATAATGAGATCTAAGATGATGATGAATAATTAGGATTTCTAGACCAATAATCATCAACATGTGTAATTAGGATTTTGAACACTAATGATGTAACTTGCTATGATCTTAATGCACATAATCTAATATAAGTGTTCATGATGCAATAACATGGTAGCTTTGATATACTTAATATGAATTAGGGTTCTTGTGTCATTAGACCAATGAACATGGGCATTATGATACTAAGGAAAAACTAAACCCTAAACTAAATCATGATTAGTATATCTAATATGACTGGTGACACTTTAGAGTATACATATATGCATATAGTGTTGGTTGATTATGTTGAATGCTTGGATATTTGGATATATGCTTGAAGTACATGGAGTACAGTTTCTGCATGGTAACAAAGGTATGTGCTTATGCCTATGAATCCTCTCCTTATCAACATTTGAGGTTTTTCGAGTTTCTCAAATGCGTTGCAATTAAAAATTTTGGTTGTTTATTTACCTCCTATAATACATAAGGCACCTGTAGCGACCGCCATCAAACCGACAACCAAATCACTACTAATTATGCAGAATAATCATAAACAGTGGATTAGCAAAAAAAACACTAAAAATTAAAACCATTTTGCAAGGAGATCCTTTTCCAGTAAACTCTTACTGAAAGATCTAAAACATATACATATCATGATTTATATTGTACAACAGTGTTTCATCTCATCTCGAGGACAACATATAAAAGTTGCTCTATCAAAACACATACTGGAGCAACATAAAACCTCGAGGCTTACAAGCCAAAATCTCATATTGTTCAGGAAACCATTACGAACCGACTCCAAGGGCTTGAGAGTACAGAGACGACACATAGGACATCTATCTACAAGACACGAGAGATAGTACACTCAACCTGAGTTGTTATTGTTGCCCCAGTTGTTGTTCCTTCTCCGCAGCAAGGTCTCTACCGCCTCATAAATGTCCACCTAAAAATTGTGGATCCCACGGGGTGAGACTATTGTCCCAGTGAGAGATATAACTCTCTGCCAACAATATTATTACCAAAGAAAATAATATAAAATTGAATAGAATTATAAAAAATCTATTTACTTGAAAAGGAATATGAAGAACATGCATAACATATACCTTATTAAGATGTATGAAAATATTAATTCATCGACTAAAGCTTCAAACAAGAATTATATCAAATGCTACATAGAAAAGCATAATTATATTTATCAGGTACTTTCATACTCATTGGGAAACATAGATCACTTAGAATCTCAATCTCTTGTCATTGTCATACTTGGGTATTCAAACCCTTAATTCATCACTGAATACTATCACCACTTAGCATATGATCATTACCTCTAGGTCATCAGACCCAGATATTTGTTCACATAGTCACTACAGCAAAATTACATAATAGTGGCATTTATTCTAGTGGCTTTTATAAAAAAAAAGCCATTATCTTTCTAATATACATGCATTTTTAATTAAAATGCCTCTACACCACCTATTATAGAGTTTCTAAAAAGGACAACATTAAAGGAATTTTTATTTTTAATTAGTGGCAATCTTAAATTACCATACCAAATTAGAAAAGTAATTGGTAACACAATATTTAATTCCCGCTCCAAGTTTTCCCCTTCCCGCTCCAAAAATTGTGATAGTCCAATTGATCTAGCGCTCTACTCTTTCCCGATTGATCTAGTTTTGCGCTCCTCAGACCAGTGCGTGGAGCATCCTGGCCGATCGTCACCCTAGCTAGGTTTTGGTGGAGACTGGTGGCGTCTGGCGAGGGAGTGTGGGTGCATCTATCTTGAAGACTGATCGTGCTCTTCTTTGGTGGATATCCTGCGAGGAGGGTCCTCTCTGCCGACGAGTGGAGATCGATGCTGGCAGACTGCTTCTGCTGGTCCAGGTGCGACGCGAAGCCGACGACGTAGGGAGAAGGTCAAACATGGCCCCTCTACTCAAACACCTCCACTCCCCGACTCTCTTCCACTCTCCTTCCATCTCGGTCTTCTGAGGATGCTTCCTAGCTTGAAAGACCACTCAGGGTGTGATGGGTTTGGGGAATCAGTCCCCTACAGACATGGGTGATGGTGGTCGGTTGGATGGGGATGCTTCTCCCCTTTGTTCAGTTGCATGTGAGGAGTCAGCGGTTGTGACCCCATCCTCCTTTGATCAGGTGTCAAACTGGCTGCTGGAGTCATTGTCGGGGGTGGGGGTTCCCAAGGGGTGTTTGAAGTTATGCCTCAAACACAAGGTCGTGCTAAAATAGCTGGTGTGTAGAGCGGTTGCGGGGGCTCACTGATCACGAAGGGTGAAGATGCCTCAAAGGAGGTGGCAGTAGCTAGGATGGCTGACGTAGGGGTGTTGGAGGTGGTGGGGGATCTGTCCCGCTCTGCAGTTGACGGTGATTTGTTTGTTGTGGGGTCATTCATCCTGGTAGGTGACCTCATTGTCCCTTTTAGCTGGGAGACTGGATCGGAGGGTGTTGGATGTGATGATTCTGAGAATGCACAGTAGATGGCGTCGGATGGGACTGGGGTTCGGTCACCCCCCTTTGCAGGAGGAAACGCAATGGTGTGCAAATAATGGTTTTTCACACAGAGAGCTTAATAATTCAAATACGAGTAGTGAAGATTGCTTGAAGGTTACAACTGTGTAGATAGGTCCCAAATTAGATATCACCTTCTTAATCATCACTTTTATTCATCTATACATATGAAGGTTGAATGGTAGTACTGC
This sequence comes from Alisma plantago-aquatica, assembly GCA_963693085.1. Taxonomy (NCBI): domain Eukaryota; kingdom Viridiplantae; phylum Streptophyta; class Magnoliopsida; order Alismatales; family Alismataceae; genus Alisma; species Alisma plantago-aquatica. Next base: position 520,112,600 of record OY856415.1, read on the forward strand.
AATTTATGTCTTTCATCTCTATGTAGATAGGTTGAATTTATGGACGACAACTGGAGTCTTTAGATGAAACTCAGTAGAGAAATTTGACGATTGTCCTTCAGGTTAGTCAACCAAAAATAATTGAAATTACTGATTTTCTTTATTTGCACATTCAGAAGAAACTAATTCTTCAAGTTGGTTACCTTTCCATGTTCGAACAAGGAGCCTCACCTCTTACAGATCTTACAAAGACCTTTTGCCAACCCTGTCGAATATTGGTATGTGGAAGCTTGATGTTGTTGCCACTTGTCTTATGAGTAAGGATTTCCTTTACTATAGAACCCTTCATATTGGGGATTTCCTTTAGAAAATACATAACTTATGTATGGATTTTAATTACAATAAATGAGTCATCTCTTCCTCTCTTTATTTAACATTAGCTACGTGTAAGCATGAGCAAATCACATCCAACAATAGAGGGTGGGAGGGACAAGAATTGCAATTCAAATGTAGAAAATAGAAAATTATATAGAAGACTATGAAAATAGATTTTAACCAAGACCAATTACTCATGTATATCTTGATTGCAACTCCATTCTGATTTTCTTTATGCAAGAACGCCCATATGGTACTTCTTTAGAATTTTTGAATAAACTACTGCATGAAGTTTCTAATAATATTATTTTTGGGAGTAAAACTTCTAATTTAGTGCAGAATCCCACAACTAAATGACTACAACATTTATATTACATTGATTTTTCTTCTATTGTGATATGAGCTCTTACTCGGTTAAAGCCACATGTTGAACAAAACCAAGCTTGTATATCTTTCCTTAAATCTAGATCAGGGACAACAAAATCTTTGAAATGTTTCTATTGTCTGATAAATTTAAATATCTGAAGTTGAGGTGAGATGTAGACTTCGTAATTGTCACAACATTTTATTAGTACTTAGTTATGCTATTTTATTTCTCTCCTCCACTTTGTTGATAGGTAAAGTTTGGGGATAATATGTAATCAAATTTATAAGAATGGTTACTTTCTTTGATTATACCTACGTTCACACTCCATCATTGAAAATAAAACTCAGTTTGATCACTAGCCTTAGTTAGTAAACTAATGTCTTTAGTTATAAACCAGTCCCTTTATATTTCAGTTCTAGATGTAGGGCCATGACATGTTGAATTGTTAAGAAAGACTCGTTCATGAGTCTCAAACTTATATGAATGTCAAGATGAACATAGGAAAATCTATACTCATTTGTGATGAGATTTCCTTATGGGAGGATAGAGGATCTAGTTAGTAAGGTGGGACATCATTGCAATTCATTTCATTTATTCAACCCCTACCATTTCCTTTGGGATTAAAGGTCGCGTATGGGGATTTCATAGTAAACAACTATGATGGATCTATTCTTAAGTATGTTGCTTCTACATATTACTTCATTCATCATGCAATGTATAAAAGATGATGTTTTATCAAATCTCCCAGTTCCTTCTTTGCCTCACCCCATTCCTTTCTAAATACTCTAACATTCTCCTCTAGTTTCCTTCTTTCTTATGGTTTTGTCTCATGCACTTCCTAAACACTCTGAATGATCCATCGAATGTTTGAATTCTATGAACTGGGTCTAACAGACTTTGAATTTCATCAACGATTTTCTCTATGAATTGAGAAGTACCACCTCCTCACTTTGTAGAATTTAAATATCTATTGGTTCTCATCAGATGTATACAATAAATGTATCCTTCACTATATTGTTGGGTTTGATCTTGTTCATTTCTGCCATTAAATAGTAATGCAATAATCTTTGTATGTTCACAACTGTGTGATTTTGCAAAGAGGATTCCCTCCACATTTTCTTTAGTTGTACCACTACTGAAGGCCTTTAGTAGGCTATTAACACGGGCTCACTACCTAGTGATGTTCCTAGATCCAGCATGGCACTACTGGAAATGGATTTTGAACAAGTTTGAGACTAGTGTTATTTTAAAGATCATTAATGTATGTCTCACAACCTGGAAAATAGAAACAAATTCATTTTAGTTGTGAACGGTAGTCTCCACCTTAAGCTATTCTCCAACTTGCTTGCTTGGGCTAACAGACACCCAATAGCTACCTAAGAAGTGGTCCAGATGTTAGGATGTTCACAGGGGGTTTCAGTGAGGAATCTGAAGAATTGGCATTGTACTTGTCACTACTTTCTTGTAAAGAACTCTACTTGTTTTTAGACCTTTGAGACTGGTAGTTATGTGTCTCACCTATTCAATTGGCTTGGTGCCAAAAATACAGATTACTGCTTCCAGATTCTTAGCTGTGATTACATGATGAATGAAGTCAGTTATTTTAGTCCTTTTGTAGATCTTCATAGGGAGGATTTGCCTCCTATCCTTTACTCTATCATAGGCTAGTATCTAAATGTATGGAACAAAAAGCAGAGTGAATGTGTCCTATTCTGGGAGTTTGAATTAAAGATGTGCTTTCTTTGCTTCTCTTAAATGCAAATGATGTTATTTTCTTTCTATATGATATAGTACTGACTTAATCAAACTTTATGCACATTCTTTTCTAAGTCAAGGAAGTTTTTGAGTCAAAATTCAATATATAGATTAGTTGGTTAAGATACAGATCCATGGGAATAGAGTATTTAAAGATGCTAAACATTATTAGTTGTTGACAAGGAACTTTCCCATTCTCATTAGGTTTCCTCTACCTCCTCCCTCACTCTTCATTATGGATTGTCTTCTTTGATGAGTATTCTGCTCCAGGCTGACAAAATGTAAATGCTTAAGATTCATTTTTACAGAGGTAGTTGAATTTCAGTTAGATCAGTCCTTGATGAATTACCTACTTATGTCGTGATTGTTTTCAAGCTTTTAGTTGATGTCATGCATATAGATTTAACAAGATGAAGAATGATTCTTTTTGGCAGAGTGATATTCATCATATTGGCTGTATTGCCTGCCAAGATAGTTTATTTTCCCAAGAAAATCATAGGAGTTGGGTTGGTTTATCTAAAAGATCCCAATTCGGCCTTACTAGTAAAATGACTTTGGCAAATTAATTATTCTGAAAATCAACTGGGGGATAATCTTCCAACAAATTATTTACTAAATAGGAAATGTTGATCGGAGCTGAATAGGCTCTGATCCCCAGTTTGGGCTACCATTCACCAATTTTTGTCTCTGTTGACCTTTAAAAAACTATGTATTAGAACAGAGGAATTTGATCTCCTTGTGTATGGATAGATGGTGCATAGGTACCAACCTGCAGAGAACTTTTACTTTTTTGCTGTGTAATTATTATCAAATTCACATGTATACTCCTCCTTTTCCTGATTTTTATGGATGGGGAGTAAATTGAATTTCTGACAGCTTCAATGTGTTGCTCTTTATGTAGCCAGGTCCAAGTTCTTTAAGTTCCAGAATTCAATTATGTGGAAATTGGCATGTTAATCTTAAGATGTCAACTTTTATCAATGGTTATGTTGTAGAATTGTACTTTAATTTCCACTTTTTCTGAAGATATCTTATAAACTACACTGATATTTTTTGATATTTAAGTAGAGTAATAAATCATGTTGTTCAAAATCCATGAGATTGGGTTAAAACACTCGTTAGTTATTCAACATGGGAGTGTTTATAGGACATTCTCTACACATCATGATATAATTAAGTAGTTTCTGGAGAGGCAGTCTATTTTCTTAGTAAGGTAAGTAGTAGACCCTTTAAATTAACTTCAAATCATACTTAGATATTTTAGTATTATAAACTTCCATTTTATTGATTTATCAATTTATTCATTTTCCATTTGTGTAGTCTTCATAGTTTGAGCTTGAATTGGCTTCATCTCCTACAATGTTCCTTGTTTTTCCCCTGGCTAAGTTTAGTACACTGGAACAATACCTCTGTCTTGAAGTTTTGATCTATGTTTTTATTCTATATGATATGAGGTGTAGCCAATACCTTTTAAGAGGGTAGTGAGATATAATTCTATATACAACAACTATTGTTCCTGACTTCTCAATAATGTACTGGAGTAGTTCTAAATTTTGGCTTGATTTCCATTCTCCAGGGGAATTAATTCTTTTAACAGCTTGCGAAGAGAGGTTTTTTTGGATTTCTTTTTGTGCAAAGGATTATGGGTTATTTTTGGCTTCTGATTTGGCTAAAAAAGCATGTCATATCTTGGAATGCACATTGATCGCTTCATTTATTCTTATGTCTATATTGTGACTGTTCTGTAGTGGACTTGCTTTGTAATTTGAGGAATTATTGAATGTCACCCTATTCTACATTGACTTGTGGATATTCTTATGATTCATTCTATTTATTTAAATGCCTCTACACCTTCTATAAGTTGAGTAGCATGTTGTCCTCTGGAGATTATACTTTATGTAGTGATTAGAAGCTCTAACTTCAATCACATTATACTTTGTGTAGTTTCTAGTAAAAGAGATGATACCTAGATAAGAAGTATAGACTCCCAACTATGTACAGCTATTACATGACAGATGTAAAGGTAGAGTTAACATCTAATGAAGCTATATAACCCCCAACAAGATCCAAACACTTTTTAAAGGTTCACACGACAATGTCAATGTCAGTTGTATCAACCCTTAGAAGCTCACAAACACCTCGACCTGATTTCCCAATTGCACCAATGTTGTGTGCTTCAGCCAAGTGTGTGTACACCTATTCCACAAAGCAATTTTATGAAACAAGAAAAATTAAAACCAATTTTTTGCAAAGAAATGTAGGCTTATGCATGACCTTATATTTTTTGCACAAAGATATAATCTCAGGAAGATTATAGAAATCCCCTTCCATATTTTAGATCCCCTCAACAATTACTAGAAATTGTTTCCAGTGTTTGTGAATTTTTGGTCTATTTTGATAACTATCTATCAAAGATATCTACAGCTGGTTTCCTTCAGGTAGTTGGAACATCATATGCTTGTCTTGTACTCTACATAGGGAAGGTTATCTTTTTTTAAATTGAATTATATACATGTAGTTACTACTAGTTAATGTCCTATTACATAATTGAATTTCATGTAAACGTTATATCTGGTTATCTTCAGTTCCTTCAAGTCTTATGTTGTAAGCATCCAACAATTTCTTCTTTGTTCTGAAATTTCTCCAGATCATGCAAAGAGAGGAGAAATTGTCTAATAGTCTTGTTTTATGGAGGTTTGAGGATGATGTTAAGTGTTCATGGACGATGAGAGTTACTATGAAGCTCTCTTCATGTAGATTTTTTTATTCTGAACACAATTTCTTTCTGGTTGAGTTTGTCCCCAACTTTGATAATTCACAAAAAGAACCATCTCTTTTGCCTGCCCTGTCCCATCTTATTATTACTTTCATTGATTTATAGAATAAATGAAATTAAAGTTGTTTTCTTGTGAAATCACTCTTGTGTGCTTCCATTTGAATGGAGTAGTATGTAGTTAATCTTCTACACCACATTTACTAACAATTAATCACTAATATGTATAATTTAAGTAGGCATGAAAAGTATAAAACTTTTTCTTCTAGATTCATGTTATGTCTCAACATAATCAGACTAGAACAATCACAATCTAACATCCCAACTTATACATTCTTGGGATAAACACAAATGCATATATCCCAAGGATAACATTTAGTCAGGTAAACAAATTGTTATGCCTAGAACACAAATGCCTTGTTTGTGTATTTTCTCTGGTCTCTACAAATAGGGGATCTTCTCACTTTCCTATATCTTGAGCAGTATGACTCATAAGGGATATTTTCAACTTCTGGAAAGTTATATTTGGAAACAAATTGGTATATTTTTTTGGCAAGTTATTGTTTATAGGGATACTCTTTTTCAATGGTTTTGACATGAAACAATGAGGCTGAGTTGATACTGATCAGGTGATGGCTAATGTGTCAAAAAACCCAAATCCCAATGGAAGTTCAAGGTACCCAAATACAAATGGAGGTTTAGGGTATCCAAATTCTTTAGATTGTAGCTATGGGTTAATTGCATTTCTTTGATTCCTTTTATTGTACTTCTATTGAAACAAATTTAAAAGTGAACTCTTTACAAGTAATAGATTTCAATCCATCACTACATCAGGACAAATTATAGCAGGTGCTTCCTACTTTTTTCCATGAGGAAATGTTGATAAGGCCATCCAATGTGGTGATGTTATCTGGTCTAGACAAGTGTTCTTTCCCTCAAACATTTGTTTCTAGTCCGAATCACATTTCTATTAAGTAATGAATAGTATTTGACCAACCTCTTATGAAATGTCCATTTGGGCTTGTTTAGGCATTTTCCTCAGTGAAATGTACATTTTGGAGGCTGATATGTTAATAATTTGGTGAAACTTTCTTCTCTAGTTCATGCAATAGAACAATATTCTTGCTAGAGTTTTAGCTGTTGTTCTCCAGGAGAAGTTATTTCTCCAATTCATGCAAAAGGATAATAAGGTCTCCTTTTTGTTTATCTAGGCAAACTTGAGTATGAGTTGGCATCAACGTTCTTGTAGTGTATCTTACCTTGAAGAGAACAATGAATATTTCTTTTGATACATCATATCTTAGACCCATGAAGATCTACTTGTTGGATTCTTTTATATCCTAAACCAGTTCTTTGTCTGGATTTTTCAGTTTTTCAAGGGAACTATTTGAACGGTAATATATTCTAGATTTGAAAAGGTGGGATTGCTTCTCATAATAATTAGCTTTCATCCTTTCCTGAGCTGGAATTTTCTTGTTACTTATATTAGCTACATAGATTGGCCAATCACGGGCTTGTTTCTCCAGCAACTGTCAGTGATGCATACAAGGCTCATCCACATGTTAAAGAGGAAACCAGACCAATATCTAAAACAAATGAGGGGAAGTTAAAGAAGTGGTAAAGAGGTTACATTCATTTAGCTAAAATTTCGAGCTCTGTACTTGGCCATTTGGAGTGCATGTATATGTATATTAAATTTAGAAGCTACCATATGTTACAATAGATATTTTAAAATTTGAGGCCACCATATAAGTTACCATTTGTTTCTATTTGATCTTATATTTGTCTATATAGTTCAATTTTCCTAGAGAGATTGGTTATTTCTTTATTTACCTTGAGATGCTTGAATGTGTTCACTCGTGATAGCCCATGTTGAACTATCTAATCTCTATATTTTTGTGAAACCACTCTATCAAGTAATTATAACACTCCAGCATTTTTAGAGAAGTTGAATATGTACAACAATGCTTCAATCAGAAGGTGGAAACGTGATATGATTTTACACTGTAAGATTTTTGTCCTGAACGTATCTAGGTTTTTGTTGGTATTGCATGCTATTTTATAACTTTATATTTTTTGTCTGCTCAAGATGGAAAGCTATTATTTCATAATAAACAAGTATCTATCACTATGTCAAGAATGTGATGCTTTAGAATGTTACTTAGCTATTTTATCTTGTTTTATCCAAGATAAGGAAGTGCATTCATTTTCTGGGGCTGGCTTTTTTTGTTGATAGATGATATGTTTATCATTGATTTTTAATCTGTAGCTCAGCTGTAATAATGTACCATATGTGGTTTGGAAACCTTAGATTCTTTCCATTATTCATTTTTTATATATCATTATATTTGAACTATTACTGAAGTGAAGGGTAGTTGATTCTCTGGAACACATATTCTTGTCATTTTGTAGCATGTTTACTTTTTGGAGGCCATCTATGATGATGTCAACCGCTTCCTATAAAACGTATCTTTAGCAATGCCCATTGAACAATGTATACAGACGACACCTGCATGTCTTTGTTGTCTTTCTTATTTTCAATATTTTGTATGTTTTAACATTGCCCACTACTTCTAGCTTCAGATTATGTTGCAGTCATCCATGGTTGTGTTTCCATCTTGAATGGTTAAAGTATTTAATTAAGGGATACCTAAAACTATTAAGAGACCGCCTTGTCTATCCAAGTATGGAAAATTAGATCTAAGATTTTGGTTTTATTTTTCTATTTAGATGATTTGCTAGTATCATCCATAGTATCTAGCAAGAAATATCAGACTTTCCATCATACACTTGACTGATTTATTGTGCTTCTCACATTTTTTGTTGATTTCTCAATCATTTCATTTTAGGTTACCAATTACCACATGCTAGACTTGGTTTTGTCCACCTTCACTTACTTGCAGGAGAGGGGTTTTACATGACATATTGTTTTGAAAAACATAGCGGCTAACTGACTGCCACATCCCAACATTTACCTCTAGCCCACAGTGATTCCCCTTCTTTCCCTACTATCTTCAACTACCAAAGCAACAACTTCTACCAGAAACAATGTTGTAAGGTGCAGCTATGAAAAGAAAAGGCTTCCAGCAAATGCAGTAGCTTCCAATAATAGTTTCTCTTTGTAATTGTTCTTTACCCCATGTGGTTGGCGAACCAAGGACTTGTTGCCACCCAACAACAAGGTGCACATGCTCCCCTATCTAAGGTACTCTTGAATTTGTTTGAGTTACATTTGTTTCCTAAAACAAATTCCTCCTATAACTTTCCAGGAAGCTTAAGAAAGAAAATAAGTGAGTAATCTTTTTTAGACATTAACTAACACCACTAGCAAAGTGTTTTCTAGCTAGTCTTTCTTTTAAATCAATATAACCATATGCTTCATGTTAGCTTGTAAGCATAATCATATATATACTTGTATTAGTGATCATCCATAAGTTGTTTTTTGTTCAAGTTGTTTCGCATATGGATTTGATTATTATTTTATATCTAAGACTCAGTGCTACTACAATTCCCTACAATCTTACTTTTAGTGATCCTTCTCCTGCAACTCTATAAATAAATTTTCTTTTCTTTTATTTGATCTAAAAATGCTTGCAGGAAATCTAGACCTGAAATCTGTGGTAAGAGCCAAGATGTTGAGTTCCCATATTATCTTCCTATTCACGCCTTCTTAGGAGGAACTAGAAGTCGTCAATGGCTACCTATTGAAAGTCAGAGTCTGTGGCCTTCTCATGCTAGATTGAATTCTTATGAATTAAGTGTATATGCTAATTTCAGCCTCACGTACTAAAACTCTTTATGCATATTTCTATTTCTTCTTTTGATAAATATCTCTTCTTTATAGGTTTTCATCAGCAAGAATTTTTAGAAGATGCATTAATTGGAAGTATGTCCTGAATAATTACTGGTCTCTTCTTTCATCTCTTATATTTTCTAATCATCCTAAAAGATCTGGTGATGAAGATCCTTCCCCACCCTTTAATATGCTAAGAAATGTCTTAGACATGAATGCCCAGTTTGGTGGTTTGAATAATGCTCTACTAGAAGCTAGAAAATCTATCTGGGTGATGAATGTAGTTCCTACAACCAGCCCCAACTATCTCCCTCTAATTCTTGATCGATGATTCATTGGTATTCAACATGATTGGTACGATCACTTTTTTTCCTCTAATTTGTATCTCTTCAATCATCTCTTTATCCACATTGTTGGTTTAGGTAATCAGAATTGGGAATACACTGATTTGGAAACTGAAAAATAGATGTATTGTTAACCGATAAAAACCTAATTGAACGTTTATGTGGATGTGCTTTATTATATCATTATCATCTTCATTATCTAGGGCTCAGTCTCATCATGTATGTTGATGTGGGGTAATCTGTGATCATCTATAAGTATATAAAAATGACTATTATTGATGGCTGACAAAACCTGATTCTAAGCCTGTAAGTATAATTAGTGTAATACACATATTTGAGGATAATGTTTGGAAGATCATGATATATATGAATGAGGTTGAAAAGTAGATATAGCCAATGTGTTTCTAACAATTACATATTTGAAAGCTTGATAACTTAGATATTGTGATATCTTTTGGTGCAAGCCATTTTGGAATCACAGTCGATGTTTGCTTGTGTATTATCAGTTGAAGGTCTTGATGAATGCTTTCTTTTGACTTAGGTGTGAAGCATTTCCGACATACCCAAGAACTTATGACATGGTGCATGCTCATGGCATGTTGTCACTTGAGACTCATCATAAATGTAGATGCTCCCTTCTAGACTTATTCTTAGAAGTACACCGTGTTTTATGACTGGAGGTAAATTGGAAGCTTTTCTAAATAGTAATATTGGCCTGGTGTACCTGACTTGTCTATTTGTGTGTTGAAATTTTCTATTTCATGTTTTTTGGTACTAGTTTAAACTATATATTTTGAACATTACACTAATCTATAAAATTCCAATGTTATATTCCATTTTTCCTCATATAAAAATTGTTTTCTGCACCACTAACTATCCTATTAACTATTTACCATAACATATGTGTAAACATGATGGCCATTACAATAACTTATAGATTAATACCGAAATGAACATGAAGACAGCTAGATAAGTTTGAAAATTAATGGATTCAGAATTCAAATCTGGATTTCCATGGGGTGTTGTTGGGACACCCATCCATGCTAGCAATTATAAGTGTGGGTAGATCATATCATTTATAAAGTACAATGATTTTAAAACATCAACATTCTAACAAAGTTGTTCTTAGTTAATATCTATAAGTTGCATTTGTATTGACCATGGATGTGTTTGGACCTATTGTTGATAATGCAGGTGGCATTATTGAGATGAGCGAGTAGGTAAATTATTTGCCCTTATTATTTGTTGCTTTACACTAAACAAGCCCTTATTATTTTCTGCTTTACACTAAACAAGCACCTTCAGCATGGTTTTTTTTTGTTTTACTATCTAGAACAAGGATACATGTAGTTTTTGTTTAACTTTTTGCTTTGGACTTAGGTTGAGGCTTTGGACTTAGCTATCACCTTGCTGCTATGATTCCTGAACACAGCAACCAACCGCACCCTTTTATCAACTATAAAGGCTCCATCCACATTGATTTTTATGTAGACCACCTGAGGAACACACCACCTACATTCTTTTCTATCCACATTAGTGCTTTTCAAATATCTATTCTGTAGTCTCATGTCTACGAAGCTATGAGCCCAATGGAGAATGATGTGAGCTATCAAGTAAGGTTGAACAGTCATGCTACTGAAGATAGTTTTGTTCCTGCTTATCCAAGCTGCCAAACACAAAGCTGTGAAGTCCACAAGAGTTTCATTGTCCCCTTTGTTTAAAACCCAGTTGATAAAATCACTGGTAGGTGTGCCACTAATTAACCTTATTGTTCTCGAGTTCATTCCAAATCTTCTCAGCATGAGTGCATTGGGTCATTATCTGGATTGTGGATTCTTCAGAGTTTAAACACACATCACAGTTGCTGTTATCACATATGTGTCTGGCTTGAAGGTTGTATCATATAAGGATATTGATGCACTTTACTATGTTTCAAATTTGTTTGTGTTGTTGATGTTTTTGAGTTCTCATCATATGGTTCTCTTGAATAATTTTAGTGTTTATGATATTGTCATCAGCTTGCCCACATTTATAATTGCAGAATGTGTATTAATATACTTGGATCCTGATTCATCCCGTGCTATAGTTAGATGGGCTGCATATACATTCTCAACTGTAGTATTTTTCTTATATGAGCATGTTATTTCCTCTGTAATTTTTTTATTATCTTTTATTTTGCATGCTTTCAATCACTCATTTATAGTTTTCTATACTAACTTGTGTGTTTCACTATGATATAGATTCATCCTAGCGATGATTTTGGAGAACAAATTATTAGAAACCTTGAGGTAAGAGTTGGAATTGCTACTGACTCAAGCTCAATGAATTATTTAGCTGCAAATGTTGCTAAAATTGGGAATTTGATGGTTGAGAAGGTTGCAAGCGTGATTGTAATGCTTGTCCCTTCTGTTGAAGTGCCATCAAAGAAGGTGCTTGCTGAATGGGTTGCTAAAGCAACTGTGGTATACTTAATCCAGGTAATTGTTGTTATAATTGGTGTTAGCCAGTGCTCCTTGTACATGTATTGAATTATGCAAAGTAAAAGACTACCCTTGAGGCATAATTGGCTGAGAAGAAGGTAACATGGTGCCTAAATCGACAAGCTAGCTTGTAGGTGGAGGTTGGGTGGTTGACGGGAAACCACTGGAAAGAGACATTTGAAGATGTAGAAGATGTCTTGTAGGCTGCAACTATCGTTGAAGATGAGTTCCTTCAATCAGAACCCATGCAAGTTGCTATCTATTATTGTTTCCACAATGGTCTTGAATTTGTTGTTCATGCTAGTCTTCAGGTACAACTACTTATTAAGATTACTTGTTTTATTGAATACATGCTAAATCCAGACAATAAACACCAATTTTTCCCTATTACTTATTTTATTGCATACATGCTATAATTGAGGTGCACCTGACATGATTTTGAATCATTTTCAAGTGATGCAGGTTTTTAACAGCTGAAACAATGCATAATCTTCCAGAAACTTCAATTTCAATTCTATCATGGTTATTGAGTACTTCAGAATTTAGAATACTCCGACTACAACAATGCATCACCTGTTATCCAATGGTTCTGGGAGGTGGATTAGGGATTCTACCTACACATAAAGCTATTTCCTGAAGGAGCTCTAAAGTCGGCATGTTGAAAAGTGGATAATCATATAAGGGAAGAGACAGATCCAATGATGTAGAAGTTATTGTATTGAATAGAAAACTTTTGTATGAAAGTATATCATTGGTGTTGTATTCCATCTGAGGGACAAGGTAAAATGTCCTCCCCATGTAATTGTCATTTGATTATAAATGAAGAATTCATACTTTTGGAAAATTGACTTCGGCTGCAATGGCATTCAATTAGAAAACCTGATAATGAACTAAAAATTTAATGACTAAAAACCATGAAAATGTAGTAATACAGAACTAGTATGTCATTAGTGGCTTTTTTTATACGCAATTACACTAAAAAAGAATCGTTTCATACAACAACATAATACAAATTAGTGACATTTGTATAAAAGCCAATTGATGGATAGTGGCTTTTTTATAAATGCCAAATGATATTTTAGTGGTCTTTATTTGGCATTTATTGGAAGCCACTAAAGCCAAACGTTTAGTGGCGTTTACAACTTACGCCACTATCTTTCTAGTGGCATTGGTACTAGAGACATTTTTTTAAGTGTCAACAAATGCCACTAAACATGTTTAGTGGCGTTTACTTTTTTTCAATGGCATTTCTAAAAGGCCACAAATGTGAATGTTTGTTGTAGTGAGTCCACATAGCTCATTGAATCTGTATCACATAGTCACATAGCTCATTGAGTTTGTATCACATAGGCACATAGCTCTTACTTAGCCATTCTTATCATGTTATCAACAATTTAAAACATATGTCTTAACCATGAAATATTAAGGAATGCATCCTCCGTAATGAATTAGAGTTATGATCAACCAATTAGGGTTTCAATATTTCATTAGCAATGATTATACCCTAACTCATACTCCACTCATCTCAAGAGTATTAGTGTATGCTAATTACATAATTATCTTTCAAGTCTTAGTTTCTCTCTCTCATCCTCACTAGGATGTAAATTACTTAGTTCACATTTTTAAGGTCTACAACCTTATAAATATCAAAATGAGTTTATCTCATTGTGTCTCAATATTACATTAATCATATTCATCACTTAGTCAATTCTAATAGTTGAGGACATGCCTACCATATCAAGTAGCATGATTGATAATGTCATTCTATTGTATTTGAAGATGCATATATCATCTTGTTAAGTATTCAATTTGATCATGTGGTATAACCACATCCTCATATCGGGTATAGGGCATATCCCCTAAATGGATTGCAAGAATCCTCACCCCATATCGGGTTGTCGATGATGATGTCATCATCACCAACCTCAAGATCATTAATTAATTCAAATTTATGGATAACAATCCGAATTACATATTGGAAGTCATGTTTATATTAATTGATCAAAGGAAATCCGAATTTTGAAATAAATCAACAAATTGAACAACATTGAAGAAGGATAATAATATTGAAGGTTTTAAGTTATATAGCCCGCCTCTCAAAGAGCTTCCAAGCTCCAAGCTTCAACTCCACACATTCCAAGGTTGAAGATGAGCCTTCTCCAAGCTCAAAGACTTGAGCTCCAAGCTCTTGCATGATATCTCTAACCCCTTTGGGTGATATCTAGAGTTGTTTCCTTAGTGCATTTCTTCTTCCACTAACTTATTATTATATTCAACTCCATCATTTCCAAGGCAAAAGCAAATTGATGTCTTCTTTCTTAAAGTGCCTTGTTTGTCATGGCCAAACCAAAGTTTCCTCAAACTGATAGGAGGCTCTCCTTATGGCTCTATGGCCGATAGGGGATTCTACTCTCAAGTATACAACTCAAAATGGCTCATACACATATCTTTCAACTTATTTATTTGCTTGATTTCTTTATTATTAAGAGTACCAACACTTCAAGATGCTTCAAACATATTGTCTCCTTCTGTTTTCTTTCCTCTAGATAATACTAGGTAAGAGTAACATCAACCTAGAGGTGATAAATTACACATTAGCCTTACATTTGTATATATAGAAAATTGTATTACAATTGATATTCCAAGCACTTTAGCATTATTTTCTCAAGTTACAATTATAAACCCCTAACAAGGATTTCATCCCCGAAATCCCAGATAAAGGAAGACAGTTGTCGTTCATGTGTCATATCATCAAGTGTCCTCATGACATCTTGATGTCATGGAGATACTATAAAACTTTGACCAGCACAAGATCCTTTCACATAGGGTTACCATAGAATCGGTCATACTTGACTGTCCTTCCTGGACTAGGGCTACATTATGTCCTTTATATGATACTACAAGTCTTATCATACCTCTGTTGTACCAGTCTAATCTATTGGTTCAACACTAGCTTTCTTATGACTTGTATCAACTATCTCGTTGGCTGTTTATTTTCTTATCATAAGGAGAGGCTACTTGTCAAAGAAGAACTTATCCCGGAGGTATCTCTAAAGGTTATGCTTAAGTTGCCTCAACAGATCTAGATAGGGATACTTCTAAGGAGTCATTTTTAGCTTAATAAGATTTTTCTCAAAAAGGTCCTACTATAGTTCCTTCAATTAATATATCCTTATCAGTATTATGTTTATGCAGAGCATAAACCCCTAACATATGACCTTCATACTAGAGTTATTTCAAGGTTGGCCCGTCTAGATCACCAAACATTATTCATCTTATCGAGAGTTATATTCTTAATCTCCCATACCACCTGACACATCTTAGATACCAGAATTCCTCATTTTAGTATCCTTCACATGTGTCGTAAACTCACCACATCCTAATTGTTTTTGTCTCTCTATTATTAATACCAAAGTCAAACATACAAAAGGACCTTTCTTTAATCTTGGGACATTATATATTACACATCTCTTTATCTTGGAACCAAATTCCCAGACGAACTGATACTTTTCCAAGTATCCATCAATAGAACACTCCTAACTCATGCACATCGAGTGTCATAAGACTCACTTACTTGCCATGTGTCTGAAAGGAAGGAACATAAGGGAACATGTTCGTTTTATCACCCTATCATTACCCAGGGTTGTTCATCAAAGAGGTGACATATATTTAGTTGAGGAAGTCCACTTAGCAACCTTTATTAGTTAGGGAAGTCCACTTAGCAACCCTTATTAGTTGGGGAAGTCCACTTAGCAACCCATATTAGATAGGGAAGTCCACTTAGCAACCCTTATTAGTTAGGGAAGTCCACTTAACAACCTTTATTAGTTAGGGAAGTCCACTTAGAAACCCTTATTAGTTAGGGAAGTCCACTTAGCAACCCTTATTGGTTAGGGAAGTCCACTTAGCAATCCCTTTTTAGTTGGGAAAGTTCACTTAGCAATCCCTTTTTAGTTGGGAAAGTTCACTTAGCAATCCCTTTTTAGTTGGGAAAGTCCACTTAGCAATCCCTTTTTAGTTCGGAAAGTTCACTTAGCAATCCCTTTTTAGTTGGGAAAGTTCACTTAGCAATCCCTTCTTTAGTTTCATTCCTTTCTTTGTTTTTGTCTAACATGTTTATGAACATTCTATAATTTTATCACATTTCCCATTCCCATATTATGGAAAAGATCCTTACTATTCACACAGGCTTTATCAAATAGGGATCATCTCCCTTATTCTCATTCTCTTATCATGAGGATTATACTTTTTACTTCCTCATACTCACAGATTGATCTGAGATCATCTCAGATTCCAATTTACTACACCTAGGATGTGATAAAAAAAATACCCATGCCATATTTCCAGTCTTGTTAGGATCACTAGATTGTCTCAAAATGACTACTTGGTCAGAGTAATTAGATAGGTAACAATTTATTCCTTACTTTTCAAATTATCAAAGCAGAGGACTTAGCATCCCTGGATTTCCTCCAGGCATCACCTCTATACCTCATCTTATTTCACACAGATAAGAGTAATTATAAAGCATTTAAAAGAATACTGAACAGAATATAAATTCTAGTTCTCATCATTTTTTCCCTATGTTCCCATAGGGCAATCAATAGGGAAGTCAATAACAGCAATCCTTCTTATGATCAAGAGAAGGCATATAAAAATGGAAAAAGCTCTATCTGATTATTACCCCTCCGTCATCTACCGAGTCATGTTGATTCAACACATAGAGTCTAGTTGTTTCATGTTGTTTCTTTCGCCTTTTTATACAATCGGGATGTAACTTTTGTAAGCCATGCCGAGTCTCCCTCGGTTATTGGGTCATTTCCACCCTTATTTATACAAAAGAGTTTAATATACTCAACATGTCTGTATCTATAACATGTTTTGTCCTAGTACCATGGTCTTATCGATCCTAATACTGATGTAAAAGCTAAGTCAGAAGTCCTTATAGGTGGAAGGTTAGGACTTTCCCCTTTACTTAGTGACTTTTGCCCTGGTGCACTAGGCATTTATTGCATTGGTATTACCAAAAACTCTGGCTATTCAAAACAATTAGACAAATGTGTCTATAATTGTAGAGGCTTCTCCTTAATCTTCAGCTTATTTCCCCTTCTTGGGCACTACCATTACAGATATAATATCTGTCTATACTTATGGAAGAGTCTATATTCTCGCCATATGTTAACTCTTCCCACATTTTCCACTGCTTCTACATAACTATGTCACTCAGAAACCTCTTCAGGACCCAAAATTTCTACATTGAGGACTGGTAACCTAGGTTGTATTACCAGTATCCAGTCCACTATATGCATCATTGTTGTAACCTACCCAACAAGAGCATAAAAAGTAGGATTCTCTTATCTTGATTGGGTCTAGATGGGAATTCTCAAGCATTCGTTCTTCTCTTGCCTGATCCCTTGCACCCATTCCTGGTGCAAACAATATTACTCTTAGCAATGTATTCCTCACGTTCTCCAGTCATTTTTAAACTCCACCCTTTCTTCTACATAAGCAGAAGTCACTATAGGGTATACTAGAGGACACTAACACAGGCTCAACACCTTAGTCCTATATCTCTGTAGACTCAGTGAACCTTAAGCTCTGATACCAAACTTGTAATGACCGCCATCAAACTGACAACCAAATTGCTACTAATTATGCACAATAATCATAAATAGCAGATTAGAAAAAAATCACGAAAAATTAAAACCATTTTTCAAGGAGATCCTTTTCTAGGAAACTCTTACTGAAAGATCCAAAAATTATACATATCATGATTTATATTGTACAACAGTGTGTCATCTCATCTCGGGGACAACATATAACAATTTCTCTATCAAAACACATACTGGAGACACATAAAACCTCGAGGCATACAAGCCAAAATCTCATATAGTTCATGTAACCATTACAAACTGACTCCAAGGACCTGAGAGGATAGAGACGACACATAGGACTTCTATCTACAAGACACGACAGACATTACACTCAACCTAAGTTGTTACTGCTGCCCCAACTGTTATTCCTTCTCTGCAGTAAGGTCTCTACCACCTCGTACACGTCCACCTAAAAATTTTGGATCCCACGGGATGAGACTATTGTCCCAGCGTGAGATATAACTCTCTGCCAACAATATTATTACCAAAGAAAATAATATAAAATTGAACATAATTATAAAACACTATTTACTTGAAAAGGAATATGAAGAACATGTATAACATCTACCTTATTAAGATGTATGAAAATATTAATTCATCAACCAATGCTTCAAACAAGAATTATATCAAATGCTACAAAGAAAAGAATAATTATATTTATCAGGTACTTTCATACTCACTGGGACACAAAGATCACTTAGAATCTCAATCTCTTGTCATCGTCATACTTGGGTATTCAAACCCTTAATTCATCACTGAACACTATCACCACTTAATAGATGATCATTACCTCTAGGTCATCAGACCCAGATATTTGTTCACATAGTCCACATAGCTCATTGAATCTGTATCACATCACCACATAGCTCATTCAGTTTGTATCACATAGTCAGATAGTTCTTGATTAGTCATTCTTATCATGTTATCAAAAATTTCAAACATATGTCTTAACCATGAAATATTAAGGAACGCATCCTCCCTAATGAATTAGAGTTATGATCAACCGATTAGGGTTTTAAGATTTCATTAGCAATGATTATACCCTAACTCATACTCCACTCATCTCAGGAGTATTAGTGTATGCTAATTACATACTTATCTTTCAAGTCTTAGTTTCTCTCTCTCATCCTCTCTAGGATGTAAATTACTTGGTTCACATCTTTAAGGTCTACAACCTTATAAATATCAAAATGAGTTAAGCTCATTGTGTCTCAAAATTACATTAATAATATTCATCACTTAGTCAATTCTAATAATTGAGGACATGCCTACCATATCAAGTAGCATGATTGATAATGTCATTCTATTATATTTGAAGATGCATATATCATCTTGTTAAGTATTCAATTTGATCATGTGGTATAACCACATCCTCATATCGGGTATAGGGCATATCGTGTAACTATCATATTGGTTTACTTATCCTAGATACCATATTGGGTTTCACCTCTAGATATCATATCGTTCTCCCTCATGGGTTTACCATGTCAGATAAGTGTATTGGGCACCATATCGGTTAGGTATATTGAGCACCATATCGGTTTGTCTCATGAGTTCATCATATCAGGCATCCATATAAAGTGGTATCTCAATACCATATCATGTGGCCATTATTGATAAGAACCTTGAACTCAAAACATGACAAGGTGGACACCAAATTTTTCTTTATCTTGACACAAAGTAAAGAAAGTATGTCGAGTTTCAAAGGATAAAAGCATATCGGGTTCCCATGTTCTCATCTAGGGTTTACTTACATCGGGAAAAGGTAATGCCTTACCCTAGTATCATTTTCAAGGTAATACACAGGGGTCTTCCATATCATTCATAGGGCTTGTCTTACAAGGTATGACCTACTTTCATATCGGGTAGACACCATATCGGGTTCCATATCAGATTGCAAGATCTTCAACCCATATCGGGTTCCATATCGGATTGCAAGATCTTCAACCCATATCAGCTTGCAAGAATCCTCACCCCCACATCGGGTTGTCGATGATGATGTCATCATCACCAACCTCAAGATCATTAATTAATTCAAATTTATGGATAACAGTCCTAATTACATATTGGAACTCATGTTTATATCAATTGATCAAAGGAAATCCGAATTTTGAAATAAATCAACAAATTGAACAATATTGAAGAAGGATAATAATATTGAATGTTTTAAGTTATATAACCCGCCTCTCAAAGAGCTTACAAGATCCAAGCTTCAACTCTACATGTTCCAAGGTTGAAGATGAGCCTTCTCGAAGCTCGAAGACTTGAGCTCCAAGCTCTTGCACGATATCTATAACCACTTTGGGCGATATCATCTTCTATGACCTAGTTGGCTGATATCTCTTCTCCTTGGCCAATGCCAAGCTTCACCACTCCACTCTCTTCACTATGGGGGCACAAGGAAAGTTGTTTCACGATACAAGAAGAAGGGTACTTTCTAGATCCAAAAATTGTGCCAACAAATGAAGGTCAAGGTATTTACACTTGAAGTTTATAGAAAAGAATGTCATAGGTGTCATTAGCTTAAGGTACTACATGTCACTTAGCCATGCAAGGTCGACACATACTCTTGAATGCATGCCACTATTATTTTGCCATGCAAAAAGGATAATGTAAGAAATAAGGGGTGGCTCTTGAGTTGTCTCCTTAGGGCAATTCTCCTTCCACTAACTTATTATTATATTCAACTCCATCATTTCCAAGGCAAAAGCAAATCGATGCCTTCTTTCTTGAAGTGCCTTGCCCATCATGGCCAAACCAAAGTTTCCTCAAACTGATAGGAGGATCTCCTTATGTCTCTATGGCCGATAGGGACTTCTACTCTCAATTCTACAACTCAAAATGGCTCATGCACATAGCTTTCAACTTATTCATTTTCTTGGTTTCTTTATTATTAAGAGTACTAACACTTCAAGATGCTTAAAACATATTGTCTCATTCTTTCTATTTCCTCTAGATAACACTAGGTAA
Organism: Alisma plantago-aquatica; assembly: GCA_963693085.1. NCBI lineage: Eukaryota > Viridiplantae > Streptophyta > Magnoliopsida > Alismatales > Alismataceae > Alisma > Alisma plantago-aquatica. The sequence continues at coordinate 520,133,087 of OY856415.1, forward strand.
GAGTAACATCAACCTAGAGGTGATAAATTACACAAACCTTACATTTGTATATATAGCAAACTGTATTACAATTGATGTTCCAAGCACTTTAGCATTATTTTCTCAAGTTCTCACTTAGGATTTTAGGCTTTGCACAAGCCACCACTTAGCATCATATTCTCTTTCATGATAAAACACTTAGAATACTTTCAACATGTAACATTTGCAACATAACCCTTCCTCTTGGGTGAATTGTACTTTTAACTTAGATTATCATATAATGCGCACATAGTTTGCATATAAGTCCAAATTTGAAAATAAACTTCACAAAGGGCCTTAATTACTTTTCAAAAGATAAGAACAAGTTTATAAATAGATTTCTTAAGAAAAACTTCTAGGGTTAGACCATAACCCAGGTCAGGGGTATTATAACACCTATGAGTATCATCTTATATAATATAACTTGTTCAAAACCCAAATTGTTATCTCTGGTGAGTTGAATGAGCATGTGGGAAAAATTAGTCATTATGGGAATGACTGGTGATCAAGCCCAGATAGGAAGATCACTACAGGCTGAGCCCGGAAAGGAAGGCCAAAATAAAACCAAGCCTAAAAAGGAAGGTTTTGTGAGTCCACTATAGGGAGATAAAGGGGGACCCCTACAGATAGGGTATACCACAGAGAGTGGTCAAATATAGGTCAAGAAGTTAAAAAAGAAAATTCATGTCCGATTATGTAATGATGATTACTTCTATGGTTGTTCATGTTGTTACACATACAATGCGTATATTTTGTTTCCCCCAACTACTCAGTATAGTAATATATTGACCATGTTTTTATTTCTTGCCATTTTAGTTAAATCTACAAATTATCTGAAGAAATGGACTTCCAGAGAAGATGACACCAAAAGAAAAGACGATTAAAGTCTAATGGAGGATTTATTGATAGATTCACTTTCTGATGCAAAATTTAGTTTTTCCCTTTCAATATAACTTCCTAGAGGAGATTCTATCTTCATATTATTATCCAACTCTTTTTCATTCAATGAAAATTTTAATTATTATTGGTATTTGCTAAACCTTGATCCTGTAATTATGATAATGACCCTTGCTATCTCAGTCTGCCTTAATTGGGGATAATAGGGGGAAACTAGAGACTTATCACATAAGGGCTAACAAATTAAGATCCTCACATGTACCTCATAATTTCCAATATCCTTTATCCATAGGTCAATTTCCTTAACATCTAAAGAGATCTGTACGAGCTTATGGGTTCACACACACTAGGGTTTACTAATCATGATTCTTAATTTTACCTCATAAGATTCTAAATCGACCTTTCATCATCTCATAAATAACATATTTCAGTTGTAGGATACATGTCTCACCTACAGGATGACTATGTAAGGTAAGGGTACTTATTAGGGAGAAAATACTCATGTTTGAAGAACAAAGATGGGAGGAAGAAGAACCTGAACTGACACAGGAAGGAGAGAAAAGGGAATGAATTGGACAATTCAGGATCAGGCTAAGCATGGGCCCCTTGAACTTATCTAGCATGGTGGGTAGACCAATAAGGAGGTGCCATGTGGCCTCAGGATTAAGGTACAATGGCATATCTTGTTTTAATCATACAAAATGACAGGGTTGTCCAACAATAGCAATATTAGATATCATTTTTATTAGAAAAATAAGAGGAACAAAAATAAAATATAATTGAGACCTAAATATGCTTTCTATTCCAAAAGTAAGGCTAGTATGAATTGAGTGATGAATAATGAATGGAAACCATAGATTCTGATACAAAATGTTTAAAAACATTAAAAGCCTTTCTTTTATGCTATTATATGATATTGTAGAGTATAATGATAATTGAGATGGGACACCTCTAATGTTTATACCCTTATTCCATGTCCTAAACATGGGAAATATAGTTTATACCCTTATTCCATGTCCTAAAATAATTAGGGATATTCAATTACTAAAATAACGAACATGGGAAATATAGTTTATACCCTTATTCCATGTCCTAAACATGGGACACCTCTAAACCTAGAAAAGGATCGAGTTGGATTTAATGTGATTAATGTGATAGTGACATTTTAGGATTTGCAACCATGCAAATTAATATGTTGATTGCTTGGATCTGCTGATTGGATTGATCGGATATGCTTTTAGTATAATTGCATAATTTGTGTGGCTCACCAATGAGGTACGTGGTTACGCTTATGACTACTTGCGCTAGTTTCTAATGTTTTCTGAGTGTTTATCGAAGATTGAACAACTAAAATGTTGGGTGTTTATTTAGATTCTACTCAATTACAATGCCACTATGAGTATTACATAAATATAAGAATATGTTAAGAAAATGTTGGTTCTTATTTGCAAGTATTTGATGGAATATATGTTGTTAGTTTACTTGCACACTTTTGCAAGCATCTCACCTACACATTATATTTTGATATGTTGATATGTGCTTTTATTTCACAACATTTGAGGTACGTGTTGGATAAGATGATATCAAGATATGATGTACAATTCATATTACTTAAAGACATTAAAATTAACTTATAAGGAGGATTAGATAGTTACTTATTCTTTTATGTACAATTATAATGATAGAAATTCATATAACTCCATATAGGAGCATTTTGCAAAAAATATTTGAATTAATGAAAATTATTTTATTGTTTGTTGAAATATGGATCCTTGGAAAATTGTTAGGAAATGGCTCTCAACTTTAAGGCCTTCCTAAATTGGGGGTTGTCGAAAAGTGTGGTCATTGCAACTAGAAAATGGAAACAAAGTGCACAAGCAACACATGCACAAGTGAACAATAGTGATACATCATTTGAAGTGAAAATTATTGATAGCGGTCAAAAGAATAAACCTATACGTATAATGCCATTTGAAATATGACATTAAATGTCATTGTACAGTGGATCCAGATGGTGAGGAAGTTATACTTGTCTCTTATTGTAGCGACGAGTTAACTAATAATCTGCTTGCTCAGGTGGACAAACTACAATAATGACAGATCAAGATAGTCAACGAGTAATGTAAGATGGGAATATAGGAGTTTGTCTAGAAAGTTGAAAGCAATTCCATACCAAACTCAGAGTCAATCCAGTAGAAGCAGGCACAATGCATAATTCTAACCAGGGATGGAGTTGGGGGCAACATGGTCTCTATCCCCCTCTCAAATATAGATATGTGTTTTATGCATATATATACATATACATATATATATCATAGACAAATCGACTAAATATATGGGTATAAATGTAAAAAATAAGAATTTTTATTTGTGCCTGCTCTCTAGACAAATGGTGGGTTTCAAGTCCCATTCACAACATATTTTGTATACATGTGGTTAACTCAGTTTCCCTATTACAAATAATATCTTCTTCATATAATTCAGTCCTCATATTGTAACTTTCTGACTCCATTACCTATAATAGTTATTATGATGAAGACCAAATGTTTTATTCAACATAGACAATATCTTGACTGAATCACATGAGAGCACATATTCAACAAGGGTGATGATCATGTGCAATTATAGATGGAATTTGTTTCTTTAGTAATATCTATGTAATTTCATTTTTCTTTATCTTCTCCCATGGATATGTTTGTCATATGTTTCATAAATAGACCCAATGGCATGTGTTGTAGACTTCTCTTCTTTTTGGGGGGAAGTTTTAATAAAAGTCGGTGACCTTTTCAAATAAACATAATAAATAGCATAATGCAAAGACATAGAAGAAGGAAAGGTTTGATCATGTTTGAACCCACATCTAGAGGAAGAAGATCAAGCCCCACATTGCCTTGGTAGCCAAGGCTCAGGCAGAAGTTGCATCCAGAGCCACCCACATAAATCCCACCAGCCACCAGGCATCCCCAACTTCACATGGCTCAAACCTGACATTGTCAAACAAATAAAAGGTGACGAAGAGCAAGACCAAACCCCCTCAGGCCGCAATCAAGACCAAGGAGAGCAAAGTCATTAAGACCCTGGAGGAGAATCACATGTAGGATGACATTCGTGCCCACTCCTCCACCCCCAGGGAGCCCCTCACGGAAGCCCACCTTAAATCGTGTCTCTATCATGAGAGCTCCACAGAATCTCCCTTCTCATCTCATCTATAGTGTCACAAATAAAACAAACATCCTCTCATGATGTCGCTTTAGCATATATGACCAACATTCAATATCGGGGATTATTTACCATCAATTACATTAATCAATTCATGTGCTACATGTTCGAATGTGTATCTCCTTCTAATCTTTTCATCATATCTTATTTGTTTCTCAAACACAATTAACTGTTCTTTCTCTGATGTTGGAATTGAAGAGAGAAATCATGTCTGGTAACTATTGTTTGGATCGCATGTTTGACATAATTGATCACCTGAATGTTGACAACACCACAACAATTTCAAATAAGATATATAACTAGAGATAAGTGGGAATGGTTGTATCCTTATGCAATTTTGCAATCATCACACCCTTGGTGGTGATCCAAAAATTTCATCTTTTATTGTCAGTCTAAAGTTCAAACTCATGGATCTGTTTGGCCTAAGTCTAGTTATGACCTACATAGTCCATATGATTCTAGGGTCAGTGGCGGAGTCCAAATTTAAAAGTGGGTAAGTCTCAAGAATCTATGGAATTGCAACATAAAGCATATGAGTCTAAAATTAAGATATAAATATATACGATCTATAAGTTCAAAACTCTTCCAGAACATATCATCGAGATTTATGTTAAGGTCGCATATTCTGAAATCATTATTCAATAAATTCCATGCAATTTCTTAAAAAGGGCATTGGTCAAAATGAATGACCATCATCCATATAAGACCAACCAGTGAGTTGAAGAAGATGATTAAAATCTTATAAATTGAAGCAATGAGCTATAACAAATTACCATCTCCTGTTACTAACCTTAAAAAAGGACTAATGGAGATAACACATTCTTCATCACAAGTTTTACAAGATGAAATCCAAACCCTCAAAAGGTGAAGAAAGAACCTAGTTTTTCTCACTACTGTGTCCTTGTGATGACATGTTGCCTCCATACGATGAAGTTGTAAGACCATAATCTCGATAGGCTTTCAGAGTGGTATTTCTTGCTTTGTAAGTTATTACATATTGAGAATGGTTGGATGCATAGGATTGTAAGTATTCCCGTGTTATAGAAATATGATGTACATATCAAAGACTCTATTTGCATAATCCTTCTCTCACGTCTTCCATCTTCTCTTATAGTGGTGACTCCAACTAGAAGTTGAGAATCCTACAGATTAACTCTATTGAGGTCTTAGTCTTGTGTTGATATATATCAGTTACAATTGTTGAATATTTGTGGCCACATGGTGGCCATCGAACAACTCGGTCAAGATTTTAACCTTTCTATAATTTTGGAATTATCTATTGTAGAAATTTTAAAATATTGTTTCTATTTAAAATTGTTATGGACAAATAAGAAACAAATTGATATTATCTTTGACTAAGAAATTGGTTTTGCATAACCCCTAAAACTCTGGAAGTACACACTATAGCAGTTTCATTTCCACAAACAAGATGAGGCACGAGCCTCAGGGTTCCGTTGTGTGGCTCTGCCATTGTCTAAGGTTGATATTATGAAAATCATACAAACATTGATAGATAGAAATAAGAGGTAACAAAAATAAATAATTTCTTCTTCACTAATTTTGTAAGAATTTTGTGTTTGTGAGATACTTATGTATTATCAAGACAAAATTTGTAAAATAAAAAATGAAGATATATAGTTTAGAGAAACCTGGAAAGTGAATACATGTGATGATGATCGTTGTTGCAAAGACAAAATATGCCTGCTCCCATGCATGAGCTTTAAAGATGGCATTTGAGAAACAATGATAATCAATAATAGGTGATAGAGAGCGAATGAAGAAATAGAGTGGTGATATCAAATATAGAAGAATATGGCAAAGTGAGAAGGCCAAATCCAACACTCACCCACGAGTTGAACTGAATCGTGGGAGGTGCATGTGTTTTTTTGTTCGTTAAAGTTCAATGAATCATTAATTTTCATGCCCCTACAAGGTTGACTTGACATTTCATATCCAATCCCTTTAGATGGTTCCTCTCACTTTAGAGTGAATAATGTAAGACAAAATATGACTAAAGGATTTTGAAATACAAAAAATAAGTGATTGGAATATGTAATTTCCAAACTTTGGTCTTTTCCTTTTCTAATATCATTTTTTAAGTAAATAGTTACCATCATATAAAATGTGTACATTAAAGGATTCTAATAAACTTATAAGCCAAGCCAAGGAAAAAACAACTTTAAATATATTATCTTGGATGTGGATGAGACCCTTCATCATATTTCCTACCCCTCACTCTTTAATGAGTGGCTTTCGAACGGAATAAAATCCACTATCCTAAGTGGCATTTGTAATGTGAATAAATCTCTCATCAAAGTTTGAGAAATCAAGATAGTCATCAATGTGCAAACCATTGGCTTATGAGGTCTACAACATAGAGAAGATGTTCACAACAATCAGCTAACTGCATAAGAAGGAAGTCCCCCTCATGGTTGAAGCACTGGGAAACCAATATACTTGACCACATCCACATAATAAACACTAACATACTTTATGCAAAGGACTACCAATCACCAACCCTTGATGATGGAAATATAGTAGAAACTACCTTAACAAACAAACAAGAAAAATAAAACTAACACTAAAATAGAAAACAAAAAACTAGCACAATGAAATGGAATAGAAGAAGAAAAGGTTCAATCTAGTTGGAGCCCACTACCAGAGAAGAAGGTCCAGTCCAAAACCGCCTTCATAGCCACGGCTCAGTTAAAGGTTGAGTCCAAAGCCACAGAAATCCCACCATTTGTTAGGCATCCCCAACCCACAAGGCTAAAAAACATGACACCCCAAATAGAGGGAAGGTGACGAAGAGCAAAATTGAAACCTCACACTCCCTCAGGTCACAATCAACACCAGGGAGAACAAGTGCTTGAGTTCCTATAGGAAAAGGTGATGTGGAAATATAAAACAAGAGAGACCCACACGGAAGCCTTAAATCACCTCACCATCACAAGAGCTTTGCAAAATCCTCCTTCTCATCTATATATAACCAGATATATGTGGGGAGGGATTTATCCTTGTGCAGATGTTATGCTATTCTTTTGCCATCATCACACCCTTGGCGACGTCCACTATACTATATTTATATATAGTCATATCATTTACCATCACTTATGTTAACCAATCAATCCTCATCCTAGCGTCGTCAGTTGGAAACACACCCTTGGCAGCATCCAGTATAGGCTTTAAGTTTACAAATCAATTTTCCAATGCTAATGTAATTAACTCAATTTCCTTATTACAAATAATACCTTCTTCATATAATTTAGTCCCCCATATTGTAACTTTCTGACTCCAGTGGTTACAATAATGATTATGATGAAGACCAAAGGTCTTATTCAGCCTAAGACATTATCTTGAAAGAATCATATGAGAGTACATATCCAAGAAGGGTGGTGATCATGTACAATTATAGATGGAATTTATTTCTTTAGTAATATCTATGTAATTTCATTTTTCTTTATCATCTCCTATGGATATGTTTGTCATGGTTTCATAATTAGACCCGATGGCATGTTTTGTAGACTTCTCTTCTTTTTTTAGGGAAGCTTTAATAAAAGTTGGTAACCTTTTAAAAAAAAATAGAATAAATAGCACAATGCAAATGCATGGAAGAAGGAAAGGTTCGATCTTGTTTGAAACCACATCTGGAGGAAGAAGATCAAGCCCCACATAGCCTTGGTAGCCAAGGCTTGGGCAAAAGTTACATCCAGAGCCACCCACATAAATCACACCAACCATCAGGCATCCCCAACTTCACAGGACTCAAACCTGACAACTTCAAACAAAGAAAAGGTGATGAAGAGCAAGACTGAACTCACTCAGGCCGCAACACCACAGATAGAAAAGTCAATAAGGCCCTAGAGGAGAACAACGTGTGGGACAGCAGTCGGACCCACTCGCCATCCCCCAGAGATCCCCTCACGGAAGCCCGCCTTAAATTGTGTCGCTATCACTAGAGCTCCATGGAATCCCCCTTCTCATCTCATCTATAATGTCACAAATAAAATAAACATCCTCTCACGATGTTGCTTTTGTAGATATGACCAACATTCAATAGCAGTGATTATTTACCATCAATTACATTAACTAATCCATGTGCTACTTGTTCGAATGTGGATTTCCTTCAAATATTTTCATCATATCTTATTTGTATTTCAAGCATAGTTAATTGTTCTTTCTCGATGTTGGAATTAAAGAGAGAAACCATGTGTGGTAACTATTGCCGGGATTGCATGTTTGACATAATTGATTACTCAAATGTTGAAAAAACCACAACAATTTAAAATAAGATATATAACTAGAGATAAGTGGGGAGGTTGTATCCTTATGAAAATTTTGCCATCATCACACCCTTGGCGGTGCGCCAAACATTTCATCTTTTATTGTCATTCTTAAGTTCAAACTCATGGATCTAGTTGACCTAAGGCTCCATATGACTCTAGGGTCAGTGGTAGAGTCAGAATTTCAAAATGGGTAAGGCACAAGCATGTATGGAATTGCAACGTAATGCAACTGAGTCTAAAATTAAGATATAAATATACAGGATCTATAAGTTCAAAACTCTACCGTAATATATTATCGAGATTTATGTTAAGGTAGCATATTCCAAAATCATTGTTTAGTAATTTCCATGAAATTTTTAAAAAATGTCACTGGTCAAAATGAATGACCATCATCTGTATAAGACCACCCAGTGAGTCAAAGCAGATGATTAAAACCTTATAAATTGAAGCAATGAGCTATAAAAAATTACCATCACCTATTAAAAATAAAGTTACCAACCTCAAAAAAGGACAAATGTGGCTAACACTTTCTTCATCACATGTTTTATGGGATGAAATCCAAAAGCCTCATAAGGTGAATAAAGCACCAAGGTTTTTCTCACTGCCGCATCCTTGTGACGTCATGTTGGCTCTAAATAGTGAGGTTGTAAGAGAATAATCTAGATAGGCTTACAAAGTGGTATTTCTTATATTATAAGTTATTACATATTGAGAATGCTTGGATGTATAGGAATTTAAGTATTCCCATGTTACAGAAATATCATGTACATATTGCAGACTCTATTTGCATAATCAAGAATCTCACGTCTTCCATATTCTCGTGTATTCAACTGTAAGTTGAGAATCCTAAAAATTAACTCTTTCGAGGACTTTGTTCTGTGCTATTATATTTCAATTACAGATGTTGAATATTCATGGCCACATGGTTTCCATCAAACAACTCACTCGAGATTTAACCTCTCTATAATTTTGGAATTATCTGTTGTGGAAGTTTTAAAATATTATTTCTATTTAAAATTGTTATGGTCAAATAAGAAACATATTGATATTATCTATGACTCAAAAATTGGTTTTGTGTAAACCCCATAACTCTGGTAGTGAGCCCTGTAGAAGTTTTATTTCTCCAAACAAGGTGAGGCACATGCCTCAGGGTGCCATTGTGTGGCTCGACTACTATCTAAGGTTAATATTATGAAAATCGTACATAGATTGATAGGTAGAAATAAAAGGTAACAAAAATAAATAATTTATTCTTCACTAATTTTGGAAATTTTTTTAATGAGATACTTAAGTATTGTCAAGACATAATTTGATAAAATAAAGAATGAAGATATATAGTTTAGAGAAACCTAGAAAGTGAATACATGTGATGATGATCGTTGTTGCAAAGACAAAATTTGCCCGCTCCCATGCATGAGCTTCAAAGCAAGCATTCGAGAAACAATGATAAACAATAATAGATGGTGGAGAAGGAATGAAGAACTAGAGTGGTGATATAGAATATAGCAGAATATGGAAAATTGATAAGGTCAAATACAACACCCACCCATGAGTTGAACTGAATCGTGTGAGGTGCATGTGTTTTTTGTTTGTTAAAGTTCAATGAATCATTAATTTTCATGCCCCTACAAGGTCGATGTGACATTTCATATCCAATTCCACTTAAATGGTTCCACTCACTTTAAAGTGAATAATGTAAGACAAAAGATGATTAAAGGATTTTGAAATAAAAAAAACAAGTGATTGGAATATCTAAACTTTAAACTTTTGTCTTTGTCTCTTCTAATGTCATTTTCTTAAGTAAAATGTTACCACCATATAAAACTTGTACGTTAGAGGATTCTAATAAAGTTAGAAGCCAAGAAAGGGAAAGAAAAACTTTAAACAGATTAGCTTGGATGTGGATGAGACCCTTCAACATAGCTTCTTACCCCTCACTCTGTAATGAGTGTCTTTTGAATGGAATAAAATCCACTATCCTAAGTGACATATGTATTGTGAAGAATTATTTCATCAAAGATTGAGCAATCAAGATAGTCATCAATGTGAAAACCATTTAGCCTATAAGGACTACAACTTAGAGAAGATGTTTGCAACCATCAACTAACCACATAATACAGAAGTCCCCCCCTCATGGTCTAAGCACAGGGAAACTAATATACTCAACTACATCCACAAAAGAAACACTAAAAATAGTTATGCAAAGGACTACCAATCACCAATTGTTGATGATGAAAACGGCATAGAAATTACCTTAACAAATAAATAAGAAAATAAAACTAACACTAAAATGGAAACCAAAAAACTAGCACAACGAAAAGTCATGGAAGAAGAAAAGGTTCAATTGTAAGAAGGCGAGATCACCCCCTTACTAAAAATTTGAAGAATAAAACATCCATTCCAGACACACTCAAAGGTATGCTAGAATAGGTGCAAAATTTTCAAACTTCAATAAATGGTATTCAAAACAACCAAAGTATAGCAGCAAAATAAAAATAATGACAATATTCAATTTTCATAAAAGATTACAAAAGTACATCATAATATCCCATAAGGGTTTACATGTATGATATGACATAAGGATCTAAGTAGAGGGAATTCTAAACCATAACAACTTTGTCACCAAGATTTAACTCCTTAAGCTAGTCCAAAACTTCATGCCTTATCATCCAAGTCCTTCACCTAGGGTTGGAAGCAAACCCCAGCAAGAAGAGAAAATATATGACATCAGTAAAGGCTGGTATGTACATACTAAATAGGAAATTGAGAAATATATGTAATAAAGGACATCAAATATAAAAGTATTCCCATAGAAAGGATAAGGACCACCCAAATGGGTATCAAGAGAAAAGGAATTGAAATCATATGATAATAAAAGAATACTTGCCATTAATAAAACATAAAGATTGTGCCACACAAGCACTTGTAAATAATTAGGGCACACACCCCATATCATCAACCTACATGCATGTGAGATAAACATAGCCCTAGAACAATATAAACACAAAGGTGGCCAAGTCTCATAAACTTGAAACCTGGTAGAGAAAGGAATACTGCCAATCTCCCAAATATATTAAACATGGGCCAAGAATCACACATCTTTCCCTGGGCATGAGGTTCATTTCCATCACAAAAGAGCAAGAAATATCACATTTTCTCGGTAGGAAATAACACATCTTCCATAAAAATCAATGCAATTACACTACTCTAGTGCTACTGAATCACATAGCATGTTAAATGTAGAGGTAAATAGAAAGTATAGTCAAAATATATAAACTAGTCACCAGATAAGTGACCAACATATACATCCACCTCATAAGTGGGCAAAAGACATCATGTGTCATCTTTTAGAGTTCCATCATGAACAAAGCATAAGATAAGAGTTCAAAAGAATATCCATGATCACATGATCAATATCAAATAAGGTATTTCACATGAACCATGTTTTTTAAAAGAAAAGATATTGTGTATAGGATAATGTCCATAGGACAAAGATAATGAATAAGCATAGGTGAATTTCTCAACATAGAAGAATAGGGGATACATCATACATTTAGAGAGAAGAATTAGAAATTGCTCAATATAGAAATAATATGGGATGCAATCATACCTCAACTTAAGAGTCTAAACAGTCCAAGTCAGTCCTAGATCCAATCCTAGTCCTCCAAAGAACCTCTAGGGAAGGTGGATAGGTCCAATAAGTAAGGTTATCGATCTTAGAGAGGTTGCTTTATCCAACAAAGCTCCTACCTTGAGCAAGAAGCACCTTCTCCACTTTAGAGGTGAAAACCCCTAATAAAAGAACATGGAGATGAGGTGTTTATGGATTCTAGGTGGGGTTTCACCATGGAAGGTCATGGTTCTGACCTGGAGGAAGGTGGAAGGAAGACTAAAAACATGAAAATAATGAAGTAAAGGAGGATACTTACTATTTTTGGTCAAAATCACCAAGAAGGAGCTTAAGAAATCCTAAATAGAGAAATTTGGAACCCTAGAAGCCTTCTTCACCAAGGTAGGCACCTCCTTTTACCTTGGGACAGCACCTTCATGGAAAAAAAGAGTAAGAATGATTCTATAAGATAAAGGAAATAAAGGAGAGAAAGAGTTTTCAATTTGGGAGTTGGGAAGGGGTAGATATGGCTATATAAAGAAAGAGGTCAAGTATGAGGTGTCTATGAGACTTTCCATGTGTCATGTATAAGGGTGTCCATGGACATGCAAGCCTTTATGGATAAGTAAGAAGTCAAGCATGATGTTTCAAGTTAGTTTCCATGTGTCCAATGCTAAGGGTGCCTATGGACATGCAAACCTTTATGTATAAGGAAGAAGTCAAGCATGAGGTGTCCATGGAGCTTTCCATGTGTCCTTAGCCTAGGGTTTTCATTGCCATGCAAGAGGACAGCTCATAGAGGCTTCTTGAATATCAAATGTCAGTTTATGGACACTTATAGGCCATCCCAACCGACCTCCAATCAAAGAAATAACTCCATTGGTTGATAGCTTCTAAAGATAAGCTCATTTATAAAGAGAGTAATCCCTAAAATGCCCTTGGAGAGAAACACCTTCAAACCAAGGTGCAACTAGGTTCCCTATGGTTCAAAAACTCAATAATGTTAAGTGAATATATAATTATTATAATGCATGTGATAATTTGCAAAGAAAACCTCCCAATTGGGTAAATTGTAGAAAAGTCCATAATGTACCTAAAATTGCATAACTTGCACAAACAACATCTAAATTGGACCAAACTTCATCCACAAGTTATTGTTGATGTGTTGAATATGAATTTGCCATTATTTCCATAATTTGAAGTTAAAAAATCACATTATTCATTACTTATTCCTTTTACACATTTTCTCTCTCCTAAACTTATCCTAATATTTCAAGGTAGTCCAATTTAGATGAAATTCAACATCTATGCTAATTTTATTATGTAGATTTCGAATTTGAAGCTTGTTTCCACTTTTGAGACTTCTTTTTATGAGATATGTCATATGTCTCATTAACGGCCCATTATCTAAATTATTCATCCAATTAAGTTCCTTATCTTCATATTACCACCAAAATGAGTTATGTGGCATATTTTATGTATCCATTATAAACTTCAGATTAATGTTAGAACATTAGGTTATATTAAGGTGATGTATACATGCATTATCTCATTGGGGTTATACTAAACATCTATTTAGGTCTAACATTCAACCTTGTTTGGCTAAGTCCAAAATGTCAAATTCCAGGGTAGGGTCTGAGATCTAGTATGTTACATCAATCTAGTTGGAGCCCACTACTAGATGAAGAAGGTCCAGCCCAAGACCACCTTGGTAACCATGGCTCGGGTAAAGGTTGAGTTCAAAGCCACATAAATTCCACCAGTCGTCAGGTGTCCCCAACCCACGTGGCTTAAACACTTGACACCGCCAAATAGTGGGAAGGTTATGAAGAGAAAGATTAAACCCTCTCACTCCCCCAAGCTACAATCAACACCAGGGAGAGAAAGGTGATTGTGGCCCTACGGGAAAAGGTGTTGTGGAAATATAAAACAAGAGAGCCCCACACGGAAGCCTTAAATCACCTCGCCATCATGAGAGCTCCACAAGAGCCTCCTTCTCATCTATATATAACCAGAGATATGTGGGGATGGTTGTATCCTTGTGCAGATGTTCTGGTATTCTTTTGTCATCATCACACCCTTGGCAGAATCCACTATACTATAATTATAGATAGTCAGATCATTTACCATCAACTATGTTAACCAATCAATCCTCGTCCTCTTGTCTTTAGTTGGCAACACACCCTTGGCCGCATCCAGTATAGGATATAAGTTGACAGATCAATTTTCCAATGCTTATGTGGTCAACTCAGTTTCCCTATTACAAATAATACCTTCTTCATATAATTCAGTCCCCCATATTGTAACTTTCTGATTCCACTGGTTATAATGGTGATTATGATGAAGACCAAAGGTTTTATTCTACCTGAGACATTATCTTGACATAATCATATGAGAGCACATATTCAACAAGGGTGATGATCATGTACAATTTCATTTGGAATTTATTTTTTTAATAATCTCTATGTAATTTCATGTTTCTTTATCCTCTCCTATTGATATGTTTGTCATGGGTTTCATAAATAGACCCAATGGCATTTCTTGTAGACTTCTCTTCTATTTTAGGGGAAGCTTTAATAAAAGTTGGTAACCTTTTCAAAAAATAGAATAAATAGTACAATTCAAAGACATGGAAAAATTAAAGGTTTGATCTTATTGGAACCCACATTTGGAGGAAGAATATCAAGCCCCACACCGCCTTGGTAGCCAAGGCTCGGGAAGAAGTTTCATCCAGAGCCACCCACATAAAACCCACCAACTATTAGGTGTCCCCGACTTCATAGGGTTCAAACCTGACACTGTCAAGCAAAGCAAAGGTGATGAAGAGCAAGATCGAACACTCTCATGCCACAATCAGCACTAAGGAGAGCGAAGTCATTAAGGCCCCAGAGGGAAACGATGTGTGGGCCAGAAGTCGAGCCCACTCACCATCCCCCGAAGAGCCCCTCATAGAAATCTGCCTTAAATTGTATCACTGTCACGAGAGCTCTGCGGAATCCCCCTTCTCATCTCATTTATAGTGTCACAAATAAAATAAACATCCCCTCACGATGTCTCTTTTGCAGATTTGACCAAAATTCAATAACAGTGATTATTTACCATCAATTGCATTAACCAATCCATGTGCTACCTATTTGAATGTAGATCTCCTTGTAATCTTTTCATCATATCTTATTTGTATCTCAAGAACAATTAACCATTCTTTCTATAACATTAGAACTGAAGAGAGAAACCACGTTTGGTAACTATTATCAAGATTGCATGTTTGACATAATTGATCACCCAATGCTGACAATGCCACAACAATTTAAAATAAGATATATAACTAGAGACAAATGGGGAGGGTTACATCCTTATCCTATGTTTTCCATCATCACACCCTTAGTGGTGAGCCAAAATATTCATCTTTTATTGTCAATCTAAAGTTCAAACTCATGGATCTGTTTAGCCTAAGGTTACTTATGCCTTACATAGTCCATATGACTCAAGGGTCAGTGGTAGACTCAAAATTTCAAAATAGGTAAGGCACAAGCATGTATGGAATTGCAACATAATACATATGAGTCTAAAATTAAGATATAAATATACACGATCTATAAGTTCAAAACTCTTCCAGAACATATCATCGAGATTTATGTTAAGGTCACATTTTCTAAAATCATTGTTCAATAACTTCCATGTAATTTTTTAAAAATGTCGCTGGTCAAAATGAATGACCATCATCCATATAAGACCAACCAGTGAGTAGAAAATGATGATTAAAACCTTATAAATTGAAGCAATGAGTTATAAAAAATTACCATCGCCTATTAAAAATAAAATTACTAACATGAAAAAGGGACTAATGGAGTTAACACTTTCTTCATCATAAGTTTTACAGGATGAAATTCGAACCCTCAGAAGGTGAAGAAAGCACCTAGTTTTTCTCACTGCCACGTCCTTGGGACGTCATGCTAGCTCTGGCGAGGCTGAAGAGCATAATCTCAATAGGCTATTAGAGTGGTATTTCTTATTTTGTAAGTTATTACATATTGAGAATGGTTGGATATATAGGATTTTAAGTATTCTCATGTTACAGAAATATCACGTACATACTAAAGACTCTATTTACATAATCTTATGTCTCATCTATTTCATCTTCTTGTGTAGTGGTGACTCCAACTGCAAGTTGAGAATCCTATAGATTAACTCTGTTGGGGACTTGATCATGTGATGTTACATTTCAGTTAAAGTTGTTGAATATCTGTTGCCACATGGTGGCCATCAAACAACTCGCTCGATATTTTAACCTCTCTATAATTTTGGAATTATCTATTGTGGAAATTTTAAAATATTATTTCTATTTAAAATCATTATGGTCAAATAAGAAACAGATTGATATTATCTTTGACTTAGAAATTGGTTTTGTGTAACCCCCACAACTCTGGCCATGCACTTTGTAGCATTGTATTTCTACAAACAAGGTGAAGAATGTGCTTCAGGGTGTCGTTGTATGGCTCTTCCACTGTCTAAGGTTGATATTATGAAAATCATACATAAATTTATTGATAGAAGTAAGAGGTGACAAAAATAAATAATTTCTTCTTCACTAATTTTATTTTGTCTTTCTGATATACTTATGCATTATCAAAACATAATTTGATAAAATAAATAATGAAGATATATAGTTTAGAGAAACCTGTAAATTGAATCCATGTGATGATGATCGTTGTTACAAAGACAAAATATGCGTGCTCCCATGCATGAGCTTCAAAGTAGGCGTTCAAGAAATAATAATAAACAATATTAGGTGGTGGAGAAGGAATTAAGAATTAGAGTGGTGATATCAAATATAACAGAATATGGCAAAGTGAGAAGGTCAAATACAACACTCACCCACGAGTCAAACTGAATCGTGTGAGAAGCATTTTTTCTGTTAAAGTTCAACGAATCATTAATTTCCATGCTCCTACAAGGTCGACATGACATTTCATATCCACTCCCACATAGATGGTTCCTCTCTCTTTAGAGTGAATAATGTAAGACAAAACATGACCAAAAGGATTTTGAAATACAACAAATAAGTGATCGGAATATGTAAATTCTAAACTTTTGTCTTTGCCTCTTCTTATATCATTTTTAAGTAAATAGTTACCATCATATTAAACTTATACATCAACGGATTATAATAAACTTAAAAGCAAGGATAGGGAAAGAACAACTTTAAATAGATTAGATTGGATGCGGATGAGACCTCTTTAGCATAGGTTCCTACGCCTCACTCTTTTTTTTGGATAAGGTAAAATATTACTATCTCAAAACAAAGTATAGGAGACACAACAAAAACCCCGTATACTATACAAGGTTTACAAGAGACCCCACATCCTCAGAGCCATACTATCTATCCCGACCAAGCTCTTCGTTTAACTTTGAAAAACCACAAAATGCTATTACTAATTACATAAAAAATGATTATGTTATCTCTTGGTATCTTGCCATGATGCTTGTGATGTGTTACCCCTCACTCTTTAATGAGTGGTTTTCGAACAGAATAAAATCCACTATCCTAAGTGGCATCTGTAATGTGAAGAATTCCTTCATCAAATTTTGAGTAATCAAGACAGTCATCATTGTGAAAACAATTTGGACTATGAGGTCTACAACATACTAATGATGTTTTCACCTATCAACTAATCGCATAAGAAGGAAGTCCCCCCTCATGGTCGAAGCACTAGAAAACCAATATACTCGACCACCTCCACACAAGGAACACTAACAGATTTTATGCAAAGGACCACCAATCACCAACTGTTGATGATGAAAATTACATAAAAACTACCTTAATAAACAAATAAGAAAAAAAAACTAACACTAAAATGGAAATTGAAAAATGAGCATAATGAAAAGCGATGGAAGAAGAAAAGGTTCAATCTAGTTGGATCCTAATACCGGATGAAGAAGGTCCAGCCCAACACTGCCTTTGTGAGAACCTATTACACTAAATGAGATTACTCAAAACATAAAAAACAATCAATCACTAATTAATCACATACCCAAAATATGGGTTAATTAAAATCGATTTCAACATCAACACCCACTCAAAAGCATTTGCATAAGAACCCAACATCTTTCTTGTATCCATACTATGCCAAGAATTTCATACAAATCATTCTATCATCTTAGCCACAACATATATATACAGGAGAAGAATAATCGTATATGCCACACAAACAAGCATTAATATGCTAACAAAAGTCTGATTTATTTGAAACACCATATACAAACTTTTCCGGCCCGAACCTGAGAGTACAGGGATGACTCTAGGACATACTAGACATATAATCAACTTTATCAAAGATTCATTACTACAGCTCCTCTTTGCTGCCACATGTTTTTTTTCATCACTTCCGATTACCTAAAAAAAAGTGGCGAACCACAAGGATGAGACCCATGTCCCAGCAAGAGATATAACCTCCAATAACGCTTATTGATTACAACATTTTAGGTAATGAGATAGTTTAAGCAGTTTAATCATATACAACAAATAGGCTCAGCAACATCAATGACTAACAAAATGCATAAAGGAGCTGATAACAATTATCATCATCAAGCTTACTATCATCATTTACATTATTAACCATATAAGAGATTCAATAGCATATGCATAACTAGCATAAGCAAGTCTAGTAGCATATTATCTCTATTAACATGAATAAGTCTAGCATCATAAGAATATCTAATAACATTATCATGTCTAACAATTTGAATAGATCAATATCAAAAGTAGAGCTATAAACATAAGCACAGTATTTGCATAAGCATGATTAGCAGTATAGGCATTTTTAATTATAGAGGCATGGCTAGCATGTTAAACATAACTAACAACATGATATAGCTAGCATCCTAATTATAATCAGTAATAGCAGTATAGATATCAACATAAGCATGACTATTGTATGTACACATTTACAATATTATGCATATCCATCACATAAGTATAATTACTATCTCTTAATTACACCAAGCATCATCTTTATGTAAAGAGATCAAACAAGGGTTATCATCCAATGTGAAGCATTGTGTATAACCCTAAATAGATATGCTATACGGTTATATTACATCTTTTATTATTCCCTGAGGAAATTGAGGATACCACTCAAAATCCAACTGACCATTGCTAAATCAAAATTAGTGTCATACAAGATCTAGGAAGAGTCGGACTCCTAAGATCTTCTCCACCCCCGGTCAGTATGGGTCCGCCACAGCGACACATAAGTTCAAGCTGCTAACAGCCTAGTTTGTCCTTGGTATAGGTCACGGCACTAGTGAAAGGAGGTGGGTATGCATACCCTACCATCCAAGGTACAACCGCAGTTCTCCTCCAATATCATCACATATATAATCCCCGAGACACGACCGCAGCCGTTCTCAAACTGAGGGCTAGGTATGAGCGCAGTCATCCTCCCTAAACACTTGAATTCAAGATGACAAGCACCCCGCATACTCATCAGTATGTGCTCTGAGTTTCCCTTAGGAATACTCATTTCACCATCTGGCAAGTTCTAACACTCAGATGGATCTATGGCACATGGTACTACATGATTAGAGTTTCACTTAATTAGTTCTGCCAATTGGGTGAATTAAGGTTGCATCAAACAAGTAGACATACAAACCCTAATTCACTTCTAACAAGCATATAGATATCACAACTTCAAAAGATATTAAATCTGTACACATAATTTCTCATCTCATCATCACATAGTACTATTCACTTGCCATTCATGAGACCACACTAGTCATCATACTATCACAAGATATAAATCCTTTTCATAATATTACAGGGTTTCAACCCTTATCAACACAAGAGGATTACACCTCATTCAGGGCTCAACCATGCCCAAAGGTCATTAAGACCATCATATTATACCCTACAAGATCATCATTATCTTTGCATGCCTTATAACAAGGCTCAACAACATCACTTACATATAATACTCCAAATCAACACATTATTGCATTAATGAGCTAGGAGATATTCATAAACAATCATACTAGGGTTATATTATTATTAAGAACATTCCTTTATTACATCAACATGCAAGGAATCTAGATATGATTAACCTTCATAATATTCATAATGCACATGTTTAGCATAAAAACGTATCAACCATGTGGCTATAATAATCACCAATTAACACATTAGGGTTATGATACTATTAAGGAGCTTATTCCACCATCATTCCATCATATAAGAATGTTAAACATGAATACTCATATTTATCTATTTGCATTAGAGTTAGGTTCAACATGATAAATTATATCAATGTTACTAATCAGCACTCATACCCAAACCCAAACTCACGACATCCCCATTGGATCTTGGATGCATAAGGTGAAGACTCGCCATCACATTCCATACTATTCTCAAGTATGAACCCACACATAAATCAAGGTGTAACCATTGGTTTATAGCATACTAGGGTTTCAACAACAACAAGAGAGTACCCCATGATTGAATTAGTCATTTAAGGACTATTCATACCCAATTACCATCATTTAGTTATATTAAAGCTAGGTATAAAAAGATATACCTAATTAGGGTTACATATCAACACAATATGTTATCATCCCTTCTATTCATATGAGTGAATATGTAATACTACCTTATTAAGGGTAACCCTTCATTTGTTCCATCAACATTCAACCCATATCGCCATACCAAAATTGTCACCCAGAACCATTGGATGTTTAAAAGGTAAGACCATTGGTTGTTTACATAAGTAAACACCTTGGATAAACCATATATGAAGTCCTTGATTTTTTATCTAGAAATAGTCACCATCTAACCCTAGACATCCCTTTATTAACAACACAAAAATTTCCATTGAGAGTAGGGTAAAACCCATAATCAACTTTTCATTTAAAACAAGCCATCCATTGTCAACAATTAAGCTCCTTAAGTTGATCATATAAAGGAAACCATCTAAATCACATTACTAGGACCAACATATTACATTAGCCATCATTCCACTTTATTGGAGGGAATAAATAGTATATCTTGACCATTGGGTCAAGTTCATATATTAAAACCATCAATTACAGTATAAGTATGACCATTGCATCAAATGACCCAAGAAACCATTGGTCTAAGGCTTAATTGATGCTAAAACTACAATTATTGACTCAACATAGGTTTTAGAGACCTGATAAAACATCATCAGTGACCCTTAAATCACCATAGGTTGTTAGATCAATTCTATATTCATTAATCAGCATCAAATATTAAGCTAATGTCGTCATTGATTGATAACATCAATAGGGTACTTAATGGTTGATCATTAAACTTCTAATTGGTCCAAAATAGGGGGTGACTATAGGTTGTCACCATCATTTGACACCCTTGATCACATCCATCAGTTTTCATGAAGATAACACCATAGGGTTGTTGCAATGGTACCATCATCGGGTCATGGTTTATAGAAGAAATCAGCTTTAAACCCTAAAATTGACCATTGGTTGATAGGTGCTTAGCACCATAGGTTGTCAAACCAACCTGATCCAAGTCATATTATACCTTAGTAATAACGTACACATGATCAAAGGTTCATCTAGAACTGAAATCAGAATAGGGAACGTTATAAAAATTGAAATCCAAGTCAAGCATAGCTTTTTAGTGCATAAATCATCATTTTCAAGCAAGAACATGATCTAGAAAGCTTATGGTATGCAATAAACGTAGAGCAAGTTATAAAACTTGCCTCTAATGAGAATATGAAACTCCACACAGAATAAATCTCAAATAGGTAGGGTAGAAAATCCAAGAATAAGCTATAAATTCGTCCATCTAGCACCTTTCTTCATCAAACGAGCAAACCCTAAGCATAAGGAGCAAGAAAGGTAGGATTTTAGAGCTTTAAAGCAAATTCTACAATGAAATAGCAAGGTTCCGACCTGGAGGAAGGTCTAATAAGGATAAGAGCAATAGAAACGGATAAGGAAGGAAGAAAATAACTTGCCTTGGTTGAAATCTCTAGAAGACGACCTTGGAAACCCTAGGTAGGGCTAAATGGAGCTCTAGGAGACCTTCTTCTCCAAAAAGAGGTTGTCTTCTACCTTAGAGCACTTGCTTTCACAGAAAAACAGAGGGGAGTCGTTGCTCTAGATTAAAGGAAATAGAAAGCAAGCATAGTTTCGAACTTGGGCAAGGAAGAGGTAAATATAGCCCATGGATAAGGATGGAAGCAAGCATGAGGTGTAAAAGTAGCTTTCCCATGTGTCTATGGCATTAAACTATTAAGAATATACAAGCACACACACAAGCAGCTCCCCCATCATGTGTATAGACCTTGTTAGCTTTCCTTTATCGAATTTCCTAGCCAATCAAATAATTTCTTAGTTGATAGCTACTAAAGGTAGCTCATCCGTGAAGGGGAAAACCCTAAAATACCCTTGGAGAAAACACCTTCAAACCAAGGTTTAAATAGGCGCCCCATGGATAAAAAAGCTCAATAATGATGATGTAATATCCAAGGAACATAATGCAAGTGATAAATTGCAAAGAAAACCTCTCAATTGGATAAATTGTTGAAAATTCCAAAATGTGTATAAATTGCATAACTTGCTCAAACAGTGTCCAAATTGGACCAAATTTGAAACTTAGGATTTTCTTATAATTTCAAAGCATATCACAAGGTTATATTAGGTTTATAAGCATTTAATTATGGTAATTAAGCTTATTCAACTCATTAAGCAGGTTTAGGGGCCTTACAACTATAAACCCCTAATAGGGATTGCGCCCCCAAAATCCAAGGTAAACAAAGATGGGTACTTCCTTTGCACCTCATCCTATTACCTTCACATGGTTACTTGCATATCATGGTAATGTCACATAATTCATACATATCTCTTCTTGGGTTAGCACAAAAACCCCCCACCTAAGAAGACGTTCTCAATATGGAATGTAGAAACTTATTGTGTCATTTGTACAACTTTAATAGTAATGTTCAACTTTAAATTCTATCTATCATCCTAAAATTATATCTATTGTATAAACACATTACTCAAAAGTCATACTTGCTAGCTTTTTAACAATCATGACATGTGTCCCATACCATTCCTTGAAGCACACAAAAAAAGGTGATGTATCCATCCTTTTTTTAAACAACATTTAGAGGGTCATCATCAACTCTCTCTCTAAGGGAGAGGAATACTTGGAATGTTCATGTAGTAAACATCTCCAACCTTCACATACTTCCCATACTATTGATACATATTGGATACTATGATTCATTACCTTGGTATCCACCTCATGTGCTATAAGGAACTCATATCCTTATCTCAACTACTTTTACCAACATAACAAATATCAATACATATAAGAGGAGTCTCCCAAATTATTGGAAGGCTCAAAAGCAAACTAATCACAAACTTTATGATCTTAGAACCATATTCCAAGCAACCTTATGCTGTAATAAGCTATCCACCCTCATGTTTACAACAAATCCACACATACCAAGTGGCAATGATCCACTTGAAAGTTGTTCCCTAGAAAGAAAAGACACAGAGGGAAACACACTTCCCACATCATAGCAACATTTTTCAAGGGTCACTAGCAGAAAGGTAACCAATTCTATTTTCATTATGCAGGTTACAACTTCTTATGTATCATTTTACCTTTTTCATTTCGAGTTCCTTGCCATTAGCATAGGAATCATCATGATTAACATATCTCATTACTCCTTCCTTGATGACTATTTATCCCACTTGGGTATGTTCTCTTATTTTATTATGTTTTTCAACCACTTATCAACAAGTAAATCATCATATTCCACATTTTATTCATTAAACATGGATCATCTGTCTTAATTTATTTCACATGCCATGTTGATTTTTCATTAACACTTTCTTACACACATAGGTTGGTCTGAGATTAACTCAGGTTCCACCTTATTTCTTTGCCATTGTTCCCATTCATCTTCTCATTTTATACTTGTTATAGGAGTTCTCTCTATCTTATGTGGATTTCATACCTTGATTCACTTTATAAGCATAGCATTTTTGTCTTTTACTTTATTATCTTCTTGAATAACATCTACAAGAACTCCTCTTTTCCTTATTTGTATTCAGATTTAGATTTCATGATGTTGTGTCTTTCTCTTATAGTTACCAAACATTCAAGTATGTATAGATAATGATGTAATTCTCATCTTCTTTAAGGTAGGATTGAGATATTCACACCATGATTTGTTATTCATTATTCTCTTTAGATTGTCTCAAAATGACTATTTGAAAAGAGTAATTAGAAAGATAACAATCTAAGAGTTCCATACTTACCTTTCTTCAATAATTGAATACCTAGCCAGGGCACCCAAATACTGAGATTAGGCAGTATGCACCATATTTTTATGTCATATTCCTAACTTAGACATCATCCAAGTCCTAAGTCCTAGTGTCCCTGTAGACTCAGTTAACCTAAAGCTCTGATATCAACCTGTGAGAACCCATTACACTAAATGAGATTACTCAAAACATAAAACACAATCAATCACTAATTAATCACATACGCAAAAATATGGGTAAATTAAAATTGATTTCAACATCAACACCCACTCAAAAGCATTTACATAAGACCCCAACATATTTCTTGTATCCATACTATGCTAAGAATTTCATACAAATCATTCTATCATCTTAGCCACAACATATATATACAAGAGAACAATAATCGTATATGCCACACAAACCAGCATTAATATGCTAACAAAAGTCTGATTTATTTGAAACCCCATATACAAACTTTTCCAACCCGAACCTGAGAGTACAGGGACGACTCTAGGACATACAAGACATATAATCAACTTTATCAAAGATTCATTACTATAGCTCCTCTTTGCTGCCACATGTTTGTTTTCATCCCTTCCGATTACCTAAAAAAAAGTGGTGAACCACAAGGGTGTGGAGACCCATGTCCCAGCAAGAGATATAACCTCCAACACCGCTTATTGATTACAAAATTTTAGGTAATGAGATAGTTTAAGTAATTTAATCATATACAACAAATAGGCTCAGCAACACTAATGATTAAAAAAATACATAATGGAGTTGATAACAATTATCATCATCAAGATGACTATCAACATTTTCATTATTAACTGTATAAGAGATTCAATAGCATATGCATAACTAGCATAAGCAAGTATAGTAGCATATTATCTCTATTAACATGAATAAGTATAGCATCATAAGAATATCTAATAACATTAGCATGTCTAACAGTTTGAATAGATCAATATCATAAGCAGAGCTATCAACATAAGCATGAGTATTTCCATAAGCATGATTAGCAGTATAGGCATTTCTAATTATAGAGGCATGGCTAGCATGTTAAGCATAACTAACAAGATGATATATGTAACATCCCTGACCTGGGTTATAAGATAACCCTAGGTGTTTTGCCTAAATATGTAATTAAATCCTTGTGATTAACTTTGGGCATGTAATTAAGTTTCTCAAAAACATATATTTCAGTTTTTGCTCCTTTTTATATAAAGTTGTAGCATTGTTTTGTAATACAGGGACCTATGTGCAAATTACCCATTTAGAAGGGTTAACTTGCAAATTGCACATGTTGAAATGTTCCTCTGATGTAGAAACATCATGAGAATGATTTTGATAAAGTTTGAGGGATTTCCCAAGCTTGGGCACCAAGGTGCAACTGTGGAAGCAATCCCGGTGCTTGAAACCCTAATTTGGGGTAAAATGCAATTTACCCAAATTAAGGGATGCTATGTGTAAAATATATCATCTAATGTATCTTTTAAGACTCTTGCCATCATTTAGAGAAGAAATGATGAAGAGGTCACCTCAATTGAATAATCAAGTTATGAAATATACCTTGTGATTGAATAATCAGGGTATATGTGCAATATCCCTTTTATGAATGTACCTTAGTATTAGATTGATCTTCCCTGCCCTCTTTTTCTTTACCTTAAGATAAGGTTTGTCCTTAGAATAAAGAGTAAGGGACGAGCAAGTAAAGAAGGAAGGACCTAGTTGGAATTATGGAAAACATATGGACTAATGTTGAAAATCCTACCCCATGTATATAAGCTCTCCTTCCCTTAGTTGCAAGGGAACTTACCCTTCGTTTCCTTACTGTTCTATTCACCCAAAAATGACCAAGGACTGCCTTGGAGCTAAGGAGGACGACCAAGGGTGCAAGGTAGGTTTGGATTCCTCTTCTTGCCTAAATTCATGGTTAAAACTCGAATTCAAGGTCAATTTCATGGCTAGCTCTCATGGCTCTATCTTTCTAGCCATCTTTTCTTGACTTTCCCAGGAGGTTTTCACCTTGGCCAACCTGTGAGAGCTCAAGGAAGCCATTAAATCTTGGAGCTCGAAAGCTTGGAGCTCAAGAAGCAAGCTTTAGGCGGGTTTTATAACTCTAAACCCATGCTTTGTTATATACATCTCATTTATGCATGTAAATGATAGTTCTTCTTTTTCCCTACTTTCCTTTGCTACTTTGCAAGAAAATCCATGGGAAATCCATGCTGTTCTTAAGATAGGAGATGAAGGAGTTATTTCCAAGAAAAATCCACCGCTTTTCACTTTGTTAAACGGTCTCCCCAATTTGCTCTCTCGGTCTTAAGACCGCGAGGTGAGCAAATGGTCTCTAGACCGAGAGAGGGAAAACGGTCTTCAAGACCGTTTAACCCCGTTGACCGAGAGTGGACCGTATAAGAACCCTCTTCATAATTATGTGGACTAATCACCCTCAAAAATTGAGAGGTTAACTCCAAAGGAATCGGGAGATATGGCCATTTTAATCAACAACTTTAATTGAATTTATCCCTGATTTTCAAACGGTCTGAAATAGCCATTTTGGGAAAACGGTCTTAAGACCATGTAAGGTCGTTGACCAGGCATTGACCGTATGAGATTACTGTTCAAAATAATGTTAATTAACAACCCACCAAATTTGATGGACTAATTCCAATTGAGCTAAGAGTTGAAGGGTGATTACTAGGGCAAACCCTAATTAAAATCAGTATTGAAATATCAATGATTAATTTAGGGTTTTTGGGGTTGATTGACCTAAACGGTCTCAAGACCGTTTGGGGATCAACCAAATGGTCTCAAGACCGCGAGGATAATCACCCAAGACCGTTTGAAGGTCTAGGGTTAAGCTAATTTGATCAATTGAGGACCCAATTACAATAAGTTATCAAATTAATTTAAATACTGATTTTGTGACTCAATCATGGTTCAACCCCTATCAAATCACATTAGATTTTGATAAAATCTTGGGAAAACGGTCTCAAGACCGTGTGGAGTTCATCCACACGACCTCAAGACCGTTTGGGCCAAGTTTAGGCCCAATTGGAGCTCAATTGAAGGGTTCAACCTTGTGTTGATGCACATTGTTGAGTGTTGATGGTTGAACATTGATAGACCTTATTTGAATCGACTTCAACCCTAATTGGTCAACAATTGAGGGTCAATTGAATGACCAAATGGTTAAACATAACCCTAATTGACTTAATCTATAAGTGGTCATCATGGATTTGACCTTTAGAGGGCTTCAACATTGGTTGACATAATTGGTTGTAACTTTGAACCTTGTTGATGGCTAAACAGTTTGAGACCATGAGAGGGCTCGCGGTCTCAAGACCGTGAGAGGGCTCGCGGTCTCAAGACCGTGAGAGGGCTCGTGGTCTCAAGACCGAGAGAGGGCTCACGGTCTCAAGACCGAGAGACCTCAAACGGTCTCATGACCGAGAGCCATCAAACGGCCTCAAGACCGAGAGCCATCAAACGACCTCAACCCAACTTGCCCTCTCGGTCTTGAAACCATCATGATTCAATGATGCCTAATCTAAGCTCTAATGATAACCTAGGACATCAAGGGATCAGTTGACTAAGGATTGGACCCATGAAGGTGGTCAATGGGGTGAATTACCAAATTACCCTTGAAGGGTCAATTGAGTAAATACCTTGATCAGATTAAACCCTAATTACATGAGAATGATGTTATTAGCCATGATGACTCTATCCAACTTGATCTAGTCTGATGTTATCAGCAACCACTAGTATGAAGAGAGAGATAGTACTTTAGAGAGAGAAAGTACCCTAGAGAGAGAAAGTACTTTAGAGAGAGAAATTAACCTAGAGAGAGAAAGTACCCTAGAGAGAGAGTAACCCTAATTGGGTGGAAACTTAAGTAAAGCATCTTCAATGCACATGAATGTGCATAATTAGGGTATGATCTACTTGTGAGAGGTCATAGAAACCCTAATTATGATAAATGATGAACCTTTAACTAATCTGAGAGCATCAATGATGATGTTACTCATACATGATGATGATATGAGTTCAAATCACCTTAATGTGAATAGTAGACCCTAATCCAAGGGTGATGACATGTAATGTGAATAGTAAACCCTAATTCAAGGGTAATGGCATGCAAATGAGTATTAAACTCCAATTGATGAGAATCAGAGGATTTAACTCTTATGACAAGAGTGGGAAATGTATTCCTTATTTTTGTATTACCTTTGTCAGTTAAATTAACCATGCAGGTTCTGATATGAAGGTGATCTTATCCAAGTATGGATGTTGATGTTATATTCATTTAAGGCATGTTGATAGCCTTATGAATAAGAAAAGTAACTTGATGCCTTGTCAATGGCATCCTATGATGATAATGGGCTGTGAGAGCCATGAATACCATCAAAGTCATGCTTTAGAGATGACTTGTGATGAGTATAATAAGAAATTATGATTGATATGAGTTAGGCTTGTTACATTTAGTATTCTTCTTTTATAGCTATTATGCTACTGTTATTGTTTGAAGAACAATGTATGTTGTTAAAGAATACTAAATGTACCTAACTAATCAAGTATAAGGTAGAGCCCTGATCATAGATCCATCATTGTCAGAGATCAAGTGATGGTGAAACAGGTTTTCCTCAGGGAACTCCTAGAGCACATACTTTTGAGTATGTGGGGTACATGGATGTGTAGAACCTTACATCCTAGTGTAGGAATGTGATGTAGATGTGTAATCTGTCAATCCTTCACTATATTTCCATGTCGTATCAGTGGTAGGTAAACATGAAACCTCCTGATGATGAAGAAATCATAGATATCCGTATCAGTGGAGATAAACATGAAATCTCCTGATGACGAAGAGAGTACAGAACGCCATTGTAACTCTAAAATAGCGAAGGACCAGTTTACCCTGGTGAGCTATAATAAGTAGAGACACAAGATGTCCTACAAGTGATCCTCTTACTGACTAAGGAAGATGAAGGTCATGAGAATCCGGCTCTCTTAATGACCTATGTATGATACTGATGTGACTTCTCAGCGATCAGTTGGAGTATGAGTGGTATTCCTCATCTCCACAGGGCATAATGTTGTTTGTAAAACATAATCAACCACGTAGTATACCTGCTAGAGATAACTACGAGTTAGTTGATTGATGATACACTGTGATAGTGCTTATATTTCTTCATGTCTCATAAATGTTGAACTCTTGTTATATAGTTGCAACTGTTATTGAATACTTTGATAGCTTTACTGCTTAAGATATTCTTTGATGTTATAATAAAGCTTCTGGCGGAGAGTTATAACTCTCGCTGGGACAATTATGTAAAATTGTCTCACCCCGTAGACTTCAACTTTTTAGGTGGACGTCGTAGACGGAGGAACCGGTCTACAGGTGACCAATCTCAGCAGCAGCAGCAGTACCAGGAGCAGCAGTAATCTCAGGTGGAGATTTAGTCTGCCATGTAGTGTAGTTAGAGTCAGTCCTATGTGTCCTCTGTACTCTCAGGTCTTGGAGTCTTTTGTGTGAGTTCTTGAGATTTTGTATCTTGATGTATATAATTACTCAAGAAGTAATTATCATGAGATGTAAACAGTTTATCTCTTGTTATGAAAGAAGTTTTTATGGATTCAAGCTCTTGTCCCGAAAAGTTTTAATTTCCCATGATTTTTGTCTTCCGCTGTTTATCGAATCGCTTCCGCTAAGTTTAAATCGAGATTATATCGCGGTTTGGAGATCAGATCCCACAATTAGTGGTATCAGAGCTCTAGGTCAGTTGAGTCTACAGAGGCATAGGACTTAGGATGTCGAGTCTATCTTTAGTACTCCTTCCTTATCTAATAGAATCTTCTGCTCCTCAGGAGAAGAAGATACATAAGAATGGCTGAGCCACATGATGAGTACGTGGCGGAGAGTAGTGCTAGTGCACCTCGAGGCGGTGCAAGGGTTCCAGAACTAGAACAGCCTGCACCTGAGTCACCAAGAGAGCCACCCCAGTTTGACCCAGCCGACATGGGTAACCCAGCTGTACAGACGATGTTCGGGCAGTTTATGACTGCCATGACACACATAATCGACAGGATGCCCATGCCTGTACCTAGGGCACCTATCCATCCTGAAGCACAAGGTATCGGTAAGACGTTCGAACGACTTCGTCGTGTCGGAGCTACCGAGTACTTCGGGACTTCCGACCCCACCGATGCTGACCTTTGGTTGACAGAGTTGGAGAAGGCTTTCAGGATTCTTATCATCCCGAAAGCTGAGAAGGTTAGACATGTTGTCTATCTTCTCAAAGGTAGTGCTGGTCACTGGTGGAACATGGAAGAGCAGAAGAGACCTGGAGTAGAGTTCTCATGGGAAGAGTTTCGTCGGGAATTTATCAATAGATATTTTCCAAAGACCTTCCTAGATGAGAAGATCTCTCAGTTTGAGAGACTAAGGCAGGGTATGATGAACATTAGCGAGTATGAAGCTAAGTTCATGGAGTTGTTGTGGTTCTGTCCGCACATGGCTGCCACAGAGGAGGAAAGAATCAGAAGATTTGAGAAGGGTTTGAATGCTGATATGTCAACCCCCGTGTCTGCCTTAGAAAACCGAGAGAGATTCTCTACCTTCGTTGAGTCAGTCCAAAAGAATATAGAGATCTGTGGTTGAGAAGAGACAAACTCAGAAAAGATATCCACAGTTCCAGGGTTCTTCATCTAGGGATTCCAAGAAACCTAGATTCTCTGCACCTAACCCTCCACCACCCAGATCGAGTTTTCAAACTCAATGGACACCGAGCAGAGGTAGAGGATGGAGTCAACCGCTTCCAGGAACTCACAGTTCTGCATCAGTGTCAGTTACTGGACCACCCAGGCTACAACAACAGGAGAGGAGTTGCTACAACTGTGGTAAGGTGGGACACTTGATGAAGGATTCTTGTTCTAGGCCTGTCAGTGTGACACAGCCTCCGAGACAGAATCAACAGGGATCTCAAAGTAGACAACATCAAGGAGCAGCTCGAGGACGTGGACAAGCGTCTCAAGCTGGATCATCAGCGCCACCTCAACACCAGGCGACTGCGAGGTTCTATGCTATGAACCCACCTGAAGCAGTGGTCAATCCACGGGTATTGGCAGGTCAGATGAAACTTTTATATTCTGATATGTCTACATCCTGTGTTGTATCTGTTCTGATTGACCCGGGTGCTACGCACTCTTTCATCACTCATAGAGTGATTCGTAACTGCAATGTGACTGTTAGTCATAGGGAAGATAGTTTGTTGTTGGAGACTCCGTTGAATTGGTCTGCCGTTTTGCAGGAGGTATGTTCTCCCTGCATCCTCTTCTTTTCTGACCATCGCATTCAAGTGGATCTTATACCACTTGATATGCAGGGATTTGATATAATCCTCGGGATGGATACCTTGGAAAGGTATAGAGTTGTCTTGGATTGTGAGTCCAAGTTGGTTGTGTTTGCTGATGAAAGCAACACATGGATCTTTCAAGGTGAGAGAAAGATTCTGCCCACCTGCCTTGTGTCAGCTATGGTTGCTGATAAGTTGTTGAGACAAGGATGTTATGCATTCTTAGCCCATGTGGTAGATGTTACCAAGGAAAGTTCCAATCCTGCTGA
Organism: Alisma plantago-aquatica; assembly: GCA_963693085.1. Taxonomy (NCBI): domain Eukaryota; kingdom Viridiplantae; phylum Streptophyta; class Magnoliopsida; order Alismatales; family Alismataceae; genus Alisma; species Alisma plantago-aquatica. The sequence continues at coordinate 520,165,044 of OY856415.1, forward strand.
AGTTCCTATAGTCAGGGAATTCGAAGATGTGTTTCCTGAAGAACTTCCTGGTATACCACCACCTCGGGAGATGGATTTTGAAATCAATTTGATCCCAGATATGAAACCCATAGCCCAGACTCCGTATAGGATGGCGCCTTCCGAGATGGTAGAACTCAAGAAACAGCTTCAAGAGTTACTTGAGAGAGGTTTTATCCGACCGAGTACTTCACCTTGGGGTGCTCCGGTCTTGTTTGTTAAAAAGAAAGATGGGTCAATGCGGTTGTGCATCGACTACAGACAACTCAATAAAGTAACAATAAAGAATAAGTATCCTCTACCAAGGATTGATGATCTCTTTGACCAGTTGTGTGGTGCAACCATCTTTTCTAAAATAGACTTGAGGTCTGGATATCATCAACTCTGTATTAAGGATAGTGACATATCCAAGTCTGCCTTTAGGACAAGGTATGGTCACTATGAGTTCACGGTTATGTCGTTTGGACTAACCAATGCACCAGCTGCATTTATGGAACTCATGAATAGAATTTTTCGACCTTTCCTTGATCAGTGTGTTGTCGTCTTCATAGACGACATTCTTATCTATAGTAAGGATGCTCAGCAGCATGAGCAGCATCTTCGCCAAGCTTTGACCTTGCTAAGAGAACACAAGCTGTATGCTAAGTTTAGCAAGTGTGAGTTCTGGCTGCCGGAGGTGTCTTTTCTTGGACATGTGATATCTGCCTCGGGAATTCGTGTTGACCCTTCAAAGGTAGAATCTGTTCTATAATGGGAACAACCGAAGACACCGACGGAGATTCGAAGTTTCTTGGGGTTAGCTGGCTATTATCGAAGGTTTATTAAGAACTTTAGTTCTATAGCCTTACCTTTGACCAAGTTGACCCGGAAAGATGTTCCCTTTTCTTGGAGTAATAAGTGTCAACAATCTTTCCAGTTGTTGAAGGAGAGGTTGACAAGTGCACCTGTGCTAGTGCAACCTGAATAAGGAAAAGGATATGTAGTCTTCTGTGATGCTTCCAAGAATGGACTTGGATGTGTGTTGATGCAGGATAAACAAGTGATTTCTTTTGCTTCCCGACAGCTTAAGAAACACGAGGAGAATTATCCGACACACGATCTGGAGTTAGCTGCCGTGGTTCATGCCTTGAAGATCTGGAGACATTATCTCTACGGAGAGACATTCCAGATTTTCACAGACCACAAGAACCTTAAGTATATCTTCTCTCAGCACGAGCTTAACATGAGGCAACGTCGTTGGATGGAGTTAATCAAGGACTACGATTGTACAATTGATTACCATCCGGGCAAGGCCAACGTTGTTGCAGATGCATTGAGTAGGAAATCAGCAACATCAACCATGGATAGAGCACAACTAAACTCTTTAGTATGCTCTAAGAGAGATATGCTTATCTCTTTAAGGAAAGACAATGTACAGTTGAAGGTGTCGTTGTTAGCTGGATTGTTGGCTGAGATGCATATTAAACCTACCCTAAGGGAGCAGATTAAGGAAGCACAACAAAGTGATGATGCAGTTCAGCAGATCAGATCTGAGTATGGAAATGAGAAGAGAGATGGTTTCCATGACTCAGATGATCATGTAGCTTGTTATAATGGAAGGATGATAGTGCCGGATGTGGATGACTTGAGGAAGTTAGTCCTGGAAGAAGCTCATTCTTCCATGTATGCTATGCATCCAGGAAGCACCAAGATGTATCGGAATTTGAAAGATTTGTATTGGTGGCCTGGGATGAAGAAGGATGTTGCAGAATTTGTTCTGAGGTGTCCTGTGTGTCAGCAAGTTAAAGCTGAACACCAGAAGCCTGCAGGGACAATGCAACCTTTACCCATACCACAGTGGAAGTGGGACCATGTGACCATGGACTTTGTTGTTGGCCTACCCAGGACAAGCAAAGGACATGATTCCATTTGGGTAGTTGTTGATAGGTTGACTAAGACAGCACATTTCTTACCTATCAAAACAACCTATTCTGCTGAAAGGTTATCACAGTTGTATGTGCAAGAGATAGTGCGTTTACACGAAGTTCCTGTCACTATAGTTTCTGACAGAGGTCCCCAGTTTACCAGTCATTTTTGGGAACAGTTGCACAGAGCCTTAGGCACCAAGCTAAGGTTTAGTACGACCTTTCATCCGCAGACTGATGGACAGTCGGAAAGGACCATACAGACCTTAGAAGACCTGTTGAGAGCATGTGCTCTCCAGTTTACCGGAAGTTGGGATCTACACCTAAGTTTGATAGAGTTTGCCTATAACAATAGCTATCAGCATAGTATTGATATGGCACCTTATGAGGCCTTGTATGGTAGACGTTGTAGATCACCTTTGTGTTGGTTTGAGACTGGTGAACATCAGTTGTTAGGTCATGATCTTGTGCAGCAGACTACAGAGAAGATTAAAGTAATACAACAACAGATTAAGACTGCACAGGATAGGCAGAAATCTTATGCTGACAAGTGTCGTAGACCCTTAGAGTTCCAGGTTGGAGACAAAGTGTATCTCAAGGTCTCGCCTTGGAAAGGGGTCCTTCGTTTTGGAAGGAAAGGGAAGTTAGCTCCTAGATTTATGGGACCTTATCCAATCATTGAACAAATTGGAAAGGTAGCATATAGACTAAAACTGTCACCAGAGTTACAGAGGTTACATCCTGTGTTTCACATTTCTATGCTGAAGAAATGTCACCCAGACACCGAGTCAGTTCTACAACCTATGGAGGTAGAATTGAATGATGATATATCCTATGAGGAGGGACCAATGTCAATCCTTGATAATAGAATTAAAAAGTTAAAGAAGAAAGATATAAATCTTGTGAAAGTCCTCTGGAACCACCATGGTGTTGAAGAAGCCACTTGGGAATTAGAGGATGAGATGAGAAGGAAGTATCCTGCCCTTTTCTCTTAATATGTCTTATCGATTTCGGGGACGAAATCCTTGTAAGGGGTGGATAATTTGTAACATCCCTGACCTGGGTTATAAGCTAACCCTAGGTGTTTTGCCTAAATATGTAATTAAATCCTTGTGATTAACTTTGGGCATGTAATTAAGTTTCTCAGAAACATATATTTCAGTTTTTGCTCCTTTTTATATAAAGTTGTAGCATTGTTTTGTAATACAGGGACCTATGTGAAAATTACCCATTTAGAAGGGTTAACTTGCAAATTGCACATGTTGAAATGTTCCTCTGATGTAGAAACATCATGAGAATGATTTTGATAAAGTTTGAGGGATTTCCCAAGCTTGGGCACCAAGGTGCAACTGTGGAAGCAATCCCGGTGCTTGAAACCCTAATTTTGGGTAAAATGCAATTTACCCAAATTAAGGGATGCTATGTGTAAAATATATCATCTAATGTATCTTTTAAGACTCTTGCCATCATTTAGAGAAGAAATGATGAAGAGGTCACCTCAATTGAATAATCAAGTTATGAAATATACCTTGTGATTGAATAATCAGGGTATATGTGCAATATCCCTTTTATGAATGTACCTTAGTATTAGATTGATCTTCCCTGCCCTCTTTTTCTTTACCTTAATATAAGGTTTGTCCTTAGAATAAAGAGTAAGGGACGAGCAAGTAAATAAGGAAGGACCTAGTTGGAATTATGGAAAACATATGGACTAATGTTGAAAATCCTACCCCATGTATATAAGCTCTCCTTCCCTTAGTTGCAAGGGAACTTACCCTTCGTTTCCTTACTGTTCTATTCACCCAAAAATGACCAAGGACTGCCTTGGAGCTAAGTAGGACGACCAAGGGTGCAAGGTAGGTTTGGATTCCTCTTCTTGCCTAAATTCATGGTTAAAACTCGAATTCAAGGTCAATTTCATGGCTAGCTCTCATGGCTCTATCTTTCTAGCCATCTTTTCTTGACTTTCCCTGGAGGTTTTCACCTTGGCCAACCTGTGAGAGCTCAAGGAAGCCATTAAATCTTGGAGCTCGAAAGCTTGGAGCTCAAGAAGCAAGCTTTAGGCGGGTTTTATAACTCTAAACCCATGCTTTGTTATATACATCTCATTTATGCATGTAAATGATAGTTCTTCTTTTTCCCTACTTTCCTTTGCTACTTTGCAAGAAAATCCATGGGAAATCCATGCTGTTCTTAAGCTAGGAGATGAAGGAGTTATTTCCAAGAAATATCCACCGTTTTTCACTTTGTTAAACGGTCTCCCCAATTTGCTCTCTCGGTCTTAAGACCGCGAGGTGAGCAAATGGTCTCTAGACCGAGAGAGGGAAAACGGTCTTCAAGACCGTTTAACCCCGTTGACCGAGAGTGGACCGTATAAGAAACCTCTGCATAATTATTTTTACTAATCCCCCTCAAAAATTGAGAGGTTAACTCCAAAGGAATCGGGAGATATGGCCATTTTAATCAACAACTTTAATTGAATTTATCCCTGATTTTCAAACGGTCTGAAATAGCCTTTTTGGGCAAACGGTCTTAAGACCGTGTAAGGTCGTTGACCAGGCATTGACCGTATGATATTACTGTTCAAAATAATGTTAATTAACAACCCACCAAATTTGATGGACTAATTCCAATTGAGCTAAGAGTTGAAGGGTGATTACTAGGGCAAACCCTAATTAAAATCAGTACTGAAATATCAGTGATTAATTTAGGGTTTTTGGGGTTGATTGACCTAAACGGTCTCAAGACCGTTTGGGGATCAACCAAATGGTCTCAAGACTGCGAGGACAATCACCCAAGACCGTTTGAAGGTCTAGGGTTAAGCTAATTTGATCAATTGAGGACCCAATTACAATAAGTTATCAAATTAATTTAAATACTGATTTTGTGACTCAATCATGGTTCAACCCCTATCAAATCACATTAGATTTTGATAAAATCTTGGGCAAACGGTCTCAAGACCGTGTGGAGTTCATCCACACGACCTGAAGACCGTTTGGGCCAAGTTTAGGCCCAATTGGAGCTCAATTGAAGGGTTCAACCTTGTGTTGATGCACATTGTTGAGTGTTGATGGTTGAACATTGATAGACCTTATTTGAATCGACTTCAACCCTAATTGGTCAACAATTGAGGGTCAATTGAATGACCAAATGGTTAAACATAACCCTAATTGACTTAATCTATAAGTGGTCATCATGGCTTTGACCTTTAGAGGGATTCAACATTGGTTGACATAATTGGTTGTAACTTTGAACCTTGTTGATGGCTAAACAGTTTGAGACCATGAGAGGGCTCGCGGTCTCAAGACCGTGAGAGGGCTCGCGGTCTCAAGACCGTGAGAGGGCTCGCGGTCTCAAGACCGTGAGAGGGCTCGCGGTCTCAAGACCATGAGAGGGCTCGCGTTCTCAAGACTGAGAGAGGGCTCACGGTCTCAAGACCGAGAGACCTCAAACGGTCTCATGACCGAGAGCCATCAAACGGCCTCAAGACCGAGAGCCATCAAACGACCTCAACCCAACTTGCCCTCTCGGTCTTGAAACCATCATGATTCAATGATGCCTAATATAAGCTCTAATGATAACCTAGGACATCAAGGGATCAGTTGACTAAGGATTGGACCCATGAAGGTGGTCAATGGGGTGAATTACCAAATTACCCTTGAAGGGTCAATTGAGTAAATACCTTGATCAGATTAAACCCTAATTACATGAGAATGATGTTATTAGCCATGATGACTCTATCCAACTTGATCTAGTCTGATGTTATTAGCAACCACTAGTATGAAGAGAGAGATAGTACTTTAGAGAGAGAAAGTACCCTAGAGAGAGAAGGTACTTTAGAGAGAGAAAGTACCCTAGAGAGAGAAAGTACCCTAGAGAGAGAGTAACCCTAATTGGGTGGAAACTTAAGTAAAGCATCTTCAATGCACATGAATGTGCATAATTAGGGTATGATCTACTTGTGAGAGGTCATAGAAACCCTAATTATGATAAATGATGAACCTTTAACTAATCTGAGAGCATCAATGATGATGTTACTCATACATGATGATGATATGAGTTCAATTCACCTTAATGTGAATAGTAGACCCTAATCCAAGGGTGATGACATGTAATGTGAATAGTAAACCCTAATTCAAGGGTAATGGCATGCAAATGAGTATTAAACTCCAATTGATGAGAATCAGAGGATTTAACTCTTATGACAAGAGTGGGAAATGTATTCCTTATTTTTATATTACCTTTGTCAGTTAAATTAACCATGCAGGTTTTGATATGAAGGTGATCTTATCCATGTATGGATGTTGATGTTATATTCATTGAAGGCATGTTGATAGCCTTATGAATAAGAAAAGTAACTTGATGCCTTGTCAATGGCATCCTATGATGATAATGGGCTGTGAGAGCCATGAATACCATCAAAGTCATGCTTTAGAGATGACTTGTGATGAGTATAATAAGAAATTATGATTGATATGAGTTAGTCTTGTTACATTTAGTATTCTTCTTTTATAGCTATTATGCTACTGTTATTGTTTGAAGAACAATGTATGTTGTTAAAGAATACTAAATGTACCTAACTAATCAAGTATAAGGTAGAGCCCTGATCATAGATCCATCATTGTCAGAGATCAAGTGATGGTGAAATAGGTTTTCCTCAGGGAACTCCTGGAGCACATACTTTTGAGTATGTGGGGTACATGGATGTGTAGAACCTTACATCCTAGTGTAGGAATGTGATGTAGATGTGTAATCCGTCAATCCTTCACTATATTTCCATGCCGTATCAGTGGTAGGTAAACATGAAACCTCCTGATGACGAAGAAATCACAGATATCCATATCAGTGGAGATAAACATGAAATCTCCTGATGACGAAGAGAGTACAGAACGCCACTGTAACTCTAAAATAGCGAAGGACCAGTTTATCCTGGTGAGCTATAATAAGTAGAGACACAAGATGTCCTACAAGTGATCCTCTTACTGACTGAGGAAGATGAAGGTCATGAGAATCCGGCTCTCTTAATGACCTATGTATGATACTTATGTGACTTCTCAGCGATCAGTTGGAGTATGAGTGGTATGCCTCATCTCCACAGGGCATAATGTTGTTTGTAAAACATAATCAACCACGTAGTATACTGCTAGAGATAACTACGAGTTAGTTTATTGATGATACACTGTGATAGTGCTTATATTTCTTCATGTCTCATAAATGTTGAACTCTTGTTATATAGTTGCAACTGTTATTGAATACTTTGATAGCTTTACTGCTTAAGATATTCTTTGATGTTATAATAAAGCTTCTGGCGGAGAGTTATAACTCTCGCTGGGACAATTATGTAAAATTGTCTCACCCTATAGACTTCAACTTTTTAGGTGGACGTCGTAGACGGAGGAACCGGTCTACAGGTGACCAATCTCAGCAGCAGCAGCAGTACCAGGAGCAGCAGTAATCTCAGGTGGAGATTTAGTCTGCCATGTAGTGTAGTTAGAGTCAGTCCTATGTGTCCTCTGTACTCTCAGGTCTTGGAGTCTTTTGTGTGAGTTCTTGAGATTTTGTATCTTGATGTATATAATTACTCAAGAAGTAATTATCATGAGATGTAAACAGTTTATCTCTTGTTATGAAAGAAGTTTTTATGGATTCAATCTCTTGTCCCGAAAAGTTTTAATTTCCCATGATTTTTGTATCCCACTATTTATCGAATCACTTCCGCTAAGTTTAAATCGAGATTATATCGCGGTTTGGAGATCAGAGCCCACACTATAGCTAGCATCCTAATTATAATCAGCAATAGCAGTATAGATATCAACATAAGCATGACTATTGTATGTACACATTTACAATCTTATGCATATCCATCACATAAGTATAATTACTATCTCTTAATTACACCAAGCATCATCTTTATGTAAAGAGAACAAACAAGGGTTATCATCCAATGTGAAGCGTTGTGTATAACCCTAAATAGATATGCTATACGGTTGTATTACATCTTTTATTATTCCCTGAGGAAATTGAGGATACCACTCAAAATCTGATTGACCACCACTAAGTCGAAATTAGTGCCATACAATATCTAGGAAAAGTCAGACTCCTAAGATCTTCTCCACCCCTGATCAGTACGGGTCCGCCAAAGAAACACATAAGGTCAAGCTGCTAACAACATAGTCCGTCCTTGGTACATGTCACAATACTAGTGAAAGGAGGTGGGTACGCATACCCTACCATCTGAGGTACAACCGCAGTTGTCCTCCAATATCATCACATATATAATCCCCGAGACACGACCGCATTCATTCTCAAACTGAGGGCTGGGTATGACCGCAGTCATCCTCCCTAAACACTTGAATTGAGGATGACAAGCACCCCGCATACCCATCAGTATGCACTCCGAGTTTCCCTTAGGAATACTTGTTTCACCATCTGGCAAGTTCTAACACTCAGATGGATCTATGGCACAAGACACTACATGATTAGAGTTTCACTTGATTAGTTATCCCAATTGGGTGAATTAAGGTTGCATCAAACAAGTGAACATACAAACCCTAATTCACTTCTAACAAGCATATAGATATCACAACTTCAAAAGATATAAAATATGTGAAACATAATTTCTCATCTCATCATCACATAGTACTATTCACTTGCCATTCATGAGACCACACTCATCATCATACTATCACAAGATATAAATCCTTTTCACAATATCCCAGGGTATCAACCCTTATCAACACAAGAGGATTACACCTCATTTAGGGCTCAACCATGCCCAAAGGTCATTAAGACCATCATACTATACCCTGCAAGATCATCATTATCTTTGCATGCCTTATAACAAGGCTCAACAACATCACTTACATATAATACACCAAATCAACACAATATTGCATTAATGAGATAGGAGATATTCATAAACAATCATAGCAGGGTTATATTAACATTAAGAGCATTCCTTTATTACACCAACATGCAAGGAATCTTGATATGATTAACCTTCATCATATTCATAATGCACATGTTTATCATAAAAAGCATCAACCATGTGGCTATAATAACCACCAATTAACACATTAGGATTATGATCATATTAAGGAAGTTATTCCACCATCATTCCATCATATAAGTATGTTAAACATGAATACTCATATTTATCTATTTGCATTAGAGTTAGGTTCAACATGATAAATTATATCAATGTTACTAATCAACACTCATACCCAAACCCTAACTCACGACATCACCATTGGATCATGGATGCATAAGGTGAAGCATCACCATCACATTCCATACTATTCTCAAGTATGAACTTATACATAAATCAAGGTGTAACCATTGGGTTATAGCATACTAGGGTTTCAACATCAATAAGAGAGTGCCCCATGATTGAATTAGTCATTCAAGGAATATTCATACCCAATTACCATCATTTAGTTATATTAAAGCTAGGTATAAAAAGTTATACCTCATTAGGATTACATATCAACACAATATGGTTATCATCCCTTCTATTTATATCAGTGAATATGTAATACTACCTTATTAAGGGTAACCCTTCATTTGTTCCATCATCATTCAACCCATATCGCCATACCACAATGTCACCCAGAACCATTGGATGTTTAAAAGGTAAGACCATTGGTTTTTTACATAAGTAAACACCTTGGATAAACCACCTATGAAGTCCTTGGTTTGTTCTCTAGAAGGTGTCACCATCTAACCCTAGACATCCTTTGATTAACAACACAAAAGTTCCATCGAGAGTAGGGTAAAACCCACAATCAACTGTTCATTTAAAACAAGTCATCCATTGTCAACAATTAAGCTCCTTAAGTTGATCATATAAATGAAACCATCTAAATCACATTATTAGGACCAACATATTACATTATCCATCATTTCACTTTATTGGAGGGAATCAACAATAGATCTTGACCATTGGGTCAAATTCATATATTAAAACCATCAATTATAGTATAGGTCCGACCATTGCATCAAATGACCCAAGAAACCATTGGTCTAAGGCTTAACTGATGCTAAAACTACAATTCTTGACTCAACATAGGTTTTAGAGACCTGATCCACCATCATTAGTGACCCTTAAATCACCATAGGTTGTTAGATCAATTCTATATTCATTAATCAACATCAAATATTAAGCTAATGTCTTCATCGATTGATAACATCAATAGGGTACTTAATGGTTGATCATTAAACTTCTAATTGGTCCAAAATAGGGGGTGACCATAGGTTGTCACCATCATTTGACACCCTTGATCACATCCATCAGTTTTCATAAAGACAACACCATAGGGTTGTTGCAATGGTACCATCATCGGATCATAGTTTATAGAAGAAATCAGCTTTAAATCCTAAAATTGACCATTGGTTGATAGGTGCTTAGCACCATAGGTTGTCAAACCAACCTGATCCAAGTCATATTATACCTTAGTAATAACGTACACATGATTACAGGTTCATCTAGAACTGAAATCATAATAGGGAACATTATAAAAATCGAAATCCAAGTCAAGCATAGCTTTTTAGTGCATAAAACATCATTTTCAAGCAAGAACATGATCTAGAAAGCTTATGGTATGCAATAAATGTGGAGCAAGTTATAAAATTTTCCTCTAATGAGAATATGAAACTCCACACAGAAGAAATCTCGAGTAGGTAGGGTAGAAAATCCAAGAATAAGCGATGAATTCGTCCATCTAGCACCTTTCTTCATCAAATGAGCAAACCCTAAGCATAAGGAGCAAGAAAGGTAGGATTTTAGAGCTTTAAAGCAAATTATACCATGAAACAGCAAGGTTCCAGCCTGGAGGAAGTCTAAGAAGGAGAAGAGCAAGAGAAATGGATAAGGAAGGAAGAAAATAACTTGCCTTGGTTGAAATCCCTAGAAGATGACCTTGGAAACCCTAGGTAGGACTAAATGGAGCTCTAGGAGACCTTCTTCTCCAAAAAGAGGTTGTCTTCTACCTTAGAGCACTTGGTTTCACAGAACAACAGAGGGTAGTCATTTCTCCAGGTTAAAGGAAAGAGAAAGCAAGCATAGTGTGATACATCGTTCGAACAAAACGCCATTAACTAAGCAGAAGCATTTACTAACAACAGATTCCTGAAAATCACTAAAAAATTAAAACCATTTACAAAGAGACCCATTCTCAGAAAGATTCTTTAAACAAGAACCATAGTATAATATTTACATACTTGTTCACAAGGTACATTCATTGTACTATCTCTTCTCGAGGAATATATATACATCATTGCTTTACTAAAAAGCACAAGTAACAAAATCCTCGAGGCATCATACCAAAATCTCAGATCTATTACAAAAAACACTATCACTGACTCCTAGGACCTGAGAGTACAGAGATGACACATAGGACTCTATTTACACATATACAAGACTTGACAGCCATTATCTCCACCTGAGGATTCATTGTTGTCCTAATTGTTGCTGCTATTGTTCTTCCCTTTTTATGAGGTTTCTACCTCTACCTTGTCCGCGTCCACCTAAAAACGTTGAAATTCCACAGGGGTGAGACCATTATAAAATTGCCTCAGCGAGAGATATAACTCTCCGCCAAAACATAATTATTATTGTTTAAAGGAAATAAACTAAGCAAGGAAGACTTTTATGTTTAACAGCAAATAAAATAATATTTAACAGATTAGAGCAATAATCTTAGTCAAAACAATTTAGTTATAACCTAAGTAAGCAGCATGTCATTTATTCAATAAGGAATGGAAAATCATGTCTAATATATATCCATATAGGATATGATAATCATAGTGACATCAAATTCTCGTATATCAATCTTAAGTAATTATGTTACACGGCTGATTACATTTTACAATCAAGCTTATGCCCTGAGGAGATGAGATATACCGATCATACTCCAACCGACCCCAATTATGTAAAGCATCGGTACCACACAAGGTCAATGGGAGAGCCAGATTCCATGACCTCATCTGTCTCGGTCAGTATGAGACTACTTTTAGCAGAGACATCATATATCAAACTGCAATTAGCTTGCCAGGGTATATTGGCATCTTCTCTATAGAGTTATAGCCCGTAGCATACACTCTCTTCATGGTTTTGGCCCGTAGCCAATGCCTGGTATTATATTGAGGAGTCATGGCCTGTAGCCATACTCTTATCGGGGTATAGTCTGAAACCAATCTCGTACATAGGACATAGCCCGTAGCCATTCCTATGGGGCATAAGGATATATTTTCCCAATTACCCCCACATATTCAAAAGTATGTGTTCCGAGTAAAACTCGTTTCACCATTCAGCTAATTTTGACGATGATGGATCTGTGGTCAGGGCAACTACATTCTATGGTATCATTTGATTAATTAAGTACTTTATCATATTCTTTTAGCATCAGTCAAGTTTTCAAACATAACTTATTATGACAGATGCCACAAGGAAACATGGTTACTTCCATCAACTAATTCTCAATCTTTGTAAGATATTGGGATCTCAGTTCCTTATGAAAATACTGGGAATTCTCATCCCTCCACAATCTTAACACAATAATCATATGGATTTGGGTATTCAAACCCTTAGCTCATCACTGAGCATTGTTACCACTTTTTCAGGTAATTATCACCTTTAAGTTATCTGACCAAGGTAAACATGATAATTGTTACACCAGCATTTCTCATAGCACTTAAGGCCCATTAACTCTCTTGTTAACTCTCACTAAGTAACAAAGCATATTATGGCGCATAAGGCTCAATAAAAAATTTCAAATAAATAACACATCATAGTTCATACCTGCCTATGCTCATCATCACATGGTACCTGCATGGTCAGAACACATGATAAAAGATATATCAGTCATATTTCAGTTCCAAGATATTCAAGGGTAACACCACTATTCCCTTACCAGGGTTAGGGTTTCTTATTTCATTTCAATCAGGGTTACTCATCTCTTTTATTCAATTAGGACCAATGATTCATCATTTCATTGTCCAAGATTAGGGTTTCATACTATATAGTATAACTCAGAATTAGGGTTTCACACACCTTCACCCTATTTAGAATTAGGGTTTACTATTCATATCACATCACCCTAGATTAGGGTTTACATACAATAGCCCACAATTAGGATTTACTATTCATCCCAATTAGGGTTTCATATTCAATTACCCATAATTAGGGTTTACTATTCATCTAAATTAGGGTTTTACATTTCATGACCCTAACTTAGGATTACTCATGTCATCACCCTCAATTAGAGTTTCACTATTACCCTAAATTAGGGTTTCACTCATAATTGCCCTGAATTGGGGTTAAGGTTCATTAACCTTCTCAATTAGGGTTTCATGATCTTTTCACTAAAGACCATACCCTAATCACATACTCTTCATGATTATTACCCATGTATAAATCCCTTTCTATCATCCTCTCAACTTGATTAGGTTACATCAACCCTTCAATCAGGTACATACCACTATGATTAACATAGTGTACTAAGATATTGCTTTTATAACTTTTTAGGGTTAATTGATCTAAAGGTAGTGATCATCTAGGTACCATAGGGTTTCAACCTTTGTTCCTATCATTGATAATCATCATGATCAACCATTGGATCAACCATCACTTTAAATTTCCAATCAATTTGATCATCTTGGATCATCCAATCGGTTTTGACCTTTTTCACTTTAAACGATTTTGAAACCTTTGGATTCCAAATGGTTCTGAGATCGTTTGATCCCAAACGATTTCAAGACCATTTGGACTCAAACGGTCTCAAGACCGTTTGGGCCAAACTAGCCTCAAAACCAAATGGGTCCCTTAGGACATTTATCAATCGAATTGAATATGATTTGCACCATTGAATTGGCCATCGATTAGGTTATTGAAGGATTCATCAATCAACACCATTAGGTCTCTATTTATCAACCAAAGTTCAACCATTAATCCTCCAAACGGTCCTGAGACCATTTGATCCCAAATAGTTTCAAGACCATTTGGACTCAAACGGTCTCAAGACCGTTTGGACTCAAACGGTCTCAAGACCGTTTGGTCCAATTAGTCTTGAAATCGAATGGATCAATTGGGTTTTCTTTCAACAAGTCAATAAGGGTTTCTAATTGGAGGATTGTCCATATATTGAATCGATAAATTGGATCCATTGGATCATCATCAAACATGTACTAGGGTCCTGACCTCAAATGGTCAACCCATCCAAATGGTCAACCCCTCTAAATAGTTTGGGATCCAAACCTCCAAACGGTTTGGTGAAACTGTTTGGACCAAAGTCTTAAAACTGTTTGCAAAAGAAACTTGTTGGAATGTGTGCCTAAGATGATGTCATCATCATCTACCTTCGTTCATTCAAAATCTACTGCCATTTTCATAGTAATTACATCAATGGATCAAGGGAATTTCAAGTAGAACAAAATGATCAACAAATAATGAAGAATTGAATGCAATAACAACATTTAAGGGTTTAAGTTATATAACCCGCCTCCCATTGAGCTTCAAAGCTTGGAGATTCACGTCAACAATGGTGGAAGAAACTTTTTCACACCACAAGGTTCGTTTCTCAAGCTTTTGAGTGAAAAGGATTGGCTAGAATTGAAGATGGGATCGAGATAAGAAGAAATCAGGCATTGATTTGTGATTTCTACCATGAAATCAAGGTGAACGAAGGTCAAGAAGCTTACCAACAGGTTGGGGGTCATCCTCTTGCTGCTCCTAGCTCCCTTGGTCGTTCTTGTAAGCAAAGAGAAGAAGTGGATTCTAAAAAAGACTTTGGTTTGAGTTGTAAAATGTGTTTTTATAAGAAAATCAATGAGAGAGAAAATGCCATATAAAAATATTTTAATTCCAAAATTAGTGTCACCTCTTCCTGCTCAATTCCTTGCATGCAAAGATATCTTCCTCACCTCCGAATTCCCTTCCATTATCCATGAATTAAGGGAAAAGAAATTAAGCACCTTAACCTTTATAATATTATTATCCATAAGTTAGTGGATATTTCTTTTTATTTTCTTAATGTGAGTGGGTTCTCCACTCACGTAGATATTTCCTTTTCCTTTGCAAGGCACAAGGACCTTCACACTTGAGAAAATCCAACCATCTCATTTTTGGTTGAAGGCCCTTCAATTATTTTATTTATTCTTGCATTAAATTGAATTAAGGTTCAATTATGCTTTAAATCTTGATTATTTTAATATCAAGATTCTCTCTCCTTCAAAGTGATACAAATGAGACACCCCTCTCATTTTATTTGCTCTACATGATGCCAAGAAATATTTTGGACTATTTTGAAGTGGTAAATTGCATATTGAACCCTGGGTTTTGGGTAAATTGCACATTACATCAAAGCTAGGTTTTAATGCACAAACATAGCTTTATCAGCTCTTTCTTGGTCCTAAGGCTTGGGGTAGCCATACCTCTGCATCATCTTCATTCTCATGATGCTTCAGCACATGAGGAACATATTATCATGTAACATTTGCAAATTAACCCCTCAACTTGGATAAATTGCATTTTGGTCCAAACAAACAAAATATTGTTTTCAACATTATTCAAAAAGGACTAAAATTGAAGTATAAGTTCCTCTTGAGCCTTAATTACTTTTCAAAAGATAATATCAAGCATATAATTATCTTTCTTAAACAAAATACCTAGGGTTAAAGCATAACCCAGGTCAGGGATGTTACACATAGTTTCGAACTTGGGCAAGGAAGAGGTAAATATAGCCCATGGATAAGGATGGAAGCAATCATGAGGTGTAAAAGTAGCTTTCCCATGTGTCTATGGCATTAAACTATTAAGAATATACAAGCACACACACAAGCAGCTCTCCCATCATGTGTACCTGCTTAACTTTCCTTTATCGAATTTCCTAGCCAATCAAATAATTCCTTAGTTGATAGTTACTAAAGGTAGCTCATCCGTGAAGGGGAAAACCCTAAAATACCCTTGGAGAAAACACCTTCAAACCAAGGTTTAAATAGGAACCCATGTCTCAAAAAGTCAAGAATAATGATAGAATATCCAAGGAATATAATGCAAGTGATAAATTGCAAAGAAAATCTCTCAATTGTGTAAATTGTAGAAAATTCCAAAATGTGCATAAAATTGCATAACTTGCTCAAACAGTGTCCAAATTGGAACAAATTTGAAACTTAGTCTTGTCTTATGATTTAAAAGCATATCACAAGATTATATTAGGTTTCTAAGCATTCAATTATGGTAATTAAGCTTATTCAACTCACTAAGCAAAATTTAGGGGCCTTACAGCCTTGATAGCCATGGCTCGGGTAAGTTTTGAGTCCAAAGCCACATAAATCCCACCAGCCGTCTGGCATCCCTAACCCATATGGATCAAAAACCTAACACATCCAAATAGAGGGAAGGTGACCAAGAGTAAGATCGAAACCTTTCACTCCCTCAATCCGCAATCAGCACTAGGGAGAGCAAGGTGGTTGAGGCCCTACGGGAAAAGATGATGTGGAAATATAAAAACAAGAGAGACCCACACAGAAGCCTTAAATCGCCTCACCATCATGAGATCTGCACAAAAGCCTCCTTATCATCTATATATAACCAGAGATATGTGGGTAGGATTGTCTCCTTGTGCATATTTTCTTATATTATTTTTCCATCATCCCAACCTTGGCGGAATCCACTATTCTATAATTATAGATAGTCATATCATTTACCATGAACTATGTTAACCAATCAATCCACATCCTCTTGTCGTCAGCTGGCAACAAACCCTTGGTAGTATCCAGAATATGCTTTAAGTTAACAGATCATTTTTCCAATGCTAATGCATAGAATTGTTGATTAACTCAATAATACCATACTCGACAAAACATTGAATAAGGATTGTCATAACGAGGATGATTGGTAGATGTGGCACATGGGGATTGAATGTGAGTGATGTATATGGGATTTTCCCCTCCTACAGGAGATTGATATATAGGGCCTCTTGATAAGAGAGATTGAGAAATGTATGGTCATACTAGTGTGACTCAATATGTGACATGTGAGTTCACATGCATCTTAGACAATCTGCTCTAGTTCATAGAACATGTATTGAACGTTGAGAGTATGACGATTCCATGTCTCGAGTTCAATATGGAACTATACGATAATTGTAACACTGATCACAGATTGTAGGTTGAATTTGTTCTCCAACTTTTTGATTTACTTGGGTAGCAATGATGTGTGACTAGGCACCAGTCTTTGCTTGTGATGTCATAATTGGTTATGGACATTCACTGCAACATAATTTTGGACCTATAGGGTCACACACATAGGATGTACTTGGATTAAAGGAGTATATTCATGAATGATGTTTAGATTGAATACTAAAGGTATTTAGGTATTCAATTAAATAAGTGAGGCTTAAAATTGATTGATTAGACATTGAACCAACTGCTTCAAATGTTGAATTGGTCGATTGGAGTTTCAGGTCAATTGGAATCAATTTTGCTTGAACTTTACCTAAATGGGACAAGTGAAAAAACCATCTCACTTGTGAAACAACTGTCTCACAATGTGAAATGACTATTTCACTATGTGAGACAAATGCTTCACCCTATGGGCCGCCCAGTTCAATTTCCAATTCGATTGGAACAAAGATTGGTGATAATGTCATGTTTAGTATTAATCGGGCATTGAATACCAATTTGATTCAGAACAAAAAACTGTGCAAAATGACCATTTTGCTAAGTGAGACTATTGTTTCACTCATAAGATGACTGGTTCCCTATGAGAGACGACCAGTTTTCCATTCACAAGTTCTAGAAAACTCATGATTCCGGACCCTTCTACTCCTACACAAATTGGGAAACCTGACCCTGGCCTTTACTACAAATAGAGGGGTATTGGAGGCTTCCCAACACACACAATTAAGAATCAGTTACTCTGACAATTATTGTCCTCTCTGGTTGTGGTAACCAATAGAGAACCTGAGCAAGTCCTACCCGTTAAAGGGAGGGATAGCGAGGGAGAGAACAACTGAGATTAGTTGTGGGAGAGTACGTCGATGACTAGTACGTAGATAGGAGGGGAAAACTCCTTCCTGTTTGTAGTACAATGCAGAGTTTCCGGTGGTCCGCATGGACTACTCTAGAGGCGGGAGGTCGTCATTTTCTGCTAGGAGGACATCGTCATCCGCTGTCTGTGGTGCTACACTAGGAAGTCGATGGAGATGATTGTATGAGTGTTGATGTTGCTAAAGGAGCGTGTTGTTGCCTAAAGAAGAAGAAGTACAATGCTACTGCAAGGATAATATTGCTGAACTTACGCCATGATCAGGTATAACCTTACAACCTTTCCTTCCTAGATTCATTGTTGTTGACACGATCTGTTGTTCTTAGGAAATGAGAAATTGATTTTTTTTCCGCTACCTATATCTATGGCCAATTTCCCTACCATCTATACTTAATCTGAAATCACTAAAGTAGAAGTGTTAGACATGAGCAAGTGGACTGATTAGTCATCATCTGAAAATAAGAGTTTAGTCAATTAGACTTTGAGTCAACAAATAGGATTTTGTAATTAATAGAAGTTTATTCTATATCATGAAGGACTGAATTGGAGTTGCTTTCCCTCCCACACTCTGTTGTTAAAATGCACTGGTTCTTGCTTCTCATGTGGATTGCTCAGCTTCTTATTGATCTGATGCTTGGGGTTCCTTTTTGGGTGATTCGCCCATTTAGAAACCTAGAGTGCTGGTAACTGAGCAGGTCAGAAGCTTCAAGGCTAGCTACAGGCAGGAAAACTAGATTTTGCTCTATGTCAAGTTGTTGTTACTACTTATGGGTACGTTGAATGCATGTAATAGTGGCTTGTAATAGTCTTCCTCTGGTAGGAATGCTTGGACCTAGCTAGTTTAGTTAGATAGGTCTTCTTAGTTTTGTTTCATCTAGAAATCATATATTTCCTCCTACGTGGGGATTTTGATCCTTGTATGAGCTTTTTTAGCTCCTGTAGATGCAATGGGGTACTTAGTGCCCAAAGTTTTGATATTAATAGTAACACGCTTTTTGACCGACCAAAAAAAAAGAAGTTTATTCTATATCTTGTAAAGTTTAATTTATTCAATGGCATGTCTTCTTTTCAGGGTGACAAGTGACACATAGTTATAGCCAAAGAGAAATAAGTCATTAAAAAAATGTGTTTAAAATACCTTTTTCACAAAATGTAGAGGACCTTATGTGGCTGGACTTTCTCCTAAAACATCACTTAACTGTAACAAGATCCACAAAAGTGTCAAATTCTCCTCAAACAAATTGATATTGTGGTAAACACCCCCACCCAAAAAAATATGCAGACAACTAATTCATCGTCAAGAGTTACACAATAATAATTGTAGAATATTACAGTTGGTATATATTCAGGTGTAAGCATTATTTATTTTCATAAAATCTAACTACCCATTATTAGGATCCATATTTGAATCCATTTTATAAATTTCTCTTCTAGTTTCTATGAATAATGTTTGATGTGAAATAGATATTCATACACATGGGTTTTGTCCCAGTGTCATTCTTCAAGGTAGCCTATAATTTTATGTTGATTGAACATGACAACAATAATGAAATAACTAGAAGTGAAAACAATTCTCTTTTGACCATTTCATTTTGTACATGTTTGAGATACGATTAAGTATATCGAGAGTTATATCATTACCCTCTTTTTAGACATTCTGTATGTTAATTTTTACATCATGCTCAAAAAAATTTGACCAGGAATCCCATTTCCTTGTTTCTAAATTCTTCTACAACTTTTATTATTAGAAATACACATTGGACCTTTCACTATAGTAAATCATTTGGAGTAAAAAATTGGTATTGATGGCTTATTTGATCGGATATGTAGTAACGATATTGATTCAATTTGTTGTTTTCCTTCAAAGTGGATTCTAAATAATTCGGAACAAGAAGATGAGCTTGCCTTCAATGTTCTTGAGGAATGAGGGTTTTGATTTGGAGTTAAAGTATTTATGGGTTCAGATTTACTATTTTGATTCACTGTTGCGGATGTTATTCAAATTAATCCTAACCACACATCTACTTCAAAAATCAATTCCTAAAAAAGCTAATTGAGAGTTTCTAAAGTAGAGATTAAATGCGATAACGTCTGAAACAGCAGTCTTGAAATAAAGAATTCGGACCCAATATTTATTTGGTGCAAGCAAATAATTAAAGAGCAACCAAATGATTTTTTTACGCAATATATATGTGAATTTACTTTTTTACATGAAATGAACGGGGAGATAACATGTTCATCATCTCAACTTCTGTTCAGAGAAACGCCTACTAAAACGGGTCAAAATCCTCTGTCCCGTCTTTAAATCCTCCATGAGCCGCTAATACAACAAACATGGCTGAATGCACGTTACATTTGTTGGGGAGGTTCACAGTTGGGATTGAATGGGACAGACAAAGGAACAGTGACCGTACTAAAACATACCCAACATCATTCACGGCCGTGTCTCATCATTGAAGAAGGCGCTACGGTTACTGCTGCTCCAGTACTAATATGTAGAAGAGGGTACGTAAGTGTTGGGATTGGGAGGGAAAACTTATTATTAGATCAGTCCTATAATAATATAATAACATGGTAGGAAGGGGCATTATTAAAGACGCCCGCTTGCGCTAGAAAATTAGAGGCGACGCAATTCATATATACGTACTTTATTGTAATATGTAACTTACGTTAACCACTACGCACGTATCTCTATTTATTACCTATAATAAAGGACAGTCTGCTGTGTGTTTTCGAACTGCCCGTTTGTTCGGCTGTCGAGCTGTCTATTTGTCGGGCTGTTCGCAGAGGGCCTGTGTGTGCTTCTTAAAATTTCTTACCCGTTAAGGACTTCCTAAACAAAACGAATGCGTGTTGCTTTTGGTCTAATTGGTGACGTCTGTGTCGTTCTGGTTCTATTAAATGTTAACTTGTATAATCAATACGCTTCTACGGCTCGGTAAACATTACAATGTGACCGTCTTGCAGCATGAACCCCGGAGTTGTGTGATATCTGCAGAGTAAAAGGTTTTCCGGGGCAGAATCTGTATAGTTTGGGAGGGAACAGACCAAAATTCTTGTTGTTGCAAGTTCTTTATTGCAGGAGATACCTATTGACAGGTTAGCATTCGTATATACGGCTGCCATTGTTATGAATAGAGCTGTTAGGTTTATATAAAAACATCCACAATTGTCGTCGTCTATATAGTTACAACTTTTGCGCTTTTTATCACAAGTTCCTCATTTGTCGACATGGGGAATGAACCCTTGCAATACAATATGTTTAGTACTTGGGAAGTTGGATCTTCATCAGGTCTTACTAGACCAGAACTCTTTTCAGTCTCCTCAGAACAAATGAAAAGAAAACTAAACATATGACAAAAAGCTTCATAACAGATGTTATGATATCAAAAGAAGCTTACATACTTCCCATCTGCAAACTTTATGACCACTATCATGTAAAAAAATTTCCTTATGAAGTGAGAACATTTTGTTGCTATCATGGAGAAGTTGTTCTAACAACAAATGATATTCCATTCGGATTGTATCAGTTGTTTACTTCTTCATAGAAAGAGGCAGTTCATTTTATATAGTGTATAAGAACGTACAACAACACTTTTATTTTACGGTGTCAATGAGGATATAAATCTTTCAAAAAAAAATAAAGGAATATATATATTCAAAGTACAAGGACAAATGTATCATTTCATCAATAAGATGATGCCAGAGGATGGGCACCCTTCACATTTGCAACTATACTTTTACGACACCGATCATGAGATAGAAAATGGACTACACCAATCATCAAAGTTAAGAGAGATTGTGGTTAGAATGTTAGTCAGTACATTGTGTGAAAACCCATACTCAAAATTCTTTTGGAGCTTAAAGGATTTGAATAGTTTTGAGAATGTTCAAATATTTATTAAGTCAAATCCAACTGTTCATCTAGAAATTCAAAATGCACCAGCCTCTTCCCAAGTGGCTGCAATTCAGATTGAAGGTGAGGGTGACAATAATGACACCATAAATTTCCAACGTGCTATACGGGTATATACTCATACTGGTAGTAGTCATTGTGTTCATTATTACTATGGATGTTATTATTCACTCCAATACCCAATATTATTTACATATGGTGACACTGGTTGGCATGAGGGAATTTCTCAAAGTGATAAAAAGAGTGGTCAGTGGATGATAAATAGTTCATCATTTGATCCTTCATATTTCAAAGATATAGATGAACTTCTCCAACAAGAGAAAAGAGGTAAGCTTCATTTTTGTTGCTAAATTTACTTGTCATATACTCATAACTAATAAGTTGTATCTTACTCTTCAACTATAGACAAAAAACAAAAAAGAAGACAAACAATATTCTATCGAGAATATTATTGTTACAAGCTACAAATTAGAGCTAATGATAACTCAAATTTGTAACGTTCAGGCAGACTTCTACAACAATATATTGTTGATATGTATATCAAAGTAGAAAGTAGTCATTTAGACTACATTAGAAGATATCAACAAAAAATTCTAGCAGGTCTATATCAAGGAAT
This sequence comes from Alisma plantago-aquatica, assembly GCA_963693085.1. NCBI lineage: Eukaryota > Viridiplantae > Streptophyta > Magnoliopsida > Alismatales > Alismataceae > Alisma > Alisma plantago-aquatica. The sequence goes on from OY856415.1 coordinate 520,187,543, forward strand.
TGTAGATGGATACAATCATGGAAAAAATAGAGGGAGTACAATTAGAAAAAGAATTATTCTTCCAGCATCTTTTATTGGTGGTCCTAGAGACATGAGACAATGTTATCTTGATGCACTAGAATTAATGCAGAGATATGGAAAACCTAACATATTTTTGACATTTACATGCAATACTTCGTGGATTGAGGTGAAAAGAGAGTTATTGCCTTTTGAAGAGCCTCAAAATAGACCAGATTTTCTTTCTAGAATATTAAAAGCCAAACTAGAAGAGACAAAGGTTGATCTTTTCAAGAGAGACATATTTGGACATGTTATTGCTTATGCCTATGTGATAGAGTATCAGAAAAGAGGATTACCACATGCACATTTTCTTATCATTTTGGATAAGAATTAAAAGATTACTACACCAGATGTATATGACAGGTATGTCTCTGTTAAAATTCCTGAAAAGGAGTCCAGTATTCACCTATATAATATAGTTTTAAAACATATGGTGCATGATCCATTGGAGTCACAAACCCTAGCAATATATGTATGCATAATGGACTATGTAAGAAAGATTATCCAAAGTATTTCTACTTAGTGGCATCCCAAACCAAAAACTCATATCCAATGTACCACCAAAGAGATATTGGTCATAAAAAACTGTTGGTTCAATGATAATTGACAATAGATGGATTGTGCCTTACAACCCCTACTTATTAGTTAAGTACAATTGTCACTTAAATGTTGAAATATGCTCTTCGATTAAAGCAGTAAAATATGTGTACAAGTACATTTACAAAGGACATGATCGTGTGTTGTTCCATTTAGATGGCAAACAAAATAGGAACATGCATGATGAAATTTCACAATTTGTCTCTGGACGATGGGTATCACCACAAGAAGCGATATGGAGAATTATCAATTTCCAATGAATGAAATTCACCCATCTGTGACATGTTTACAACTTCATCTTGAGGAAATGCATATTGTTATGTTCCATGAGAATCAGGATCTATCCACAATTGTACATAATGAACATTTTTCACGAACAATGCTTACAGAATATTTTAGAAAAAAATTGCATCTTCATATATATATAAAGAATTTTCAGAGCATTATGTCTGGGACAGAAATTTTAAATCTTGGAATAGAAGAAGCAAAGAAATTCAGTAGGAAGGGTCATCTTTGCAAAGTCAATTGAAGGTAAACGATACTATCTGCATTGTTTGCTAAACCATGTAAAAGGTGCTAGATATTTTGATCATTTGAAGATAGTAAATGGGATTCACTGCAACACATCCCAAGAAGCAGTTGAAAAACTTGGATTGATAGATTCTGATAACAATATTGAAGAATGTATTTCTGAAGTAGTATTGTTTCAAATGCCTTCAAGTCTCTGACAACTATTTTGTATTACAATAGTCTATTGTGCTTTGGTTACCCCTATATCTCTATGGGAGAAGTTCATAAATCCAATGAGTGAAGATTTCTATGACAGACAAAAAAATTGGGAGACTGCATATAATAGTGCCTTAAAGTACATTAACATGTGCTTAGAATCAATGGGTAAGAAGTTATCTGATTTTGGTTTACCGTCCATTGTTCAAGATGAACATGAAAACTTATACAAAGAATTGAAGTACATGAGGAACTAAAAATAGCTATTTCTGATGAAGATATAGAGACAATTTCACAGCCAAATCATCATCAAAGTTATGCTTGTAGAATTATCATTGATCACATAAGTAGTGGGAAACAAGGAATATTTTTTATTGATGGTCCAAGTGGATCTGGAAAAACATTTTTTGTATCGTACTTTACTTGCTAAAGTAAGGTCATATGGCCAAATAGCATTAGCAACTACGTCCTTCAGAGTGGCAACATCTTTACTACCTTTTGGTCATACTACACACTCAAGGTTTAAAATTCCATTAAATTTTGAAGAACAGAGAATATGTAACATTTCAAAACAAAGTAGTTTGGGTGAATTGCTTCAAAGAACCAATCTTATAGTGTGGGATGAGGTGTCTATGGTAAAAAAAGAATCTATTGAATCCCTATATCTTTTACTAAAAGACATGACAAGTAGTACAATACTTTTTGGTGGAAAATTGTTGTGTTTGGTGGAGATTTTAGGTAAATTCTTCCTGTTGTACCCAAAGGAAGGAAAAGAGCAGATAATTGCAGCAAGTTTTGTAAAATCAAGGATATGGAAACATGTTGAGAAATTAACTTTAACAGAAAACATGAGAGCAATATAAAGTCCCCTATTTGCATATCTTTTACTTCACATTGGAAATGGAACAAGAGAATCTGTAGTGGATGACCAAATTGAAATCCCTAAAAGCATGGTGATCAGATTCACTGATGAAACATCTTCAAAGCATGACCTGATACGAGAAATATTTCCTAAACTCATGGATTCCAAAGAAAACATTCACTCTCTCACTAGCCATGTAATTATGACTATAAAAAATGAATTTGTTGATGAAATCAATGATATGATGATTGATGTTTTCCCTGGAGATAAGAAACAGTACTTCAGCTTTGATTCTGCTATTGATAACGCCAATCAATATCAAGAAGATGAGTTCTTGAATTCTCTAAATCATGTTGGCCTTCCACCACACAAGTTGGTCTTAAAAAGAAATTGTCCTATTATGTTATTTAGGAATATTGATCCTTTCTCAGGTCTTTGTAATGGTACATGACTTATTTGCAAGAACTTCAATAAGTATACCATTGATGTTGAAATAGCAATTGGTCATAAGAAAGGACAGAGGGTATTGATCCCAATAATTCCATTAATGCCAAAAGACAATGAAAAGTTGCCATTCTCCTTCAAGAGACTACAATTTTCGATTCACTTTTGTTATGCAATGAATCAACAAATCACAAGGACAAACTTTAGCTAAAGTTGAAATATATTTACCTCAACCTGTTTTTTCTCATGATCGGTTATATGTGGCTTTCTCTAGGGTGATCTCACCTGATAATCTCAAAATTCTTATTACACTAGCTTCAACAGAAAATACAAACTTTACAACAATAAGAAACATTGTCTATACGGAGCTATTATCAGTTGTAGGGATAAATGTAGTACATGGTGAGCAATATGTAGTACCTTTCAACTTTATCATAGCTTATTTTAAATTTCATACATACTTGATTTTTAAATTTACGTGTAGAATTAGATAAACATGAGCAAGGAATGCCAGCTTCTCCATGAGATCTATCAAAGTCTTCATGTATGGAAAGTAAAGGTGAAGGTCTATGAGATGACAAATCCTACAACTTCAAGAGATGGGAAACATATGCATAAGAGACTCATGTTTATTGATGAGAAGGTATTCTAATGGTTCATATAACAGATATTTATTAATTTAATTAACTATAATTTAATGGATGTTCAAATTTTCAAGGAATGAAGATTAAAGCAGTGATATTCAATGAGGACATTGAAAAGTTCAAGAACACTTTAGAGTTGAATAACACATATTACATATCAAGAGAAAAATTGTCACTACTTAAATCAGAATATTATTTTGGAAAATTAGATGATCATAAATGTCAGATGGTAATAAAAAGATTCACAACTATTGAAAAAGCTGAAGATGACATACTCTGTGAATAAATAATTAAACTGGACCTTTTTCCATTAGTCAATTTCATACATGCTGAGAAAGTTCTTCCACTAATGAGTAAATCATTTTTTATTTGAACATCATATTAAAAAAAATCATATACACTTTTTTTCCTAATTCATCTTCACAATTTGGAAAACATATAACAGATATTAGCGCAATAGTTGTGAGTGTTCTTACTAAATGGGAAACAAACAGGAAAAGAGATCAATTGCATATCACCTTTCAGGATATTATTTCTAATTGACTCTTCGTAAGTATAAATATTTTATATGTCTTTAGTGAAAAACTATATTAATTATCTCATTCTATCAATGATATCAGTATGCAAGTAGCAACTCTGACTAGATGGGGGAAATTTCATCACTGACCACTGTGAAATAGTAATGAAATTTTTAGATCTGAAGCCAATTATAGCTGCCAAAAGTTTGGTATCTAAGGAGTTCTGTGGTAAGTGTCAATTTGATAGAAATATAATGTCAATTTTATAATATTGTTATCCCAGATAATCTTATGCATTGATATTTTATACTTCATACAGGAAAATGGACACTATCTACTAGTAGAGAAACACAAATATTAGTTAATCCAGAACTGGATGAGGTCAAATAATTAGAAAATTGGTAATGTATATATACTCATTTATGGAAGTTATCATACAATAAAACATCTAATACAATAAAGTCAAAATTAGTGCCATACAAGATCTAGGAAGAGCTGGACTCCTAAGATCGTCTCCACCCCCGGTCAGTACGGGTCCGCCATAGCGACACATAAGGTCAAGCTACTAACAGTCTAGTTCATCCTTGGTACAGGTCACGACACTAGTGAAAGGAGGTGGGTACGCATACCCTACCATCCAAGGTAAATTGTAGTTGTCCTCCAATATCATCACATATATAATCCCCGAGACACGACCGCAATCATTCTCAAACTGAGGACTAGGTATGACCGCAGTCATCCTCCCTAAACACTTGAATTCAGGATGACAAGCACCCTGCATACTCATCAGTATGCGCTTCGAGTTTCCCTTAGGAATACTCGTTTCACCATCTGCCAAGTTCTAACACTCAGATGGATCTATGGCATAGGGCACTACATGATTAGAGTTTCACTTGATTAGTTATGCCAATTGGGTGAATTAAGGCTGCATCAAACAAGTAGACATACAAACCCTAATTCATTTCTAACAAGCATATATATATATCACAACTTCAAAAGATATAAAATGTGTGAAACATAATTTCTCATCTCATCATCACATATTATTATTCACTTGCCATTCATGAGACGACACTAGTCATCATACTATCAAAAGATATAAATCCTTTTCATAATATCACAGGGTATCAACCCTTATCAACACAAGAGGATTACACCTCATTTAGGGCTCAACTGTGATACCACGTGCGATCAAAATGTTATTAACGATGCGGAAGCGATTAATTAGCAGCGGAATTACTGGAAATCAATAAAAATTAAAACTTTTTGTAAAGAGATCCACAAACTGTAAAAATCTTTCATAAAGAAACAAGTAAGTTATTTACAAGTTGATTCATCAGTACATCTCTGTATTATCTCATCTCGAGGTTCATAACACTGACTGCTCTGTTAAACTGTACATGAGCAGTATACAAAAATCTCAAGGCATTAAGCCAAAAATCTTAGATCTATATTAAACCATCTACTGACTCCTATGACCTGAGAGTACAGAGATGACACATAGGACTCTCTATATACAAGACCTAACAGACAGTGACTCCACCTGTGAATCACTTCTTGTTGGGTTTTAGGGGAGACAAAGAAGGCAGCGGAAACAAAAATTTTCTCCCCAACCCATACCGAGGAAACGCGTCAACGTCTATATAATAGGAAAATATGGTTTGTGGAATCATACCTTGTCCCAAGGCTTGCTCGGCGACAATACCTCGCGCAATGCGCGGTCTTCAACTCCGGTCTTGGACGGTGTTTGTGCAGCTCATGGTCGCACCGGGACTGACGACTCCTCCTCCTACCGGACTGTCGGATGACAGTTGTCCTCCTGAGCGGCAGTGTCCTCCCGCCTCTATAGTAGTCCACACGGACCACCTGGAACTCCACTCTCCTTATCCCACAAGGAAGTGGAAGGAGTTGCACCCTCCTGTTGACGTACTAGTCGCCAACACACTCTCCTACTACCAGTTGCAACTGCAGTTGTCCTTCCCTTGTTGCACCTCCCTTTTGCGGGAAGCACTTGCTCGGGATCTCTCACGGTTACCAAAACCAGAGAGAACGACAACTTCGCAAAGCAACCGGCTTGCATTGAGTTGTACTTTGAGAAGCCCCCAATACCCCTATATATATAGGCGGGTCATGGGACAGGGTTCTCTGTGCCCGGCAATACGGGACTAAAAGCAGGAGTAGAAGGGTTCGAGAATTTTCCACAAAAAGCAACCGGTTCGCAACTTGAAATGATCGGTTCACAACTGAACCGATCGGTTCGTCCATTGAGTCGATCGGTTGGACCTGAGCCGATCGTTTGGGGCACTCCAACCGATCGGTTGGTGCCCTGAACCGATCGGTTCATGGTCCTAATCCGGCTCAAAAGGACTTTCCTTGTTTCGTTTTCAATTGGTATCGAATACCAATGTTATTCCCAATCGATTTGGGCAATTTGAAACCAAAGGAAAATTCTTGCTGACATGACTTTCCCAACTGGTCGGTTGCACCAGTTGAGCTGATCGGTTCAACCCTTGAACCGGTCATTTCAACCTGGGCATGAGCCGATCGGCCTGGACACTCCAGCCGACCGGTTCAGCAACCTTAGCCGACCGGTTCATCACATGAGACGATCCGTTGGGAGCACAGGTTGGGCAAAATCAGTCAATTGTGATTTCAATCAATCTGATACTCCAATCAATGCGTCCAACACCTTGAACCATACGATATTGAGCCATCGACTGATTGAGTGTTTAATTGAACTACAAAACTCCTTTAGTAATCAATCTAAACATTGCTTTGTGGACAAAACTCCTCTTCCAGGTTAAATCCTATGTGTGTGACCCTGCAGGTCCATTTCACGTTGGCAGTGAAAGTCCATAACACTTATGACTTCACAAGCAAAGAGCGGTGCCTAGTCACACATCAGTGCTACCCAAGTGAAAGTAGAAAGTTGGAGAACAACTTTCATCCTACAATCCGTGAATGGTGTTACAGTGAATGTATAATTCCTTTGTCACTGATATCCCGAATGAACTCAAGGCATGGAACTGTCATCCTGTCAACGTTCATTCACTTTCTTGATCTCAGAGTAGATTGAAGGAGATATGTATGACATCAATATCACATACTGATTCACACATGCGTGCGCACGCCTATCTCAATCCTACTCATCAAGTGGCCTTGGATATCAAACTCCCTCAGGAGGGACAAATCCCATATCTATCACTCACCCCTCAAAAGCCCCATGTGTCAAAGCCACCCAATCACCACCTTTATAACAACCCATGTTTCAGGACTGCGTTTGATGATGTCAAAGTGTGCCCAACGACATGTGTTGAGTGTAGTGATTTCAGGTCTAAGAATCACACTCACCACCGTCACTGTGAATACTGACTGTGACTACCATCTCATGGTTCCATGTGTCAAACTCACGGTGGGTCTGTCTGGTACCTTGTTCTCTAACAAGTACCTATGTGTTTGGTTTGATATCTCTATATCATGACTAATGAGATTCTGTCATCAACCAACACCAAAATCTAGTCTTGTGTGTCATTGCTGTCTATCTACCTTCCACAATGACATCCGACTAGGGACATAACAAGAATGTACAAACTCTTAGCATCCGTATGATCTCATCGTTCAGGTCCTTAACCTAAAAGCATACGTCATTGAGTATTGTCATTCTCTAGACATTCAATCTGTTCTATCACTATCTCATATGACTGAACCAGAAAGAATTGGAAGCTTGCCTTTGATGTTTATCAAATCAATCTTAATGTATCCCACCAATCATCCCATGATTGGCTCTCAGGGCATACATACCAACAGACTCCCACTTGCACTGCGAACCAATCACCCTTGAATCATATTCATAGTGATCTTCAAACATGTCCCACATGTTATTGTGCTCTTAGTGCGAACATAGTGAGTAATGACAACACCTTTCCAAAGTCAGTATAAATTGCATGTCTCTCATCTCTTCGATGTACGTCGCACGTATGAGATGGAGTTGCTGTAATATGCGATCTAGTATTCCTTTGCTAACCTTTAGCCACATTGCATGATCAAGGATTCCAGAGTTGTCATCAATGACCGGAATATCTATAAGTTCATCTCATGAACTTCTAGATCCATATAGTATCCACTGATGTTCTCTAACACACGGATACTCAGCATTTCCTTTTAAATAGTTTTATTGGAACATTTCCAATTATCTACCAACTTTCACTTTTATACATCCTATGTATATTTTGCGATTAATTTTCTGTCCTTTCGGAAGTTCGCATCAATGTAACTCTTTACATCAAACTCTTCCTTATCTCCATGGAACTAGTACTTCATAAGTACTTATCAAGTTCTCATGGTATTCCAGTAACCCTTACTGGAAGTAGACAGACATCCACTCGTCATGTCCCACATACGAGTTATCAGGATGAGCACATCATATTGTCATGTCATACATACAAAATGATGAATGCATTTTATTCTTGCCATGTCATACATGCAAGACAATGGGATGATTACATACATGATAGATCCATATCTATTCTTAGTGTTCCCAATCTTCATAAGAATTGGACACTTGGCCTTGGGATGCTAATATCCATATAATATGAACAAGTTTTCTCCCACTGAATCTGTGCATACTGAACCCTTCAGTACAGATTGCCAATGTATGCTTTCTCTTTCCAGATCAAGAGATTTTTCGAGAACTATCTCTATAGATCTCTATTCCTATCATATAGGAAACATCTCTATATTCCTTAAAGATAATTTCCACTTTTGGATTTCCATTCTGGAACATTTCCATTTCACATCAACATGTGGAATGTGAACACGCTCCCACTAAATCACAGATCCCTTCTTTATCTTTGACATATCAGTCAAACCCTTTGACTATATCATCAAAGTAAAGATCCAATTATGAGTTGCTTGTACTCAATCAATCACATTGATTAGTCCATTGTAACTTATAGACTTCATTTACATTAGTGGATTCATAAACCTTATAGGTTGTGTCACGTACACATCCTTGTTTTATTCCTCATAGGAATGCAGTTTTAGTATCCATATGCCAAATGTCTCAGTCATTAAGTTGCAATCAACAAGCATCATCCTTCTCAAAATGTTATCCATGTGTCTTAACACTTAAGACTCATTTGCACTTATGGATTTCATCCAATGAGTGCTACCATCAAGGTCATACCTTATGGTTCACATGGATGTCATTTAGGATGTAATGGTCTTATACCATAACTCAAAATCGGATTCCTCATATTCATCTAGATAGTTGACTCATCATATGAACAACTCATCGCATAGATAATTGAGGTGTATCTGTCAAGAATATAAGAATTCACAACCCTTGTGATTCTTAATGTCCTTTATTAGTGTGGGGTATTCTTTTATTAAGAAGAATTCAGTTATTTGATAATCATTCTCTAACTCCTTAGAGTATGATTCCTTCTTGATTTAGACATCACCATGCCTTAATCATGAGTTTACTATGATACATTATCATAATCACTCGTAAGGATCTCAAACATTTGGTTCAAGTGTTTCATTCATTGATCTCATCAAGAATTAACACTTTACCAAATTTGCACTTCATCTGTGAAAATCTTGAACACTTCAAGATATTCATATTGGTATTTCTCTAAACACCATTAGAAGTATTAGCATTTGCTCCAATAGGTATGTAAATACATCACATGTATTATACCTAATAGGACAATCATTCTCCCACTACCATTAGTGAAGATTGATTAATCATGTACAAGAGATTCATGTCTCTTACTGGTTCTCTAACCAAAAGAGTCTAGATTTATCCATCATATGGAAACTAGAAATGAATTTCTCATGATTGATGCTAATTTGATCGTTTGAGTTATCAATAACTTTAGGTATCATTTTATCTTATGCATACCATGTATCACAAGATAAACAAGGCATTGCCACAAAGATCATATCTTTAAGATTGAAACATCAACTTTATTAATTGCCATCATTGTCATACAATATGCAATAATAAAGTGTTTCTATCTATTGGCAATATATGAAATAGCAGTTCTCAACTCTATTTCGTGCCCTTTTAGTCTGAAATAAACTGAAAGATACTCCTATCTATGGCAGCAACACTTGCTCCAATGATGGGTACTTCTTTCTTGGTCCTTTCACAAAAGCCATCACTTCTTTGTGGATATTGCATATCATATATGACATATTCATCTCTTGGTATCATATACCTCAGATAAAGAAGCGGTTCATTTCCTGATACCTTAGGTGGAGATCTCCATCCCCTCCTATTTCTTCTTTTGTTCTTCCAGATATAGAGGGCAATCCCTCATACACCCTTTCCCCACGTGCCTTGAGGCTGAAGACGGCTTGGATTTCTGGCTAGCATCAGAACACTTCTTAGCTTTGCCCTTGTCCTTGCCCTTAAGAATTACCTTTTCTTTGATCACATCAAAGATTATGGTTTGTCTTTCTTTATCTTTTCCTCTACTATCCTCAACATGTCCAACAACTTTGTCAACGCTTGTCAAAGTCATTCATGTTGTAGTTTATCATGAACTGTATGATTTTGCAACACTTGCAGTATCATACCAATAGCCAACTCTTGGCTCAGAGGGAATCCTTCTTAGTCTGGTTTTCCACATACCCAATCACATTGAGTGTGTGAATACCTTACTGGATCTCCTTCTGTCATGACATACTAGGATAGTATCTTGGAGACATCATATGTCTCATGTTGTCTCTGCAACTCATAGTTCAGAGAACACAACATCAAGCACTCCTCATCAATGTCATCCTCAGTATGCTTCCATAAGCATACTTTCAGCCATTGATGTGGTGGGATCGAGTTTATCTGGTTCTGGTATAACTAGGACTTAGAGCTTTCGCTCTTTGATTGAGAACACTTCTCATCATCATCCTAACCATTCGTGGAATTATTCCCATTTAATTTGTTGGTCTCAAAGACCAATCGCAAATAAAGTGATTTGTTGATTAACCATTTATATTAACAAAAAGGAAATATATGCAATTTTAGTCCAAAACTCTTTTTGACTTGTTTGATTGATTTGAAAAGTTGACGATAAAATTAGGCCTTTAATTAATTATCGCTCCCACTATTTTAGTTCAAATTGATAGCCCTCACCACCAATTCGGAAGATTGCAGCGTACAACCTTCTAGTGGGCAAGATCCTGAAATCCTCTAAGTCATGGACCAGCTTGGGCTGTCACCCACAACATAGATCTCTCAGGTAGGCAATTTTTGCCAATTGCATCATATGCAACTCTTGATAAGATGTCATCTACAACTCCTTGCAATGATCATCTCCATACCTCAAGGCGCTAGATCCTATCTAGGTCACCTTGTTAAGTCCGACCCAAAGCAAACACGATGAACATGCACCCTGCTTGGGCAGACCCACACATTCATCCTTCACGCTTCCACGAGATAGACGGTGCACCACGCTTGGGCGTGCCCACACTTGGTCGATCAAGCTTTTCACGTGTGTCACATTTGGAAGGCATCTAAAACTTAATATTTTAATGAGGGATTTGGTTTTATATACATATACATATCCAATCACCACAATACATAGTATGTATCATATACATGCTATATCCCACAGAAAACATGCACAAAACGATAAAAGCGATGATTATGGCCATCCTAATGTGATTCCTCGAGCCAAGAGGAATCACGGTCATCTAGGTCTACATCACATGCAACCTTTACAAGATGAACTCTGTGCCTTTGCCTTCCGAGTTGATCAACTCATCACATGAATGATCTGCTCTCTTTGGTCGGTTGTCTGGGTGCCACCAGCCGATCGGTTGGCTCCTCCAACCGATCGGTTCTCCTGGTCATCGTGCATCTCGTCATGTCCGCCACCCGCTCGTCTCGCTCCTCGAACCGGTGATCAACCGATCGGTTCACTCCTTGAACCGACCTTCTGGAACGTCAACCGATCGGTTCACGCCTTGAACCGATCAGTTCAGCTGTCGTCTTGATGTTTGCCGGTCTTCGACATAACAGAAAATAAAATCTATCCTATTTATTACATTGCTTTAAAAAGGAAAACCCCGAGTTACATTCGGGGGGAGCAAAGGTAGAAAAGAATCTTGAATTATTTCGAGTTACATCAGGAATAAGAGAGGGAAGATCAGTGCGCAGACCGAGATGCAAGCAACCACACACAACCAATCACAGATAGGGGTTTATAGGCCATAATCACGCTACACACATCCACCACAAAACTCATTTAAGGGTGACGTGTATCGAGTGCATTAATAATACATATCATATATGTAATTAGGGATTTGTGGATTTAAGATTGGACATGCATAAAGCCAATATTATTCGCATCGCATGCAATAAATAAAGGCGACAAACCAAAATCGATCATATCGATATTCCTAAAATATAGAACAGTTGATGTGGCTCTGATACCACTGTTGGGTTTTACGGGAAACAAAGAAGGCAGCAGAAACAAAAATTTTCTCCCCAACCCATACCGAGGAAACGCGTCAACGTCTATATAATAGGAAATGATGGTTTGTGGAATCATACCTTGTCCCGAGGCTTGCTCGGCGAAAATACCTCGCGCAATGCGTGGTCTTCAACTCCGGTCTTGGACGGTGTCTGTGCAGCTCCTGGTCGCACCGGGACTGACGACTCCTCCTCCTACCGGACTGTCGGATGACAGTTGTCCTCCTGAGCGGCAGTGTCCTCCCGCCTCTATAGTAGTCCACACGGACCACCTGGAACTCCACTCTCCTTGTCCCACAAGGAAGTGGAAGGAGTCGCACCCTCCTGTTGACGTACTAGTCGCCAACACACTCTCCTGCTACCAGTTGCAACTGCAATTGTCCTTCCCTTGCTGCACCTCCCTTTTGCGGGAAGCACTTTCTCGAGATCTCTCACGGTTACCAAAACCAGAGAGAACGACAACTTCGCAAAGCAACCGGCTTGCATTGAGTTGTACTTTGAGAAGCCCCCAATACCCCTATATATATAGGCGGGTCATGGGACAGGGTTCTCTGTGCCCGGCAATACGGGACTAAAAGCAGGAGTAGAAGGGTTCGAGAATTTTCCACAAAAAGCAACCGGTTTGCAACTTGAAATGATCGGTTCACAACTGAACCGATCGGTTCGGCCATTGAGCCGATCGGTTGGACCTGAGCCGATCGTTTGGGGCACTCCAACCGATCGGTTGGTGCCCTGAACCGATCGGTTCATGGTCCTAATCCGGCTCAAAAGGACTTTCCTTGTTTCGTTTTCAATTGGTATCGAATACCAATGTTATTCCCAATCGAATTGGGAAATTTGAAACCAAAGGAAAATTCTTTCCGACATGACTTTCCCAACTGGTCGGTTGCACCAGTTGAGCCGATCGGTTCAACCCTTGAACCGGTCATTTCAACCTGGGCATGAGCCGATCGGCCTAGACACTCCAGCCGACCGGTTCAGCAACCTTAGCCGACCGGTTCATCACATGAGCCGATCGGTTGGGAGCACAGGTTGGGCAAAATCAGTCAATTGCGATTTCAATCAATCCGATACTCCAATCAATGCGTCCAACACCTTGAACCATACGATATTGAGCCATCGACTGATTGAGTGTTTAATTGAACTACTAAACTCCTTTAGTAATCAATCTAAACATTGCTTTGTGGACAAAACTCCTCTTCCAGGTTAAATCCTATGTGTGTGACCCTACAGGTCCATTTCACGTTGGCAGTGAAAGTCCATAACACTTATGACTTCACAAGCAAAGAGCGGTGCCTAGTCACACATCAGTGCTACCCAAGTGAAAGTAGAAAGTTGGAGAACAACTTTCATCCTACAATCCGTGAATGGTGTTACAGTGAATGTATAATTCCTTTGTCACTGATATCCCGAATGAACTCAAGGCATGGAACTGTCATCCTGTCAACGTTCATTCACTTTCTTGATCTCAGAGTAGATTGAAGGAGATATGTATGACATCAATATCACATACTGATTCACACATGCGTGCGCACGCCTATCTCAATCCTACTCATCAAGTGGCCTTGGATATCAAACTCCCTCAGGAGGGACAAATCCCATATCTATCACTCACCCCTCAAAAGCCCCATGTGTCAAAGCCACCCAATCATCACCTTTATAACAACCCATGTTTCAGGTCTGCATTTCATGATGTCAAAGTGTGCCCAACGACATGTGTTGAGTGTAGTGATTTTAGGTCTAAGAATCACACTCACCACCATCACTGTGAATACTGACTGTGACTACCATCTCATGGTTCCATGTGTCAAACTCATGGTGGGTCTGTCCGGTACCTTGTTCTCTAACAAGTACCTATGTGTTTGGTTTGATATCTCTATATCATGACTAATGAGATTCTGTCATCAACCAACACCACAATCTAGTCTTGTGTGTCATTGCTGTCTATCTACCTTCCACAATGACATCCGACTAGGGACATAACAAGAATGTACAAACTCTTAGCATCCGTATGATCTCATCGTTCAGGTCCTTAACCTGAAAGCATACGTCATTGAGTATTGTCATTCTCTAGACATTCAATCTGTTCTATCACTATCTCATATGACTGAACCAGAAAGAATTGGAAGCTTGCCTTTGATGTTTATCAAATCAATCTTAATGTATCCCACCAATCATCCCATGATTGGCTCTCAGGGCATACATACCAACACTTCTGTCCTTGATGTTGTTGTTGTTGTTGTTGCTGCTCACCCACTGATGGGTTTCTTCTTCCTCAGCATCTACCTAAAAAGTTGAATCCCACAGGGGTGAGACAATTGAAAAATTGTCCCAGCGAGAGTTATAACTCTCCGCCAGAAGCATTGTTATTGCAAATAATAGAATGATACTAAGTAGTAGGATTATAAATACTCAATAGCAGATAAATCATTAAATAACTAAATAAAGCAGTATACTTTATGCCATCATTTCAATTATAACTTGATTGAATAGCAAGTCATTTAGTTCAATAAGGAATATGAAGAACATGTATAGTATTTGTCCAACTAGGAATTAATAAACAATGTATCATCAATCGTTGTTTCTCGTAGTTCAACCTAAGAAAATATACTACACGGCTGATTACATTTTACAAACATACTTATGTCCTGAGGAGATTAGGTATACCGCTCATACTCCAACCGACCATTGCGAAATCGAAATCGGTACCATACATAGGTCATCAGAAGTGCCAGATTTCTATGACCTCATCCTCCTCAGTCAGTGTGAGGAAAAACATGCATGACATCTTGTGTCTCTGTTATAATAGCTTTCCAGGGTATTCTGGCAACTTTGCTATTAGAGTTACAGTGGCATGCTATACTCTCTTCGCAATCGAGGGATTTCTTGTTTATCTCACATTGATTTGGCATTAACAAAATCATCGGGAGATTAGTGATACATCATCCCGGCATATACATATAATGAAGGATTGAGAGTTTAGATGTTTATCTCACATCAATTCCTTCATTAGGACGTAAGGATATTCGTGTCCATAACCACCACATACTAAAAAGTATGCTCTCCAGGAGTTCCCTTAGGAAAACATGTTTCACCATCATCTGACTTCTGACAATGATGGATCTATGGTCAGGGCTCTACATGATATCATTTTACTTGATTAATTAAGTACATTACATCATTCTTTTAGCATCAGGCATGTTTTCAAACATAAACCATTAAAAGAATTGCTATAAAGAAAGAGTACTATTTGAATCAAGTCTATTTCATAGCTTTATCAACACTGGGATCTCAATCCCTTATCAATTTATCATCATGATCCAAGAATATGGGTTTTCAACCCTTTGATCATCAAATCACTTGTTACCACTTTAACAGGTAACTCAATGCCATCAAGTCATTTAACAGTGTAAACATAATAGTAGCATTGCAAGTATTTCATATGGCTCATACAGCCTGTCAATCTCATTTGTTACCTTTCAATAGGCAACATTGCATATTATTGCTTACAAGGCTCATTAAATACTTTTTAATGAACAAAGCATCATAGCTCTTACCTAGATATATTCAATATTTCATAAAACCTACAGATTAGCACAGATGATAATAGGTACATCAATTTCATATCAGGATATTACAAAACAAAGATAACTTCACTATTCAAGGGTTGCACCACTATACCCTTACTAGGGTTAGGGATTCCCTTTTCAATTCAAGTAAGATTAATCATCCCCTTAACTTAATTAGGAATAGTGATTCCTCATTTCATTATCCAATCATAGAGCTTCATGCTATAAGGCATAACCCAGGATTAGGGTTTCACACTTTTATTCACCTTAATTGGAATTAGGGTTTACTATTCACATACCTTGATTTAGGGTTTACAATTCACATACCTTGATTTAGGGTTTACTATGTCATCATTATGAATTAAGATTACATCATCATCATACATTAGGGATACTTCCATTATTACCCTCAATTAGGGTTAATGTGATGACTCAACTCGGATAAAACGTTAAAACTAATTTAAACTAATGCGGAAACGTTTTGTTAGCAGCGGAATTACTGAAAATGTAAAACTTTTTGTAAAGAAAACCTCAAACAGTAAAACTCTTTCATAAAGAAATAAAGTAAGTTATTTACAGACTGATCCATCATTACATCTCTGGAATATCACATCTCGAGGGTTACAAGCATCAACTGCCTTGTTAACTGTATAAGGCAAGATATAAAAACTCGAGGCATTACGCCAAAATCTCATATCTATACTAAACCATCTACTGACTCCTAGGACCTGAGACTACAGAGACGACACATAGGACATTCTATATACAAGACTTGACAGACAGTGTCTCCACCTGAGGATCACTGACGTCCCGGATGTTGTTGTTGCTGTTGTTGTTCACCCACTGAAGGGTTCCTTCGTCCCCAACGTCTACCTAAAAGTTGAATCCCACGGGGGTGAGACAATTGAATAATTTTCCCAGCGAGAGTTATAACTCTTCGCCAGAAGCATTGTTATTGCAAAGATTAAGATAACAATGAGCAGTAGAACTATAATTATTTAACAGCAGGCAATTCATTGATTAAACTAAGTAGAGAAGCATTCTCTAAGCAATCATTTCAATTATAATTTGATTGAATAACAAAATATATAATTAATAAGGAATATGAAGAACATGTATACTAGTTATTCAACTAGAGCACTATAAACAATGTATCATCAATCAATTTTTTCTCATAGTTCAACTTAAGCAATTATGCTATACGGCTGATAACATTTTTCAAACATATTTATGCCCTGAGGAGATGAGGTATACCACTCATACTCCAACCGACCATTACGAAATCACAATCGGTACCATAAATAGGTCATCAGAAGAGCCGGATTTCTATGACCTCATCTTCCTCAGTCAGTGTGAGGTACAACATGCAGGACATCTTGTGTCTCTGCTATAATAGCTTTCCAGGGTATTCTCGCAACTTTGCTATTAGAGTTACAATGGCATGCTGTACTCTCTTCGCCATCGAGGGATTTCGTGTTTATCTCACATCGATGCGGCATTAACAACATCATCAGGAGATTAGTGATACATCATCCTGGCACAAACATATAATGAAGGATTGAGAGATAAAATGTACATCTCACATCAATTCCCTCATTAGGACGTAAGGATATTTGTGTCCATAACCCCCACATACTCAAAAGTATGCTCTCCAGGAGTTCCCTTAGGAAAACCTGTTTCACCATCATTTAACTTTTGACAATGATGGATCTATGGTCAGGGCTCTACATGATATCATTATACTTGATTAATTAAGTACATTATGGCATTCTTTTAGCATCAGGCATGTTTTCAAACATAAACCAATAAGACAATTGCTATTAAGAAAGAGTACTAATTGTATCAAGTTCATTTCACATCTAGTTAACATTGGGATCTCAATCCCTAACCATCTCATCATTGTGATTCAGGAATATGGATATTCAAACCCTTAGATCAACAAACACTTGTTACTAAGTAACATGTTTCCATTAAGTCATTTAACAGTATGAACATAATAATAGCAATGCTGATATTTCATATGGCTCATATAGCCTGTCAATCTCTTATGTTACCTTTCATTGGGAAACATAACATATCATTACTTTCAAAGCTTATAAGTGCTTTCAATGAATGTGACATCATAGCTCTTACCTGGCTATGTTTACCATTTCATAAAAACCTGCATAATTAATACATTTGATAATAGGTAAATTATCTCTATATCAACACATTGCAAAACAAAGATAACCTTTCAATTCAAGGGTTTTACCACTATGCCCTTACTAGGGTTAGGTTTTCCCTTTTTAATTCAATTAGGGTTAAACCAACCCCTATAGCTAAATTAGGAATAGTGTTCCCTCATTTCATAATTCAATCATAGAGTTTCATGCTTAAAACAATAACTCAGAATTAGGGTTTACTATTTACATTACATCACAGTACCCTAGATTGGGGTTTACTATTCACATTACATCACATTACCCTAGATTTAGGGTTTACTATTCACATTACATCACATTACCCTAGATTTAGGGTTTACTATTCACATTACATCACATTACCCTAGATTTAGGGTTTACTATTCACATTACGTCACATTAAGATTATACCATCATCATATATGAGGATTACTTCCATTAATGCCCTCAATTAGGGTTATGATTCTTTAGCTATCATAACTAGGGTTTCATGATCTCATTATCATGGATCATATCCTAATTAGGTATCCATCCATATTGGGAGTTCATTACTTGATTAATCATTCATATACGAAGTCTTCTCTCTCTTCTTTTAATAAAATAATGTTTGCATCACTCTTGATTCGGCTAAGTCAATTCAACATTGACATCATGGGTGCCTTTCATCCCCAGACTGATGGACAATCAGAAAGGACTATACAAACCTTAGAGGACTTGCTCAGAGCATGTGTTCTTCAGTTTACATGAAGTTGGGATCTTCACCTAAGCTTGATTGAGTTTGCCTACAACAATAGCTATCAACATAGCATTGACATGCCACCTTATGAAGCTTTGTATGGTAGACATTGTAGATCTCCGTTACGTTGGTATGAAACCAGTGAATATCAACTTTTAGGTCCTGATCTTGTGCAGCAGACCACTGAGAAGATTAAGTTAATACAACAACAGTTAAAGACTGCACAGGATAGGTAGAAATATTATGTTGATAAGCATCATAGACCTTTAGAGTTCCACGTTAGAGACAGAGTGTACCTCAAGGTCTCACCTTGGAAAGGAGTTCTTAGATTTTAAAGGAAAGGAAAGTTAGCTCCTAGGTTTATGGGGCCTTATCCAATCATTGAACAAATTGGAAAGGTAGCTTATAAGCTAGAGTTACCACCAGAGTTACAAAATTTACACCCAGTGTTCCACATTTCCATGTTAAGGAAATGTCATCCTGATACAGAATCAGTTCTGCAACCTATGGAAGTAGAATTGAATGATGATATATCTTATATAGAAAGACCTGTGTCAATCCTTGACAAGAGAATTAAAAAGCTGAAAAAGAAAGACATAAGTCTGGTGAAAGTCCTCTGGAATCACCGTGGTGTTGAAGAAGCCACGTGGGAACTAGAGGAAGAGATGAGGAGGAAATACCCTACTCTTCTCTCTTAATATGTTTTTGTAATGATTTCGGGGACGAAATCCTTGTAAGGGGTGGATAATTTGTAACATCCCTGACCTGCGTTATGAACTAACCCAAAGTGTTTTGCTTAAATAAGTGATTAGATGCTTGTGTTTATCCTTTGAAATGTAATTAAAGCTTATGAGGAACTTATATTTCTATTTCAGTCCTTTTTGCATAATGTTGAAACATTGTTTTGTTAATAATGGACTAAAGTGCAAATTACCCAAGTTGAGGGGTTAACTTGCAAATTGCACATGTTAAGATGTTACTCTGATTATGAGACATCATAAGAATGAATATGATGTGGTGGTATGGATTCCACAAGCTTGAGCACCAAGACATAGCTTGTAAAGCAATCCTTGTGCTTTAAAACATAGTTTTGGTGTAATGTGCAAATTACCCAAAACCTAGGGTCTAACATGTAAAATGTATCCTCTAGAGTATCTCTCATGTTTCTTGGCATAAATTTTAGCAAATAAAATGATAGGGGCACCTCATTTGAATGATCAAGGAGGAGAGATAATCTTGATATTAAAATAATCAAGATTTAAGCAAATGGTCCTTTAATATATATACAACTTATTAAGGTGTTAGTTCTTTTCCTTAAAACTTGGATAAAGGAGGAGTCTTGCAAGAGTTTAGTAGGTGTAAAAACGTGGCCAAGGATGGAGCAAGCCTTGGTGAATATGTTGGGAAATAAAAAAGGAAATAACTATCCTTTTTCCTTTTGCTTTGAAAAGACCCATAAATATATAAGCAATCTTTCCAAATAAATAAGGGATCGTTTCCCTTAGTTCTTTTCTTCTCAAACCTACTTTTTCTGACCAAGGAGGAGCTCTGGAGCAGAGGAAGGATGACCAATCTGGTTTGGTAAGTATGGACCATCATCTACCTCAAATTCATGGTGGAAACCACAATATAAGGTCAGATTCATGGTGTTCTTCACCCAATTCTTCTTTCTAACCATTTTACTCAACCAAAAAGTGAAGAAAGGACCTTAGACAACTACTGGAGCTCAAATCGCCATTAAAGATACAAATCTTGGAGCTCTAGATCAGTCCTAAAGGCGGGTTTTATAACTCTAAACCCTTAAGCCTTGCTTTTGCATTCTTCTTTCCTAAAATCATTGCTTATACTTCTTCCTTAGACACCTTTGTGTGTTCTTGCTATTATTTCTGTGATGAACAGCCCCTATTCTTGAGGTAGGAGATGATGACATTAATTCCTATTTTTATCCAAGTTCTTACTTTAGCAAACGGTTTCCCAACCTTGCTCAAACGGTTTGCCAAACCATTTGGAGCAAACGGTTTCAAACCGTTTGAATGCAAACGGTTTCAACCAAATCGTATAGAAGCAAACAGTCCAAGACCGTTTGGAGGCATTGACCAGGCGTTGACCATTTGGAGGACTGTTGATAATAATATAGACTAATTATCTACCAAAAATCATTCATTAATTCCAAGTGCTTCACCAATTGAAGGCTCATCAACCACCTAAACCCTAATCGGGTCTATTGCTGATTTCAATATTTTGAATTATGTTGAAGTTTGGGTTGAGTGACCCAAACGGTTTCAAAACCATTTGGGGATCACCCAAATGGTCTCAAGACCGTTTGGTAATCACCCAAGACCGTTTGGAGGTCTAGGGTTAAGTATAGTTGACCAATTGAGGATCCAATGATAATAAGTTGATGAGTAATCGATTGCTGATTTTGGAGACCAATTCCAATATACAAACCCTAAATGAATGACTTAGTTTTTGATAAAATAATGGGCAAACGGTCTCAAGACCGTTTGGAGGATATTCAAACGATCCCAAGACCATTTGGGGGTCACCCAAGACCGTTTGGAGGTCTAGGGTTGACTATGGTCAAGTGATTGAAGATATAAAGGTAACAAGTTGAAGTGTATTTGATTATTGACCTAGTGATCAATCCAATGAATCAAACCTTAATTGGTTGAGTTAGTTTTTGATGTTGACTTGAGAAAACGGTATCAAGACCGTTTGGAGGTCATCCAAACGATCCCAAGACCGTTTGGGGTCAGGTCATGACCAAATTGAATGATGGTTCAATGGTTTCAAATCAATTAGGCTCACATTGGAACATGTTGAAGGGTAATTGATTCCAAACCCTAATCCAATTGATCCAAGCCCTAATTGATGATCAATTGAGGGTCAATTGAGTGTCAAATCAGTTGAGGGTTGACCTAATTGACTCAATTGATGAGTGACTAATAAGTGCATGACTAATTGAGGGGTTCAACATTGGAAACCCTAACTCAATTGAAGTGGTTGAGACACTTTTTGGTCCTTGCGGTTTTGAGGTGGTTCGGACCAAACGGTCTCAAGACCGTTTGGGTCCAAATGGTCTCAAGACCGTTTGAGTACAAATGGTCTCAAGATAGTTTGGGACCAAACGGTCTCAAGACCGTTTGGGAACAAACAATCCCAAACTGTTTGGTGCTCATGCAGTTTCAAGGTCGGTTATGTCCATGCGGTTTCAAAGTCAAACTCGACTAAACGGTCTTCACCCCATATTGGGCAAACGGTCTTGAGTGTACACTTTACCAAACGGTTTCAAAAGTCAACAAGACCAAACGGTCTTTAACACCAAATGGTTTCAAGGTCTGTCCAAGACCGTTTGGGGGTTTAGTGTACAAGACCGTTTGAGGTCTAAAAAGGTCAAGATCATTTGATGTCTTAATGGTCAAGATGGTTTAGTGATTGATTAACCTAAACCTCATGGATGCTTAAGGTTATTAAAGGACCAAATGATTAGTTGGTTAGTGCATTTTATAATCAATGGTGATTATAAATAAGGAACCCTTGATGGGATAGAGTGGTTAGTACTCTTTGACTAAGTAAGAAGTTGATGAGTAATCAATCGATTGCTGATTTTGGAGACCAATTTCAATATACAAACCCTAAATGAATGACTTGGTTTTTGATAAAATAATGGGAAAACGGTCTCAAGACCGTTTGGAGGATATCCAAATGATCCCAAGACCGTTTGGGGATCACCCAAGGCCGTTTGGAGGTCTAGGGTTGACTATGGTCAAGTGATTGAAGATCTAAAGGTAACAAGTTGAAGTGTATTTGATTGTTGACCTAGTGATCAATCCAATGAATCAAACCTTAATTGGTTGAGTTAGTTTTTGATGTTGACTTGAGAAAATGGTCTCAATACCATTTGTAGGTCATCCAAACGATCCCAAGACCGTTTGGGGTCAGGTCATGACCAAATTGAATGATGGTTCAATGGTTTCAAATCAATTAGGCTCACATTGGAACATGTTGAAGGGTAATCGATTCCAAACCCTAATCCAATTGATCCAAGCCCTAATTGATGATCAATTGAGGGTCAATTGAGTGTCAAATCAGTTGACGGATGACCTAATTGACTCAATTGATGAGTGGCTAATAAGTGCATGACTAATTGAGGGGTTCAACATTGGAAACCCTAACTCAATTGAAGTGGTTGAGACACTTTTTGGTCCTTGCGGTTTTGAGGTGGTTTGGACCAAACGGTCTCAAGACCACTTGCGTCCAAACGGTCTCAAGACCGTTTGGGACCAAACGGTCCCAAACCGTTTGGTGCTCATGTGGTTTCAAGGTCAGTTATGTCCATGTGGTTTCAAAATCAAACTTGACCAAACGGTCTTCATGACCAAACGGTCTTCACCCCATCTAGGGAAAACGGTCTTGTGTGTACACTTTACCAAACGGTTTCAAAAGTCAACAAGACCAAATGGTCTTTAACACCAAACGGTTTCAAGTTCTGTCCAAGACCGTTTGGGGGTTTAGTGTACAAGACCATTTGAGGTCTAAAAAGGTCAAGATCGTTTGATGTCTTAATGGTCAATATGGTTTAGTGATTGATTAACCTAAACCTCATGGATGCTTAAGGTGATTAAAGGACCAAATGATTAGTTGGTTAGTGCATGTTATAATCAATGGTGATTATAAATCAGGAACCCTTGATGGGATAGAGTGGTTAGTACTCTTTGAATAAGTAAGCCTTAATGATCACAATAGTAATAACATAACCCATGATGTCAATGTTGAATTGACTTATCCGAATTAAGAGTGATGCAAACATCATCTTATTGAAAGAAGAGAGAGAAGACTTCTTATATGAATGATTAATCAAGTAATGAACTCCCAATATGGATGGATACCTAATTAGGATATGATCCATGATAATGAGATCATGAAACCCTAGTTATGACAGCTAAAGAATCATAACCCTAATTGAGGGCATTAATGGAAGTAATCCTCGTATATGATGATGGTATAATCTTAATGTGACGTATTGTGAATAGTAAACCCTAAATCTAGGGTAATGTGATGTAATGTGAATAGTAAACCCTAAATCTAGGGTAATGTGATGTAATTTGAATAGTAAACCCTAAATCTAGGGTAATGTGATGTAATGTGAATAGTAAACCCCAATCTAGGGTACTGTGATTTAATGTGAACAGTAAACCCTAATTATGAGTTATGCTTTTAAGCATGAAACTCTATGATTGAATTATGAAATGAGGGAACACTATTCCTAATTTAGCTATAGGGGTTGGTTAACCCTAATTGAATTAAAAAGGGAAAACCTAACCCTAGTAAGGGCATAGTGGTACAACCCTTGAATTGAAAGGTTATCTTTGTTTTGCAATGTGCTGATCTAGAGATAATTTACCTATTATCAAGTGTATTAATTATGCAGGTTTTTATGAAATAGTGAACATAGCTAGGTAAGAGCTATGATGTCACATTCATTGAAAGCACTTATAAGCTTTGAAAGTAATGATATGTTATGTTTCCCAGTGAAAGGTAACATAAGAGATTGACAGGCTATATGAGCCATATGAAATATCAGCATTGCTATTATTCTGTTCATATTGTTAAATGAATTAATGGCAACATGTTACTTGGTAACAAGTGTTTGTTGATCTAAGGGTTTGAATACCCATATTCTTGAATCACAATGATGAGATGGTTAGGGATTGAGATCCCAATGTTAACTAGATGTGAAATGAACTTGATACAATTAGTACTCTTTCTTAATAGCAATTGTCTTATTGGTTTATGTTTGAAAACATGCCTGATGCTAAAAGAATTCCATAATGTACTTAATTAATCAAGTATAATGATATCATGTAGAGCCCTGACCATAGATCCATCATTGTCATAAGTTAAATGATGGTGAAACAGGTTTTCCTAAGGGAACTCCTGGAGAGCATACTTTTGAGTATGTGGGGGTTATGGATGCGAATATCCTTACGTCCTAATGAGGGAATTGATGTGAGATGTACATTTAATCTCTCAATCCATCATTATATGTTTGTGTCGGGATGATGTATCACTAATCTCCTGATGATGTTGTTAATGTTGCATCGACGTGAGATAAACAAGAAATCCCTCGATGGCGAAGAGAGTACAGCATGCCACTGTAACTCTAATAGCGAAGTTGCCAGAATACCCTGGAAAGCTATTTTAGTAGAGACACAAGATGTCCTGCATGTTGTACCTCACACTAACTGAGGAAGATGAGGTCATAGAAATCTGGCTCTTATGATGACCTATGTATGGTACCGATTGCAATTTGATAATGATCGGTTGGAGTATGAGTGGTATACCTCATCTCCTTAGGGCATAAATATGTTTGAAAAATGTAATCATCAGTATAGCATAATTGCTTAAGTTGAACTATAAGAAAAAATGATTGATGATACATTATTTATAGTGCTCTAGTTGAATAACTAGTATACATGTTCTTCATATTCCTTATTAATTATATGTTTTGCTATTCAATCAAATTTTAATTGAAATGATTGCTTAGAGAATGCTGCTCTACTTAGTTTAATCAATGAATTGCCAACTGTTAAATAATTATAGTTCTACTGCTCATTGTTATCTTAATCTTTGCATTAACAATGCTTCTGGCGAAGAGTTATAACTCTCGCTGGGACAATTAATCAATTGTCTCACCCTCGTGGGATTCAACTTTTAGGTAGACACTAGGGACAAAGGAACCCTTCAGTGGGTGAACAACAACAGCAGCAGCAACATCTGGGACAGCAGTGATCCTCAGGTGGAGACACCTTATGTCAAGTCTTGTATATAGAATGTCGTATGTGTCATCTCTGTACTCTCAGGTCCTAGGAGTCAGTAGATGGTTTAGTATAGATATGAGATTTTGGCGTAATGCCTCGAGTTTTTGTATCTTGCCTTGTATAGTTAACAAGGAAGTTGATGCTTGTAACCCTCAAGATGTGATATTCCAGAGATGTAATGATGGATCAGTCTGTAAATAACTTACTTTATTTCTTTATGAAAGAGTTTTACCATTTGAGGTTTTCTTTACAAAAAATTTTAAATTTTCAGTAATTCTGCTGCTAAAAAAAAGCTTCCGCATTAGTTTAAATTAGTTGATAACGTTTTATCTGAGTTGAGTCGTCACAATTTAGTGGTATCAGAGCTCTAGGTTCGCTGAGTCTACAGAGACATAGGACTTAGATTGTAGAGTTTACTCTAGTGTCTTCCAGTATATCTGATAGTATCTTCTACTCATTTAGGAGGAGAAGAGAAAATTAAAGATGTCTGGATCACACGAGGAACACGTTGCTGAGAGTAGTGTGGTTGCACCTAGAGAAGGTGCAAGAGACTAAGAAAGGGAGGAACATGTACCTGAACCACCCCAGTTCAATCCAGCTGACATGGGGAACCCAACCTTCCAAGCCATGTTCAGACACTTCATGACTGCCATGACACATATGACTGATAGGATGCCTATACCTGCACATAGGGCACCTACCCATCCAGAAGGACAAGGATCCGACAAGACGTTTGAACGACTATGTCGGGCTGGAGCCACAGAGTACGCGGGAACAACTGACCCAGCAGATGCCGACTTGTGTCTAACTGAACTAGAGAAGGCTTTTAGAATCCTGAACATCCCAGAAGTTGAGAAGGTTAGACATGTTGTATATCTTATTAAGGGGAGTGCTGGTCACTGGTGGACCATGGAGGAAAGAAAGAGGCCTGGTGTGGAGATTGAATGGGAAGTTTTTCGACGGGAATTTATTAATAGATACTTTCCTAAGATGTTCTTCGATGAGAAAATCTCTCAGTTTGAGAAGTTAAGACAAGGACCGATGAACATTAGCGAATATGAGGCTAAGTTCATGGAGTTGTTGTGGTTTTGTTTGCATATGGCAGCTATAGATGAAGAAAGGATTAGGCGTTTTGAGAAGGGGTTAAACACTGAGTTGACCACCCCTGTGTCTGCTCTGGAGAATAGGGTAAGGTTTGCTACCTTTGTGGAGTCGGTCAGGAGGATAGAGAGGTCTGTGTCAGAGAAGTGACAGATCAAGAACAAGAAGATGTACCCCCAGTTCCAAGGATCTTCATCCAAAGGTTTTAAGAAACCAAGGTTCTCTGTGCCTACACCACCACCTAGATTCAGTACCCATATGCAGTGGACGTCAAATAGGGGTAGAGGATGAAGCTTACCATTAGAAGGAGCTCGTAGCTCAGTATCTGAATTGGTTACAAGACCACCCACACCACAACAACTGAATAGAAGTTGTTACATATGTGGAAAGATGGGGCATCTGATGAAAGACTATAGAGCCAGAGAAGTGAGTGTGACTCAACCTCAGAGGCAGAGTCAGCAAGGATCTCAAAGGAGATAGTTTCCAGGAGGAGCTAGAGGACGTGGACAAACGTCCCAAGCTGGATCATCGGCACCTGGTCATTGAGTACCGAATCAACCACAGGCAACGACAAGGTTTTACGCGATGAATCCACCTGAGGCAGTGATCAACCCTCGAGTTGTGGCAGGTTAGATGGAATTGTTATAATCTGATATGTCTACATTTTGCTTTGTATCTATTTTAATTGATCTGGATACTACGCACTCCTTTATCACTCGAAGGATGATTCTTGACTGCAATATGATGGTTAGTCATAGAGTAGATAGTTTGAAGTTAGAAACTCCTTTAATGGGATCTGTTGTTTTGCGGGAGGTATGTTCTCCCTGCATTCTCTTATTTTCTGATCATCGCATTCAAGTGGATCTTATACCACTTGAGATGATCCTTGGAATGGATATCGTAGAAAGGTATAAGGTTGTCTTGGATTGTGAGTCCAAGCAAGCTGTGTTCACTAACGATAGTGGCACATGGATCTTTCAAGGAGATAGAAAGATTCTTCCAACCTGTTTGGTGTCAGCTATGGTTGCTGAGAAGCTGATGAGGCAAGGATGTTATGCATTCTTGGCCCATGTGGTAGATAATACCATGGAGAGTCCTAATCCTACTGAAGTTCCTGTAGTCAGGGAATTTGGAGATGTATTTCTTAAAGAACTTCCAGGTGTACCTCCACCCCGAGAAATAGATTTTGAGATTAATCTAATCCCAGACACACAACCTATAGCACAAACACCGTATAGGATGGCGCCTGTTGAGATGGAAGAACTCAAGAAACAACTACAAGAGTTTCTTGAGAAGGGTTTCATCCGACTGAGTACTTCACCCTGGGGTGACCCGATCCTTTTTGTTAAAAAGAAAGATGGGTCAATGCAGTTGTGCATTGATTATAGACAGTTAAATAAAGTAACAATAAAGAATAAGTATCCTCTACCGAGGATTGATGATCTCTTTGACCAGTTGTGTGGTGCAACCATTTTCTCAAAAATAGATGTAAGGTCAGGATATCATCAGCTGCGTATTAAGGATGGTGACATACCTAAGTCTGCCTTCAGGACAAGGTATGGTCATTATGAGTTCACGGTTCTGTCGTTTGGACTAATAAATGCACCAGCTGCATTTATGGAACTCATGAATAGAATCTTTTGGCCTTATCTCGATCAGTGTGTTGTTGTCTTTATAGATGACATCCTGATCTATAGTAGATATGCTCAACAGCATGAACATCATCTTCGTCAGGCTCTAACTTTGCTAAGAGAGCATAAGTTATATGCTAAGTTTAGCAAGTGTGAGTTCTAGTTACCAGAAGTTTCTTTTCTAGGACATGTGAAATCTGCTTCAGGTATACGTGTTGACCCTAAAAAGGTAGAATATGTCCTGCAATGGGAGCGGTCGAAGACTCCGATAGGGATTCGTAGTTTCTTAGGGTTGGCAGGCTATTATCGGAGGTTCATTAAGAACTTCAGTTCTATAGCCTTACCCTTGACTAAGTTGACCAGGAAGGATGTTCCTTTCATCCGGAGTGACAAGTGTCAGCAATCGTTTCAGTTGTTGAAGGAAAGGTTGACAAGTGCACCTGTGCTTGTGTTACCTGAACAAGGAAAAGGATATATAGTTTTCTGTGATGCCTCTAAGAATGGACTAGGATGTGTGTTGATGCAGGATAAACAAGTGATTTATTTTGCTTCTCAATAGCTTAAGAAATGCAAGAAGAATTATCCGACACACAATTTAGAGCTAGCTGTTGTGGTGCATGCCTTGAAGATCTGGAGACATTATCTTTATGGAGAAATGTTCCAGATTTTCATAGACCATAAAAACCTTAAGTATATCTTTTCTCAGCATGAGCTTAACATGATGCAATGTCGTTGGATGGAGTTAATCAAGGACTACGATTGTATAATTGATTACCATCCAGGGAAGGCCAATGTAGTTGTTGATGCTTTAAGTAGGAAATCAGCAACACCAGCCCTAGACAGAGCACAGCTGAATTCCTTGGTATTCTCTAGAAGGGATATGCTTATCTCCTTAAGACAAGATAATGTACAGTTAAGAGTATCGTTGTTATCAGGGTTGTTAGCTGAGATGCTAATAAAACCTACTATGAGACAATAGATTAAGGAGGCACAGCAAGTTGATGTTGTAGTTCAACAGATCAGATCGGAGTATGGTAGTAAGAAACGAGATGGTTTCCATGATTCAGATGATCAAGTAGCTTGTTATCATGGTAGAATGATAGTACCTTATGTGAATAACTTGAGGAAGTTAGTCCTGGAAAAAGCTCATTCTTGAATGTATGCTATGCATCCAGGAAGCACCAAGATGTATCGAAACTTGAAAGATATGTATTGGTGGCCTGGTTTGAAGAAGGACGTTGCTGAGTTTGTTATGCAGTGTCCTGTGTGTCAGAAAGTTAAGGCTGAACACCAGAAGCCTGCAGGAATAATGCAACCTTTACCCATACCACAATGGAAGTGGGATCATGTGACCATGGATTTTGTGGTTGGTTTACCTAGAATATCCAAAGGTCATGATTCCATTTGAGTAATAGTTGATAGGTTGACAAAGACATCACATTTTTTACCTATCAAAACAACCTATTCTGCTGAGAAGCTAGCACAGTTGTATGTAGATGAGATAGTGTGGTTGCATGGAGTCCCAGTCACCATTGTTTCTGACAGAGGTCCCCAGTTTACGAGTCGTTTTTGGGAGCGACTTCATAAAGCTTTAGGCACACAGTTAAGGTTTAGTACTCCTCATTTGGTCAACTATACTTAACCCTAGACCTCCAAATGGTATTGGGTGATCAAACGGTCTTGAGACCGTTTGGGTGATCCCCAAATGGTTTTGAAACCTTTTGGGTCACTCAACCCAAACTTCAACATAATTCAAAATATTGAAATCAGCAATAGACCCGATTAGGGTTTAGGTGGTTGATGAGCCTTCAATTGCTGAACCACTTGAAATTAATGAATGATTTTTGGTAGATAATTAGTCTACATTATTCTCAACAGTCCTCCAAATGGTCAATGCCTCCAAATGGTCTTGGACCGTTTGCTTCTATGCGGTTTGATTGAAACCATTTGCATTCAAACGGTTTGAAACCGTTTGCTCCAAACGGTTTGGCAAACCGTTTGAGCAAGGTTGGGAAATCGTTTGCTAAAGTAAGAACTTGGATAAACATAGGAATTAACATCATCATCTCCTACCTCAAGAATAGGGGTTGTTCTTCACGGAAATAATAGCAAGAACACACAAAGGTGTCTAAGGAAGAAGTATAAGCAATGATTTTAGGAAAGAAGAATGCAAAAGCAAGGCTTAAGGGTTTATAGTTATAAAACCCGCCTTTAGGACTGATCTAGAGCTCCAAGATTTGTAGCTTTAATGGTGATTTGAGCTCCAGTAGTTGTCCAAGGTCCGTTCTTCACTTTTAGGTTGAGTAAGATGGCTAGAAAGAAGAATCGGGTGAAGAACACCATGAATCTGACCTTATATTGTGGTTTCCACCATGAATTCGAGGTAGATGATGGACCATACTTACCAAACCAGCTTGGTCATCCTCCCTCTGCTCCAGAGCTCCTCCTTGGTTGGCCAAAGCAGGTTTTAGAAGAAACGAACTAAGGGAAATGATCGCTTGTTTATTTGGAAAGATTGCTTATATATTTATGGGTCTTTTTAAAGCAAAAGGAAAAAAGGATAGTTATTTCCTTTTTTATTTCCCAACATATTCACCAAGGCTTGATCCATCCTTGGACACATTTTTCGACCTACTAAATTCATGCAAAACTCCTCCTTTATACAAGTTTTAAAGAAAAGAACTAACACCTTAATAAGTTGTATATATATTAAAGGACCATTTGCTTAAATCTTGATTATTTTAATATCAAGATTATCTCTCCTCCTTGATCATTCAAATGAGGTGACCCTCTCATTTTCTTTGGTCAAATTTATGCCAAGAAACATTAGAGATACTCTAGAGGATACATTTTACATGTTAGACCCTAGGTTTTGGGTAATTTGCACATTACACCAAAACTAGGTTTTAAAGCACAAGGATTGCTTTACAAGCTATGTCTTGGTGCTCAAGCTTGTGGAATCCATACCACCACATCATATTCATTCTTATGATGTCTCATCATCAGAGGAACATCTTAACATGTACAATTTGCAAGTTAACCCCTCAACTTGGGTTATTTGCACTTTAGTCCATTATTAACAAAACAATGTTTCAACATTATGCAAAAAGGACTGAAATAGATATATAAGTTCCTCATAATCTTTAATTACATTTCAAAGGATAAAAATAAGCATATAATAACTTATTTAAGAAAAACACCTAGGGTTAGTTCATAACCCAGGTCAGGGATGTTACAGTTAAGATCCATGAACCATCATAATTAGGGTTTTCATGATCTCACAATGAAGGATCATACCCTAATTAGATACTCATTCATATAGGAGGTCCTTTACTTGATTAACATTCATAAAAGAAATCTTATATCTCTTTTCCTCTATAGGATGATGTTTACTTCAGCCTTGATTAGGTTAAGTAACTCAATCATGAATGATAATTGACTCCATGGTTTATATCATTACCATTGTATTTATTAGAGCTTAATTACTTCATGGGTTTCAATCATACTATCCCATTCAGGTACAAGTACCATGATCACCTTTGATTACATCATGTATTAAATAACTAATCACTTTGTCCTTTAACCACTTTAAGTACCCATGAGGTTTAGGTTAAACATCCACCAAACGATCTTGGCCACTAAGGCTCCAAATGATCTTGACTAACTTAGATCTCAAATGGTCTTGCATACTAAACCTCCAAATGGTCTAAGACCGTTTGGACCTTCATGCGGTCTTGGTCTACCCCTGAGACCATTTGGTAAAGTTGCATACTCAAGACCGTTTGCTAAAGTAGGAGGTGAAGACCATTTGCCAAATTTGACTTTTGAAACCGCATGGACACAATTGGTTTTGAAATTGCATGAACCCTAAACGGTTTGGGATCAAACGGTCTTGAGACCGTTTGGTCCAAACCCCCTCAAAACCGCATGGACCAAGTATGGTCTCAACAAGTCAAATTGAAATAGGGTTTCCATAGTTGGTTCCTTCAATGTTTCAATACATGTAACCAATCATCAATTGGTCCTATCACCATCATTCAATTAAGTTAATTAGGTCAACCTTCAACTGATTTGACCCTCAATTGTCCCTCAATTGATCATCAACTAGGGCTTGAATCAATTGGATTAGGTTTTGGAATTGATGACCCTTCAACATAATCCAATGTGAGTCTAATTGATTTGAACCCATTGAATCATCATCCAATTTAGTCATGACCTGACCCCAAATGGTCTTGGGATCATTTAGATGACCTCCAAACGGTCTTCAGACCATTTTCTCAAGTCAACATCAAAAACCAAGTTAACCAATTAGGGTTTGACTCATTAGATTGTTCACTAGGTCAACAATTAGTCACTCTTCAACTTAGTACCTTCTGATTTTCAACCACTTAACCATAGTCAACCCTAGACCTCCAAACGGTCTTGGGTTACCTCCAAACAGTCTTGGGATCATTTGTATGTTCTCCAAACGGTCTTGAGACCGTTTGCCCATCACTTCATCAATAACCATGTCACTTATTTAAGGTTTGGATCCTAGGATTGGTCACCAAATCAACAATTAATTACATATCACCTTGATACCTTTGGAGCTTCAATTGGTCAACCATACTTAACCCTAGACCTCAAAATGGTCTTGGATGATCACCAAATGGTCTTGAGACCGTTTGGGTGATCCGCAAATGGTTTTGATACCGTTTGGGTCACTCAACCCAAACTTCAACCTAATTCAATTATCAAATCAGCAATTAATCTGATTAGGGTTTGATGATTGTTGGACTTTTAATTGGTGAACCACTTGGAGTTAATTGATAATTATTAATAGGTGATTAGTCCACTGCGTATGGGTACTGAATCTAGGTGGTGGTGTAGGCACAGAAAACCTTGGTCTCTTGAAACCTTTGGATGAGGATCCTTGGAACTGGGAATACATCTTTTTTTTCTTGGTCTGTCTCTTCTCTGACATAGACCTCTCTATCCTCCTGACTGACTCCAAAAAGGTAGCAAACCTTTCCCTGTTTCCAGAGTAGACATAGAGGGGGTCAACTTAGCAATTAACCCCTTCTCAAAACGTCGTATCCTTTCTTCATCTGTAGCTACCATATGCAGACAGAACTACAACAGCTCCATGAACTTAGCCTCGTACTAGCTAATGTTCATTAGTCCTTGTCTTAATCTCTCAAACTGAGAGATTTTCTCATCCAGGAACGTCTTAGGAAAGTATTTGTTGATAAATTCCTGTCAGAAAACATCCCATTCGATCTCCACACCTGGCTTTTTCCTTTCCTCCATGGTCCACTAATGACCAGCACTCCCCTTGAGAAGGTACACAGCATGTCTAACCTTCTCAGCTTTTGGGATTTTCAAGATTCTAAAGGCCTTCTCTAGTTCAGTTAGCCACAAGTCAGCATCTGTTGGGTCAGCTATTCCAGAATATTCTATGGCTCCAACTCGGCGAAGTCGTTCAAATGTCTTGCCAGCTCCTTGTCCTTCTAGATGGGTAGGTGTCCTAGGTACAGGTATAGGCATCCTATCAGTCATGTGTGTCATGGCAGTCATGAACTACCCAAACATGGCTTGGAAGGCTGGGTTCCCCATGTCAGCTGGGTTGAACTGGGGTGGTCCAGGCACAAGTTCCTCCCTTTCTTGGTTTCTTGCACCTCCTCCGGGTGCAGAAACACTACTTTCCGCAACGTGTTCCTCGTGTGATCCAGACATCTTTAGTTTTCTCTTCTCCTTCTATATGAGCAGAAGACACTATCAGATATACTAGAAGACACTAGAACAGACTCTACAACCCTAGTCCTAAGTCTCTGTAGACTCAGCGAACCTAGAGCTCTGATACCACTAGTTGTGATACGCCGTGTGATCAAAACGTTATTAACGATGCAGAAGCGATTAATTAGCAGCGGAATTACTGGAAATCACTAAAAATTAAAACTTTTTGTAAACGGATCCACAAATTGTAAAACTCTTTCATAAAGAAACAAGTAAGTTATTTACAGGCTGATTCATCCGTACATCTCTTTATTATCTCATCTCGAGGTTCATAACACTGACTGCTCTGTCAAACTGTACATGAGCAGTATACAAAAATCTCGAGGCATTAAGCCAAAAATCTCAGATCTATATTAAACCATCTACTAACTCCTAGGACCTGAGAGTACAGAGACGACACATAGGACTCGCTATATACAAGACCTAACAGACAGTGACTCCACCCGTGAATCACTGATGTCCTTGATGTTGCTGCTACTGTTGCTGCTCACCCACTGATGGGTTTCTTCTTCCTCGGCGTCTACCTAAAAAGTTGAATCCCATGGGGGTGAGACAATTGAAAAATTGTCCCAGCGAGAGTTATAACTCTCTTCCAGAAGCATTGTTATTGCAAATAATTGAATGATACTAAGCAGTAGGATTATAAATACTCAACAGTAGGTAAATCATTAAATAACTTAATAAAGCAGTATACTCTATGCCATCATTTCAATTATAACTTGATTGAATAGCAAGTCATTTAGTTCAATAAGGAATATGAAGAACATGTATATTATTTGTCCAACTAGGACTTAATAAACAATGTATCATCAATCATTGTTTCTCGTAGTTCAACCTAAGCAAATATACTACACGGATGATTACATTTTACAAACATACTTATGCCCTGAGGAGATGAGGTATACCACTCATACTCTGACCGACCATTGCGAAATTGAAATCAGTACCATACATAGGTCATCAGAAGAGCCGGATTTCTATGACCTCATCCTCCTCAGTCAGTGTAAGGAAATACATGCAGGACATCTTGCTGCTATAATAGCTTTCCAGGGTATTCTGGCAACTTCACTATTAGAGTTACAGTGGCATGTTATACTCTCTTCGCAATCGAGGGATTTCTTATTTATCTCACATTGATTCGGCATTAACAACATCATCGGGAGATTAGGGATACATCATCCCGACATATACAAATAATGAAGGATTGAGAGTTTAGATGTTTATATCACATCAATTCCTTCATTAGGACGTAAGGATATTCACGTCCATAACCCCCACATACTCAAAAGTATGATCTGCAGGAGTTCCCTTAGGGAAAACTTGTTTCACCATCATCTGACTTCTGACAATGATGGATCTATGGTCAGGGCTCTACATGATATCATTTTACTTGATTAATTAAGTACATTACAACATTCTTTTAGCATCTGGCATGTTTTCAAACATAAACTGTTAAAACAATTGCTATAAAGAAAAAGTACTATTTGAATCAAGTCTATTTCACAACTTTATCAACATTGGGATCTCAATCCCCTATCAATTTATCATCATGATCCAAGAATATGGGTTTTCAACCCTTAGATCATCAAATCACTTGTTACCACTTTAACAGGTAACTCAATGCCATCAAGTCATTTAACGGTGTAAACATAATAGTAGCATTGCAGGTATTTCATATGGCTCATACAACATGTCAATCTCATTTGTTACCTTTCAATAGGCAACATTGCATATTATTGCTTATAAGGCTCATTAAATACTTTTTAATGAACAAAGCATCATATCTCTTACCTGGCTATATTCAATATTTCATAAACCTACATATTCGCACAGATGATAATAGGTACATCAATTTCATATCAGCATATTACAAAACAAAGATAACTTCACTATTCAAGGGTTGCACCACTATACCCTTACTAGGGTTAGGGTTTCCCTTTTCAATTCAAGTAAGATTAATCACCCCCTTAACTTAATTAGAAATAGTGATTCCTAATTTCATTATCCCATCATAGAGCTTCATGCTATAAGGCATAACCTAGGATTAGGGTTTCACACTTTTATTCACCTTAATTGGAATTAGGGTTTACTATTCACATACCTTGATTTAGGGTTTACTATTCACAGACCTTGATTTAGGGTTTAGTATGTCATCATTATGAATTAAGATTACATTATCATCATACATTAGGGATACTTCCATTATTACCCTCAATTAGGGTTAAGATCCATCAACCATCATAATTAGGGTTTTCATGATCTCACAATGAAGGATCATACCCTAATTAGATATTCATTCATATAGGAAGTCCTTTACTTGATTAACATTCATAAAAGAAATCTTCTCTCTCTTGTCCTCTATAGGATGATGTTAACTTCAGCCTTGATTTGGTTAAGTAACTCAATCATGAAAGATAATTGACTCCATGGTTTATATCATTACCATTGTAATTATTAGAGCTTAATTACTTCATGGGTTTCAATCATACTATCCCATTAAGGTACAAGTACCCATGATCAGCTTTGATTACATCATGTATTAAATAAGTAATCACTTTGTCCTTTAACCACTTTAAGTACCCATGAGGTTTAGATTAAACATCCACCAAACGATCTTGGCCACTAAGGCTCCAAACGATCTTGACTAACTTAGACCTCAAACGGTCTTGCATACTAAACCTCCAAATGGTATAAGACCGTTTGGAACTTCATGCGGTCTTGGTCTACCCCTGAGATCATTTGGTAAAGTTGCATACTCAAGACCGTTTGCTAAAGTAGGAGGTGAAGATCGTTTGCCAAATTTGACTTTTGAAACCGCATGGACACAATCGGTTTTTAAACCGCATGAACCCTAAACGGTTTGGGATCGTTTGGTCCCAAACGGTCTTGAGACCATTTGGACTCAAACGGTCTTGAGACCATTTGGTCCAAACCCCCTCAAAACCACATGGACCAAGTATGGTGTCAACAAGTCAAATTGAAATGGGGTTTCCATAGTTGGTTCCTTCAATGTTTCAATACATGTAACAAATCATCATTTGGTCCTATCACCATCATTCAATTAAGTTAATTAGGTCAACCTTCAACTTATTTGAACCTCAATTTTCCCTCAATTGATCATCAACTAGGGCTTGAATCAATTGGATTAGGGTTCGGAATCGATGACCCTTCAACATAATCCAATGTGAGTCTAATTGATTTGAACCCATTGAATCATCATCCAATTTGGTCATGACCTGAACCCAAACGGTCTTGGGATCGTTTGGATGACCTCCACACGGTCTTGAGACCATTTTCTCAAGTCAACATCAAAAACCAAGTCAACCAATTAGGGTTTGACTCATTAGATTGATCACTAGGTCAACAATTAGTCGCTCTTCAACTTAGTACCTTATGATTTTCAACCACTTAACCATAGTCAACCCTAGACCTCCAAACGGTCTTGGGATCATTTGGATGTTCTCCAAACGGTCTTGAGACCATTTTCCCATCACTTCATCAATAACCATGTCATTTATTTAAGGTTTGGATCCTAGGATTGGTCACCAAATTAACAATTAATTACATATCACCTTGATACCTTTGGAGCTTCAATTGGTCAACCATACTTAACCCTAGACCTCCAAACGGTCTTGGGTGATCACCAAATGGTCTTGAGACCATTTTTGTGATCCCCAAACAGTTTTTAAACCATTTGGGTCACTCAACCCAAACTTCAACCTAATTCAATTATCAAATCAGCAATTAACCCGATTAGGGTTTGATGATTGTTGGACTTTTAATTGGTGAACCACTTGGAGTTAATTGATAATTATTAATAGGTGATTAGTCTACATTATTCCCAACAGACCTAAAAATGGTCAATTCTTGGTCAACGCCACCAAACGGTCTTGGACCGTTTGCTTCTATGCAGTTTGGATGAAACTGTTTGCTCCCAAACGGTTTGGGAAACCGTTTGAGCACAAAGGCAAACTATTTAGTAAAGTTATTTTCTTTGGATAATCATCAAATTTAACGTCATCATCTTCTTCCTACGAGAAACCAAGAACTTTTTCTGTTCTTTACGGAAGTTATAGCAATTAATCAAAAGAGTACCAAAGAGGAAAATAGCTAACGATTATTAGAGAGATGGATGCATTAGCAATGCTTAAGGGTTAGAGTTATAAAACCCACCTCTAGAACTGATCCAGAGCTCTAATCTCCGCAGCTATAATGGTGGATTGAGCTACAGTGGTTGTCCAAGCTTCGTTCTTCAATCTTTGGATGAACAAGGTGGCTAGAAAAGGAAATCGTGTGAAGAAAACCATGAATCTAACCTTGTTTTATGGTTTCCACCATGAATTCGAGGTAGGAGATGATCAAGACTTACCAAGCTGGTTTGGTCGTCCTTCCTCTGGTCCAGAGCTCTTCCTTGGTCAGCCAAAGCAAGTGAAGAGAGAAAAGAAACTAAGGAACGATCCCTGGGTGTTGTTGGAAAAGATATACATATATTTATTTATGGGTTTTCAAGGAAAAAAGGAAAAAGAGGATTATTTCCTTTTATCTCCCAAATATATCCACCAAGGATCCCTCCATTTTTTGGACACGTATCCACCTTCTAATACCTTGCAATACTTCTTCATTATCCCAGGTTTAAAGGAAAAGGACCAAGCATCTTAAAGAGTTATGTATTAATATCCATCTTTTAATGGATATTGCTTTATATTATATTTAATGTGAATGGCTTTCACTTAAAAAAGATATTTTTGGTGCACAATAATGTCACAATCTTGTACAAACTATTGCAAACACATCCTCCAAATTTTGGTTGAAGGGCTCCATAATTAATATATTTCCCTTTTACATTAAGTTATATTAAAGAGCCATTTGTGCTTAAATCTTGATTACTTTAGTATCAAGATTCTCTCTCTTCAATGATAATTCAAATGAGGCACCCTTCTCATTTTATTTGATTTACTTGATTCCAAGAAACATGAGAGACCCTCTAGAGGTGATATTTTGCATATTGAACCCTAGTTTTTGGGTAATTTGCACATTACACCAAAACTAGGTTTTAATGCACAAGGTTTGCTCTACAAGCTTTATCTTAAAGTCCAAGCTTGTAGAATCCATACCACCACATCATATACATTATTATGATGTCTCAACATTAAAGGAACATATTAACATGTAAAATTTGCAAGTTAACCCCTCTACTTGGGTACTTTTCACTTTAGTCCAAAGTTAACAAAACAATGTCTCAACATTATTCAAAAAGGACTAAAATTGAAATATAGGTTCCTCAAAAGCCTTAATTTCATTTCAAAGGATAAACACAAGCATATAATCACTTAATTAAGCAAAAAAACTAGGGTTAGTACTTAACCCAGGTCAGGGATGTTACATCAACCATGCCCAAAGGTCATTAAGACCATCATACTATACCCTGCAAGATCATCATTATATTTGCATGCCTTATAACAAGGCTCAGCAACATCACTTACATATAATACACCAAATCTATTGCATTAATGATCTAGGAGATATTCATAAACAATCATAGGAGGTTTATATTAACATTAAGAACATTCCTTTATTACATCAACATGCAAGGAATCTAGATATGATTAACCTTCATCATATTCATAATGCACATGTTTAGCATAAAAAAGCATCAACCATGTGGCTATATTAACCACCAATTAACACATTAGGGTTATGATCATATTAAGGAGGTTATTCCACCATCATTCCATCATATAAGAATGTTAAACATGAATACTCATATTTATCTATTTGCATTAGAGTTAGCTTCAACAAGATAAATTATATCAATGTTACTAATCAACACTCATACCCAAACCCCAACTCACGGCATCCCCATTGGAACATGGATGCATAAGGTGAAGAATCACCATCACATTCCATAATATTCTCAAGTATGAACCCACACATAAATCAAGGTGTAACCATTGGGTTATAGCATACTAGGGTTTCAACATCAATAAGAGAGTACCCCATGATTGAATTAGTCATTCAAGGACTATTCATACCCAATTACCATCATTTAGTTATATTAAAGCTAGGTATAAAATGCTATACCTCATTAGGATTACATATCAACACAATATGATTATCATCCCTTCTATTTATATGAGTGAATAGGTAATACTACCTTATTAAGGGTAACCCTTCTTTTGTTCTGTCATCATTCAACCCATATCTCCATACCACAATGTCACCCAGAACCATTGGATGTTTAAAAGGTAAGACCATTGGTTGTTTACATAAGTAAACACCTTGGATAAACCACATATAAAGTCCTTGGTTTTTGATCTATAAAGAGTCACCATCTAACCCTAGACATCCCTTAATTAACAACACAAAAGTTCCATTGAGAGTAGGGTAAAACCCATAATCAACTGTTCATTTAAAACAAGTCATCCATTGTCAACAATTAAACTCCTTAAGTTGATCATATAAGGGAAACTATCTAAATCACATTATTAGGACCAACATATTACATTAGCCACCATTTCACTTTATTGGAGGGAATAAACAGTAGATCTTGACCATTGGGTCAAATTCATATATTAAAACCATCAATTACAGTATAGGTTCGACCATTGCATCAAATGACCCAAGAAACCATTGGTCTAAGGCTTAATTGATGCTAAAACTACAATGCTTGACTCAACATAGGTTTTAGAGACCTGATCCACCATCATTAGTGACCCTTAAATCACTATAGGTTGTTAGATCAATTCTATATTCATTAATCAGCATCAAATATTAAGCTAATGTTGTCATTGATTGATAACATCAGTAGGGTACTTAATGGTTGATCATTAAACTTCTAATTGGTACAAAATAGGGGGTGATCATAGGTTGTCACCATCATTTAACACCCTTTATCACAGCCATAAGTTGTCATGAAGACAACACCATAGGGTTGTTGCAATGGTACCATCATCGTGTCATGGTTTATAGAAGAAATCAGCTTTAAACCCTAAAATTAACCATTGGTTGATAGGTGCTTAGCACCATGGGTTGCCAAACTAACCTGATCCAAGTCATATTATACCTTAGTAATAATGTACACATGATCACAGGTTCATCTAGAACTGAAATCAGAATAGGGAACATTATAAAAATCGAAATCCAAGTCAAGCATAGCTTTTTAGTGCATAAATCATCATTTTCAAGCAAGAACATGATCTAGAAAGCTTATGGTTAGCGATAAATGTTGATAAAGTTATAAAACTTGACTCTAATGAGAATATGAAACTATAAACAGAAGAAATCTTGAGCAGGTAGGGTAGAAAATCCAAGAATAAGCTATGAATTCATCCATCTAGCACCTTTCTTCATCAAACGAGCAAACCCTAAGCATAAGGAGCAAGAAAGGTAGGATTTTAGAGATTTAAAGAAAATTTTACCATGGAACAATAAGGTTTCGACCTGCAGGAAGGTCTAAGAAGGAGAAGAGCAAGAGAAATGGATAGGGAAGGAAAAAAATAACTTTCCTTCGTCAAAATCCTTAGAAGATGACCTTGGAAACCCTATGTTCTAGGGCTAAATGGAGCTCTAGGAGACCTTCTTCTCCAAAAAGAGGGTGTCTTCTACCTTAGAGCACTTGGTTTCACATAAAAATAGAGGGTAGTCGTTACTCTAGGTTAAAGGAAAGAGAAAGCAAGCATAGTTTCGAACTTGGGCAAGGAAGAGGTAAATATAGCCCATGGATATGGATGGAAGCAAGCATGAGGTGTAAAAGTAGCTTTCCCATGTGTCTATGGCATTAAACTATTAAGAATATACAAGAACACACACAAGAAGCTTTCCCATCATGTGTACCTGCTTAACTTTCCTTTATCGAATTTCCTAGCCAATCAAATAATTCCTTAGTTGATAGCTACTAAAGGTAGCTCATCCGTGAAGGGGAAAACCCTAAAATACCCTTGGAAAAAACACCTTCAAACCAAGGTTTAAATAGGATCACCATGGCTCAAAAATCTCAATAATAATGATAGAATATCCAAGGAACATAATGCAAGTGATAAATTGCAAAGAAAATCTCTCAATTGGGTAAATTGTAGAAAATTCCAAAATGTGCATAAAATTACATAACTTGCTCAAACAGTGTCCAAAGTGGACCAAATGTGAAACTTAGGCTTGTATTATGATTTCAAAGAATATAACAAGGTTAGATTAGGGTTCTAAGCATTCAATTATGTCAATTAAGCTTATTCAACTCATTAAGAAAAATTTAGGGGCCTTACAGCCTTGGTAGCCATGGCTCGGGTAAATTTTGAGTCCAAAAACACATAAATCCCACCAGTCGTCCGGTGTCCCCAACCCATATGGCTCAAAAACCTAACACATCCAAATAGAGGGAAGGTGATGAAGAGTAATATTGAAACCTTTCACTCCCTCAGGCCGCAATCAGCACCAGGGAGAGCAAGGTGGTTGAAGCCCTACGGGAAAAGGTGATGTGGAAATAGAAAAACAAGTGAGCACCACACAGAAGCCTTAAATTGCCTCACCATCATGAGAGCTACACAAAAGCCTCCTTCTCATCTATATATAACCAGAGATATGTGGGTAGGATTGTATCCTTGTG
Organism: Alisma plantago-aquatica; assembly: GCA_963693085.1. Taxonomy (NCBI): domain Eukaryota; kingdom Viridiplantae; phylum Streptophyta; class Magnoliopsida; order Alismatales; family Alismataceae; genus Alisma; species Alisma plantago-aquatica. The sequence goes on from OY856415.1 coordinate 520,230,285, forward strand.
CATATTTTCTTGTATTCTTTTTCCATCATCCCAACCTTGGCGGCATCCACTATTATATAATTATAGATAGTCATATCATTTACCATGAACTATGTTAACCAATCAATCCACATCCTCTTGTCTTCAGCTGGCAACACACCCTTGGTAGTATCCAATATATGCTTTAAGTTAATAGATCATTTTTCCAATTCTAATGAATAGAACTATTGATTAACTCAATAATACCATACTCGACAAAACCTTGAATAAGGATTGTCATAACGAGGATGATTGGTAGATGTGGCACATGGGGATTGAATGTGAGTGATGTATATAGGATTTGCCCCTCCTACATGAGATTGATATCTAGGGCCTCTTGATAAGAGAGATTGAGAAATGTATGGTCATACTAGTGTGACTCAATATGTGACATGTGAATTCACATGCATCTTAGACAATCTGCTATAGTTCATAGAACACGTATTGAACATTGAGAGTATGTCGATTCCATGTCTCGAGTTCAATCTAGATATTAAAGTTTGTAAAGGAACTATACGATCATTGTAGAACTGATCACAGATTGTAGGTTAAATTTGTTCTCCAACTTTTTGATTTACTTGGGTAGCAATGATGTGTGACTAGGCACTAGCCTTTGCTTGTGATGTCATAATTGATTATGGACATTCATTGTAATGTAATTCTGGACCTATAGGGTCACACACATAGGATGTACTTGGATTAAAGGATTATATTCATGAATGATGTTTAGATTGAATACTAAAGGTATTTAGGTATTCAATTAAATAAGTGAGGCTCAAAATTGATTGATTGGACTTTGAACCAACCGCTTCAAATGTTGAATTGGTCGATTGGAGTTTCAGGTGAATTGGAATCAATTTTGCTTGAACTTTACCTGAATGGGACAAGTGAAAAAACCATCTCACTTGTGAAACAATTGTCTCACAATGTGAAATGACTATTTCATTATGTGAGACAAATGTTTCACCCTATGGGCCGCTTGGTTCAATTGCCAATTCGATTGGAACAAAGATTGATGATAATGTCATGTTTAGTATTAATCGAGCATTGAATACCAATTTGATTCTGAATAGAAAACTTTGCAAAATGACCGTTTTGCTAAGTGAGAATATTGTTTCACTCACAAGATGACTGGTTCCCTATGAGAGACGACCAGTTTGCCATTCACAGGTTCTAGAAAACTCATGATTCTGGACCCTTCTACTCCGACACAAATTGGGAAACATGACTCTGGCCTTTACTACAAATAGAGGGGTATTAGAGGTTTCCCAACACACCCAATTAAGAATCAGTTGCTCTGACAATTGTTGTCCTCTCTGGTTGTGGTAACCAATAGAGAACATGAGCAAGTCCTACCCGTTTAAGTGAGGGATAGCAAGGGAGAGAACAACTGAGATTAGTTGTGGGAGAGTATCACTACTAAAAAATGGTCTTTAACTATAAAAAAATTGTAGTGAAAACCCCATATTTTGTAGCTAAAGGCTTTAACTACATATTTCTTTACACATACAAATTGTAGTATATGCGTGTATAGATAAATCCTTTAACTATATTTTTCAAATATGTTGTTAGATAATCCATTCGCTACAAATTCATATGTATCCGGAAACGTAGCTAGATATTGTCCTTACATATTTAAATATAAGTATAATTATAGCTAAATGTATGACTACAATTGCATATATAGTCAGTATGTAGCAAAAACATGAAGTTAATACATTTTATATGAAGTTAATGTGTGTATATATATATATATATATATATATATATATTGTAGTAGTTAGGCCAAGTTATGCTCATTATGCCAACAATCTTACTTTCATTTATATTGAAATGTCAAATGTACACGGGGAGGACATATACCTTGCCCCTATTACACAATGCCCTATTACACAATGTGCACTACTTTAACTCTCTAGGAACCCTTCTTATGGCAGATAGGAGAAGGGCTTCTAATAAACCATGTAGAAGAAGGCTCTTTATATCCTTTATTTTCAGCTGTCAATACACCAGATAAAGTGCATGTTAACTGTAGCTGCTCTTTTTTTAATGGAAACAGCTTTTACTATATTAACGTACATCTTGTACAACAATCTAACTTTGCAAGCTCTATCATGTTACTCTTACGTGCCATCAACCTTTTCGGAATGTCTCAAAAAATCTGCCACTAGTCTTGAGAAGGCAGACATTTCATCTTTGAGGAGTTCTTTTGGGGAGTTGTACTCCAATATTTTTCCTTCATCTAGAACCAGAACCAGGTCGTTGTCAATGACGGTAGGTATTCGATGGGCTACTGAGATTATTGTGCAACTATTTGTTGCCTCTCTTATTGTTCTCTGAATCATGTTGTCTGTGGCAATGTCTACTGATGTTGTATCCGCTCTTTGAGATGCTTGGGTCCGTGACACAGCCTTGGAGCAGTAGGTTCTGCTGATGTGGGGTTGAAAGCAGAAGTCAAAGTGGCCATTGCTAAAGCCCTTTGAGTGGTTCCATTGTGACTTGAGTCCCTATTTCTATTTGGAGTTTCCTTATTGTGACCCATCAAGACAAATAACATCAGGAGTTTCTTTGTAGACAAATTTCCAAGTTCAATTAGTTGCCTTGCTGTTATTTTCTTGCTGCTTTAGGTTTGTTTCCCAGCAAGAGAACCAGAAGACCAAAGTCCCAATACCTTTGCATGTTTTATAGCAGCACCAAGATTTAGAAATCCTTCAATTTTTGTGACCCACTGTTGGTGATCAGCAGTGCTTGAACTCCTTTGACATTGATAATCCTGATTGCAACAAAAAAAGGTCAAGAACCTAACAAAGTGGCAACAATATTAACTTGAATAACCATCCATTTAGACATTTGGGTAGAAAGTTACCTCATTGTGTGCATGAAGAAAAATAGGGTTGTCAGACATTGGAGAAAACCCAAGGACTGGTAATCCTAGCTCCCTAAAATAATGAGCACCTGTTCAGGCCAGGAGAAGGAAGTTGTTTGGTGGTCCATGGTTCAATATCCATAACCTCAACATCAAAAACAAGGACTGATTACACCGCATTTGTTCAATCCATTCAGTTCAACAACAATCTTTCCAGCACGGCGACCATCCACATATTCGAATACCCTAAATTCCAAATAGATTGAATAGGGTGAAGGAGAGCTAAAAGAATAAGATTCAAAGAATGTATGTAAATAAATGAAATAAACCAAGCTTCTACACACAAGAAGGAACTTGCTAATGACTTTGGAAGGTCTAATCATTATGTTGCATTTCCTGTGTCTCATCATTATAGATCCTCTTGAGAGTGTCATTCAAAACACTCTCTCTCACCATTGTAGTCTGAAAGTAATCAATCGTAGAATAGCAAAATGTTAGATTTGTCTATGTATAACTATTTTCCAATACTACAGTAGCTAGTACGCTTGTGTGTAACTAGTACATCAGTACATAACAATAGCTTGTAACGTTTGTGTCTAAGCTTCTAGTACATCAGTACATGACATCAGTACATGACGTGTAACTAGTACATCAGTAAAAACTGATATGGACTGGTGTCTAATGGTTACCATACTATGTCCCACTACTAAGCTAATAAATTAAATTGATCAACAATGTATGATTTGTAGCATGGAGTGCATTTCCATATGGAAGTGCTAGAACAATGCTATTTTTAACTGAGCACAGTCCTAACCCAGCTGCTATGTTGGATGTTATGCAATGGTGAGCATAAATTCCTAAGAAGGTCAGTTGTAGCTTCAGCTATGGGAAAAAATATGAGGTAGTGGTTGGGCCGCAAGGTAGAAATTGAAAACATTGCATGCTCCTATGTGTGAGTTCATAAATACCAATATAGATGCAACAATCCTATGTAAAATACATGTCAGTGTGGGGGTGGTTTTTAAAGATACAAAGGCAATGCTCTTGGCAGTTAGCTTTTCAAAGATACGAAGTGGATTTCTAACCTATAGCATATGGGTAGAAGATCTTGCAAGATATGTTAACTAATGATTCAGAGGTAGTGGGTAAACATATGTTGATACAACAGATGAAAATAAAGGTAAAAGGTAAACATATGTTGAGTACCTTCCGTTCTATTCTAGAAACCTTTAACACATTTTTGTTCACTCCTCGCTTGCTGTAAAATAGCCAAGAGAGATTAACAGAGCTGCACATTACAAAATTGGCATGGGCATGCACTAAGCAAGGTGTCAGTAGTAGAGATCCTTATAATGATGTTCATAAAGTAGCATGTCCTACAGATGGGAAATAGTATATGCAACAACTAGCAACAAAGACTGAACCAAAAGAACTCTTTAGCAGATTTTATCCAGCAAAGAAAGTCTCCACAGTAGGAGAATGATGTGGGCACCAATTAAATCACAATTTCTGGTCTTGTGAAACCTATGCAAACATCACAATAAATAGTGAGCAAATAACTTACTTAACAACACCATAAATCCACAATAAATGAGCAACCCACAGTTTGATTCAAGAGCCTTGCGGGCAAGGAATGAGTAATGTACCCAGACATTTAGATAAATTAAAGTAACATTGGTTAATATGTATATACTCAAGTAACTCACATTTATAAAAAAATGAAACATCACTCATTAGCAACACAATTTATTAGAAACAGAACATTTCTATAGAATTAAGAAATAATAACATTGCTAAATACCTTTTTCTTCACTTCATAAATATCATATATGGATAGTTAAGATAGACTCCTAACTAAGGGAAACTATTCCATATCAACAAAGTCTTCTTTTTTAGTTAGAAAGCATTTTTTGATGTAGATAAGCACATGAAACTCATCTATATTTATTCCTTTCTTCATGGATGATATAGTTTTATGTATGCATGCACTAGAGGATGCACTTAAGCTAATCCTAATCCATAATCAAAAACCATCTTCATGTATGTGTTGTTTCCATAAAAAATGACAACGATCATTATGTTGCACTCTGCGATCTCACCAAAGCATGGTTTAACACTATAAACAAATGCTAAATTAATAGCCTTTGAGGAACGTGTTTTAGCCGAATGAATTTTTGTCTCATAGTTTTAAAGACTAAGCAGCGCACAATGATTTAGCTCTTATGGCTGTTTGGATGAATGGTTAGCAGATGATGTTGCTGCAATCATGTTCTCTTGACTCATAATTTATGTTGCTTGTTGGTTTATATACCTCTGTGATTATGATCTCTTTTTTTGGATTTTAGATTCTTGAAAGTGGGTTCTGTTCAGGTGATACTGACTTCTGAAAGTGGTGCTTCAAAGGTGCAAAATCTTTTGCAAAATCAGCTGACACACAAAGACAGAGCAGTAACTGAGAAGCAAGGAAGCAGCTAGGGGCGAGCTTCCTATTTCAAGTCATCAGATTGGAGTCTAGCTAATACATTTAACTCACCAAAGTCCGGCTAATGCACAAAATATTTTAAACAGTAGATGGCCATACTCATGAAAAAGTAAGCTGCATAGAAAAAGATGAACTTCAGACATCAGAAGATAACAGAGAAAAAACATAATGACCTAGACATCTATGCGATAACTTCCAACTATAGACACAACATTAAAATGTGGGGGGTTTGGTTCAGCTTTCTAAGACTTCAAAGGAAAACTTTGAGCAGCTTATTGTCAAAATCTGCAATTTACGACTGACATGGAAATTGTTGAGGCATTAGCTGCCCACAACACAATAAGAAAGCAACAAAGATGGAATTGGAGAGGACTACACTCAAATCAGGCTCAGCCATATGAACTAAGGATGTTAACGATATGAAAGATAAAAGGGAATGCAAAAGATACTAAGAAACATCACTCTTTTTTTATTTCTTGCTACTGCAGGTTTTGTTTACAGAAGTTAAAATTCATTGATCGCCTAGTTTGCCTTTAGATCAGGAAGGATAAGCCTTGCATAGGCCCCCTTCCAAGCTGAGATTGTTCAAAAATCATTTAATAATATGAAATAGAAGTACAAAATTTTGAACCTTAAAAGAACTTATCCAGTAATGTACAATCGTCTAAAGTGACAAAAATGCAAATAAGATGCATTAAAATGATACTTACCAAATCAAGGCACTCACATTCCAACCCAGTAACCTGACCTCAAATTTTTGTTTCTTGTCCTATTAAAATATAAGTTTAGAGAAGGTCTAGAGTACATAATGTGGATAACCAACAACATAAGGAGACAAGTAGTAGCTTTCCTTTTCAAATGGAAAAATGAATCCTGGATTACACCAAACTAAACCCTGAAGACAATGGATCCGCAGTCAAAATTCACATACAACATATGAAGGCAAACCCAAATTGACCCATTCTTATAAACCTAGCAACAAGCCAATCAATATATTTCAGTAAATAGAGCTTCATTTCCATAGAATGGGGGTTCAAATGAGTAAATTTTAACACTCTGAATCATTCCAACATATCAACATATCAAGTAGAAGCTTCTCTTTTAAAAGGACAAAGTGAATCATGATTTAAACCAAGGTCATACCTTAAATCAAAGAACTAGTGCCAATTAGACACCCCCATCCAGCCGAGACTTACTGCCTCAAAGTCAAAAATTTTGCAAGCTCCATAACTGTTGAACACTTTAACATATCATCATGTCTCAGAATATAAAGATGCATAACTTTAGCTTGACATGAGAAAAAATCAAGCACCAGAAGCTGGTACCAGGGAACTATAGAAGAAACACCATCTTGAGATCTCATGAGGACCACTGAGCTAGAGGTTCAGATAGAACTCAAAGGGACAACAAGCCAGAATTTTCAGATGCATAACAATGCAAAACATATAGACCCATGGTTATAACCAAAATAGAGAATTATCGATGACTTGAACAAACAGTAAAGTGATCTATCAACAAATACATCCTAAGAATGACTACTAACACTGACTAGATCCATTTTACATGGTTTGAAAGATCCTACAAGGGACGCAACCAAAAATGAGAAAGATTCATGACTTGAACACGACCAGACTGAGCCATCAAAAAATACATCCTAAGAATGCCATGGAACACAAACAAGAAACAATCTGTAAGGGTTAAATATCTTGCCCCACATTTGGCACAAGGTTCCAACAACTCAATTCAACTATTGTGAAGATACCCTAGTGTTAGATGGGTGAAATCCCAAAATGCTTTGCACTAAGAGCACATGAATGAGGTTTTTTATGAACACATTCAGAAAGTCACAACTCTGCCTGACTGTAAATGTAGCTAATAGTAAGGCAGAAACATTAGTCTTGCAAATTGTAATGGTGTCGTCATTTACCTTGATAACAATCATTGACATTGGTGTATTAATTGTCTGTAGATGATACATTGTGGATAAAACTAGTTGATATGCCTGGCTTCCCTCAATAAGAAAATCACTGAGATCCAAATGTCCTGTAATAAGTCATCAACAATGGTAGAAACACTATTATCTGGTTAGATCAGTATGAGAATGGAAAGTTCATTCAAGAGATATAACCTACCATCAAAATCCCTCCCAGGCTAGAGTCTACCTCCGTCAATGGCATGCTTGGTGATGCTGGAAATTGGAATAAAGTTTTATTCATGTGTATATTTCCCATCCTGCTTAGTCATTGTATTATGAGAGGATATGTCCATCATTAAGGGGGTATGCAGTCCTTACTTTGGCTACCTACACACTTCCAAGCTCTGCATGTCACGTGTTCTTAAGAGATAGACCTGAACAATTACAAATGGAGGAAGCATATGAGAACTTTCAATTTTTCAAAACTGAGATTTTGCTACTTTCTAGCTAAAGATACAATTAGAGTCATTTACATACTTGATCTGAGATACAATAATATGTATATTAATCAACAGGGAAATGTATACATGGTTGACACTATTTGGTGTGTATATATATTAGATATATGTATGTCAATGCTAGCTAGTACACTGGATGATGAGTCAGACTAGTAATTGACATTACCGCATCCAAACCCATTAGTTAACTAGATGATTTACATTGATGAGTTTAGAACATAAAGTTGATTTGGAAAAAAGTCACTAACAATCTTCCTGCAAAACTCTATTTTTATCCTATAATGAGAAAATCACGTCAATTACCAAAATGCATCACGATACTTATATATCATGTAGGAATAGATTTACAGCTAGCATGTGTTGTTGTTGGTACATATAATTGGTTAGGCGTGGTGCACAAAATTCAGGCTCAGAACAAGAAGGTTTCACGTGAGACCTCAATAGAAGTGCTTGTTGTTGGAGCTGCTACTTTAGAATTAGAAGATGTGCCAAATAAGGTTGATGAATCAACAGTCTGACCAACTACAATTGCTTATTCAGGATAATGGCGGAACATGAGGCACTTAGAAATTAGAATTGATTAATTATCTATTGTGTACCTTCTCCATGTTGGGAACAAACTCCTGGAGCTTCCTGATCACTGGTCTTTGTCCTATCACCATAAAATCAAGGAAATGGGTAGTATATACAGAATCAGAATTTTGAGTCAAATACAGCACACAGTGCTACATATGTGTTTTGTAAAATAGAGGACACAGTGCTACATACGTGTTTTGTAATATTTTCTAAGAAGAAAATGTGAACACACATGTTCAGAAAGGTGATGGGTATTACTTAACCTCTGAGTAATGTTATGGGATGTGCACACACCCATAATCCTCAGCTTCCAAGGGACCTCATAACTCTGCCTCTGGAGATGACTTGGAGAAGCTTGGGTGGGGCACAAGACCACTGGAATGGCATCTTGCTTCACTGTTCTGGATATGAACCCTTATTAAAATCACACAACCGTCAATTAATTATTCCCTAAAACTGCAAAATATCTGAATAAAAAAATGCTTTCTATGAGTTTGACTTGGACCTCTTTTATTCAACACAGTTGAACATGAAATTATAGTTGAACTAAAACATAATAAAGGGAACAAATTTTTTGAACTATCCATGACTAAATTATGCTAAACATGTAGCATCTACATCAAAGGAAACTTTAGAAATGATGGAGGGGCCTAGAGCTACTGCAAATGAAATTAATATTGTAGTTAAGGATGTTGTTAAAACAAGAGCAGTGATGGGAAGATTCCATCCATACGTAGAGGGAAACCAAAATTTATACCATACTTGTTGAATCGGCCAACTAGTGCCGACTAGTCGGCTGGTCGCTGGAGGGGGGTCCGACTAGCCTAGCACCCAAATTTAGACCTCAGTTTGGCATCCGCCCAGGCCGACTGGTTGGCTAGTCGGCCGACTAGTCTGACTGGTCGGTCCAAACCAAGCCCGGGTGGCCGCTTAGTTAGGCCAGAGCCAAGAATAATAAGTTTTTTTTTGCTATTCTAATCCCCCCACCCTTTATCTCGTGCAATAATTTGATGTGAACATCACTTTCATTGACAATACACTAGTTCAATTAATTTAGTTACAACAATTCAACAACACTAAAAGTCTAAATTCAATAATGGTATATCACTTTTCTCCATCTAATTATATTTGTTTAATTTGAATACATCGAATAGTCTTCATTCAAAAAATTTGAGGTGTTTTATGACATTATTTACCAAATCTAGGTTATTATATGCTTGGATACATGCTTACATTATTGGACCTATATGATTATTATATATAACTATATGTAGATGATCAATATTATGTAAATATCATACCTACGACTAGGCGACCGACTAGTCGATTGGTCGACGACTAGTCGGCTAGTCGCCTAAGCTGGAAAGGTGACCGACTGGCCGCCTTGACAAGTATGATTTATACTCTTATTTCTTATGATGCATGGGTAAGCTGTGATTGAAAAACAAACTTGAAATTAAAGGTTTTAAAATAGATCCGTGAAGGCACTAGATGTATAAATATTAAAGGTAACTCTACATATGTAATAGAGGAATAGGAAGAAGAGTATGATGATTATGAGAGTGAATATAGTGATTATTAAAAAGATGACAAAGATGCAAACAACAAGAACAAGAAAGTGGATAAAATTGCATGAGAAGAAGAATTTAGTTGTAATGCATCTAATAGTAAGACAGTGGAAATGTAATAAACAAGGAAAAAATACATGAGCAAAAGTATACCAATCAGATTGAAAGTTCAACATAATTATCTTAATAAAAGCATTCTAGTTTCAAGTGTTTCATCTTATTTATCATCATTATATTCTTTCTTATGTGTATCATTCAGATGAAACTACATTTTCTAAATTGTATACATCTCAAACTCACATGCTCACGTACTCTCTAATTTTCTGTAGGTCCATAACTATAATCTTTTGGTTTTCTTTACACATTTACAGTTTGTGCAAAAGTATACAATTTTTTAGTTTTCTTTATAAGGGTATTGCTACAAATATGATACTTTCTGTGGGTCCATAACTCATAGCTCAAACTTGTACACTTCCCATTCAAGGTTACACATCCTGTTACTTAGATTTATAAACTTACTGTCATTTGGTGGTGAAAATAGTACTCAAGAACCATTCACCATGTACCATGCTCCTTGAACATATTACATGGGGTTTATATGTAAGTAGGATATAGATAGGATAATGGTTTACACATACCTTTATGACTCATGGAAGTGTATAACATGTAGGAGGTTAGTGTAGCCCATGATTTTAGCAGTCACTGCAACATAAGGTGGAGTTGAGGAATAGAATTGTCAAGTTTTTAATCATCTCTAGGTTTTCTTAATCTAAAGCTATGACATCTCTTAGCATGTTCAGAAAGGCACAATCATAATTAGACGAGTGTCTGACTCCCAAGGGAGGGAGCCCCACACCCAACCCCAAAGCTCATTGCTTCAAGCACCTCTGTAGGCAGAGCCAGGAGCTAAAGTACAAGGGTGAACGATAAATACGACACTGAGGAAGCTGCAATCTGAGTCACATGCCCACCATCCCATGCCATTCGACTAGGAATTGTGATGAAGGAACCTCGATGGAGAAGGAAAGGGCTCACCAACCACCACCCTCTACTCAAGCTGTGATGAGTGACCGCATTCTGTAGAATCATAGTGTGATTTCCCCATCACTAGAGACATTGTGCCTAGAGCGCTAGCTGAAAATTCTAAGAGTGGTTTCTCGTAGTTAACTGTTCACATATTAGTTTCTTTGTTTCACTGAACAACATTACTTTAAACTTATGCGCTCGTCAATCAACATTGCACATCCAAATAATTAATAGATGTGGATGTTGATACATGTATAAACCAAAAGCATGGCCTGCAATATCAGGTATTAACCATAAACATGGCCTACAACGTTAGAAAAGCCTGGATAGATGGGGATAGTGTCATACTGGGGAAGGTATAATAGGAGATATTGGATTCATATAAACTAGAACCAAAATGTAAACTTCAGATAGTTCTAAATAATAGAATCAAACAGATATATTCAATAACTCAAATGAATATAAGCATTTTGAAAAACTTTCTAGTGACATCAACTTATCCAGTAAACTCAAAACAACTAAAAAGAAGAGTCAAACTTTAGTTCCAAGTAAAGAGCATATAGAAACTCTCAAGTATACAATCGACATCCATCTCAAAATGATCATCATATATCATACAAGGAATCAAGGATCTAAAACTTCAATGTTCACTAAAAGAGGGTCTCAAATTCCAACAGTACCCCCCTTTATTCATGAAGAGCAGAACAAAGTGAAATGTACAATAGAAAGCAGGCCCTATCTCATCAGGAAGCAAGAAAAATATATTATCATCCAGATTAGATTCACACACTAGAGCCAAAAATAGACTTCGAGAACAACCAGCAAGTCATTAAACAAGGGAAAACATAAAATATCTTCAATTTTCAGTCATTGAATCGGCAAAGTGCTATCACAAGCCACAAGTAACCATAAAGTCAGATACAATAGAGAAGAACACATTGCAAATATATTAGTCTATCCGATCCTTAGGTTGATCCAAGAGCCATCAACATCCCATCAATGTTGTTTTGCAAAGTAGCATTGACATTCACTAATCATAAAAGAAGATAATTTTGTGGAATAATGAAAATTGATGAAGCAAAATTTGTAGGGAGAATTAGAGAAACAGATGGGGCCTATACTATTTTTCTTAGGTTGAATTGTCACAGTTTTGAATTAGAAGACTGCTTTTTAGGGTCCTGGCTACTGTTTAAAGAGGGAGCCTATACTTTGATGATGGGGCGTACTCTATGGCTGCTTGGTTGTGCATAAACAAACCCTCTTCAATGAAGAGATTGTCCAACCAAAGCAAAGAATAGGGAGTGTGTTTCAGTAATTGTAGAGTGCAAACTCTAGTCAACAAGGCTGAATGCAAGTGGCAGATTCTGCTAGAGGGTGTTAGTAAAGCTTACAGTGATGTTGTGAGTTTGAACGAAAAATAGTCAGTCTTGGAGCCTTGTTCAAAGATCATAATGGGGCTGTAGGATTTGATTCATTTTCACTCTCTTATCGTAATACACTAAAGTCAATGTTACCAGCAAAATCACCACCCCCTGATCATGAAGAACAATTAAACTCTAGGGCTCATGTGTACTTTCTCTCTTAATCCCAGAATTCCAGTCTAGAAGCCAATGAGTCAAAGACTACAATATATCAAAATTAGATAGATCCTCAGTAAAAGTCCAGTCCATACCACACTTCATTAAATCATAGATCAACAGAAGGAGTCCGACTAAAACACAATGATTCTAGAAAAAAGCTCCTCTAGTTCAGAATAGAAACCATATCACATATCTTAGTTCACTCACTCCAGGGAAATAAGAAACTAGAAAGAGCAGAAAGTAGGAACCATGTTTCAAATTACACTCATCAACCAAGGAAAGTATGCTTTACAAAAAATGTGTGGTCTATGGAGTGCATACTTCATACTTTGTATTATGTAGGAACGTGTTAATGTTTTGTTCTTGATAGTTTTGTGGTACTTAATAACTACTTTTTATGGTTTTCTTTGTGCACTTTGAACATTTTATGGCATCTCATCATGACGTGTGTAGTAAAAAAATGCATGATTTTACCCAAAAAAATTAAAGCCTTGAGGATTGATAATGGAAGTATATAACAAACTCTTTCTTGCTTCTTGGATTAACTCAACAAATTATTAGGCATGAGACGTTTACATTCTTTCAAAGTCATGGTCATAGACATACATGAAATAAGTCCTTCACAAGAAACATTGATATAAAAATCTCAAATAAAAGTTCTCTAGACTTCCATATTTATTTATATACTAAATAACAAGGGTTAGTTTTGAAACCCACCACAAAAATTCTCACAGAATGTTTCTCAAATCAGAAACAAAAGTCTGGAACATGCTCCAACAGACTTCTCAGACAACCATACCATCTTTCAAGAATGGATCATTTTCATTGGTAACATGACCTATTCATTCTGATGTGTGGCCATGGTTCTCAATACTTCCATAGCCTCTACCACTTGGGCTTCCTACCCTATGAAAGTTCCATGCAAGACTTTTGTCTGATCCAATTATAGTAGAAAATATAGTATAAGTCTAAAAGATAGTATTATACATATATAATACGACCTAACATATGCATTTGCCTTCAATGAAGCACATTGCATACTAAATATTTGGGAATAGTTCTAAGGAAATAACACTTGTAGATGGTACGGGAATCCAGAGGGAGTGCCCCTTCTAAAGTAGTGTTCTAGTAAGAGGTATCTACATTATCATTTCAAGTTTAAGAAGCATCATTCCAGACCCTCAATGTCATTTTCAGTGACTTAATTGATACCTCATAGTACAAGATACTTGAATCCCTTCGATGAATGTTCCATTCATTGGCAGAACATATAGGCTTTTTGCACCACCTTCCAGAAAAATAACCTTTCTGTGTAAACATAAAGTATTTAATCTGTTTGGAGGGTTTTTTTCATGACCAAAATAATAGTAATCCTTGTTTTTCTATCTACATTTGTAATTTAAAAAAATATCTAACAGAAGATAACATTTGGGAAAAATGAACTCTCACCTCGTGTTAATTCCTTTGAGAGGTGATATAGCTGCCCTCAGATCCATCTCAGCTACCCTCAGATCCAGGTGATATAGCTGCGACTCACTGCAAAAATTCCAGCTGACTTAGCTCCAGTTCAGCTGTAGAAATTTATCAGCTACAACCAAATCATACATGTTTACAATTTCCAATATAACAATATCAATAAAGCAAAAAAAATTACCATGGTAGGGACTACCTATTGGTTTAGCTAAGGCGCACCAAAGAAGCAATTCAAGTTCAAGCCTCAAAAGCCATCACCAATTTCCTTCCCTGATGCACATCCTAGAGTTTGTGAAGCGTTGGGACAGCAGGACAGGCATTCCCCTACTGGTATCATAAAAAAGTTAGAAGCAACTCTAGTAATTGCACCACATGTTCACACACCATGGGAAATAGTGCAAGTGAGAAAAATTGTGATTTAAGCTAAATCTTACATGTGTGGACGGTGATACATATTAATACACTAGTGGAAATGGGCAAGTGAACAATAGAATGAAGTGCAACACTACATCATCAGCTGAATCCAGCAGGTGTGAACAACATATACCTGTAAACCATAGGTATAGGCAGCATGAAGTGCATGAGGAAACAAACTACAATAGTGCAAAAATGGATCCCAAGGTTCCCTTAGTTGAAAAAATAATTGAACAAAACTTTTTTCAAAAAAGTCCAATAATCTATTACATCCAACCTTCTAGCATAGACCCAAATGCAGTGCCACTTCCAAACCATAGCTACAGGCAAGAAATAGATGTACTAAGAAACCAAAATCTTGTTGTTTCCATTTATAGACTAACTCTAGATAGAAGTAAACTCACCCTGAAGGAAAAACTGAATTGAAATTCAGATCAAACTCTACACCACAACTTGGGATACCAGGAAATGAAATCCATTTCATGCCTCAAAAGTTTATAGACATAAAAACTCAATACCACAAGCCCTTGAGATCAGACAAGAAGAAGCAAGAGGACCCAAAGCACACCTGAAGTTAGGCTGGAAAACAACACATCAAGAAATCAAGCCCAGCAGCGGTAGGACACAATCGATGCGGTCTCCAGGTAACAATAGCACTAGACACCCATCTCCAGTAGCACCTATAGTTCTTTCCCCCTCGTCTTTGCATTTCTGTCAGGCGCTTGAATCTGCTAAAAACACAAGAATGTTGTTCTTCTTTTACTTCGAAGTGTTGTAGGCAAAGAAGTCACAGTAGAGATGAAGAATGACCTGCCATACAGTGGACAATTCATTTAGTTGATCAATATATGAATATATAGCTTAAAAATACTAGTGTCATTGACCAATACCTAGATATAAATCTTGAAAATACTAGGTATTTAAAAAATGCTTTTGGAGTATGTTGGTCAAGTGATGGGAAATTGAGATTGTCTAGGCAACAACCCCCTCGTTGATATATTAGAAAATAAAATGATACAATTCGTCTGTATGCCCCAGCTCATGTAAAAGTAAGATTTTTAACCTAATTTAAGTAGATTAATTGTGAGAGTGGGGAAAAGAACTATAATAGAATTATTTACATGTATAGATTAAAACCAAAATACTAAACAACAATGACTATGAACTTATTCTAACATGATCACAGGTAACAAGTGTGAATGTGTAGACAAGTCCATTGAGGTTTAAATGATTATACCATATAAAATCAGTAGAGGCTCCAAATAGACAACCCTTTTATGTTGTATTAACTGATGACCTTTTTTTATAAAAATCATAATAGTCAACAAATGACTATTGTATCAAACTCTGCCATCGTTAAAAAAACATAACTCAGTCAGTCTGTGTTGTTTACCTTTATTGTAGTTTAGCATTGAGATCCAATGGCAATGAGGACCTGATGAGCCAAACCTATTACATCATAACACACACTCTAAAAAGAAACCATGTCCGATTAGACCCCAAACTCATCTTTCCTTGAACTGTAGCTAAAATCAACCAAGTAGTAAGCTAACCTAGAAAATAGAAGGATGATGGCATTTGCTAAGATTCCATCTATTGAAGACACAAGCTCAGCAAGAAGATGGCCTTCTGTCATGGATATATTTCTGTCTAAACCCAAATTAGCCAGGCCATCAACTGATACAAAAAGAAAACAATCAAGGTTGTTGGAATACTTTAAGCCAAGTAAACACTTTCGGTTCTCTAATTTTCTAATAAAATTTATCTACAAATAATTACCACAGTAATTACCAGTAAAAGTACATGTGCCTCCAGCCTTATATCTACTTTCTCATAAGCACCAGTAGTACTAGTGCCTCCCACATTCTCTTTCATCATGATAAACCTCCAACACTTGCAACCTTGTTAGGATCACACGCACCACCAGCAAAAATAACTCTAGCATACTCCCCCCCTAAAACTACAGCAGAACCAGTTGCCTGAGCTTGGTCCCCTCCTATGACTCAATGGGGATCATGTGGGATCCTGTCATGCTCTTACACCTGCCCTCTTTGGAGATAGACAACACAAAAATAAAGGGAAACTTTTACAATCTAGGGATTATAGCACTATAAATATGTAGAGATAATAGTGTTTCATACCTCTAAATTAGATCAAATGGGCCATAATTCTGGTGGACTCCTATATGTGTCAGGAGTTGTAGTAATAACCAATGCATGGATGGTGGTCATTTGAATTATATGTTTTGACATATTTCTATGATGTAGAATGTTTACAACTTCAAAAAAAACCATGTTTATTTCATCGAGTTATTTCATGATAGAAAACACTTCAAGTGCTTGTTTAACATTTTTTCTCTCTAAGTGTTTATGTTGTAATAAAACCAATGATCTATCACTAATTAATACAGATTATTGTATATTTCTATGTTTATGTATATTTGTACTTGTGTATGTTATAAAACTATATGTATATTTATACATATAGTTTGACATATATCATGTATGGTATGGTGTATTTATAGGCACATATCATATATATGGTGTTAGGTTTGCCATTGAGTACGTAACTACTAACCCCTTGTGCAATTGAAGTAGGCAACTGCTCAATTCAAGCAGTCTTTGCAAAGAGGAGCAATTCCTGGTGGGATTGATCACCATGTGGCTAATTGTCATGCCAAACCCATAAACATTTTGTATTAGTCAATTAGTATAAATTTAGGGCATGCTTGATAGTAGTGGGAGTCAGCAAGTGATTTTTCTAGTGGATTCTAACATAGAATGGAAACCATTCTTTTACTATAAATAGAAGACTTCATAATAATAGTTAGAAAGAAATTGGGGAGATTTTTAAAGAAAATAAGATTTGATACATAATATTTACTTTCATTGTTTGTGTTTTTTCTATTTATTCAACAACTTGTGAAGTAATCGCGTACCAGGTAATACTAACATGTTTAGGGGCTTTATTTCATCACAAAGTGAGTCACAAAGAGGCATTAATTTGCACACCATAGTCCATGTATGCAGCACTTCAGGAATAGCAGGAATTACATGGTTTTCTATACTTATGTGTCTCAATAATTGGCATTTACACCAAACTAGTCCCACAAATTTTGTTCAAAATACAAAAACTCAATACATTAAGGAAAAAATATGACGATGGATAGATGCTAGAATAAAACATTAAGGATTTCAACATCGCAATAGTTCTCAAATTGAGGTACATATGAACTGAATTTCGATCCAATTACAGAAGAATATGGTTTTGCAAAGTACACAATAGGCACTCCAATGTTCCATATATACAAGTAAAAAAATATAACACCTTAAAACCTAAAATTAATCAGTAGTCGTTGGCATATGTTATTACAATTATTAATTTGATTTGAGCACAGATTGTTCCTTATTTTCAAGAGGTTGTAATTGATAGTTCTTAGAAAATAAAAGATGGCTATGTGTTTTATTAGATAGGAAAAACCATGTTCCTATATATAGGAGAACAGGGAAGCGTACAAGACACAATTAAACCCTAATGGGCCAAGACACTTAGGCCCATATAACAAAGCTACTAATAGTATAATAAAACAGACTATCTAACACCCCCTCAAGTTGAAGTTGGGAGAATCCCAAATCAGCTTGCAAATAGAGAGTCAAACTAGAAAACAAAGAAACAAAACAAAAAATATAAACCAATCCCATACAAAAATTTTCTCCCCCTCAATATTACATTAAAGCACTCAAACACTCAGAAACTCCCCCTCAAGTAGATACTCCAAGCAAGCAGGTAGGTTGCAGAAGCTTCTCGATCATCTAGAGCAGAAATAAGCAGCATCACAATCATCTGGAGCAAAAGATGGAATAGCTAATAGGCACCAAGGCCTTCATCAAAGTCATCGTCGTAGTAGCCAGAGAATGTTGGATCATGGTAGTAGAGCCCAGAGAGTGTTGGATCACAGTAGCAGAAAGTCGACGTGCCAAAACACGGATATGCCAGAGAGTGCTGGTGAGCAGTATAGAGATGACGACATAGGAAGATAGAAGACCAGTAGGCACAGTAGCAAGCAAATAAATAACTCCAATAGATGAAGCTCCATATAAAGTCAGCAACAGAAAGGTCTTCATCATCTTCCCTCTCATACAGTATCCATCACATTAGCAGCGTCAAAGTCCAGAGAGTGCTGGTCTACAGAGTAGAAAGTCAACGTGCAAATAAAGCACGGAAAGCAGAAAGTGCAAAAGCATAAACAGCAAGTAAAGTGTGCTAATCATAACACAATTAGCAAAGATGACGCCCAAGTATGCAACTTCAGAGCAGCAACATGCATAGACACGACAGTAGTAGAGGCAGGTGATTGGTTGTGGTCAGGCAATAGTTGCAGTCGCAAGATGACAGACAACAGTGGCTGCTTGGCGGCAGCAGAGGGACAAGCGGCGGGTAGTATAGCCACAGCAGGAGGTAGGAGTAGTATGGAGGACAGGGCACAGTAGGGCTAGTAGTTGGCGGCCGGTCAAGAGGATGGAGGAGATATTTAGCGGTGGCGGCAGCAAGGCATGGAGCAGCAGCGACGCAAGGGGAGAGGGCAGGCAGTTGTGCTTAGAAGCCAATGGTGTCTAGACAGTGGTTGGGTGGCAGCGTGCCACACAGAAGGCAGCAAGAGCCGGTGGTGCAAAAGTGGCACTGCAGCTAGGCAGTAGTAGCAGCAAGGTGGCAACAATGACGAGCAATAGTAGGGTGGCGGCGGCGCTGGTCAGGAGGTAGAGTATGGACCGTGCGGAAGCTTTAGTGGCAGGTTAGAAGTGGGTGAGTGGGAGTGGCACGGTAGTAGGGGAATGCCAAAAACCAAAGTGGCAGGGAACAAGGAGAGGAATTCCCTATGGGTAGCCAAGCACCGCCAAGGGCGGAGGTGCCCGCAAGGGGGGGGGGGCGCTCCTTTGGTTCTTGCTCTCTCTCACGTAGGGTTTTGGTCCCTAGGACGGCTTCTCTGATACCATCTTAGAAAGTAAAAGACGGCTATGTGTTGTATTAGATAGGAGAAACCCTGCTCCTATATATATGAGAACAGGGAAGCGTACAAGACACAATTAAACCCTAATGGGCCATGACACTCAGGCCCATATAACAAAGCTACTAATAGCATAATAAAATAGACTCTCTAACAATAGTATTATTAAAAGGTTACTTCTTTCCTATCCAAAATTCTTACTCCACAGACCAAAATTTCTCTGATCCCAAATTTCCATTATGTCTCCAACTATCTACTTGATTGACCTGGGGCACACGGATCTTAACTCTAGGCCTAATGTAGACGTACTTATGAAGGCACTCCTCACCAAGGGGTGCTTAGGAAATCATGGGTGTTTCACATTTTTGGACATATATAAAGTTAATATAATATGAATATTTAGTTATACGAGAATATATTAATTACAAAATATACTTATATCAGTTTTTTCAAAGCTTAATAAATCATTAACTTGACATATCTCACATCTAACTTGGCCTTAGATAGACCTAATTGTCCTAATTTTGAAGTTATCTAGATTTGACCTAGTTAGACCTTAATTTAACGAACCTTGCCCTAATTTGGCCTAAATTAGACCTAATTTGGCATGGCATGACCTAATCAAACCTAACTTCCCTTATTTGCCTTAATTGAACCTAATCAACAGTTGGGGAGATAGATAGAAAGAGTGACTGGATAAAAAGGCTAATAGATCGAAACTCTAAAGACTGAAGGTGAAGTAACCTTGCATCAATCACCCTTCAATTAGGTCGCCAGTAAGTTGTGGAGTTGCAGGGTTAACAGTGACAACAACCACAAACATGGACCCCAAGTAGCATTTGGGATGAATCATGTCATATCGTCTCTACCAATCAGAAACTAAAAAGGTTGTTGTTGTTAGGCATGGTTAAGAAAGTATTAAGTATGTACCAAGTGTGTGGAACAAACTAATGGGAAATCTTAGATGAATAACTAGGATAATCTCGAGCACTCCTTATCCTTATATCATCATGATGAGCAGTATTAAGTATATTAAAGAATAAAACTTCCCCATATATTAACGAGTAGGACTAACATGGAAGGTCTTATGTGTAGCACCAGGAAATTGTGGTAGACGAACACTCCAGGCTCCCAAGAAATGACTCTTCCCTAAACCCTTGTTAAACCCAAAGTCAACACCAAAATGGAGTATCATCAAATAGGATCACATGGCCTAGTAGTCCATAAAACCCTATCTGGCATTGCATATCAAGTAAGCACAATTGTAGGAGAAGAGAAGGAATTAGAAATGTAAACAGTAACCCCACCTCTCATAAATATCCATCGGTGGTTTGGCATCATTCCTCTCCATTACATGGACCTTCATTTTAGGGACGGGGTCAGCGACTTTGCCGCTCTGCTCGGGGATCTTGGTGAGTCCGAGCGCCAACAGAAGAAGCACGCCCAACAGGATGCCAAGAACAAATCCATCGACAAGCGTCAATATCGACGAGCTATAGGAGGGGAATGTCGCCGCGGGCTTCTTACCCTAGCATTCCTCGCAGCCTTGTCGACAGAGTCGTTCGATCCGTTCTCCCCGGGTTTCTTCTTGTTGCGCTGCAGGGACTAGTGAGCAGGAAGGCTACGTTAGCCATGATCGAAGAAGATCGGGGTGAGGAGGTTTACTGTACCTTCTTGAGACCCTCTAACATCGCGCTATGCTTCTGCCTTTCAAGGTCTACCGACGACCAACAAAGGATGGGGCATGTCGTGAGAGTGTGATTGTGTTCTAGATTTGTGAGGGGACGAGAAGAGGGTGATAGGGAGAGGACGTAATCATGGGTTGGGGGTGGCTATCAGGTTTATAGGGGCGGAGGAGATGAGGTACTCAGTGTCTGGATGATTGGGGAAGGAGAGAAAGTATGGGGTGATGCGCGATTGGAGATAACATTTGAGTATCGGGCGCCAGTACGACAAAAAAAAAATCTAGCGCGCAAAATTGAAATTTTCAGAGGTGTGGTTATTTGAGAGGAGGGGGTGACAAAGGAGTAAGAGTTTTCTAATAGATTATAATTTGTAGGCAATTGTAGCTATTATAATCAACTACATTCGTTTTATTTACACATATAAATTTTATAAAGAATCATGGTCTTTAACTACAAATACAATATATGTAGTTATAAAAATCGTAGTTAAATCATGTTTTTTTGTAGTGTATGTCGATGACTAGTACGTAGATAGGAGGGGACAACTCCTTCATGTTGGCTCTTGTAGTACAATGCAGAGTATCCAGTGGTCCGCATGGACTACTCTAGAGGCGGGAGGTCGTCATTTGCCGCAAGGAGGACATCTTCATCCGTTGTCTGTGGTGCTACACTAGGAAGTCGATGGAGATGATTGTATGAGTGTTGATGTTGCTGAAGGAGCGTGCTGCTGCCTAAAGAAGAAGAAGCACAATGCTACTGTAAGGATAATATTGCTGAAATTGCTCCATGATCAGGTATAACTTTACAACCTTTCCTTCCTAGATACATTGTTGTTGACACAATCTGTTGTTCTTGGGAAATGAGAAATTAATTTTTTTTCCGCTGCCTATATCTATGCTCAATTTCCCTGCAGTCTATACTTAATCTGAAATCACCAAAATGTAGAAGTGTTAGACACGAGTAAGTGGACTGATTAGTCAACATCTAAAAATAAGAGTTTACTCAATTAGACTTTGAGTCAACAAATAGGATTTTGTAATTAATAGAAGTTTATTCTATATCATGAAGGAGTGAATTGGAGCTGCTTTCCCTCCCACACTCTATTGTTAAAATGCACTTGTTCTTGCTTCTCAAGCGGATTGTTCAGCTTCTTATTAATCTGATACTTGGGGTTCCTTTTTGGGTGATTCGCCCATTTAGAAACCTGGAGTACTGGTAACTGAGAAGGTCAGAAGCTTCAAGGCTAGCTACAGGCAGGAAAACTAGTTTTTACTCTATGTCAAGTTGTTGTTACTACTTATGGGTACGCTGAATGCATGTAATAGTGGCTTGTAATAGCCTTCTTCTGGTAGGAATGCTTGGACCTAGCTTGTTTAGTTAGATAGGCCTTCTTAGTTTTGTTTCATTTAGAAATCATATATTTCCTCCTGTGTGGGGATTTTGATCCTTGTATGAGCTTTTTTAGCTCCTGTAGATGCAATGGGGTACTTAGTGCCCAAAATTTTAGTATTAATAGTAACACGCTTTTTGACCGACCAAAAAAAAGAAGTTTATTCTATATCTTGTTAAGTTTAATTTATTCAATGGCATGTCTTCTTTTCAGGGTGACAAGTGACACATAGTTATAGCCAAAGAGAAATAAGTCATTAAAAAAATTCGTTTAAAATACATTTTTCACAAAATGTAGAGGACCTTATGTGGCTGGACTTTCTCCTAAAACATCACTTACTTGTAACAAGATCCACAAAAGTGTCCAATTCTCCTCAAACAAATTGATATTGTGGTAAACACCCCCACCCAAAAAAATATGCAGACAACTAATTCATCGTCAAGAGTTACACAATAATAATTGTAGAATATTACAGTTGGTATATATTCAGGTGTAAGCATTATTTATTTTCATAAAATCTAACTACCCATTATTAGGATCCATATTTGAATCCATTTTATAAATTTCTCTTCTAGTTTCTATGAATAATGTTTGATGTGAAATAGATATTCATACATGGGTTTGTCCCAGTGTCATTCTTCAAGGTAGCCTATAATTTTATGTTGATTGAACATGACAACAATAATGAAATAACTAGAAGTGAAAACAATTCTCTTTTGACCATTTCATTTTGTACATGTTTGAGATACGATTAAAGTATATCGAGAGTTATATCATTACCCTCTTTTTAGACATTTTGTATGTTAATTTTTACATCTTGCTCAAAAAATTTTGACCAGGAATCCCATTTCCTTGTTTCTAAATTCTTCTACAACTTTTATTATTAGAAATACACATTGGACCTTTCACTATAGTAAATCATTTGGAGTAAAAAAATTGGTATTGATGGCTTATTTGATCGGATATGTAGTAAGGATATTGATTCAATTTGTTGTTTTCCTTGGAAGTGGATTCTAAATAATTCGGAACAAGAAGATGAGCTTGCCTTCAATGTTCTTGAGGAATGAGGGTTTTGATTTGGAGTTGAAGTATTTATGGGTTCAGATTTACTATTTTGACTCACTGTTGCGGATGTTATTCAAATTAATCCTAACCACACATCTACTTCAAAAATCAATTCCTAAAAAAGCTAATTGAGAGTTTCTAAAGAAGAGATTAAATGCGATAACGTCTGAAACAACAGTCTTGAAATAGAGAATTCGGACCCAATATTTATTTGGTGCAAGAAAATAATTAAAGTGCAACCAAATGAATTTTTTACGCAATATATATGTGAATTTACTTTTTTACATGAAATGAACAGGGAGATAACATGTTCATCATCTCAACTTCTGTTGAGAGAAACGCCTACTAATACAGTAAACATGGTTGAATGCACGTTACATTTGTTGGGGAGGTTCACAGTTGGGATTGGATGGGACAGACAAAGGAATAGAGAGTAGGGACACAAGATGTGGACCGTTCTAAAACATACCCAACATCAAAGCCCAGGCGCTTCACAGTAATAAAAATCATTCACGGCCGTGTCTCATCATTGAAGAAGGACTTGAGATTCCTATCAGATGATCCACCTTGGTCGATTTCTTCCTTCGCCATGTCCTTCCACTCCGAGGCTGCTCTTCTGATGGCGGTCCCCTGTTCACTGTTCCCCATCACCAGCTCGACACACCTTTGCAGCTCCTCGGCCCTCACGATTCCTTCACTGTCCGTTTTCACCCTAACCCCGAGCTGCCATGTCGCGGTGATTAGTCGCGCGTTTGTAGGCTGATCCGACCAGAATGGCATAGCGATCATCGGCACACCGGCGGCGATGGCCTCGCTGACGGAGTTCCAGCCACAGTGCGTGACAAAGCACCCGACGGAGGGATGTTGAAGCACCTTGACCTGGTGGCACCAATCAGCCGTCCTCCCCTTTCCAGCCGCATCCTTCAGCTCGTCGACGTTGTCATCCCCATCTGGCAGCATCCAAAGGAACGGCCGCCCTGTCCGAGTCAGCCCCTTGGCAAACTCGTGTACTTGGTCCCTGCCATGCTGAAGAAAGCTCCCGAACGAGATGTATACAACAGAGCTGTCCGGCCAGCGGCTTAGCCATTCCATGAGGTCTCCGCTGTCTGGCTGCTGCTTGCCGGTGTCGGCCGGAGTACTGTTGGCGGAGGCGTCGACCCAGGCACCCTTGGTCTCGACGGCAGATTGATCAGGCGGAAGCATGGGGCCGATAGGGACGAGTTCGATAGAGTTGGGAAGTGACTGGATGACTTGTACCTCTAGTGCGCTGAACGTGTTGACGAGCACCTTGGTAGGCAACGCCCTTCCATCGTTCTTTGCGGCGGAATACTCCTCGTCGAGGACCCGGAACGACTGCTTGTAGCTACGGAGTATGGTGTTGGACCACTGCAATGAGAAGCTTGTGTCGTGATCAGCCCTGGCGTCTTCATCTAGCTTGGCTGAATCAGCGAAGAGAGAAGGAAGGTCCTCTGAACAGAGTCCGGGCAGCCCTGGTAGCTCCACCACAGACGACGAGCGGTAGCTGCCATCAGAATCCATTTTCATCCTAGCGATCTCATCGATGGCGACCTCGTAGTCGTGGAAATAGTGGTAGTAGACAGCAAAGACCGCCGCGGGCTGAATCCAGAAGAAGACCGCCGGAATCCCTACTCGTCGAGCAACAGTTGCCACCCAAGGGACGAAGATGGTGTAGATGATGCACGTAACGGCCTTCCGATCCGCTGTAGCATGCGCCGCCGCGATGGTGTAGAGTGTCTCAGACCCAACCGTGGTCGCCCTATTGGTGAACTCAGCCGGGGATGCACTGAGCTGTGGGCGAGTTTCGAACCCGTCGGAGTACGGGTGGTAGAAGAAGAGCGGATCAACGGGGTCGGGCAACGGGAGGCTGCTCCCATCGTCGGGAAACATGCGACTGTGTTCGTGGGAAGCGGTGGAGAAGGTTACGCTGGCTCCGAGGGACGTGAGCTTGCGACCCAGGCGGAGGAGGGGGTTCATGTGGCCCTGCGCGTGCGAACATACCAACAGGAAGTGGTGCTTCTCCATCTCCCGATCGATGGATCTCATCCCACCCGCCTTGTAACCAGCAGTACCCCGTCTGATTCCCCTGCGGTAGCATGGGTGGCGATCACGGTGACGGCGGCAACATCTCCTTCGCCGACAGGTTCACAAGCAGCGCCATCGCGGCATGCTTCGCCGAGGTACAAAATTACCGCTCCAGTTGGACTCCGAGGTACAAAATCCGAGCTTCGTGTGTCTCTTCTCCTCCTTTTGACGACCTCGCATGTGAGTGTGAGGCTGTCTAGCTCGGCGAGATCCGTTGCTAGTCGGCGACTTGACGGCACCTCACTCACGTGGCAGCTTGGCGGATCATTCACGCGTCTAGAACGACACGTTCGACGTCGGCGGAAGAGGGGAAGAACTGGTACCTAGGCACAGTTGGAGCCACCGTCAGGGATCAAAATTTGAGGTGGGGCAGTGGAGAGGGGATGACCTAGGGAACGTTCAAATGAGGAGTAATGGGGAGGGATCAAAATTTGAGGTGGGGCAGTGGAGAGGGGATGACCTAGGGAACGTTCAAATGAGGAGTAATGGGGATATTTGCCATCCCTATCGACTGGTCTTCGGCTAGCGGCTGCAGCTGCAGTTGCTGCTGCTCCAGTGCTAATATGTAGAAGAGGGTACGTAAGTGTTGGGATTGGGAGGGGGAAAACTTATTATTAGATCAGTCCTATAATAATATAATAACATGGTAGGAAGGGGCATTATTATATTAAAGACGCCCGCTTGCGCTAGAAAAATAGAGGCGACGCCATCCATATATACGTACTTTATTGTAATATGTAACTTACGTTAACCACTACACACGTATCTCTATTTTTATTTTACCTATAATAAAGGACAGTCTGCTGTGTCTTGTCGAACTGCCTGTTTGTTCGGCTGTCGAGCTGTCTATTTGTCGGGCTGTTCGCAGAGGGCCTGTGTGTGCTTCTTAAAATTTCTTACCCGTTAAGGACTTCCTAAACAAAACGAGTGTGTGTTGCTTTTGGTCTAATTGGTGACGTCTGTGCCGTTCTGGTTCTATTAATGTTAACATGTATAATCAATACATTTCTGCGGCTCGGTAAACATTACAATGTGACTGTCTTGCAGCATGAACTCCGAATAAGACCAAAAATCTTGTTGTTGTATTGCAGGAGATACCTATTGACAGGTTAATATTCGTATATATGGTTGCCATTGTTATGAATACAGCTGTAAGGTATATAATATAAAAACATCTACAATTGTCGTCGTCTATATAGTTACAGCTTTTGCGCTTTTTCTTTTACTTCTACCAAGCGACGACTGGTTCCCAATCCGCAATAAATATTTTTATCACCTGTCGTCTAAGTTGACGAAGACTATGTTCTACTGAAATTCTTTAACTTGCCTTTCATGCTTCACTTTTTCCTTGGGTGTTTGTATACCAGCGACACCATATGTAAAGATAGCAGTCACATAATTAGAATTTGTGTAGGGATTCAGTTTAAACGGATGTTTGTATAAATTGTTAGGAATGATCTGTAACAGCCAGACAGTTCACTGGTCTTTAAGTCAAAATTTAATAGTTGCAATTTCTCGCTTAAATAGGAATATACGCAGCAGCATTCAAGTATGTCTGCTCATAAACATACTTTATTGTAATATGTAACATCTCACTTAAATAAGAATATACGCAGCAACATTCAAGCATGTCTTCTTATATACATACTTTATTGTAATATATAACTTCTCGCTTAAATAAGAATATACACAACAGCATTCAAGCATGTCTGCTTATAAATGTACTTTATTGTAATATGTAACTGTTAAATTTGCACAAATATCTATCCGTATTTTACCATACATTCAATTGTCAGTTTGATTAAAAAATACATGTGACTTGTACGAAAACTTTAGATAAACAGTTGTATTTCCGAAGTTACATGTCTGTAATAATGTGATGATATTGGGTATACATTGTTAGTTATATTATTTTACAAACATCACTAAAGTTTGATTTCAAATATTTTAGTGAGGTGTTAAATTATGTCTGCCATACATCATCATGATCTAGGCTATTGTCCAGCTTGCGCACATATAGAAATACTTTGAGAAAAATAAGGTGTTTTACATCCTTATAGAAATGCATAGTGAAACAATGTCAAGGTGACAACATCGACCATTAGGTCGTTTCCACTTATTAGGATTAGTTATGTTCCAATGTATAAATATTGAAATGATTTTTTCATCGGACTTCTTATTTTTCTATACAGATTGATCACTAAGACATTTAAAAAAATGTAAACTCATATTAACATAAGAAGATTAACACTCTCTTGATGACATATAATTGTTATATAACTACTACAATTCATTTGCTTAGTATTGAAAATCATTATTTCTATGTTGGACTACATATTCTATTAATTGATAAAATCAAAAATGTATTCATTCACTAGTATTAAATTATTTTTTTATTTATTTAGTGAAGGATGAAGTATTCAAACTTATCAGAGGAAAACAAATCACTAAAAAGAAAAAGACAAAGAGAATACTATGCCAACCTCTTGGAGGAGAAAAAGATAGCATTGCGTGAAAAAATAGAAAAAAGTATGCCAGAAAGAAGCTCGAAAAATGCAATGCAACTTTCATTGAATCAAGCTCAAATACAAACAATACAACAGGTTCATTTCTTGATCAAACAAGTTCCTCATTTATCGACATGGGGAATGAACCCTTGCAATATAATACGTTTAGTACTTGGGAAGTTGGATCTTCATCAGATCTTACTAGACCATAACTCTTTTCAGTCTCCTTAGAATAAATGAAAAGAAAAACTAAACATATGACAAAAATCTTCATAACAGATGTTATGATACCAAAAGAAGCTTACATACTTCCCATCTACAAACTTTATGACCACTATCATGTAAAAAGATTTCCTTATGAAGTGAGAACATTTTGTTGCTATGATGGAGAAGTTGTTCTAACAACAAATGATATTCCAATCAGATTTTATCAGTTGTTTACTTCTTCATAGAAAGAGGTGTTGTGGTTGTTGTTGTATTTCAAAGCAAAAGCCTTTAGTCTCACATTGCTTACTTCCCTCCTATTCATATATGGCTACTTGTAACGTCCGGGCTCACTACCCAAGGCTCTAGTAGAGTTTAAGGAATGATGACTGGCCTCACAGACAACCACTAGCCTTAACTGTGCGCTTTGTCCTCACTCACACGCATGCCAGGATCAACTTCCTGACAGATACACATCCCAATACTACTCTAAGTTGAGCACTCTTAACTATGGAGTTCTTAGTGATGGACTCCCGGAAAAGGAGGTTCACCTTGGTGATATGGGTAGTCCAATCATTCCTTTTAAGAGTGTTTTATTTGAGGCCTCAAATCCTGGGATGTTACATTCTCCCCCACTTAGACTATTGACGTCCTCGTCAAGGCTCAACTATAAGGCCGCATAACATCGCCCCATTTCAGTGCAGACCCAGAATGGCCCATGGATACCCAGCTCTCGATCACGGAATATCAGCGCAAGGGTGGTTACGTCAACCATGGACAACCCTTTCCTACATGTCTGGACCGTACGGCTCAAGACTGGCATGTTACATGCCCATGTGGGCCCCACTTACTGGACGGGTTACGACTCTAATACCATTTGTAACGCCCGGGCCCACTGCCCAAGGCTCTAGTAGAGTTTCAAGAATGACGACTGGCCCCAAAGACCACCACTAGCCTTAACTGCGTGCTTTATTCTCACTCACGCGCATGCCAGGATCAACTTCCCGACAAGTCACCCATCCCAGTACTACTCCAAGCTGAGCACGCTTAACTATGGAGTTCTTAGTGATGGACTCCTAGAAAAAGAGGTGCACATTGGTGATATGGGTAGTCCAATCATTCATTTTAAGAGTGTTTTATCTGTGGCTTCAAATCCTGGGATGTTACACTGCTAGTCCATGTAATATTTGAGGAATAAAATAGGATGTGGGCTTCACACGTACATGGTGGGGTAGCCCAAGTGGGTTTGGGTCGGTCCGGCCTGGAAACCCTTTAGTCGGGTGCGTCAGAGCACGTCGCATCCCGCCCGCAGGGGGTGCAAATCTGGCCTCCTAAAGCCCCTTGTGCGGGCGCGGCCCCAGCTTGGTTTTGCTCTTCGGTTCACTAAATCAAATTGAGACATGTGCCACAATTTTTTTTGTCGCACCTCTTCATTTGGATGCTTCCAAATGGCGGCCTGGTTTGCAACCGCAACGCAGCTCTTCACGCGCCTTCTCATTATTACTTATATTTTGTCCTTCGTTGTCGTTCGGTACGGTTGAAAAAGGTCTCTCATTCTCTTCTTCCTTGTTTCTCCACCTTCAGTCTGTCCACTGGAAGGACGATCGGTTACCTTTCGCTCGTCGTCGTGACTGTGTGTGCGCGCTTCACGTCGGCAAACACTATTGGATCTTGGGAGAGTAGCCGCGCAGGAGACTATCGCACAGATGCTCATCGTCGAGTACCGTGGAAATACTCTTAAGAACAATGCTCTTTGCACGCCTCCACGTATCTCTGGTAAAAGTTTTATTGTTAACGGCTTACACCGCGGTTTGTACCCTATTACGAATTATAAGAGACAGTTCATTTTAGACAGTGTATAAGAACGTACAACAACACTTTTGCTTTTACATCTATTGGTGTCAATGCGGATAGAAATCTTTCAAAGAGAAATAAAGGAATATATATATATATTCAAAGTACAAGGACAAATGTATCATTTCATCAATGAGATGATGCCAAATGATGGGCACCCTTCACATTTACAACTATACTTTTACGATCCCGATCATGAGA
This sequence comes from Alisma plantago-aquatica, assembly GCA_963693085.1. NCBI lineage: Eukaryota > Viridiplantae > Streptophyta > Magnoliopsida > Alismatales > Alismataceae > Alisma > Alisma plantago-aquatica. The sequence goes on from OY856415.1 coordinate 520,260,735, forward strand.
TAGAAAACGGACTACACCAATCATCAAAGTTAAGAGAGATTGTGGTTAGAATGTTAGTCAGTACATTATGTGAAAACTCATACTCAAAATTCTTTCGAAGCTTAAAGGATTTGAATAGTTTTGAGAATGTTCAAATATTTATTAAGTCAAATCCAATTATTCATCGAGGAATTCAAAATGCACTAGCCTCTTCCCAAGTGGCTGCAATTTGGATTGAAGGTGAGGGTGACAATAATGACACCATAAATTTCCAACATGCTATACCGGTATATACTCGTGCTGGTAGTAGTCGTTGTGTTCATTATTACTATGGATGCTATGATTCGCTCCAATACCCAATATTATTTACATATGGTGACACCGGTTGGCATGAGGGAATTTCTCAAAGTGGTAAAAAGAGTGGTCAGTGGATGATAAATAGTTCATCATTTGATCCTTCATATTTCAAAGATATAGATGAACTTCTCCAACAAGAGAAAAGAGATAAGCTTCATTTTTGTTGCTAAATTTACTTATCATATACTCATAACATATTCATAAGTTGTATCTTACTCTTCAGCTATAGACAAAAAATAAAAAATAAGACTAACAATATTTTATCGAGAATTTTATTGTGACAAGCTACAAAGTAGAGCTAATGATAACTCAAATGTGTAACGTCCAGGCGGACTTCTACAACAATATATTGTTGATATGTATATCAAATTAGAAAGTAGTCGTTTAGACTACATTAGAAGATATCAACAAAAAATTCGAGCTGATCTATATCAAGGAATTGTAGATGGATACAATCATGGAGAAAATAGACGGAATACAATTGGAAAAAGAATTATTCTTCCAGCATCTTTTATTGGTGGTCCTAGAGACATGAGACAATGTTATCTTGATGCACTATAATTAGTGCAGAGATATGGAAAATATGACATATTTTTTACATTTACATGCAATCCGTCATGGATTGAGGTGAAAAGAGAGTTGTTGCCTTTTGAAGAGCCTCAAAATAGACCAGGTTTTCTTTCTAGACTAATAAAAGCCAAACTAGAAGAGCCAAAGGTTGATCTTTTCAAGAGAGACATATTTCGACATTCTATTACTTATGTCTATGTGATAGAGTATCAGAAAAAAGGATTACCACATGCACACTTTCTTATCATTTTGGATAAGAATTAAATTAGTACTACACCAGATGTATATGACCGGTATGTCTCTGCTGAAATTCCAGAAAAAGAGTCCAATATGCACCTATATAATATGGTTTTAAAACATATGGTGCATGATCCATTTGAGTCTTAAACCCCAGCAATATATGTATGGATAATGGACTATGTAAGAAACATTATCCAAAGTATTTCTACTTAGTGGCATCCCAGCCCAAAGTATTTCTACTTAGTGGCAGCATCTTTACTACCTTTTGGTCGTACTGCACACTCAAGGTTTGAAATTCCATTAAATGTTGAAGAACAGAGAATATGTAACATTTCAAAACAAAGTAGTTTGGGTGAATTACTTCAAAGAACCAATCTTATAGTATGGGATGAGGTGTCTATGGCAAAAAAAGAATATATTGAATCCCTATATCTTTTACTAAAAGACAAGACAAGTAGTATAGTACTTTTTTATTGTTGTGTTTGGTGGAGATTTTAGGTAAATTCTTCCTATTGTACCCAAAGGAGTAAAGAGCGGACAATTGCAACAAGTTTTGTAAAATCAAGGATATGGAAACATGTTGAGAAATTAACTTTAACAGAAAACATGAAAGCAATATAAAGTCCCCTATTTGTAGATCTTTTACTTCACATTAAAAATGGAACAAAATAATATGTAGTGGATGACCAAATTGAAATCCCTAAAAGCATGGTGATCAGATTCACTGATGAAACATCTTCAAAGAATGACCTGATATGAGAAATATTTCCTAAACTCATGGATTCCAAAGCCAACATTCACTCTCTCACTAGCCATGCAATTCTGACTATAAAAAAAGAATTTGTTGATGAAATCAATGATATGATGATTGATGTTTTCCCTAGAGATAAGAAATAATATGTCGGCTTTGATTCTGCTATTGATAACACCAATCAATATCAAGAAGATGAGTTCTTGAATTCTCTAAATCTTGTTTACCTTCCACCACACAAGTTGGTCTTAAAAAGAAATTTTCCTATTATGTTACTTAGGAATATTGATCATTTCTCAGGTCTTTGTAATGGTACACGACTTATTTGCATGAACTTTAATAAGTATACCATTAACGTTGAAATATCAATTGGTCATAAGAAAGGAAAGAGGGTATTGATCCCAATAATTCCATTAATGCTAAAAGAAAATGAAAAGTTGCCATTTTCCTTCAAGAGACTACAATTTTTGGTACACTTATGTTATGCAATGACAATCAACAAATCACAAGGACAAACTTTAGCTAAAGTTGAAATATATTTACCTCAACCTATTTTTTCTCATGATCATCTATATGTGGCTTTCTCTAGGGTGATCTCACCTCATGATCTCGAAATTCTTATTACACTAGCTTCAACAGAAAATACAAACTTTACAACAACAAGAAACATTGTCTATATGGAGGTATTATCAACTACAGGGATAAATGTAGTACATGGTGAGCAATATGTAGTAGCTTTCAACTTTATTATAGCTTATTTTAAATTTCATACATACATGATTTTTAAATTTACGTGTAGAATTAGATAAACATGAGTAAGGAATACCAGCTTCTCCATGAGATAGATCAAAGTCTTCATGTATGGAAAGTAAAGGTGAAGGTCTATGAGATGACAAATCCGACAACTTCAAGAGATGGGAAACATATGCATAAGAGACTCATATTTATTGATGTGAAGGTATTCTAATGGTTCACATAAGAGATATTTATTAATTTAATTAACTAGAATTTAATGTATGTTCAAATTTTTAGGGAATGAAGATGAAAGCTGTGATATTCAACGAGGACATTAAAAAGTTCAAGAACACTTTAGAGTTGAATAACACATATTACATATCAAGAGCAACATTGTCACTACTTAAATCAGAATATTATTCTGGAAAAATAGATGATCATAGATGTTAGATGGTAATAAAAAGATTCACAACTATTGAAAAAGCTAAAGATGACATATTCTATGAAGAAATAATTAAACTGGACCTTTTTCCATTAGTCGATTTCATACATGTTGAGAAAGTTCTGCCACTAATAAGTAAATCATTTTTTATTTGAACATCATATTAAAAAAAATTATCATATAAACTTTTTTTCCTAATTCATCTTCACAATTTGGAAAACATATATCATATATTGGCGCAATAGTTGTGAGCATTCTTACTAAACGGGAAACAAATAGGAAAAGAGATCAATTGGATATCACCTTTCAGGATATTATTTCTAATTGACTCTTCATAAGTATAAATATTTTATGTCTTTAGTGAAAAACTATATTAATTATCTCATTCTAACAATGATATCAGTATGCAAGTAGCAACTATGACTAGATGGGGGAAATTTCATCACTGACCATTGTGAAAGATTAATGAAGTTTTTAGATCTAATGCCAATTATCGTTGCCAAAAATTTGGAATCTAAGGAGTTCTATGGTAAGTGTCAATTTGATAGAATTATAATGTCAATTTTATAATATTGTTATCCCAGATAATCTTATGCATTGATATTTTATACTTCATACAGGAAAATGGACATTGTCTACTGGTAGAGAAACACAAATATTAGTTAATCCAAAACTGGATGAGGTCAAATAATTAGAAAAATGGTAACATATATATACTCATTTATGGAAGTTATCATCCAATAAAACATCTAATACAATTGCTAATTTTTCATCTAGCAAAACTACCAACGCTGACCTTCTTCAAGTCACCATAACCAACTATGAAAGGAAGAAGTTTCTCCCAAATCCCATTGGTGAAGTTTTAATGTCTATTGATCAGGTGACATCAATTTTATTCTAAAAGTGTTTTATTTTCATCATACTTCTACTTTTATTCTAACATACATACATCTACACAGGAATGTGTCTATTTGATAAAGCCCACACGAGTTTCAATTTTGAATCCACAAGATCTATTGTATATGTCTTGCAATGAGTGTCACAAGAAGACTAACATTGTACATGCTGAAAATTACTTCTACAAACATTGTTATTAAGAGTTCATTACAAAACCTTAGTATTTTTATTGTGTAAATATCTATACTTCATTTATTTCGTACAACATGACTTCTTATAACACTATGATAGGTGTATCCTAAAACTTCAACCTGAGGATGATAGTTACACAACATTGGGTACTCTATTTGGAAAACAAGTCAAAGATATATTCTCCTGTGAACCTAATATGTTGATGACACTCAATGCTAAGGTAATTGACATAAGCAATACATAATCTTGATATTTGTAAGATGCTTACATTACTAATGTGCAGGAAACTTGTGATCCCATTGAAAAATGGCAATCACAACTGACTAGCATGTTTCTTATCATTGAGGTACAAGTTGGAAAGAAGTATTGAGAGGCCACACAATTGAAAATCTTAAAAGTCAATCAAGAGGGGAGCAAGTGAGAGTGATCATGTCTTACATAGTGTCATCTGTAAATATAAAAAGCATACTCTATGCATAGAACAGTTTATTTTGTAATATTTTGTGCGTCCAAAAAATTTTGTAGGTGTTCCCTTCCTATTTGAAAAACATACTCTATGCATAGACTACTTTATTTTGTAGTATTTCTATTTTTTTACTTCCTATTTGTTTGAACAATTTTAGAAATGTCTACATATGGATACCCGAAGAACTCAAAACTATTGTACAATTGGCTTCGTATTGACTTTTCTCAAAAAATCACAGTTACATATTCAAATATAGACATAAATATATAAAGTATATCCACCCACCACGCACAAACACAAAAAAAAATTATACATTATTAAAATAGTTAGATATCGTGTATATATATATTTTTCAACATTAATAACAAAAAGTTCATTACCTAGATTGGTGTTAGGGCCTTTTTTTCGAATGAACATCTAATTAAGTCCTTAATACATTTATAGCCGGCAATTGTACATAGTTTTGAGGGTATAAATAGTTCTACATTAATAATCTCATTATATAGACATTTTATATGATTTTTTATAATGACTTTTATACATTTTCATTTATTTTTTGTGTTATGATTTATAATGATGGATTATTTTATAAATTTGTGTCCATAACTTCTTACTAACTATATTATTTTTTGTATTTGTATCACATATTAGGCTATTAATATTAAAATATACCAATTGTACTTTATTATTTTCAAGAATTTGATTAATTATAACTATTTTTAGAATTGTTCTCTTACTTTTTTATCTTACAATTCACCCTTATTATTTTCATTACTACACAAGTAGACGTTGATCTTTTTTTAAACCACACACCACTTGCAAGCTACAACATCTATATAAGTTCATTTTTGCCATTTTGGTACGTTCAATCAAATAAGAATCACGTGCTTAGCATGTGCTTCTTGCTAGTATTAGTTGAAAATGGAGTAGGTTATATTTTTCTTTTCTCTTGATATACGTATCACTGATTGTTGGTTTTTAAAAATTTAATTGAAGCGCAACATTAATCTAACATGGGTGTAACATGTAAAGTCAATGCATGTGCAAAGTCAATGCTCACTGAAGGTGTTCGCTGAATAGGCTCGTTAGTAGTCATATATGCTAGTTTTAAATAGTCCCACGTTGTTTAAGATCCACGGATCCCTTTGTACTCGGACTGAACTGTATATCTGATTAACTGTCGGGCTGTATTTAAATGCTTCCCAACCTTAGAGAAAAGGTGTGCGGCATGTTTCAATTTTTCCCTTGTCTTGTTTTCGAAGATGGTATCGGAGTGAAATTAAGACATCTAGGTCTCGACAATCTTCTAGGGTTTGAAAATCCTTGTCGTCACCGCCTCCTTCTCAAATCTCTGGTGTTCTTCCCTTCTCAAAGGAGCTTCCACCTCTTTGTTCATTTCCTAAATCAAGTCATCCTTGCCTCCTTGTCTTCATCTGTAAATGAAGATCGAAGCATCTACATCGTGTTCATGACTCAAGGCATCTTCCTATGATCTAATTGCTTCATCATCAGAATCAATCTCGTCTACAAATCTACATCAGCAATTCAGTAGCTCAGTGCACTGTTCTCGTCATCTGCCTCACCTCGTACACATCGTTTTCTACCTTGACTTGTCTGCATCGTTGTCTGCCTCGACTCGTCTACATCGCTATCTTAGGATAACATATCTACTTCTTCATTTTGCGTATTTTTTATCCCCTTCTCGTATCAAATCCTCTTTCCTCATCATCAAATGGAATCTCAAGGCTCAGGAATCTCGGCACCGACAAATCTACCCAATCAAAGTCAATTTTATAAATATTCGGTAGGGTTGAACATCTCAAACTTCATATCTAACTTTCTATTATGGGAAGCAAAAGTCTGAACACTGGCTAAATCGTGTTGTCTCGAAGGGTTTCTTGATGGCTCTGAAACTCAGCCTCCTCATTTGGTTCAAGATACATATGGTTTACCAGATGTGAATCCAAGGTATAGATCTTGGATGAGAACTGGATGACTACTAAAAGGATGGATATCGGGCTCCATAACAAAAGAAGTTATGACTAAAACCATTGGCTGCACAACCAGTGTTGAGGCATGGAAAACCTTGAGCAAGAAATTTGTCGAGTCATCACAATCAAGGGGGTTTGAACTCAAGTCTCAACTCTGGTCATTCTCAAAAGGTACTGATTCCTTGTCTGATTATCTGAGAAAGTTTAAAAGCATCTACGATCAGCTAAATGCAATCGGTCACATTGTGGATGATCAGTAGAAAGTGTTTGTTCTTTTAAATGGTCTGGGCAGTCATGAATATGAAGGTTTTATTGTATTGATGCTAAAACCTCCAATTCCAAATTACACTGATCTGGCATCCCTTCTGTATGATTTTGAGAGGAGAAAATCTCATAGATTTGTACCTTCTATTGTCTTCTATACTGATAAAAGTAATGGACAAGAGTCTCCAATCACTCATGTGTCAAATCATAGGCAGCAATTCTACAACAACAACAAAACCTACAGTGGACAAGGAAGAGCATCAAATAGAGGATGAGGTAGAAATCAGAACAACACTTATATTCAAGGCATTCTGGGAAGTGGACCTACACAGAATATTGGGTCCTTTAGCTCACAAGGCACAGGGTTCTCTCAAGCAACACAATAGTCTGGAGGGCACTATAATCCTTCAACTGAACACACTAAACGTCCAGTCTTGTTCTGTCAGATTTGTGGTAAGAGGGGTCTTGATGCCCCAAGGTGTTGGCATAGGTTTGATAACAGTTACCAGAACGCAGTTATTCCAAAGAATATATCTGATAATGTCACTACTACTGCCACTGCTCTTTCCACACTCAGGATGAATGAGACTAATCTTCATGAATGGCATGTTGACTTAGGGGCAACTGATCATGTTGTCTAGAATGTAGGTATTCTTTGAAATCTTAGAGCTTATAAAGGACATGACTCTATCATGGTCATAAATGGGAATTTTCTTAACATTATATATACAAGAGATGGTGTGTTACATAATATTACCCCTCTACCTCTTCAAGACATTCTTATTGTTCCTGAGATTAAAAGAAATCTTGTCTCTATTTCTAAACTGACATCCAGTCTAACATGTTATGTTGTTTTTTCTGACAATTCAGTTTATGTATACAATGACCCACAAGGTTCTAGCAAAAGGGAAATGTTGTGAAGGCCTTTACCAACTGATAAGTTCATGTCCAAATATTTTCTTCTCAAATAGGTTCAATAAAGCCACTGGCAATGTCTGGCATAGGCACCTGGGCCATCCAAATAAAAAGATTCTCCACCAATTGATCCAGAATAAAGTTGCCATTGACACGTCTAGTTTTTTTGAATTCTGTAATAGTTGTGAGCTCAGTAACAGTAGAAAATGGTTACTTGTGTTACATAAACACATACCGTCCACCAAACCTTTTCACACCATACACTGTGATGTCTGGGGCAAGGCACCAGTGCCATCTGTTCATGATTTTTTATACTATGTTGTCTTTATTAATGATTGTAGTCAGTTCTGTTGGTGTATGCCAATGAAGAATAAAAGAAAATTTAGAGATGTCCTTGTCTCATTCTACAATATGGTTTGTACTTAGTTCAATAGTATAATAGAAATCTTTCAGTGTGATGGTGAAGGAGAGTTTGTTAATAACACTCTCACTAACTTCTTTAAGAACAAAGGAATAATTCATCATATTTCATGTCCTCGTGATCCATCTCAGAATCGAGTAGCTGAATGAAAACATAGACACATTGTACAGATAGGCCTGACTATGATGTTTGATGCAGGATTACCCAAATATATGTGGGATGATGCCTTCTCTACATCAACATACCTAATTAATAATCTTCCTATGACTTGTCTGGACATGCAATCACCATATGAAAATTTATATAATCAAGATCCCAATTACAGTCATCTCAGAGTGATCGGCTCTCTATGCTATCCTTATTTGCGTGACTACAGCATTGACAAGTTAGATCCCATATCTAAGCCCTATATTTTTATTAGATATAGTACCAAATATAAAGGATACAAATGTATGGATCTGAAACTAAATAAAACATATGTCTCTAAACATGTAGTTTTCAATGAAAATGTGTTTCCCTTTCGATCTCAAAGCTATTACTATGATCCTACTGAAGACATCCTCATTTTATCTGATTTCTTACAAAATAATTTTCACTCTGGTTCTACACCAACTCAAAATAAATTGGCTAATATGTCTGACAAAACCAATATCCCAGATGTCTCAACTTGTGATCTTCTTGATATAAATACTTCATACATATCCAATGGTCAGTCTCATGATACTTCCACTCTACACAAAGTCCAAAACAAGCATACTCATAATCAATCAAGTAGAGTCAATGTGAATAATATTATTGAAGATTCTTTAACCACAGACCATACTAACAACTCCTCTGTAGATCAGCATATTGACAGTACTCAATATCATTCCCTGATGTTCTCCTATGATTCAGCTACAAGCCCTACAAATTTAGAGATTCATACGTTACATTCCCAATACTACTAGACATGGAATGGCCACAGAGGGAAAATGGTATAGTTAAACTGAATTCTAAATATGCATTACACATCACTGGTATGCCTCAATCACTCAGAAATGTTCTAGAAGCTCTGAGACATAAGGATTGGCATGCTGCTATGCAATCTGAACTTGATGCTCTTCGATTCAACAATACTTGGAGTTTGTGATTCAATAATGAATGTAGTAGGATGTAAATGGATCTTTAAAATGAAACTCAAGGCAGATGGCAGTCTTGACAGTTTTGAATCTAGGTTGGTGGCCAAAGGTTTTACTCAGGAAGAAGGCATTGGTTACTTGGAAACCTTCAGCCCTATAATTAAATCTCCTACTATCAAAGTTGTTCTTACTACAACTATATCAAAACATTGGGATATCAAACAATCAGATGTTTGCAATGCTTTTCTCAACGGTGACCTTGACACTACTGTCTAGTTGGAACAACCACCAGGGTTCACTGATCCTTCTCTACCTAAAGTTTCTTGCAAACTTCAAAAGGCTCTCTATGGTTTGAAGCAGGCACCCAAGGCCTGGTACAATCGGATAAGTCTGCTTCTTCTTGAGTTAGGTTTTAAGCCTAGTAGTGCAGATTCATCTTTGTTTGTGTATCAGCATCATGGAATCTTGGTATATCTACTTTTGTATGTTGATGACATCCTCATCACAGGAAGTTGTACAACAAGTGTGCAACACATAATCAGTCAACTAGAAATACAGTTCTCTCTTAGGAATCTAAGAAATGTTCACTATTTTCTAGGCATTGAAGTTGAACAAAACTCACAAGGGATTATTTTGAAATAGAAAAAATATGCCTATGATCTTTTATGCAAAGAAAACATGCTTGATTGTAAACCTATTTCCAGTCTTGTGAGTTGTGCTTTTCTCAGATGTATTGTGGGATCTCTACAATATCTTACTCTAACAAGACCGGACCTCACTTATGGGGTTAATTTGGCTTGTCAATCTTTACACAATCCAACTACTATTCATTTAGCCTTAGTTAAATGTATCCTTCGATATGTTAAAGGTACAATCCATTTGGGATTACAAATTTTCTCCAGTCCATGTCTCAATGTCACTGGTTATTCAGATGCCAACTGGGAAGGATGTCCAATAACACACAGAAGCACTAGTGGTTTTTGTATTTTCTTTGGTGAGACATGTGTATCTTGGACTTTTAAGAAACAATTGACTGCATCACAATCAAGAACAAAAGCAGAATACATGAGTCTTGCTTTAACTACTACTGAGTTGACATGGTTTGCTCAGCTGATGCGTGCTCTGCATATTAGTCAATCCAACCCAACAACTCTATTCTTTGATAATCTTAGTGCCCTTCATCTAACTGTTAATCCCATATTTCATACTCGAACCAAATATATTGAGCTTGATTATCACTTTGTCAGAGAAAAGGTTGCTCTTGGTCACATTATCACTCGTCATGTTCAGTCCAAAGATCAGCTAGCAGATCTTTTTACTAAAGCTCTACCCAAACACAGTTTTCAGTTCTTAAATTCCAAGCTGGGCCTTCGTTCATCTTCATCTCATCTTGCGGGGGGGGGGGGGGGGGGGGGTAAAGCCAATGCTCACTGAAGGTGTTCACTGAATAGGCTCGTTAGTAGTCATATCTGTTAGTTTTAAATTGTCCTGCATTGTTTAAGATCCACGAATCCCTTTATACTAGGACTGAATTGCATAACCAATTAACCATCAGACTGTATTTAAATGCTTCCCAACCTTAGAGAAAGGGCATGCAGCCTGTTTCAATTTTCTCTTGTCTTGTTTCTGAAGATAAGCTATATTCTATTCATACGGGAATTAGCAAATCGTTAGGCCACGTATACACACAATGTATGACTATTTATTTTTATTTTTATTTTCCCCCTAAGCCCCCTTCACCCCCCCAATTAATGTCAAATAAATTTCTTATTGTATTAAAGAAAGTCTAATAATATATATAAATATAATGACAGTTTAGTATCAACTATGGAAAATACTTGGATGGTGTGGTAAATGTGTTGTTGACAAGAGTAAGTAGTGTGGGTTCCATTTTCAATGACAACATTTTTTTACTCAACCAGTCATATTGTAAAATCAAACTACATTTACATATATATTGACTTCAGCCCCCCTCCCCCCACCAATATAAACTTCTGGATCTGCCACTAATATGAAAGGGAGAATGGTTGTATATTTCTTTCATTTTTTTACCTTTCTCATTTCCACTTATGCACTATCATTAATCATTAAAACGTGATATCGATTTTTTACAAAATATTAAAATTCCTAGGAAGTGTCGCTCAATGGTCCCATAACGGCATAATAGTTTATGACTCTAAGAGCCCTATTCATCGAATGGATTATTTTAAGTTTAGTGTCTATTCAGTTGCAGGATGGATAAATAATTTATTGGGATTTATTTTATGAATGTTACTAGTCGTGCAGGATGGTTATGCACTTCAAATGATTTTTGAATATGTGGGGTGCTTGGGTCGTTTGATTTTATGTTGTTTGGTCACTTCGCGGGGCACTTCCCTTGATTTAAGTTATCAATTGTATACACATGTTAGTAATAATGAAAAAATGAACCAAACCGACCAAAAGAAACTCGATACAACTCAACTAAATCAAAAAATGTTGGGTTTTAAGGGTTTGTTTGATTTAGCTATGGTCAAATTTGGTCAAACTTAGTTCAGTTCTAATCAGATAGGACCAGGTCTAATTTAGGTTGAGTTGGGCTATGTCCAATTCAGGACAACTCTTGTCAAAATCAAATTTGTGATTTTTTCCTTCTGGTATATCTTCTAATGTTTATATCACAAAATTTTTTAAATTTTTCCAGTCAAGCATTGTTGGGTTGGGTTCGTGTTTGGTCATGTGGGTTTGGGTAACTATTAATATCAAATGTTTTGAAAGGTTCATATTGAAATGTGCTAATTTCAAGCTACCTACTTTTGACCCGAGATGACTCAAATATGCATAGAATGGACCCCACCCCAACTAGACCATGCTTGACTCAAAAACTACAAAACTATTCTTTTATAAATGTTAGAAAAAATAACAAATGGTTTTTTTGGTAAACACAAGTCTTGATACAACTTGGCCTGAATTAGACCCAGATTGGCCATAAATTACCAAAAATTGGATTAGACACCTAAAAGCCCACAACTTTTGCACTGGATTAGGTAGGGTTGCATTATGACCCCTTACTGCAATTACCCACCATTGAAGGCATATTATAGGGATAAGGTTCATATTCTTAGTTGTCTAAGATACATATTTGAAAAATAATAATGATAATTAATTTCATTTCATAACCTTTGAATTATGTAAAAGGATGTTGATTTCTCCTTAAAGGAGTTTACATCAATATTCTAATTAGAGGGGAACTACATGAGAAGAAACATTGCTACATGGAAGAAGATATCATGAACAACTATCTAACTAATCCTCCTTGTGGCATTATGTTTGTGAACTTGAATGAATTCATCTGAACCTCAAAGTCATCATATCTTCGTGTAAGCTAGATACGTAAAACGCTGACAAGCAAAGAATAGATTAGTATATTTCTCTACTATGTATGTGGGTTCATATAAAAGTGCATGTACATATATTCAAAAATCAAATAATCGCACTTATGATCTTGTGTTTTCTTTTAGAGAATCTAACACATATCACTCTACTTCATGTGCAATCACTTCCTATCAACAATTGGACTTAAATGAACTACCCCTCAATAGATCTAAGCTAGGATTCTATATCATAGCTTCCTTTATATGATATGTATATTGGTATTACAAGGAATTGGAATTAAATAAACACACATATATTGTATTCATCAAGCATCGAGAAAGTATTGGAAATCCTTGTAAGTCGATATATCAGTGAGTATTTATAATTTAACCACATACCTTCGATAAAGAACACATGTCGTATTATCTTATACTTCAAGTATACGATCAAGCATATTGTAGATCCAAGCAATCATCTTATCTAAAAGTATACATAATCCTAAATATCACCATTCTATCCATATGATACTGAATAAGATCGAGAATAGGGTTTAGATCTATGGTTGATAATAGGTTTAGGTCTCAAAACCCTTATTTCCATGTTCATAAATCTATTGATTTTAGAAATCCTAAATATGCATCATCATCATTTTCATCATCATCAACATCATCATCATTATCATCATCGTAATCTTGGGACCTCAATATTATTCATAAATATCATATTATAAACATACTTCACATGTTCAACAACTTATTCATCAAACTAGTGTTTAGGGTCAGCAAACTTAAATTATATTATCTTAGAAGTCTTATGGGATAGAAACCCTATTTAGGGAAATATGTGTAACCCTAACCAGTAGATTAATGGTAACATGGTTTCATTCTTATATTAGATTTTTTATTAGTTGAACGAGATATTAACATTATTTCATGAAATCTGTGGTTTTTCATATAATCATCATTGTTGAAACATGAACTGATATATCTTTTTTATTATGATTGGAACTAGGCCTTCTAACCATTTTATTCTTTATCTATACATTCTTCTGATCATTTTGGTATTAAACATCATTAATAGCTACAATGTACTTTCTAGAATTAATGCAAGTTAATTATATGTTAACCCATCATTGATTTCCATGTAGGCAATCTTATCATTATCCTTATCAGGAGAGGGGATGGTCCTGAGCCAATGGGCTCATGCCACCCTTGGCATCCCTCTCTAGCATGTCTGAGGCAAAGAAAAGGGAAGAAAGGACATGAACACCCTCATGTAATAATGTTTGACTTGGGGGTAAGGGAGTAATTTCCTCATCTTAATCTTCTTTTTCCTTTTTGTGTTTCTATCTTTTGTTACGCCATGGAGAAGGTTAGCCTCATAGTTGACTCTCCACTTCAAACCATTGGTGGAAAAATTTAGTAGGCAAAGATCTTTATCGTAGCTTCTTAAACTCTTATTGAATTTCTTCGATGAAGCATGGTGACCGCAGTGGTATGGACTAAAGGTTGGCTAGAAGAGAAGGCGATCAGAGGTGGGAGAGACAATGATAGGGAGGATGAGGTGGAATCGGGTGTTGGGTAAGGTTCTGGGAGTCACAAATGAACCAATGGAATGCTTATATAGGTGTGGGTGGATGAGAACTACTACAAATTAGAATCTTACAGATCTAACAAGATTACTATTTGTGCATTATCTCAATCTATGGTGATAACAACAATAGGGTTTATTGGACCCCTATCTCTCCCAAAGCCAAGGAGATAGAGATTAGGACCAATGGTGGCCTAAGGAGAGAATATTGTTGACCTAACAGGTATACATTTTTCATATTCTAATGATGACTTAAACATTCCATTCATATGTATCTAATATGTCTATTTGAGATTGATTTCAAGTATTAGGTACACAAAAAGATGAATTCAATCAAGCCCTAGCTTGACCAAATACAAGCCAAAATCAATGCATATGCACTTTTATGGAAAATGCCCTAAATCACTTCAGAAATTTTTGTAAATCATTTGTATTGATGCTATGACTTGTAACTAAGCTGAGAAAAGTATAAAATGCACTTAAAATGGATATTTATGCACTTTTATAGAAATTTCCAAAATTTAGCATAGACACTTTTGTCGGAAAAGTTTCTATCACATGAAACTCGACCGACACCCTAGATAGGTCTTGGCAAATTCCATGGTCGATTGAGTTTCCCCAGGAAAAACTCGACTGACACCCCTACAAAGGCAAATCAATTTTGAACCATCGGTCGAGTTTCTACTATGATAAACTCAATCAAAAATTCAAATTTCTTTATCACATAGTGATATCGATTGAGTTACCTTTGTTGAAACTTAATCGACAACATTGTATGGAATGTGCATAAAAGGGGTTTCTAATAGTTGGAGTGTTGCAAAAGTCAAACAAATATCCGTTAAAACACCCCAAACGGCTGGAATTCATCCCTAAGTGCATCTACTGGCTAGTAGACACCCCCAACTATAACTAGGGGCCCTTGGACTTCATTCCAAGTTTTCCTTCTTATACTCCTAGCTATATTTGAGTGGTTTAGTCTACTAAGATCCCCTTTCTCTCTCTATCTTACTACAAATCAACATTAATCTATGTGAGATAGGTTATTTGTGAAAATTCTGCTTCAATGTACTCCTTTTGAAGCTCTCAACTTCCCTTTCCCAATCCCTTTCTCTCAAGAAAAGATGGTGAAAGGTTCCCTTGGTGAAGGTGAAGTTGAAGGTTGAAGATCCAAGATAAGAGTGGGTAATTCCTTCAAGGTGGAAGACTTCTTGCAAGGGTAGATCCTTGGTTAAGGAAGTCAGCTCATTACAAAAGTGGGTAAGCCCTTGTGAAGGTAGAAGACTCTTTCTCTAGGGTGGGTAATTAGTCCTTTTAAGGTTATTGGCTGCTTTGATCCTTAAATTGAAGGCTAAGTATCCTTGTCTAGGAAAACTAAGGTCATATTGTATCTCTTATAATGGAATATAAGAAGTGTGAAATGGTTGAAAATTCTAGGGATTGACCCCTCTAGGTAGTGGATGTGCATATCCTAGTTTGGAGTTTGGAACCACTATACATAGCTTGTGTTCTTGTACTTATTCAATCTCTCTCATACTTGCTATGTATGTTTAGTTGCACTCAAACTCCATATATGAGACCATATCTCTTAATATAGTTTGAAGGTCTAATGAATTTGGTTTAAGTTTTTTAGCTCTATTCAAGCCCTCCTTCTGGAGCCCATTGATCCAACAAGTGGTATCAAAGAAGGTCTTCTCCAAGCAAGTGCTCCTAAAAGATGAGAAGATGGGTGATAATTTTTTGGGGTCCCTCAATATATAAGGAGGATTCTCCATGCATCCCCCCATATTTGATGACACAAACTTCCTCTATTAGAGGAGAAGGATGCAGTTCTACCTTTAAGGGATGATCTATGAGATGTATATAGTCGTTGCTTCTCCATACAAGGAACTGAAGGGATACATGGATACTTAGAATGAAGTTGCCAATAAGAAGGCTCAACTCAGTGCCAAGGCAATAAGCATCATCTACTCAGCTCTCACTTCCATCAAATTCAATTGGATCTCCACTTGGGGCAAAAATCATAAGATATGTGATAAGATTTGTGTTACCTATGAAGGCACTAATCATGTCAAGGAGTCAAAGGTCTACATGTTCAATGGCTTGCTTGAGAATTTCAAGATGGTGAGGAAAGAAAAAATTGTTGAAATGTATGATAGGCTCAGCACCATTGTGAATGGGCTTGCATATAAGTGAAAACCCATGGACTAAGGAAAGGTCAACTCTAAGAAACTTAGATCTCCCCCCAAGAGGTGGCAATCCAAGGTGACCTCCATTGAAGAAACAAGAATCCTTGGTAATATTGCTACCGAAGAGCTCATTGGGAATCTCTAAGATTTTGAAGTGAGGCTTGACTAGCAAGAAGAAGAAGATAAGCTAGAGGAGAAGGAATCCAAGAACATCAAGGATTATACCTTCAAGGCTCAAGTGGAGGCCATTATTCTTCAACAACAACTTTCTTACCTGCCTACTCCTCCCTATAGTGAAGATGAAGCCCCCAGTGATCTTGAAGCCAACTACTCTAAGGGGAACCACTTTAAGAGAAATCCCTCCTCCTCCTCTACTCCTAAATTCTATGAGTGTGATTAAAAGGGACATTACAAGAATGATTGTTCCAAGGCAAAGAAGTCACACCACAAGACCAGATTTAAGAAGGAGGACCACAACAAGGAGAACAAGTTCAAAAAGAGGGAGAAGAAGGAAAGAAGAGGCAAAAATGTTGCCCATGCCGCTTGAGAGGAGTCTTCCTCAAGTGATTCCAGATCAAATGTAGGAGATTGACATCTTGCACTCATGGACTCAACAAGTGAATACATAGGTGAGGTAAGTGAGGAAAAAGGAAAATGGATTGTTGATTCTGGATTCTCAAAGCACATGACCAGTGATAGAGACCACTTCAACACTCTTACTAAGAAGAAAGGAGGTTTAGTGACATTTGGGGAAAACAAGAAAGGTAAAGTAATAGGATGGTGTTGTAGGTGACACACTATGCATCAATAATGTTCTTCTTGTGAATGGCCTACATCACAATTTAGTTAGTGTTAGCCAACAATGTGATAATGGATATCTTGTTTTATTTACTTCTTATGAATGCTTGCTTCTAGATTCCCTCTCCTACAATGTCATATATAAGGGAACTAGAAGTGGAAATCTATATATTATTTTTCTTTGTTCTCTTAGGCCTATTGTTGGTAAATGCCTAGTTGTTGATAAAAATGATGCGTCTTTGTGGCACTGTAGGCTTGATCATATAAATATGCATCAATTGAAGAAGATGAGAAAAACGTACTTGGTCAAAGGACTTCCTAAATTGGATTTTGAGAAGGATGAGGAATGCTTACCTTTTACCCAAGGAAAGAAAACTAAATCCTCCTTTAAATCCAAGGAGTCCTTAGTACCAACAGGGTTCTTGAGCTTCTTCACATTGATTTAATTTGGACCAATGAGAACTGAGTCACTTCATGGTAGTAATTATTGTCTTGTGATTTTTTTATGATTTTCACATTTCACATGGACGTTCCTTTTTATTTCAAAAATGGATACACTTGATGTCTTCTCGGCCTTATGCAAAAGAATTGAAAATGAAAATTCTTACTGAATCGTGTCTATCCATAGTGACCATGGGGGAGAGCTTGAAAATGATTTGTTTGAAAGCTATTATGAGAAATCTGGTTATACACACAATTTTTCTTCCCCCCATATGCCTCAACAGAATGGGATGGTTGAGAGTAAGAATAGGTTTTTATAAGAAATGGCTAGAAAAATGCTTTTGGAGTATTACTCTCCCAAGAAGTTTTGGGCTGAATCCATTAGTACTGCATGTTTTGTACAAAATTGGGTTTTCACTCATCCTTTGCTTAAGAAAACCCCCTATGAGTTATGGCATGGTAAAAATCTCAAATATATTATTTCATACAATTGGTTGTCCTTACTTTGTCTTGATCACCAAAGATTCCCTTAATAAGTTTGATGTTAAATCTTATAAGGCTTTCTTTCTTGGCTATAACACTACAAGCAGATGTTTTAGAGTTTTTGAGATAGAAATATCTGAAGTAGAAGAATCTATCAATGTTAAGTTTATTGATACTAACCCCTCTATTTCAAATAATATTATGAATGATGATGTTGTACAGGGATTCATTCCTACACTGAAAGATCTCAACATTAATGACAAAGGCAAAGAGGTGCTTGAAGATGAAGGACCAAAAGAAGATGAAAAGAAGGATCTTACTCCTTGGTTTGATAAAGAACATCCTAATGAGACATAGGAAATCCTTTTAAAAGGGTGAAGATGCAGACTGCCTTCAATAAAGAACAAGTCAACAACGCCTTCATCTTACAACTTGAGCCAAAGAAAGTCAAATAAGCTCTTAAAGATGATGAATGGATCCTAACAAAGCAAGAGGAACTAGAATAGTTCGAGAAGAACACAGTGTGGACTCTAGTGACAAGACCAAGTGGTAGAAAGATCATCAAAACAAAGTGGGCCAACTGCAACAAGCTAGATGAAAGTGGCAAAGTGGTAAGAAACAAACAAAGTTTAGTAGATCAAGGTTATAATCAACAAGAAGGTACTGACTTTGATGAAACTTATGTGCCTATTTCTAGACTTGAATCTTTTAGAATGCTACATGCCTTTTCTAGTCATAATATTTTCTTTCTATATCGAATGGATGTTAAAAGTGCATTTTTGAATGGTAGAATAGAGGAGGAAGTCTATGTGGCTCAACCTCCCAACTTTGAACATGACAAGCTTCCAAACCATGTTTATTTGTTACAAAAAGCTCTTTATGGTCACAAACAAGCCCCTAGAGCTTGGTGTGAGAATTTGAAAAACTTTTTGTTATTAAATGGCTATGTCCTTGGCAAAGGTTATTCTACACTTTTTCTTAAACATAATTCTCAGAATTTCTTGATTATTCAAATATATGTTGATGATATCATTTTTGGTGGGACTAGTCTTGATCTTTGCAAGGAGTTTAGTTTTCTTATGTAGAGTGAATTTGAAATGAGCATGGATGGGGAGCTTAATTTATTCCTTGGCTTCCAAATCAAGCAAAAAAAGGATGGAAACTTCATCAGCCAAGGCAAGCACACAAGTGAACTC
Source organism: Alisma plantago-aquatica (assembly GCA_963693085.1). Classification (NCBI taxonomy): domain Eukaryota; kingdom Viridiplantae; phylum Streptophyta; class Magnoliopsida; order Alismatales; family Alismataceae; genus Alisma; species Alisma plantago-aquatica. Next base: position 520,280,121 of record OY856415.1, read on the forward strand.
TTGAAGTGCTTTGGGATGGAGAATGTGAAGCCAATGGATACTCCCATGACCAAAACTACCAAAATTAATTGAGATGAAGAGGGTGAAAAGGTAGATGAGAATATTTATAGAGGTATGATTGGTACATTATTATACTTAACTTCCTCTAGACCTGATATAATGTTTAGTGGAGGTATGATTGGTAGCTTATTAAACTTAACTTCCTCTAGACCTAATATTATGTTTAGTGTTGGCTTGTGTTCTAGATTTAAATCAAGCCCAAGAAAATCTTATCTCATAGCTATAAAGAGGATTATAACGTACCTAGCCAAATCCCAAAATTTTGGTCTGTGGTATCCAAAGTCAAGGAATTTTACTCTCATGGCCTATAGTGATGTGGATTATGTTGGGTGCTTAATTGATAGAATGTGCACAAGTGGCACTTTCTTCCTCCTAGGACCATTCCTAGTTTCTTAGTTCTCTTAGAAACAAATCACAATGGTTCTTTTAACTACCAAGGCTAAGTACATTGTAGTTGGAATTTTTTGTGCCCAAGTCCTATGGATGAAGCACATTCTCCAAGATTTTAATGTTCATTATGATACTTCTCCTATTTAATGTGATAATACAATACAATCAATTTATCTTACAACCATGTATTGCATAAAAGAGCTAAAAATATAGAGGTCTGCCATCATTTTATTCATGACCACATTACCAAGAAATATATATGTATCACTCATGTGGACATGAAAAATCAACTTGCGAACATTTTCACTAAACCTCTAGATAGAGAGCAATTTACATTTATTAGATTAAAACTTCTCTTAATGGCTCTTGAGGATAATTATATGCCTTCTAGCTAAGATGTTCACCTATCTATATGGTGTTTCTCATAAAATTCTCATCTTATACTTTTTTGTGCTACAAATGCAAAGTTTCATTGCTTTATTTTTGGTGTTTTTACTTTAAAACACAAACACTTGTTTTATTGAAAATAGTAGCTAGTTGTGAGTAGAAAGTGCCTTTATATGTTCATAATACATGATAGGATAGATAAGTGCATTTATATAGTGGTCTAGCTTTCTAGAAAAATAAATTTTATATCTTGTTCACAGACATTTTTGTTGGCCGAGTTTGCTCTAGGGAAACTCGACCGACAAGATGACTGAACAAACTTCAATGTCGATTGAGTTTCCCAAATGATGGGGCTCCAAATGTTTCACCAATATAAACCCTAATAGAATAACTCTTAGGTTTAACTAAAAGTAGTCACTAGTTCCCCACTCCACATGTGTGGAAGCCTTATTGCAGTATACTTTAGGATCAAACCCAAAGGACAACCTTTTTAAGAAGTTATATATACTCAAAAGTATAAAGGGTAATATTTATCACTGAAAAGTTGATTGATTGATTAAACTAAATCATTTCCAGTAGAAACAAAGATTAAATAGGCAAATAAATGATAATAAAGAGGACATGGGTATGGGTTTTTCCTTGCCAAAGCCTCCATAATTATCCTAGAAAGATCTAACCCCTTAATAGCAGTTTAATAAATAAAGGCTTACCTACTACACCCTCATGAAAGATCTAACTCCTTAATCGTATTTTACTAAATAAAGGATTAGCTACTACATCCTCACGGGATACAAATTATTGAAGGATTAAATTCCCTTAGAACAGACTAGACTCGACATCCAATTTCCTACTTTATTCCGACTGGACTCCCTCACTTTGACCGAACATTCTCAGTATGTTAGCAGATCATAACCCAATTACATCACTATCCCTTTTTTACACCTCAGGGGGGATAATAAGATCATTCTAAAGTTCTAATCACGCTCACAACAACTTGCATATCAATGACAACAACATACATGCAAAGCAAGTCGTCAATTTGCAAGGCAAGAAAATAAGCAAAATGATACTTTGTTTAGCAATAGTATTGATGAGTTTAGATATAGGATAGGATAAAATATGGGTTGTTGGGGCTAGTCCTCATGCCCCAGCACAAATGTCTACTCTCTCATGGAGAGAGACAACAATGAAAAGTTAGAGAGGAAAATGCAGGGGGGCACGATGCCTAGTACAAGAAGACCAAACTATCCACAACGGCCACCGTCTCCTCACTCCTTGCTTGGGTTTGCACTATGCAATGTGGCTTCTTGTTGGTATAGTATGCCCAAAGAGCCAATCATATGATGATTGCAATGAGGCATGTGATACTTGATTTGATAATAATAAAGGCAATTTTTTTCTATATGTTGTAACCTTTTTTGAGATAATAGTATTACATGATAGATGTCTAGAGAATGAAAAAACTCAATGACGTATGTCTTCAAGTATGTGACTTGAACAATCAGATCATATGGATGTTAAGAGTATGTACATTCTCACTATCGTCCCTAGTTGGTTGTTATTGTGAAAATAACCATATACATCAATAACATAAAAGACTAGAGTGTGTGTTGGTTGATGACAGAATCTCATCAGTCATGATATATGATATCAAACCAAGAACACAGATACATGCTAGATAATAGTGTATCGGATAGACCCACCATAAGAGTGATGCATGGAAACCATACTTGGTTAGTCAGGATCATCTCTTATTGTATTGGTGGTGACTGTGGTTCTTAGACCCGAAATCACTACACTCATCACACGTCATTGGGTACACTTTGACATCATCAAATGTAGTCCTGAAACATGGGTTGTTATAACGGTGATGATTGGGTGACTTTGACACATGGGGACTTGACTGTGAGTGATAGATATGGAATTTGTCCCTCCTAAGGGAGTGTGATATCCCAGCCACTTGAGGAGTGAGACTGAGAAATGCATGGCCATGCACATGTAAGTCAATATATGATATTGAGCTTACATATATCTCAGACAATCTACTCTAAATCAAGAAACATGGATTGAACCATGGTTCAGGAAAGCAGTATGCGGTGTACGAGCAGAGAGGGTACTGCATAGAGTATATGCAGTATGTGGGAGTATATATGGGAGTATATGCAGTTTTAGATTTTTTTTTATTTCAATAAACTAATTATATATAAAATAATATAGCGAGATCATAAATTAAAATATATAGAGTAGGCACGTACATCTATTTACTTATAAACATATGAATATGCATGTATGATGTATGATATGCTTATATATGTATATATGTCTATATATAGAATGTGTTTGTAATATATGTACAAATACTAAAATGTAGGTAAATCAATGTACAAATATATGTATAGTGTGTATAAATGTGAATAAATCAAAATGTATATATACATGCACAAATATGTGATTGTATATTTAGGTATATTGTATATGTATCTATACATGTTATTATATCAAAAGGTATTTGAATAAATGTACAAATGCATGTGGAAAATTTTTATATGTATTACAATGTATACATATAATTCAATGACTATATATCTCAATTTATATATATAATGAAATGTGTGTATATATATGCATGTATGTACAAAATGCATGAACATTCGTTGTGGGCTTTTCAAAAAGTGGAGTTTAATACAACGCTTAATCGGCCAAGCAGGAGTATATGCGGCCCATGACCGCTTAGTGGACCGATTAGTAATATGCGGTGTGGTAGGGTGACTGAATAGGTATATGTGGGAGTATATGCGTCTGTGCAGACTAATTTCTCAAATAGTGGATTGAGCGTTTGTAGAGGATGACAAGTCCATTCCTTGAGTTCAATCCGGACATCAGCGATAAAGGAACTAAACATTCACTGTAACACCAATAACAAATTGTAGGTTGAAAGTTTTTCTCCAACTTTCCTTTTCACTTGGGTAGCACTGATGTGTGACTAGGAACCACTCTTTGCTTGTGATGTCATAAGTTAGTTATGAACATTTACTGCCAATGTGAAATGGAACCTATAGGGTCACACACATAGGATTAACCTAGAAGAGAAGTTTATCCATGAATGATGTTTATATTGATAACTAATGTGTTTAGGTACTCAATTAAACATTCAATCAATAAACTTGACTCAGAATCATCAAGTTCAAGTATTGAACCAACTGATTAGAGTGAGATGACCGATTCACTTTAGTGAACCGATCCGTTCACATGGACCACCAACCTAGACCACCAACTGATTGATTGAGAACTGCATTGACTGAGTTTTGCACAACCTAGACCACCAACCGTTTGGTTTCCTGGGTGAACCGATCGACTCATGGTCAGTGAGATGACCGATTCACTTTAGTGAACCGATCCGTTCACATGGACCAAATACGCAAGTGTTGGGTTTCCCGATTCGTGAGAAAAGATCTTTGTTTCACTTTTTCAATTTGATTGGGACAAGAATTAATCTTTGCATTAATTAGAAATGAATAAGGAAAGTCAATTGTGGGCAAGTCTGAGAAGTGAAACGACCGGTTCACTGGGTGAACCGATCAGCTCACCTTCCCGAATGATCGGTTTAGTTGTGAACTGATCGGCTCACCTGCCCAAACGACTAGTTCATTTATGAAATGACCAGTTAGCCTGCCACAGTGCAATCAGTTCATGGAAAATTTGGACCCTTCTACTCCCACACAGACTGGGAACCCTGACCATGCCCTCTACTATAAATAGAGGGGTATAGGGAGCTTCTCAAAACACACAAATCTGAACATTAGTTGCTCTAAAAAGTTGTTGTCCTCTTTGGTTGTGGTAACTGAGAGAGCCCAAGCAAGTTGTACTCATCCAGGGAGGAACAATAAGGGAAAGACAACTACAAAAAAGCGACTGGTGGTGGGAGAGTGTGTCGGTGACTAGTATGCTAACAAAAGGGGACAACTCCTTCTAGTCTATCCATCAGGACAACTAGAGTTCCCAGTGGTCTGTGCGGACTATCTATAGAGGCGGGAGATTTCTTACGCTCAAGAGGATGACTGTCAACCACAGTCTGGGTCAAGACCAGGATCTGAACAGACGTCGTCGAAGACTAGGTGGTTGAAGGTCGCACTAGTTGTGAGGTATTGTCGCTGAGAAAACCTCAGGACTAGGTATATATCACTAAACCATCTTTCCTATTGTATAGTTGTTGATACGATCCGCTGGTTATGGGTTTGTGGTTAGATAAAAAATTTGTTTCGGTTGCTTGTTTTGTCCCACAAAACCCAACACTTCTAATCACCGATAAGAGACCCTTTAGAATGGATGGTAAGGGTTCCCTTTTATAGATGTATTCCTCACTATCAAAACCCTAATGTTGAATACTTATGGTCGAAGGTAGCTAATTGCATGGCCCGTATTTGGTCCAATAGGCGACTTGTGTGGATTACTCAATTTGCACCTCATGTCCGATTCTCTGGTGAACCAGCATGGGTTGAACATGAACTGCCTTAATGCTAGGAGTGTGTGCCAGAAATGGAAAATTTGAAAGACACCGGGTAGAGAGTGGCTCGAGTCAGGATACTACTGAAGTCATTCGTTTGACTGGGAGGTTGGAAGGTAGAAATAGAAAACTTCTTGGGCCTTCCAGCCCTTAAGGTGTGTCATGATGAGATCTTGATCATCCATATAAGCATTTGAAGTATATTTTTTGTTGTTGCATGAAAAATATATAAAGTGCGTTAAAGTCTAAAAAGGAGGAGATAATTGCATTTTAGTAAATTTAATGCTAAAACTTGGAAATAGAAACACAACAGCCACCCTAAAAGTGAGTAAAATAGTATGGATAGATGGATATAAATATACTCATCAAACTACCCCGAACTTAAACCTTTGATCGTCCCAAATAAAGCAAAATAAAAAGGAGGACAAACAATTTATATTAGGATCCATGCTTTCCTCTCTTAATTGAGCACACTTTGTGAGCCCCTTCCACCAAACATGACCAAGCAACCCTAGTCCTCTAGGGTCATGTAGAAACACTTGGATATCCCCCAATTGGGACTTGCTCCTCCATTTGCTAGACTCCAAAACCTGCAAAGGACTAATTTCATCTCAATGATACTCTTGATATGTCCATGCAAGTAGAAAGGGAGCACATGTCAGGGCTGATTGGCTATTTAGGGAGAGATTTGATAAGTCCCCTGGGCATGAAAATTTGGATGAAATAGGGAGAAATACATGGGACGAACCCATTTCCCTGGTATCTCCTCTATTTGACTTGATACCTTATTTGGAATTGAGTTATTTTAGTTGTCTCTCCTCAATTAAACTTGAGACTTTATCTAGTTGTTGTTACATTGATCACATATTTTCTTTTGGGCTCATTGGCCTCTTTTATTTATTCCATGTTTGTAGACAAAAATTGAGAAGGAGATATATTTATGGAAGGGGTGCCACCCCGAACTTAGGGCTTGGCATATAGTGGTTTTTTTTCTTTTTTTTTCTTTTGATGGTTGGAAAAGAGATATGAAATGATGGAAGAATAGTGGAAACAAGAGGTTGACTTGTATTTCTTCATTTTATTGCTACATTGGAATCAGATCATCATATTATATTAGTTATTTCAGTTAATGTAGGGTAAAGAAGTGTTTATGAATTTTGTTGCAAGTCATGTCGAGGGCATGTGCATCTTGACCTTTCTTACTCTTTCTTCTTATCATCATTTCTAAGGGGAAACAATGATCAATTGTTGTCATTGGGGCTCCGTATGTTCAAGACATGTGTTTTCCTTAAAATTTCCTTTTGTGTGGGATAGCTCAAGAAAAAGGGGATAGTACAATTATATATTTTCAATTTTTGCTACATCAAAGTGGCCAGCTAGGTAAAGGCCACAATCACACAAAATAGAAATTAAAATGAAAATAGAAAACAAGACAGATGCAAATAAAAGATGGAGAAAATTGGTTTGAGGGTGATAAATAAAAAGGTTAAAGTTGAAGTGGTGGAGACAACATACCACCCACCCTCCACCCCCAACTTCAAAATTATGCACGTCCTCAGGAAGACAGAAGTTAGAGATGGGGGGATTTGATATGGAGGGTGGTGGAATTGGAGATGGGGGGAATGGACAGTTCTCTTCATTTAAGAGAACATAATAGAAACCTAAGAATGGGTTCCTCTCCCATTGGCAAGGCCCTCTACATGTTGTCGTGGCCACCAGTTGTCATGATCCTCATTTGGTGGAGGTAAGGGTGGTTGTGGACACACACCCCATTCTCCGTAGCCTACATCCAACCATCACCTTATCTCACATGTGATGGCTTGCTAATCGAACAACCAGATGATGATTGGGTCCAAGTTGGTCGGCGGATGCCCACGTCGATACGTCGGGTGTGTGAAGTGGTCTTCCCAGGGGACATAAGTGACCTAGATGTAGTAGAGGTGCAGTTCCTTATCTTAAGGCCATGGTATCTCCTTGGCCATTGGAGGGGCAAGTTGTGAATGTTGGGGTTCACTGTTGAGGTTGTTTGTCATTGATGCCATCAGTGTTTTTGCAGCGGAACAAGCAAGGATGTGTGACCTTTTTTCTGATCTTCGGAATAAAAATAGTTGTGCTTTATGATCCTAGTGCCTCATTTCATTTATAGATGCAAAGTAGAGAATTCAGGTATACCCAAAAAGTCATCGGTTATGAGCAATGCATGCATTATGCCTAGTCCATATGGATTGCACATCAATCACATACTAGAAAGTACTAATCAAAATATTATGGAAATGAATATTAATGATAAGATTGAAAAGAAAGAGACTACTATTTCCAAGAAACAATATGTCACAGAACTATTTGTTACCCTAGGTCCACACTCGTAATGGCTATAAAGCCAAAGGCGAGTGGACTTGGGCATCCATTTGTAGAATGACACAAATATTTCACACAGACAATATATTTGTAAAAGAAGTAACAAAAATATATAAAAAGATACTAAAGGAGGTAGAGACATGTACCCATTCTATTCTAAGATTCCCATTGGTGTTTCATTCCATAGATTTAAGTCTTGAGTGCAGCGGATCTTCATTTGGAAACTAAAAATTCGATAAATAAAATATATTAATGTTAAAGCATTAAGTACTCTATGAAAGGAAAGTAAACAGTTTAACACTATATAAAATTTGCTTGTCTGGATCAAAGTACATACCAAGACAAAGAAATAAGGCGAGGAAATTAACAACATTCTTTTATACAAATTGTGTCTTAGGTTTCTTTACCCATTATATCAACATAGTAAAATCAAACATGAAAGTAGTAGTCATAAAACAATAGCTCCACCAAGTAAGTAAATAGACACACATAAATACTAGCATACATAAAGAAATCCAATATCATAGCAGGGTCAAGATAAAAACATTCCTTACGAGTAGACTACAAGTTATGATCCATGAGCAGGTTCTAGAGAGGGTCCAATCCCAAAATGAACCTAAGATGTAAAAAGACATAATGATGGGTCTTGGATAAGTAGGGTCTTGGTAGGATAAGGATCAATACAATTCATATGGATGTTCCCTTAGACATAGGTTTCAAGTATTTCAATCTTAGTTCCAAACATGCATGCAATTATTAAACATAGATCAACAGTCATACCCACCCTTAGGTTTAGATGATAGATCCACATCATGAGTAACATTACATGGAAATAAACTCTAATTTGGGGATAGAGGAAGCATAATATTTGGTTTATTATCATGTTTCAACATTGAAGATCATGATTAAGTCCTATTAGATCAATTTCATGCAACATGGTCATTATTTTCAAGTCATAGAAGCACCAAGTAGATCAAGTTAGGGTGTAGAGATATAGCATGATAATTCTACTGATTTGAACATGATAGGGAATGTGATTAGCATTTGGGTCACATTTCACCAATATAGAATAAACTAGGTCAACTAGATCATTTTAATATACCAAGTAGGTAATTGAGATCTTATAAGGCAAATCTAGCTTATTAGTACAAGATCTTGGTTCAATATGGTACAAGACATAAGATAAGTTACTGATCTCAAAGTAGCATAGTCATTTATTGATTAAAATAATCAAGGTTCCAAGATTAGGCAAGTGGCATCATGTTCATGCATAAAGAAGCACTTTTAGGTCAAACGAATACCTATAAACATGTCAAGGTGTTACACTTCATGATTTGAAACAAGGAGTGAGTAAAAGTTACTAGTCTAGGGTTTAGGAATGATACTTGAGGTAACAATATTAAATGGGAGTAGGTTTCATCATTTATAATTTAAAAGTGCATAAAAGGCATGCATTTTAGGATATTAGAAGAAAACAAAGATAATTTAGTTTTTGAAATTAGTTCCATTGGATAGATCTTGTCGAGAGGATCAAAATTCATATATCATGTTCCATATTTGGACAGTGGATATGTAAGATATAATTTTTAGTATCTTTGCATCGAAACTATATGAAAATGAGATTTGGGACCTACCAAAAATGATGTGTTGAGCAAGAGCCCTTAGATCCAAGATTTGTAGATTACAATGGTACCCACATGGCCTGTGATTTTGGGCACCTTGGCAGTTAAATTATTTCTCCCATGGCCTCCAGTGGCTCCCATCTGCCCTGGGAGCTATATCATGCATTCTTCGATCGTTATCCACTGTCGTGCGGTTGTCGCCTACCACCGCTATGCACACAGGAGAGTGCTAGGCATTAGCCCGCAATTGGGAGTGAGGCATGAGGTTATCTGAGGAGGTTGGCAACCCGTAGTGATATCACAACCTCTCTTTCTCGATTTTCTCTCTCGTGGTGGTGGTTTGGCGTTGCTGGTTGCAGGGGCTAGGGCATAGTTTTTGGGTGGCCTCGAGACCATAGAATGATCACCGAGATGGGAAAAAGAGATGGAGGTGAAGAAGGAGTGCAGTAAAGGTGAACCCAGGGTTGTGCTACCCCACCTCTGCTTAGTTGTCTTCAGCACAAAATTAGGGTTCGAAAACCCTACATCAACCGACAGCGCCGAGAGGGTGAGTTGGGAGATAGGAGACTTTAGGAATCCACCAGGGTCGACAGGGATGAAATGAGAGGGGGAAGAACAAGAGAGATCATGGGGTAGAAGCCCAGTTGGGAGGAACGACCCAACATGGTCATGGCTTCTGTAAACCCTAGTGAGGGTAGATGTGAGGCATGGGCATGGCAGTGCTTCTGCATAGTTGGGAAGAGTGAGTCAGCCGAGGGGTGGAGGTTGAAGGGTTTAAGTAGAAGAAAGGGGAAGTGAGGGGAAGGTGTTAGGATTTGGATGGGCAAGTAGTGGCAGCGGCCAGCCCCGTTCACCCATTCCACTAGCATCCCACTTCCCGGCGCTACCGGACATGCGACCAAAAGGAGAGGCAGTGAGGATCGAGTGAGAAAAGTGAAGGGGGTGCAACAACACGAGAAGTGTTGGATCTTGTACAACCATTGTGCATGCGTGAGAAGGAGAAAATGAAGGTTAGGAGAAGAGGAAGGGTGCAAGTGGGTCGACGCCTATTCTTGGGCCCAAAACAGCCGACCCAAGACCCAAAGAGGGTAGAAAATGGTTTAAAAGCAAGTTCAAAGGTCATGGTCTCCAACTGGACATAAGTTTTCATAAAAACATAAATTTTGATGAAATGACATGCATTGGAATCATGAGAATGAGCTCTACAAGATTATCATGAGAACTAGGTAGGTATGTGTTCCAAAATTTATTCAATATAAATGGAAATGATGGCAATTAGCAATAGGATTAAAAACTATATTAGAGTTAAATTGAGTGTCACCAAGGTATCAATTGCACTCAATAGTTATCAATTACACATTGAATCATATTCAGTTATGGAATGGAAGGTGAGATAAGAACCTTGAGAAAGGTAGGGTTTAGAATTATCTAATAGAAAAGAGAGAAAGATCCAGTCTATCACATCCTCCCCACCGTAAAAGAAATTTTTCCCCAAAATCAATATGAGTCATCAATTAAGATCGGGTTTTCATATTCGATATCGTAATCAACTTGATATTCTTTCAACGTCAAGGTATTTCAAAAACTAAGCAATTTAGCATGATGGTTAAGGTAAATTCACATGATCATCAAATTGGGAAAGATCATTACACGAGTCACCTATTTGGAGAGATTGTCATATAGATCACCAATTTGGAGAGATCACATTTTAGGTCAAACAAATACAACTCTTAAATTAAGGATAAAGCATAACTTTCATGCCCAACATTCATGGTTCTAGCTTCTAGATTGTCCTAGGTGTGATTATACATCCATGATTGGGATTTCATATTGCAACAATTCGATACAATCATCATATTTTAACAATTCGATACAATCATAATATTTCATTATTGTGGTTTTGTGTTCAAAATCAATGAAAGGGCAACCCTGATCCACCTGGAACTTAATCTTATGTCATAAATTGAGTGAGATAACGTAATCATCATCTCATATTTGATATATGGGGATATAATAGTCATTCATCACATATCAATGTGACCTCAATATTTAAAAAAAGGTGATTACAGGAGTCAGTTCAATATCAATATCATTAATCATGAGTTAAGATTTCATTATTTAGTACTAAGAGTCAAGTTCAGACATCAAGGTCATAGGTATTAATTTTCAAAGATAGGGTTTAGATTTCTACTTTAGACCTTAGGGGTGACTTAGGGTTCTAACCTTCCTAAGGTTTTATTGAGATGGCATACACATTTTCTTGAGGTTTCTCTAACAGCATCTGAGTATATTATTTTCTATGAAATTCTTTAACCCATATTCTCTCCATCTGTTAGGGTGCAACCATTTGTTTTATGTTCCAACAATGGGCTCACAGTGACCTTCCCTTGTGGGTTGGTCTTCGTGCTGACCTTCCCTCCTGGGTTTGGTTTTCTTATTGGCCTTCTCTCCTAGGCTTGACCTCTTGGTGACCTTCCCTCTTGAGCTTGGTCTTCATGTCAGCTTTCCTCATGGGATTGGCCCCTTGGTGACCTTCCCTCCTGGGCTTGGATACCTATTGTCAGCCACTTCCTCAGTGACTTTTCCTTATGTCCCTTAGAGATGTAATAATTGGGTTTAAAGAATTTTACTCAATATATGTTCTTTTGTGATTTGCATACTTGACCCTCCAAACATTTGGTGGCATTTGAGTTTTACCCCAATTCCTAAACTAATTTGTTAACTCACCCTTCTCTGGGTGATTATTCATCCATATACATCAAATCAAGCAACAATTGAGCAACATTTCAAGCATTATTCAACATTTCATGGCATTAATATCAAGTTCATTTCCATGGTATTCAAGGATGACAAATGATCTATGTCTAGGTCTTTCTAGGAACTTGGCCACTAGATATACTCAACATCATCATATTCCAAGATCATCACTAAATTTTATTAAATTTGGGTGTCAATATTGTCATGGATTTGACCTATTTGAGACTTATGTCAAGAAATCAAAATAGTATGAAAAAGGTTACCTTTCCCAACTCTAAATAAATCAACGAGATGTAAATTTAGAGCTAGTCATAATAGAGATGTAGCCTAGGCTAGGAGGGAGTCATAAGTTAACTACCACCCTAATATAGAAAATTAGTCCATACTAATCATGAGTTATCAAGAACATTCAAATAGGGTGAGTATCAATTGTCAAATCATATTTCTCAATATTATAATTCAACCATCAAGATCATTAATAGGGCCATCGTGTTTCATGATTTTGTGAGTTCAAGGTCATAATTACTTTCCCTCTCTTTCATGGTCAAGGTAAGGGTAGATTCACGAAATTGATAAGTCAAATTGAGAACTCAAGAGCTTGAGTATAATAGTGCAAGATTGATATCTTGGTCCATTATATTATTCAAATTGAGCCTACAAAGAGGAATAATGATCAATAGGGGATTTTCCTCTTATAACAAATCTTGACATCATGATCTAGGGTTCCAAAGACATGGTCATTTTGTGGCATGATACATATTAATAGGGTGAGTTTTGCTTAGATATGTTTGAGGTTTGATCAAAATAGGGACAACATAGATTTAATCAATAGGGAACCCATCAAAAATGGGGTATAGAACATAAGTTCCACCTTATATCACCAACATCGAGAATTTACCTCAAACATTGAAAGCACTCATATTTAATTGGTAACATTGAGTTCGCATGAACTTTTCACATGAGTACATTAATTTCAAGAGTACTTTCATTCATCAAATATGGTCTTTCCTTTAAGATCAGGTCATGGCATTATCCTATTAATCAACCTTCATGATTTCAAATGAGTTTTACTATTCCCATGCATAATCTATCCATAATCGAGATGTCATGTGATTAATAGTCAAGAGAGAAGAATCACAAGAGGGGATAAGAAGACTAACTAATCATCTACTTGGGTGGATTAGGTTGTCCTTAAAGAAGATATGAGATTCTAGAAGACTCCGTAAAATTTGAGGGAAGGATTCTAGTCCTCCTTGGGTGCTTAATATGTGTTATGTTTTAAACATATATATAGGCCTATGTGTTTGGCTCAGATATCATTTATCACGGAACTATTTGTTACCCTAGGTCCACACTTCTAATAGCTACAAAGCCAAAGGTGAGTGGACTTGGACATCCCTCTGTAGAATGGCACAAATACTTCACACATGAAATATATATATGTAAAAGTAGTAACAACAAGATATAACAAGATACTAAAGGAGGTAGAGACATGTATCCATTCTATTCCAAGATACCCATTGGTTTGCATTCTGGAGCTTTAAGTCTTGCGTGTAGAGGATCTTCATTTGGAAACTAAAATTTTGATAAACAAAACATACTAATGCTAAAGCATTAAGTATGCTATGAAAGGCAAGTAAACATTTTAAGACTATATATAAAATTTATTTGGTTAGATCAAAGTACGAAGCAAGATCAAGAAATAAGGTGAGGAAACTTAACAACATTATTTTATATAAATAATGTTTTATGTTATTTACCCATTATATCAACATAGAAAAATAAAACATGAAAGTAGTAGTAATAGAAAAAACAGATCCACCAATTAAGTAAATAGCCAAACATACATATGAGAATAAATACAAAGCAAGCTAATATCATAGTAGGGTTAAGAGAAAAACGTACCTTATGAGTACACTACAAGTTATGATCCATGAGTAGGTTCTAGAGAGGATCCAATCCCAAAATGAACCTAAGATGTAAAAAGACATAATGATGGGTCTTGGATCAGTAGGGTCTTGGTAAGATAAGCATCATACAATTCATGTGGATGTTCTCTTAGACCTAGGTTTCAATTATTTCAATCTTAGTTCTAAACATGCATGCAATTATTCAACATAGATCAACAATCATACCCACCCTTATGTTTAGGTGATACATCCACATCATGAGTAACATTTTTTTTGTCGGTAAAAACTCGTGTTGCTATTTTTGTATTTTCTTTTTGTGTCTATACATTGCATACTACCTTCAAAACTGAAGATAGAGGAAAGCTAAGAAAACATGTACAAAGGATAAAAACAAAAAGAATAATGAATGTGCAAGGGAATTTAGCCTTCTGCTAAAGGATCTTCAGGAGAAAGAGCCAGTAGAGACCCAGAAAAGATATCTGCCAAATGAACTCTAGGGAATCTTATCCAGAAATGGGCGCTTCGGTATCAAGGGATAGGAGAGGACACTTTCCCAAACTGTTTAGGAGTACTCGCCATCACCTCAATACAAAAACTTGAACTGAGGCTCAAATAGAAGCAGACCAGAAGAACATATATGTTGGCTAAATTGGACATTATTATAATCCCTTTGTTTTGATGATGAAAAACATTTCATTCTTGTGGATCTAACATGCTACTTGAGTATTGCAGGAATTAAGTGGATGACACAAGTTTGGAAGATCTAAATGCTCACAATGTTTTAAATTCTTGATTGTAATCAAATGTAAAAACTTGTACAAGTATATAATGTACAATTACTTAGATATCATGTAAATCAAGTGTTTAGATCTTCCCTAGCCACTCAGAACACTTAGATAGGTCATCCCCTATAATAGTGTCACAACTGCACACTGATACACACACTTAGTACATAGTTCAAAACATTGAAACAAAGTCATTCTTGGTCGAAAAACTTCTCGACTGAGACACTCTCGGTCGACAAACTCCTCGACTGAGAATTGACCCAAATAGTCGTTAGACCCAGCAGACAAGGTGGTTGGGAGTTGGAATCAAATGTTAAATACACTTGCTCTAGACCATCCCTCGATCGACAAACTCCTCGACCGAGAGACACTCAGTTGACAAATTCTTCGACCGAGAAGAACTTTGTCTGCACTTTTTAGAGTTAATAAACTAGCCATTGCTAAAGCAATTAGTGGATACCTAGCGGCTAGTTGAGCACTAAGAACCCCCTAGAAAGTGTCTAGAACATCCTTAAGCATTCATAGGCCATTCCTATAAATAGGACATGCCTTAGGATACCCAAAACACACTTGTGCAATACTTGAGCATACATACTTGCAATTGGAAATCCTTTCTTGTGAGCAATTGAGCAACTTCTACACTTGGTAATCTTTCCCATTGCTACAAGCTCGTGTCCTATAGGCTAGAATCTCCTTTCCACCATACTTACACTTTCACACACATTGGTTAGGAGATCAAAATGCTTGATATAGGAAATCAAGCCTTGTGCTACAACTACAATTGTAATTTCCATTTTCCCTTCTTATTCCTTCTTATTGCTTGTACTCTCCTTACTACTCCTAGAGTTGGAGGCTGCAGATTGGAGAGGGTTTATCTTCTCAGGTGGAGAAGGGTCTTCTCGGAGGAGAAGGTGGATTTTGGACTACTTCTAGAAGGTCTCAACGGGAAGCTACTTCAAGGAGGAAGGCTACTTCAAGGGGGGAGCTTGAAGTTACTTCAAGTGAAGGCTGCTTCAAAGTTGGTGAGATGACTTTGAGGTGAAGGTTTTTCAAAGGGTTTGGGAAGGTAATTGTATTTTATGTAACATCCTTGTGAGGTAATAAAATACTGGTTCTTTCAAATCCCAATTGGAAACAATTGGGTAGTGGACTGACTCCCTTAGTATTTGCTAAGGGTGGAACCACTCTAAACCATGTGTCCCCTTATCTAATCTTTTGTGGTTGATTGTTTGAATAATTATTTTTAAAATATTTATAAAACCCTATTCACCCCCCTCTAGTGGTTTTTTCATTTGGTATCAAGGCAGGCTTCAAGGAGCTCTAATCAAGTCTTAAAGAATGGAGGGTGGTGGTGTCTACAACTACAAGCAAAGGAGAAGCTTGGACCAATCTTCAACAAGCTGTAATTGGTGCTTAGGAACAAGACACACAACACCTAGTTGTCCATGGAGGTTAAAGAAGGAAGATGTGCATAAAGAATGCTTTATTTCTACAACAAGTGAAGAAGAAGAAGAGGTAAGCCTTTTTTATTTATCAAAAGAAGATTTGGTTGCTAGCCTTCAAGAAACACATGATAAGTATATTGAGTGCAAGAAGAAATGAAAGAAATATAATAAAGCAAATGATGAGTTACATGCTAAACTTCTTTCTCTCACATATGAAAATGAAGATCTTAAGGAAAAATTAAACTTAACTATTAAAGACCATGATATTAAACTGAAATGAATAGAGGAAAATTGCAATCTTCTCTCTCTAGAAAAGATAAACTTGCAAGCCCAAATTAATTATCTTCAAAAACAACCAATTTTATGCACTCATCTAGATTATGATACTATTGTGAAAGAAAGATATTCTCTATTATCTAATCTAGATCAAGCAAAGTTAGATATCAAAAAGAGAATGGATGAGATTGCTAAGTTACAAAAGGAAATTAGTAGCTTGAGAAACAACGATGTTGTTGATGAGATTCTAAAAAATTCTTCTAGTTATAATGGAAGGAGAGGACTAGGTTACAAGCCTAAAGGAAAATCCTATCAAAAACCTAGTGGGGGAAGGATACAAGTGCCAAAGACTCAATCTATGTATGTACCTAAAGGCAAGTATACATATGTACCCAAGAACAATCTAGATCAAACTCATAAAAAGAGAAATGAGATTGATTCTATATGTTGCCATTATTGTTTGCGTCTTGGACATTATTCCTTCTCATGTCCTTACAAGAAAAAGGATGTTGAGTTGGTATGGGTCCCAAAACCCCCAAACTAAATGAATAAATTAAGTTGAGATATGACCAAAGACTATAATTTATATCTTTATGTCTATATCAACTTAACATAATGGGATAATGAATTGATCCAAGAAATTAAAATTTCTAACTTGAAAATACACATTTAAACCTGCAGAGACACATCTTTAATAAATTGGTTTAGTTTGGGTTCCCAAAACCTAGAAATTTAAATATGATTAGTTGAGACTTGATATAAATGTTACCTTGATATTTAAATGTTTTTATCTCAACTAAACTGAGCATTAAATTGTATGATTCTGTTAAACTGATCTATGAAAACAATTACTGAAAATAGTACAGAAATAATCTCGGTCGAGAAAATTGTCGAGCGAGACAATGTCGGTCGAGAAATTAGTCGACCAATAGGGTTTCTACCTTAAATCTATATTTTTCTGGAGAAATAGTAACATTTTTGGTCGAGAACTTTGTCGACCGAGTGAAACTCTGACAAAACTATTTAATAAAAACAAGACACTTCAATTGCAATCAACCTAAGTATGTAATGAACTTTACATATTCTTATGCTTTAAGTATTTGAATGATCCTAATCAAAAGAAAGAGCAAACTTAATAATTGGATAAGAAAATTAGTAGAATAAGAAACCTTGCTTAGAACAAAGAATTACTTTGTATCTAAGAAAATCAAAAGCAAGATACTAAATTCATATATTTCTTGAAATTCTACTCAAAACTTGCTCTTAGGCTAATATTTTGCATCATGATTGCATCATGGTAAATTTTATTATCATAATAAGTATAGCTTACAAGAACTAACAATATTGGAAATTCTGCATATTTGTTGCAAACTAAATTGAAATGGCCTTTTTGCTAGAAGAACAATCACTATGGATATCAATCAAATTCTTTCTTGCAAATAAGGATCTTAGAGCATATTCTAAAAAAATTCATTAGAATGATAAAAATAACTTGTTCTAAGAAAATCAAAAGAATAAATATCATTGTGACAGCTAAATCAATATGCATTAATCAAGTTGAGATATGATCAATAATCTTGATTTGAACAACCTTATATCTATCTCAACTTAATAAGAATAACAAATAAATAAAAGTAATTCAACCCATAAACTAGAACAAACAAATTGCTGAATAAAATCTGTAGAAACACTCTTGGTCGAGAAATACTTCGACCGAAAATTATTCGGTCGAGAAAGAGTTTGACCGATCAAGGATCTGGAAAACCTATTTAAATGTTTTTCAATTTGCTATCAGTTTAGCAACAATAAAAAATCAATTTAATTAAGAATGAATTACAACTCTTGGAGACCATCTTTTAATCAAGACATGTTGATCTTTTGCATCATGATTTATTGAATGAAGGTATATCTTTATGGATATGAAACTCTTATTACACATATTGCAAAAGTACTATATGAAAAATGATATTGAACATTTATTAAGCATGTTCATTTACATGGTTTGTCTTAAAATTGAAAATCCAAGAACCATGATTAATCAAGAAAATCATAGATTTGCCTCTCATGAAATTACATGGTTGGGCTTAAAACTGAAAATTATGAAACATGTTGATTTAATCAAGGAAATTATTGTTTTAATCCACATGACTTAAAGTATTCATTGGTCTATATATATAGAAACTATTTGTATTGAAATTTGTTTTAAATGATCATTGTATTTCATGAAATTATGGATATGCTTCTATTGTGATCATTGTGTTATGAATATGCCTTTACTGTTTTATCATGATCATTTTGTTCCATATTTTACTTGGTTTGCCTAAAATAATCTTTTATCTATATATACAAACCATGAATGGATATTGTTTTCAAAATGATCATTGTGATTCAGCTTTTTACATATAAAGATGATGTTTTCATTGAAAATGCCATTTTGCATAAAAGTAAAACTCTATGGCACAAATGCATCTTGACATGATAGATAATGATTATCAAGAGCATGGCTTGTGTTATTCCGTGTAATACATGAATGATTTTTTCTAGATGACACTATGGCAAGCTAAATAGTTTGTTTCTTTAAACAAGAATATTAATGTCTTATCTAATTTCTTATTCTAAGAAAATCAATACCATCATGATGCATAAATTGTTTTTCAATTGGTAAGTTCTTCAAAAGTGGAATTACTTAAAGCATTTCAAATTGATATGCATTTAATCAAGTTACCTGGAGGCTTTATACCTCACATACTTAATCATAAATGTGTAAATCAATGAGAGTGCTTAAACTGTAAATCTGCAGAAAATGCCTCTCAGTCGAAATAAAGTTCGACCGAGGGGCGCCCATGTCAAAGTCAAGGTCGACCTAAAATAAGCTTGAAAAAAATGCTTATTTGTAAATCATTTTCTTATAATCAATCTTAGTATATTAAATAAGATTATAGTGCATAGCTCTCATAAAAGGTTAACTTATTATGATACAATGCTTATTATGACCTAGAATTCTTAAATTATCTTGATTAAGGGGGGAGCTCACAAAAACTATCTTGACTATAAGACTAAGTAGGAGCTCACAAAACTTTGTAAACATCATAAAGAAAATTTGAAACTAGTTATGACCTTAGTATTATTAACGGTAATCTTGGTTATGAAAACAAAGAAACCTACAATATTCATGAATATGATATATATCTTGTTCTTAATGAGATTCTCTAAACAAATTAGGGCTTAACATCCTGTGTATTTGGTTAGAGATACAATCATTGATTCTACTATAAGCTTAAAAGAATCTCATATCATTTCAGGGTTTAACATCCCTTGCAAATGGTTGAGAAACTATCAAATATATTCATGAGCTTAAAGGATTCTCATGTCATTTTTAGGGCTTAACATCCCTTGTAAAATGGATGAGAAAGCAATACACATATGCCATGAACCTAAAAGGATCTCATATCATTTCAAGGCTTAACACCCTTTTACAAATGATTGAGAAATAAATTGTGGCTAAATTTGACAACACATGGTTTGCATTCATATAAAATCCCTTGCTTTTAAAACTAAATATCTTATTAAGGGGGAGCATAGCAATAAAATTAAGGGGGAATGATAAAATTCATACTTAATGATTATCTTGGTTATCTTTTTGAAATGACAAAGGGGGAGAAATAATATAAAATCAAAAATATAAACTAAAATGAGTTTCATAATCTCTCCGCCAGCACACACTTGCAAACAAGAGAATGTCTATAAAAGGTAAACTTTAGGTATGAAACTCATATGATTTATATTTCCTTATTTTATATTTTGGAAATGTTTTTCATCTTCAAAAAGGGGGAGATTGTTGTCTAAATTGGACATTATTATAATCCCTTTGTTTTGATGATGACAAACATTTAATTCTTTTGGATCTAACATGCTACTTGAGTATTGCAGGAATTTATAAGATGACACAACTTTGGAAGATCTAAATGCTCACAATGTTTTAAATTCATGATTGTAATCAAATGTAAAAACCCGTACAAGTATATAATGTACAAGTACTTAGATATCATGTAAATCAAGCGTTTAGATCTTCCCCAGCCACTCACAACACTTAGATAGGTCATCCCCTATAATAGTGTCACAACTGCACACTGATACACACACTTAGTACATAGTTCAAAACATTGAAATAGAGTCATTCTCAGTCGACAAACTTCTCGACCGAGACACTCTCGGTCGATAAACTCCTCAACCGAGAATTGACCCAAATAGCCGTTAGACCCAACAGACAAGGTGGTTGGGAATTGGAATCGATCATTATATACACTTGCTCCAGACCATCCCTCGATCGACAAACTCCTCAACTGAGAGACACTCGGTCGACAAATTCTTCGATCGAGAAGAACTCTGTCTGCACTTTTTAGAGTTAATAAACTAGTCGTTGCTAAATCAATTAGTGGATACCTAACGGCTAGTTGAGCACTAAGAACCCTCTAGAAAGTGTATAGAATGTCATTAAGCATTCATAGGCCATTCCTATAAATAGAACATGCCTTAGGACACCCAAAACACACTTGTGCAATACTTGAGCATACATACTTGCAATTGGCAATCCTTTCTTGTGAGCAATTGAACAACTTCTACACTTCATAATCTTTCCCATTTCTACAAGATCGTGTCCTATAGGCTAGAATCTCCTTTCCACCATACTTACACTTTCACACACATTGGTTAGGAGATCAAAATGCTTGATATAGGAAATCAAGCCTTGTGCTACAACGGTAATTGTAATTTCCATTTTCCCTTCTTGTTCCTTCTTATTGCTTGTACTCTCCTTGCTACTCCTAGGGTTGGAGGTTGTGGATTGGAGAGGGTTTATCTTCTCAGGTAGAGAAGGGTCTTCTCGGAGGAGAAGGTGGACTTTAGACTACTTCTAGAAGGTCTCAACAGGAAGCTACTTCAAGGAGGAAGGCTACTTTAAGGGGGAGCTTGAAGTTACTTCAAGTGAAGGCTGCTTCAAAGTTGGTGAGATGACTTCGGGGTGAAGGCTGTTCAAAGGGTTTGAGAAGGTAGTTGTATTTTATGTAACATCCTTGCGAGGTAATAAAATACAAGTGCTTTCAAATACCAATTGGAAACAATTGGGTAGTGCACTGACTCCCTTAGTATTTGCTAAGGGTGGAACCACTCTAAACCATGTGTCCCCTTGTCTAATCTTTTATGGTTCATTATTTGAATAATTATTGTTAAAATATTTATAAAACCCTATTCACCTCCCCTCTAGTGGTTTTTTCAATATCCAACACCCACCATCACCCGACTAAACAGATTCTAACAAAAACCTGATTCAAGAAAACTCTTATGAACCAGAGAAATACTCGACCATCACTTCACAATAGTGAGAGGGGAGCCAAAAAAATCAGACATGGGTAATCACAGTCTTCAACATCACATAAGACAGAGAGCAAACTACACAGAACCTTGTATCATATCACTACTAGCAGCATCACTCAAAGGAAGAAGTGGGCATCAACACCCTTCAACAAAACGCTTGACCATCACCAAATTCTACAATGAGAGGGGAGCATCAACACCCATAAAAATGGGGACTCAACCATCACCAGAGGCATCTTCGGTAGAGTTTGTTGTTGTTGTTGTTGTTATATCAAATTTTTGCAAATTAGCAAAGACTAGGTTCAAGAAAACTCCAGAGAACCAGAGAAAACTTGACCATCACTTCTCAACACTGAGAGGGGAGCCAAAAACCAAACATGGATAATTATAGTCTTCAACATCACAGAAGATAGAAAGCAAACTACTCAGATACCTTGAGACAAAACACTGCTAGCAGCATCACTTTTTGGAAGAAGTGGCATCAACACCCTTCAACAAAATGGTTTGACCATCACCATATTATGCAGTGAGAGGGGAGCATTAACACCAGAAAAAAATGGGGACTCAGCCATCACCTGAGGCATCAAGCAATAGACTCTTCATCAAACCAGAATTAGCTTCACCAGCCTAGACATATGTAGCAAAAACTCGACCATCATTTCATAGCAGTGAGAGGGGAGAAAAAGCAGGAAGCAACCTACATTAGGGATCTAAAACCATGAAAACCTCAGCCTTCAGCATCACCACAACAAACAGGAAGTAAACAGCACAGAACACATGTGTCATCACAACTAGCAACCTGCCAGGAGGATACAACCTTTAGTCTACAACTGATGATCCAATCCAAATGGATCCAGAGGAAGAAACCAACACCACTCATAGGAAGAGGTAAACACTAAAACCCTTCAACAAGGGGATCAACCATCACCATATACAGAAGCATCAAAACAACAGTCTTTGCATCAACCCAGAATTAGCTTTCAAGCAAGGGGAAAAGGAGTTCCAACCCAATTAGCAGAGAAGGAGACTCCTCCATCACCTCAAAACTTAGTCATCCAATAAGAAAAGATAGTGAACAGCTAAAAGGAAAGAACAATAGAACTTCAGACCCCTCCATCTCTCAGAAGCACCGAAGGGCATCAGAGAAGGATAGCCCATGGACACTTCTAGTAGGGATCTCATCAGATAAAGGGGACACCATGGAAAATCACCATAGACAAAACTCCAAAGGAAGTACCAGGACACCAGATGTCAAACAAAAAGAGCCAAAGAAGAATCTGAACAAAAACATCACAACTAAATGACACAACCAACAAACCAAAATATAAAGGAACCTCAGCACCCAACACTAGAGAACTTGACCATCACTCCAAGCCAGATCAGAGCTACAAACTTGGATAGAACATAAGGGTTCTCAGAACAAACAAGAAGGTTATAAAGAAGATCAACCAGACACTAACCAACATTTAAAATGTTGAACTCAGATTCAATAATCTTCCAAATATATTCAGACTTCTTACTATAGCTATCATGGACCCTTTTGTTTCTTTCGAACCAAACATGATAAAGGATGAGGGGGATAATGATTCTAGAATTTTTTTGATTCATCGTGCAGACATCATCCCAGTTCAGCAACGGTTTGTTAATAGAACCCATCTGCATGGCTTTGTTCCAGAGATCTTTAGTGAAAGGATAGTTGTAACAAATATGATTTGTGTCTTCATAGTCAGACATACACAAGAAGCAAACAGACACAATAGGGATACCTCTTCTCCTAGAATAGTCAGAGCCTCAGAGGTGGGTAATTTGTTATGCATTGCCTTCCATGTATGGAATTTACTATTATTATGACTTCTACTCTTCCATAACCACTGGAACTTAGTCTTAACACCTTCTTTCTACCTGACATTCTCCCAAATCTCTTTAAACTTCACCCTATCTTTCCCTTTGAACAACCAGATATCAACATCAAAATTCATGTTAATCTTAATATTCTTGAGAATGTCCAACAATAGATGAGAGCAACGAGAACTATTAATAGACCAAATCCCATCTTTGATTATGCTACTAAGATAAGCATCAGTAGGGAGCCCAGCCCTAATAATGATATTTTTGTCGATAACCTCATGGAGGAATTTCCCTGAGACCCAAGGATCTTTCTAGATCTTAATGCTTTTTCCTAAGCCAATCTTGATGTCAATGAAATGCAACATGATATTTCTGCTCCTCAGGATCGAATTAAAGATCCAAGAATGTTTCGGTGATGGTTCATTACTCCAAAGAGTTTCTTTTTCAGATATTTCTCACTAATCCATTTGACCCAGAGGGAGTCTTTTTTCTAGCTATATCCCAAGTATTCTGGATTAAGCAAGACTCAGACACTTCTTTGCTTTTCCTAATACCAAGACCACCTTCATCTTTAGGGAGAGAGACAAGATCCCATTTGATAAGATGCAAGTTCTTCTTATTTTCATATTGCCCCCAAATGAAGTCTCTGGTAATTATGTCAATCTCATCCAGAATAAAGAAAGGGATCACGAAAGACATGACCCAGAATAGGTGCATGGTAGATAAGGTAGACTTCATGAGCTCAACTCTCCGAGCTAGAGAAAGAAGCTTAGATTTCCAGCATTCGAGCTTCTTCTTAATTCTGTCAATCAGCCTTTCACAATGACTCTTTCTTATTTTTCCTGAAAAAAGAGGAAGACCAAGGTATTTCGTATCCTCTAGGATACCCAATTGGATCCCTAGAGCATCATAAATATCAGTAAAGTCAATCCCAAGTCCAAAAAATAAGAGGCTTTTATCTTCATTCACACAAAGCCCCGACATTCTTCCAAAATTAATAAGAAGCTTTTTAATATTAGTGTCATTATGAGGAGAAGCTTTAGCATAAATCATAAAATTATCTACAAATATGAGGTGAGAGAAATGGAAGTCTTTTGAAATAGAAATAGGAAATAACTCTTTCTTCCTGATGCTATCTTTGATCATCTCAGTTAAACCTTACATGGAAATTACAAAAAGATAGTGTGCAATGGGGTCACCCTGTCTAACTCCATTAGAAGGAAAGATAGGTTGAGTAGGTTCACCATTAACTAGAACTTGATAAGAAGTTGTAAAGAAAATAGTCTCGATCCACTTGATCCTCTTAGGAGGAAACCCCATCTTAAACATAATAGAGAAAAGGTATTCCCAGCTAACAGTGGCGTAAGCTTTAGAGATGTCAACTTGGACACACATGTTGGAGCAACTTTTTTCTTAAAGTCACTGAGAATCTCGTTAGTAAGTAACATTGCATCTTTGAGACCCCTTCCTTTAATGAAAGCACACTGATTTATATCAATAATCTTAGGAAGAACAGTTTGGAGTCTATTGGTCAGGGTCTTTGAAATGATCTTATAGAATACATTGCACAAAGCAATATGTCGCCAATTTTTAATATAAGAGGAGTCAGTACCTTTTTGCAAGAGAGTTATGAAGGTTTTATTAGCTTATTTCAAAAGATGTCCATTAGAGAAAAAAGTATTTAATAGCTTCAAACACGTCATTCCCAATAATGTGCCAGGCGTACTTATAGAAGTACCCATTGAAGCCATCAGGACCAGGGCATTTATCCACATTAAGGTTTTTAACCACATCATCCACTTCAACTCTGGTAAAAGCTCTGGTTAACATACAATAATGTATTGAATTTATCTTGGGTCTATTCCAAGCACCATCCCAGACATCCCCTTCATTGTCATTACAAAATAGAGAAGTATAAAAATCAGCAATCGAACCTTTGATCTCATCAATGTCTTTTGAAATGGTCCCATTGATATTCAAGAAATTGATAGTGTTTCTACTTCTTCTCATTCTCAGTGAAGAATAGAAGAACTTACTATTAGTGTTGCCCTCTTTGAGCCATTGGACTCGAGATTTCTATCTGTAAAAGTCTTCCTCTAACTTGACAGCTTTTTTAGCTTCTTTTCTCAGGCACTTCGCAGTACTTCTTAACCTCTCATCATTAAGATGAAGATCAACCATCTTCTGAGCAGGGAGTTCTTGATTATTTAACATGGAAGCATTATTGAAAATATTACCAAAAACGAATTTATTCCAATTTTTCAGTTTAATCTTGAGATTCATCAACTTCCTATATAATTTGAAAGTAGCATAGCCACTCACCTCAAGATTCTAGGCATCATTCAGAATGGCATCAAAATCACTGTGTTTATCCAGCCATTAATGAATTTAAAAGGAGATTTCTGCTTTTTCTACTCCCCCAAAAAGAAAGCTATCCTTCTATGATTGCTAATGATATTTTTAATACTCTCGCCATGAAAGTTGTCAAAAGTAGATTGAAAAGCATTGTTATATAAAATTTTATCAATCTTGGAAGCTATAAAATGATCACCTTCTTGTTTATTGTCCCAAGTGAAAAAAGGACCCTTCAGATCCAACTCAAATAAGCCATTATCGAGAATAAAGTCATTAAAGTCAGCCATCAATTTCATGGAGGGAGGCTGAGTGCCTATCTTCTCTTCAATTGTCCTGACCGCATTGAAGTCACCAATAATTATCCAAGGATCAATGCAATTGCTATCAAAATCATCCATATATTTCCATAAGTTGACTCTATCATAGTCGCCATTATGGCCATAGATAGCCGAGAGAAAAAAAACAATAGTTGTCCTTCATAACCTTAGCATTAACAGCTTGATCGCACTCGCCTAGGAAAGTAACATCACAAGTATCTTTCTTCCAAAGAATAAAAACTCTGCCTAAAGGATTCGAGTTAGAATTAGAGATCCAACAGTAATCAGGGAAGTACTTATTGATGAATTTGTCTTTCTTTCTACTCCTAATCTTTGTCTCGTTAAGAATAACCAACTCACAATCAGCCTTCTTTATCTCCTTTTGAACGTCTTGAATCTTATTGTTAATACCTCTAATGTTCCAAGAGGTGATGGACATAGAAAGACTCATTTGAGACTTGGGGTTGTTGAACTGATAGCCTCAGTGCTTTCAGAAATCATCTCTAGTCCTTTGGGAATAGGTGAAAATGTTGAGGATTCCCCTCTATGGAAGATCCCTGCGCTCAACTTTGTCTGACACCTTGGTGGTATCATTTAAACAAATGAGGAGGATGGATGCAAACTAAGAGCACTCTCTGGTGATTTCTTGGGAGGTACTTGTAAGGTCTTTGGCATTGACGGAATGTGATCTGATGTATTATAGAAATCTTCGGCGCAAAACTTATCAGCAGGTGATGTATGCTTTGTTTGAAAGCCTGCATTAACTTCTTTAGAAAGTAGTTCATCTTCTATGATTATTTCTTCTTGTTGAGAACTATATTTTCCTTTATAAATGTCTTCTTCATCTTCTACCTCTTCTAGGATGTAATCCTGGATATCTTCTATTCTTGTCTGAGACTTTTCCTCGACAGGTTTATTTGCATTTGGTTTCTTAATTACCCAAACTTTGTTTCGAGGTGCAGGTAACTGAGCTAGCTTTTGGCCTACTTCTGGAGAAGATGTGCAGTCATCATGACCCAAATAGCCACATTTTGAGCATTTGTATGGAATCCAATCGTACTCCAGAAAAACACAGTGTTCTTCACCTTCATTACTCATCAGAGTAATTCTCCCAGGATACTTAGTGTCTTTGTCCATTAGAACTTGGATTATCGCCAGATCAAGCCACCTGGGACTAGTAGTTTGTTCATCCATCTTAACAGGTTGCCCCAAATATGACCCGATTCTATCAAATGTCCTTCTATCCCAGAGCTCCATAGGTATGTTACGTATGTTGATCCATACTGGGACATCCGACAGAACTAGTTTGTTTTGATTATCACCCAGATTCCATTTCTTGAGGATAACTGGCCTATCACAAACAAACCATTCTCCATCAGAAATAGCCTTCAGATCTTCTGGGTCAGAGAACCGAATCAAGAAGAACCCTTTTCTCCTGTTGAAAATCTCGAAGAAGCCTTTCACCTTCCAAACATTGGAGAAGTAGTTTGCAAGAGTAGGAATATGAGGTCAAAAATCAATTATGTATCCTAAAATACACCTGATCCATTTATCGGCATTCTCTTCTGTTTCTTTATTTGGGTAAATAATTTTCCCATCGACGATGGAAACCTCTATTCTTCTTAGATCTGATGCTTTCCCAGATGATATAGGCTTCATGCTCTCCCACGATGTTGGTTCCCTTCCTATAACTAGTTCTAGAGCTGAGTCTCTGGGCCGTGTGCAATGATTAACATCATGAGTAAATTAAATGGAGATAAAATATAATTTGGGGATAGGGGAAGAATAATATTTGCTTTATTAATATGTTTCTACATTCAAGATCATGATTAAGTCCTATTAGATCAATTTCATGCAATATAGTCATATTTTCAAGCCATAGAAGCACCAAGTAGATCAAGTTAGGGTGTATAGCTATAGCATGATAATTCTACTAATTTGAACATGATACAGCATGAGATTAGCATAAGGGTCACATTATATCAAGATAAAATAAACTAGGTCAACTAGATCATTTTAATGTACCAAGTAGGTACTTGAGATCTTATAAGGCAAATCTAGCTTATCAGTACAAGATCTTGGTTCAATAGGGTCCAAGACATAAGGTAGTCATTTATTGATTAAAAGAATCAAAGTTCCAATATTAGGCAAGTGGCGTCATGTTCATGCATAAAGGAGCACTTTTAGGTCAAAATTATACCTTTAAGTATATCAAAGTGGTACATTTCATTAGTCAAAATAAGGAATGAGTAAAAGTTACTGGTCTAGGGTTTAAGAATGATACTTGAGGTAATAATATTAAATGGGAGTTAGTTGCATCATTTATTATTTAAAAGTGAATAAAAGACATGCATTTTAGGATATCAAGAGAAATAACAAAGATGGTTTAGATTTTGAAACTAGTTCCATTGGATAGATCTTGTTAAGAGGATCAAAATTCATATATCATGTTCCATATTTGGCCAATGGATATGCAAGATATGATTTTTAGTATCTTTGCATCAAAACTGTATGAAAATGAGATTTAGGACTTACCAAAAATGATGCATTGAGTAAGAGCCCTCGGATACAAGATTTGTGGCTCGTAAGGGTACCCACATGGTGCACAATTTTGGGTATCTTGGTAGTTAAATTGTGTCACATGTGGCCTTTAGTGGATCCCAGCCACCATGGGAGTTGTAGCATGCGTTCTACGATCATTGTCGACCGACGCGTGGTTGTCTCCTACCACCGTTATGCAAATAGGACAACTCTAGGCATTGGCCCATGGTTAGGAGCTAGGCATGAGGTCGAGCAAGGAGGTTGGAAACCCACAGCGGTAACAGAACCTCTATTTCCCAGTCATCTCTCTTGTGGTGGTGATTTGGCACTGTTGGTTGTAGGGACTAGGGTGTAGCTGTTGGGTGGCCTCGAGAGCACAGAAGGATCATCGATCTAGGACAAAGAGATGGAGGGGAAGTGAGAGTGTGGGAAAGGAAAACCTAGGGTCGTGCTACCCCACCTCCGCTCGGTTGTTTTTTGAATGACATTAGTGTGGCAACACATCCCATTATCACACAGATAACGAGGTGTTACGCAAAAACGTGCGGAAAACACCATAACCACAGATTATCAAAAACACGGTTTAATTAAAACCGATTGCGGAAAACTGATAAACTGTGAAACTATTACTTTCCAGTCCTCATCCTGCACAGAAACATGTCATATAAATATGTACATACACAAGATCTGACACGTGTTCACAGCTCAGGAACAGCTGTCCATCCATCACATGAGTTCACCACCTGTTCATATATACATAAAGGCCCACATCCGGCCAATAGCAGGATATACATATATCATCGAACGATCTTCGTGAAACATCGTCAAAACACTGCCAAGGACCTGAGAGTACAGGGATGACTCTAGACTCTACTACAAAACATCCAAAACAGCAGCATGTCCAACGCTTGCCTTCTACTGCTCCTCAAGCTGCTCGTCCGCAACACCACAACCACGACCACGTCTACCTCGACCACCTAAAAAGGGTGAAAACCAGCGGGGTGAGACAATTGAACAATTGTCCCAGCGGGAAACATAGCTCCCTACCGCAACTATAGAACCTCAGCAAGATAAACTATAACAACAATTATAACATGAGCAGATATATCAGAAGCAGTTATATATATAGTAAGATCATTCTTACCGGCAAGCATACCAGCTGTACTAAAGCGTAAAACCAGATATCTTTCAAAGGAACATGACTATCAAGATGAGATATATCAACATGTAACAGGATTATTAAAACAGGGTATAATGCCATATAACCTGGTTATCAAGATAAGGTAGATTACCACATGACCTGCAAGGTATAACAGAATATTACACAAACAAGGCCTCAACCAATGTTTCGTATTTGATATGACTAGTAAATACTAAACGGCTGTATTACATTTTATTATGCCCTGAGGATTTGAACCGTACCGTTCAAATCCAACCTTCGGTTACAAAACCCAAACCGGTGCCATACGAGGTCAATGGAAGAGCCGGACTCCACGACCTCCCACCTCATGGTCAGTACATGAGTACAACACAAGCAGGACCGCAATCACATGCTGAAGTGGTCTAAGCCAAAGGGTTAGCTCCATAGGCTACCCATTCTCTAGCCCGCCTTGGTACAGGTCACGGTGCTAGTAAAACTCAGCCACGGGCCTGATCACCGTGCTCTGAGCCATGAACACATTCATGCTCCATACATCACATATCCTGAGCCATGGGCCTGTTCACCATGCTCTACACACATATCTGAGTCTGCAACTGAAGTTGCACTCTTACCTCCTCATTTTCAGGCTAGGAGCAACCTACACATATTCAACAATATGCGCTTCCAGGTTAACCCGTAGAAAAACCTGTTTCACCATCACCAAGTCCTGACGATGATGGATCTATGGCCAGGGAAAACTACATGATATATTTCACTGTGATTAATTAGTATCTTTTAGATGGATTGCAAGATTCAACCAAGTTGTATAACATGCAAAGATATAACAGAAAGTAAAGAACATTATATTATGATCTATCCATATCAACCTGATCCATCTTAAGGATCCAACATCACATGTTACCACTTGGCCTCTTGCCAACCATCCAGATACATCTCAAGGATCATCACATATCACAGGGTCTCAATCCTTCATCATGCACTGCCTTTGTCTCTTAAGGCTCACATCATCATCAAGGGACAGACATATCACATGCATACACTTATAGAGCAATTATCAAAGTAATGTTATCATTACATATGTCACATAGCCCTTTCATGGCTAAGTCATCACCTGCAAGGTTAAGGTATGCAATAATTGTAGATTCAACATAAGGAATATGCTCACTATCATGAAATATCATTCAAGATAATCTACTTATCAATATGAAAGTTATTTGGTAATCAAGTATGTTAAGTACATCATTAAACAACCATACTGATACTTACCCTTATATCGAGATTGTACAAACAATTAGGGTATATAGAGATAATGTTGTGTTTACAGAACCAACACTATTATTAACAAGGCTATTACTATGTTATCAACTTATTGTCATCTTTATCATGAAGCAACCTTTAACATAACTGTCACTTAGCATCATTATTACCAACGTTATTATCATTAAACAAACTACTAGAGTAGTTATCATCATCTTCATTATCATTAACAATTAAGCATAACAGGTCGCATCATGCATCTATTACATGAGGGCTATCATCATATACATTACTATCATTAGCATCCTTATTTATTTGCAAGGCAACATATTACGTATTGATGGTATCACAAACACCACCATCGTTTTATTAGTTAATGGATAAACATCCACTTCTATCACATAAGGGACCGTCACCAAAGAAACTCATACCCTCACTATAGCCTCTCAACCCTCATCTATAGCCTATCACCCAACATGGGTATCGGCCACTACACTAACCCTATCGGCCATCATGGCCCAAGGCATGTCGCCCAACATGGTATCGGCCACCATGGTATCGGCCATCAGGGCTCAAAACCTATCGTCTAACACGCCATCAACCATATCGGCCAACATGGGCACAAGGCATGACGCCCACCAAGCTTATCGGCCAACACACTAAGCTCACTCTATCGCCCATCATGGGCAAGGGTATCGTCCAACATGCTACTAAACCCTATCGGCCTACATGGATATCGGCCAACACAAGGGAGAGGTATCGTCCACCAAGGTACTAACCCTATCGGCCATAAGGCACATCAGCCTATCATCCAACAAAGAATCCTACTATGTCGTGCAACATGAGAGCAAGGGTGTTGCCCAACACCAAGAGCATTAACCAAAATACAAGGGACATCACTAAGTCTCCCATCATATCGGCCAACCAGACCTTAGCTCACTCCATCGCCCATCAAGGTGCCATGTCGGCCACCAAAGAGAGCACCATGTCGCCCAACATGCAAGCTAGGTCAACCTATCGACCTCCAACTTCAAGGAACTCCAACCCTAAAGCATCATATCGTTCAACTTAAGGGAAAGTGTGTCGCCCAACACACCCACAAGGAAGGGATATCGCCCAACCCTAGGTCACCTTCAACCTCCAACTCAAGGGAGCCCCAAACCCTAGAAAGCAAGGTACACAAAGGAACCCTAAACCCTAAGGGAGATGTCGGCCGCCAAGGTACACTAGCAAGGTACAAAAGCAAGGAGCTAAGTTAAACTACTACATGCATAAGATCAAGCAAGAGGTAAAAGAGTTAGGGTTAGAAGCTATGCAACCCGCCTTAAGCTCCAAGGAAGAAGATGCACTTTGAGCTCCAAGGTTGTCGGCCACCAAAGCTCCAAAGCACTCCAAAGTCCAAAGCTATCGTCCACGAAGATGCTCCAGGAGGGTGTATCGGCCACCACTTCAGCTCCAAGGGAGTGTATCGGCCAACACAAGCAAGATGGAGAGGGATATCGTGCACCAAGGGTGGAGGGGAGACCAAAAGAGCAAAGGAGACTAAGGCAAGGAGAAGAGCTACATATATAGGAAGAAGGGGAGGAGAAACCAAGGTACAACCATGTTATGTGTTGTCCACCCAAGGGACACTTGTCCAAGATGCAAACCAAGTGTCCACCAAACATGGTCAAAGCTGGATCAAGCAACATGGGCGACACCACTAGCAACTCTACTGGGCGACACACCAAGCCACTGGGCGACACACCACCCCTAGGTCGACACAAACCAACCTAGGGCGACACACTCTACTCCTTGGGCGACACAAGGCTCAAGAAAGCCCAAACAAGGAACTCCAAGGCCCAAACAAGCTCAACTCAGGCCCAAAGGACTCAAACAACAAGTCCAAGCCTTCCTCTCAACCCTAGAGGAAGCAGAGAGGGAAAACATCTCACAAGATGGCAAACTTGCCCACAAAACCCTAAACTTGGGTTATTTGCAAGTAGCCCCTCGAACTCTCAACAAAGCACAACCAAACCCTAATCACCACTAAAGGTGATTAGCAAGCACCAAAGCACCAAGATCAAGCAAAACAAACAGGGTAAACCCTAAACGCAGGTCAGGGTCCTTACAGCCATAAACCTCTACAAAAGGATTTCGTCCCCAAAATCCGAAGAGAAATGTGAGGGATACTTCCTCCTCATCTCTTCCTCAAGCTCCCACGTGGCTTCCTCAATGCCACGGTGATGCCAAAGGACCTTCACAAGAACTAGATCCTTTCTCTTCAGCTTCTTGACTCTTCTGTCAAGGATCATCATAGGACCCTCTTCATAAGTCACATCTTTGTCAAGCTCAACTTCAACTGGTTGTATCACTGTTCCTGTATCCGGATGACTTTTCTTCAGCATACCGACATGGAACATTGGATGTAACCTGTGCAACTCTGGAGGCAACTCTAACTCATAAGCCACCTTGCCAACACGTGCTATGACTGAGTAAGGCCCCATATATCTGGGAGCTAACTTACCTTTCCGTCCAAACCTCAGCACACCTTTCCACAGAGAGACTTTAAGGTACACCTTGTCTCCCACCTGGAACTCCAAAGGTCGTCGGCGATCGTCTGCATAAGACTTATGCCTGTCTTGTGCCGCTTTCAACTGTTGTTGTATCACCTTGATCTTTTTTGTCGTTTGTTGTACTAACTCAGGACCCAAAAGCTGATATTCACCTGATTCATACCAACACAAAGGGGATCTGCACTTCCTTCCATACAAAGCCTCATAGGGAGCCATGTCAATGCCCCACTGATAGCTATTGTTGTAGGCAAACTCTATCAAACTGAGATGTACGTCCCAACTGCCTAGGAACTGCAAAGCACAAGCACGAAGAAGATCCTCCAAAGTCTGAATAGTCCTCTCAGACTGTCCATCTGTCTGCGGGTGGAAAGCGGTACTGAACTTCAACTGCGTTCCCATCGCCCTGTGCAACTGTTCCCAAAAACGACTTGTAAACTGAGGACCTCTATCAGAAACTATCGTTGCTGGCACACCATGCAAACGAACTATCTCATCCACATATACTCGAGTGAGCTTTTCAGCTGTATACGTGGTCTTCACAGGTATGAAATGGGCAGACTTCGTTAATCTGTCCACTATCACCCAAATGGAATCATGATTCCTAGTTGTCCTGGGTAGACCAACTACGAAATCCATGGTTATATGATCCCATTTCCACTGCAGTATAGGCAAAGGTTGCAACGTACCTGCCGTCTTTTGATGCTCAGCCTTTACTTGCTGACATACCGCACACCTTGCCACAAACTCAGCTACATCTTTCTTCAGGCCGGGCCACCAATACAAGTCCTTCAGACTATGGTACATCTTGGTGACACCTGGATGCATAGCATACATCGACGTGTGTGCTTCCTCAAGCACCAACTCCCTCAGATTATCAACATCTGGAACCACCATCCTATTATGATAGCAAACCACTCCATCCTCGGACTCATGGAACCCATCACGCTTTTTGCTGCCAAACTCTGATCTGATTAGCTGTACTGTATCATCCGTTTGTTGTGCATCCTTGATCTGCTGTCTCAACGTGGGCTTGATTTGCATCTGTGCTAAAAGTCCAGCTAACGAGGAAACCTCCATCTGTACGTTCATCTGCCGCAAGGAGACTAACATGTCCCGCCTGTGGCATACCAAAGAACTCATCTGTGCCTTCTTGGGAGAAGAAGACTTTCTGCTAAGCGCATCCGCTACCACATTCGCCTTACCAGGATGATACTCGATAGTGCAATAATAATCATTGATCAACTCCATCCACCGACGCTGTCGCATGTTCAACTCTTGTTGTGAGAAGATGTACTTCAGATTCTTGTGATCCGTAAAGATCTGGCACACTTCCCCATAAAGATAGTGTCTCCAAATCTTTAAGGCATGAACCACTGCTGCCAGCTCCAAGTCATGGGTCGGATAGTTCTCCTCATGCTTCTTGAGCTGTCGTGAGGCAAAAGAAACCACATGATCTTCCTGCATCAGCACACAACCCAAACCTTTCTTGGACGCATCACAGAAAACAACATAGCCTTTTCCAGATTCTGGCAAGATCAACACTGGAGCACTGGTTAGCTTTTCCTTCAAACTTTGGAAAGCTTGCTGACATCGATCACTCCAAACAAAAGGTACATCCTTCCTGGTCAACTTCGTCATCGGTAGAGCTATCGAACTGAAGTCCTTGATAAACCTCCGGTAGTATCCTGCTAGACCAAGGAAACTACGAACTTCCGTCGGCGTCTTCGGCTATTCCCAATCCGCAACGGATTCCACTTTCTTCAGATCTACTTTGACTCCTTCAGCAGATATCACATGACCTAAGAAAGTCACTTCATCCAACCAGAACTCACACTTACTAAACTTAGCATACAACTGATGTTGACGAAGGAGAGTCAACGCTTGACGAAGATGTTGCTCATGCTCTAGCCGGTTCTGACTATAGATCAAGATGTCATCTATAAAAACTACAACAAACTGATCTAAGAACGGACGAAACACTCTGTTCATCAGGTCCATGAAAGCAGCAGGTGCATTGGTTAATCCAAACGGCATAACCACAAACTCAAAATGACCATACCTTGTCCTAAAGGCTGACTTTGGTATGTCATCCGCATTTATCCTCAACTGATGATATCCAGACTGTAGATCGATCTTCGAAAACACTGTAGCACCACGCAATTGATCGAACAGGTCATCTATCCTCGGCAACGGGTACTTATTCTTGATCGTGACCTTGTTCAACTGTCGGTAGTCTATACACAACCGCATCGAACCATCCTTCTTCTTAACGAACAACACGGGAGCACCCCAAGGTGACGTGCTCGGTCTGATGAAACCTTTCTCCAACAACTCTTGTAACTGCTTCTTCAACTCTACCATCTATGCTGGAGCCATCCTATAAGGTGTCTGTGCAATCGGCTGCGTTCCCGGAACCAGATTGATCTCAAAATCGATCTCTCGGGGTGGAGGAACACCAGGAAACTCCTCGGGAAACACATCTGCAAAGTCTCGGACCACTGACACTTCTTCAAGGTTAAGGCCTTTCGCCTTGGTATCCACAACGGTATCCACAACGTGAGCTAAGAACGCCTCACATCCTTATCGCAACAACCTATCTGCCACCATAGCTGACACCAGACACGTCGGAAGAATCTTCCTATCTCCTTGGAAGATCCACTTCTCTCCAGCAACATCAAACACCGCCTGCTTGGAACCACAGTCCAAGACAACCTTATACTTCTCTAAGGTATCCATCCCAAGGATAACATCGAAACCATGCATATCAAGTGGTATGAGATCCACCTGAATGTTGCGTCCCGAAAAAGACAAAACACAAGATGGACACTCTTCTCGAAGCAAAGAGGAACCATCAAGAGGGGTTTCTAACAACAAGCTATCCTTCTTACAACTAACAGGTAGATGACAGTTTTCAAGCATACTATAGGCGATAAAAGAGTGTGTAGCACCCGGGTCAACCAGAACAGATATAAAGCAAGAAGAAGACATATCAGAATGAAGTAACTCCATCTGACCTATCACCACTTGCGGGTTGACTATCACCTCCGGCTGATTCATGGCATAGAATCGAGCTGTTGCTTGCTGTCCACGACCTCTGTTCCCTTGAGAAGATGATCCAGCTTGAGACGCTTGACCGCGTCCTCGTCCTCTGCTACCACTGGGCTGTGGTCTCTCAGACTTCTGGAAGCTCTGCCTCGGTTGATGCGTCACTTCAACATCTCTATTCGGGCAATTGAACTTCCAATGCCCGACTTGTCCACAGAGATGACATGCTCTATTGTCAACTTGTGGCCTAGATGGCCCTGTCACTGCCACCGAAGCTGAACTGTGTGCCTTAGATGGTGAAGAAACATAACCTTTTCCCTTACTCGGAGACCACTGAGATGGTACACGAGCACTTCTCATCACTGACGGTGTTGAAAACCTGGGTTTCTTGAAGCCACCAAACCTTCGTCCTTGAAACTGAGCAGGTCTTTTAAGAGACACCGACTCTCTTTTCTCCCTCACTGTCCTCTCGATCCGTCGAACTGATTCCATAAATGTAGCAAACCGCTCTCGGTTTTCCAGCGCAGACACAGGGGTTGTCAACTCAGCACTCAAACCCTTCTCGAAACGTCTGATCCGTTCATCATCTGTCGCCGCCATGTGAGGATAGAACCTCAACAGATCCATAAACTTAGCTTCATACTCGGTGATGTTCATCGTTCCTTGCCGCAACTTCTCAAACTGACTGATCTTCTCATCTAGGTACGTCTTCGGAAAGTATCTGGTGACGAACTCGCGCTGAAACACTTCCCAACAGATCACCTCACCAGGCCGCTTCTCTTCCTCGATGGTCCACCAGTGACCAGCACTACCCTTCAAAAGGTAGACAGCATGCTTTACTTTGTCTGCTTCGGGGATGTCGAGGATCCGAAAAGCCTTTTCAAGACTCATCAGCCACAGATCTGCATCAGTTGGATCAGCCGTTCCATCATAATCTGAAGCTCCGACTCGGCGAAGCCGCTCAAAGGTCTTCCCAATACCCGATGCTTCTCCATGGGGAACCTGTGCTCGCGGAGGAGGCACTGGTAATCGCTCAACCATGAGATTCATCGTAGCCATTAACTGCCCCATAAGCTGTTGGTAGGCAGGATGTTCAAGTATGGCTGGGTCAGGTTGGGGGACCTCAGGCACCCGATCTTCATGTGCCCGTCCATCTGCTCCATCAACCGATGCAGCATCACTATGCTCAGGAGCATGTTCTTCGTGGTTTCCAGACATCTTGGCTTTTCTTCCGCTGAGGGCAGAAGATTTTTGTAAGATAACCTGGAAGACTCATAAGAACAGACTCAACCTAGTCCTAGATCCCTGTAGACTCAGCGAACCTAAAGCTCTGATACCAAAACTTGTGGCAACACATCCCATTATCACACAGATAACGAGGTGTTACGCGAAAACGTGCGGAAAACACCATAACCACAAATTATCAAAAACACGGTTTAATTAAAACCGATTGCGGAAAACTGATAAACTATGAAACTATTACTTTCCAGTCCTCATCCTGCATAGAAACATGTCATATAAATATGTACATACACAAGATCTGACATGTGTTCACAGCTCAGGAACAGTTGTCCATCCATCACATGAGTTCACCACTTGTTCATATATACATAAAGGCCCACATACGGCCAACAGCAGGATATACAGATATCATCGAACGATCTTCGTGAACCATCGTCAAAACACTGCCAAGGACCTGAGAGTACAGGGATGACTCTAGACTCTACTACAAAACATCCAAACAGCAGCATGTCCAACGCTTGCCTTCTACTGCTCCTCAAGCTGCTCGTCCGCAACACCACAACCACGACCACGTCTACCTCGACCACCTAAAAAGGGTGAAAACCAGCGGGGTGAGACAATTGAACAATTGTC
The DNA here is from genome assembly GCA_963693085.1 of Alisma plantago-aquatica. Taxonomy (NCBI): domain Eukaryota; kingdom Viridiplantae; phylum Streptophyta; class Magnoliopsida; order Alismatales; family Alismataceae; genus Alisma; species Alisma plantago-aquatica. Next base: position 520,318,943 of record OY856415.1, read on the forward strand.
CCAGCGGGAAACATAGCTCCCTACCACAACTATAGAACCTCAGCAAGATAAACTATAACAGCAATTATAACATGAGCAGATATATCAGAAGCAGTTATATATATAGTAAGATCATTCTTACCGGCAAGCATACCAGCTGTACTAAAGCGTAAAACCAGATATCTTTCAAAGGAACATGACTATCAAGATGAGATATATCAACATGTAACAGGATTATTAAAACAGGGTATAATTCCATATAACCTGGTTATCAAGATAAGGTAGATTACCACATGACCTGCAAGGTATAACAGAATATTATACAAACAAGGCCTCAACCAATGTTTCGTATTTGATATGACTAGTAAATACTAAACGGCTGTATTACATTTTATTATGCCCTGAGGATTTGAACCGTACCGTTCAAATCCAACCTTCGGTTACGAAACCCAAACCGGTGCCATACGAGGTCAATGGAAGAGCCGGACTCCACGACCTCCCACCTCATGGTCAGTACATGAGTACAACACAAGCAGGACCGCAGTCACATGCTGAAGTGGTCTAAGCCACAGGGTTAGCTCCATAGGCTACCCATTCTCTAGCCCGCCTTGGTACATGTCACGGCGCTAGTAAAACTGAGTCATGGGCCTGATCACCGTGCTTTGAGCCATGAACGCATTCATGCTCCATACATCACATATCCTGAGCCATGGGCCTGTTCACCATGCTCTACACTCATATCTGAGTCTGCAACCGAAGTTGCACTCTTACCTCCTCATTTTCAGGCTAGGAGCAACCTACACATATTCAACAATATGCGCTTCCAGGTTAACCCGTAGAAAAACCTATTTCACCATCACCAAGTCCTGACGATGATGGATCTATGGCCAGGGCAAACTACATGATATATTTCACTGTGATTAATTAGTATCTTTTAGATGGATTGCAAGATTCAACCAAGTTGTATAACATGCAAAGATATAACAGAAAGTAAAGAACATTATATTCTGATCTATCCATATCAACCTGATCCATCTTAAGGATCCAACATCACATGTTACCACTTGGCCTCTTGCCAACCATCCAGATACATCTCAAGGATCATCACATATCACAGGGTCTCAATCCTTCATCATGCACTACCTTTGTCTCTTAAGGCTCACATCATCATCAAGGGACAGACATATCACATGCATACACTTATAGAGCAATTATCAAAGTAATGTTATCATTACATATGTCACATAGCCCTTTCATGGCTAAGTCATCACCTGCAAGGTTAAGGTATGCAATAATTGTAGATTCAACATAAGGAATATGCTCACTATCATGAAATATCATTCAAGATAATCTACTTATCAATATGACAGTTATTTGGTAATCAAGTATGTTAAGTACATCATTAAACAACCATACTGATACTTACCCTTATATCGAGATTGTACAAACAATCAGGGTATATAGAGATCATGTTATGTTTACAGAACCAACACTATTATTAACAAGGTTATTACTATGTTATCAACTTATTGTCATCTTTATCATGAAGCAACCTTTAACATAACTGTCACTTAGCATCATTATTACCAACGTTATTATCATTAAACAAACTACTAGAGTAGTTATCATCATCTTCATTATCATTAACAATTAAGCATAACATGTCACATCATGCATCTATTACATGAGGGCTATCATCATATACATTACTATCATTAGCATCCTTATTTATTTGCAAGGAAACATATTACATATTGATGGTATCACAAACACCACCATCGTTTTATTAGTTAATGGATAAACATCCACTTCTATCACATAAGGGACCGTCACCAAAGAAACTCATACCCTCACTATAGCCTCTCAACCCTCATCTATAGCCTATCACCCAACATGGGTATCGGCCACTACACTAACCCTATCGGCCATCATGGCCCAAGGCATGTCGCCCAACATGGTATCGGCCACCATGGTATCGGCCATCAGGGCTCAAAACCTATCGTCTAACATGCCACCAACCATATCGGCCAACATGGGCACAAGGCATGACGCCCACCAAGCTTATCGGCCAACACACTAAGCTCACTCTATCGCCCATCATGGGCAAGGGTATCATCCAACATGCTACTAAACCCTATCGGCCTACATGGATATCGGCCAACATAAGGGAGAGGTATCGTCCACCAAGGTACTAACCCTATCGGCCATAAGGCACATCAGCCTATCGTCCAACAAAGAATCCTACTATGTCGTGCAACATGAGAGCAAGGGTGTTGCCCAACACCAAGAGCATTAACCAAAACACAAGGGACATCACTAAGTCTCCCATCATATCGGCCAACCAGACCTTAGCTCACTCCATCGCCCATCAAGGTGCCATGTCGGCCACCAAAGAGAGCACCATGTCGCCCAACATGCAAGCTAGGTCAACCTATCGACCTCCAACTTCAAGGAACTCCAACCCTAAAGCATCATATCGTTCAACTTAAGGGAAAGTGTGTCGCCCAACACACCCACAAGGAAGGGATATCGCCCAACCCTAGGTCACCTTCAACCTCCAACTCAAGGGAGCCCCAAACCCTAGAAAGCAAGGTACACAAAGGAACCCTAAACCCTAAGGGAGATGTCGACCGCCAAGGTACACTAGCAAGGTACAAAAGCAAGGAGCTAAGCTAAACTACTACATGCATAAGATCAAGCAAGAGGTAAAAGAGTTAGGGTTAGAAGCTATGCAACCCGCCTTAAGCTCCAAGGAAGAATATGCACTTTGAGCTCCAAGGTTGTCGGCCACCAAAGCTCCAAAGCACTCCAAAGTCCAAAGCTATCGTCCACCAAGCTGCTCCAGGAGGGTGTATCGGCCACCACTTCAGCTCCAAGGGAGTGTATCGGCCAACACAAGCAAGATGGAGAGGGATATCGTGCACCAAGGGTGGAGGGGAGACCAAAAGAGCAAAGGAGACTAAGGCAAGGAGAAGAGCTACCTATATAGGAAGAAGGGGAGGAGAACCAAGGTACAACCATGCTATGTGTCGTCCACCCAAGGGACACTTGTCCAAGATGCAAACCAAGTGTCCACCAAACATGGTCAAAGCTGGACCAAGCAACATGGGCGACACCACTAGCAACTCTACTGGGCGACACACCAAGCCACTGGGCGACACACCACCCCTAGGTCGACACAAACCAACCTAGGGCGACACACTCTACTCCTTGGGCGACACAAGGCTCAAGAAAGCCCAAACAAGGAACTCCAAGGCCCAAACAAGCTCAACTCAGGCCCAAAGGACTCAAACAACAAGTCCAAGCCTTCCTCTCAACCCTAGAGGAAGCAGAGAGGGAAAACATCTCACAAGATGGCAAACTTGCCCACAAAACCCTAAACTTGGGTTATTTGCAAGTAGCCCCTCGAACTCTCAACAAAGCACAACCAAACCCTAATCACCACTAAAGGTGATTAGCAAGCACCAAAGCACCAAGATCAAGAAAAACAAATAGGGTAAACCCTAAACGCAGGTCAGGGTCCTTACAATTAGGGTTTCGAAACCCTACATCAACCAGCGATGTCGAGAGGGTGAGTTGCAAGGTAGGAGATTTCAGAATCCACTAGGGTCTAAAGGGATGAACTAAGAGGGGGAAAGAATGAGAGAGCTCGTGAGGTAGGAAGACCAGCTGTGCAGAGTGACCCAACATGGTTGTGGCTTCTGTAAACCCTAGTGAGGGTAGCTGTGAAGCATGGGTGAGGCAGCGCTTCCACACAGTTGGGAAGAGTGAGCCAGCCAAGGGGCGGAGGTTGAAGGGTTTAAGTAGAATAATGGGAAGCGAGGGGAATGTGTTAGGGTTTGAATGTGAAAATAGTGGTGGTGGCCAACCTAGTTCACCCATTCCACTGGTGCCCCACTTCCCGGCGTGGCTGGCCAAGCTACCAAAAGGAGAGATAGTGAGGACTTAGGGAGAAAAGTGGAGGGGTGCAATAGCATGAGAAGTGATGGGTCTTGTATGACCCTGTGCATGCACGAGAAGGAGAAAATAGATGTGAGGAAAAGAGGAAGGGTGAGAGTGGGCCAGAGCCTATTCTTGGGCCCAAAACGACTGGCCCAAGACCAACATGGGTAGAAAATTGTTTAAAAAGAAATTCAAAGGTCATGGTCACCAACTGGACATAAATTGCCAATAACAGCACTGATTTTGATGAAACGACATGCATTGGAATTGTGAGAACGATCTCTACAAGATGATCATGCGAACTAACCAAGTGATGTGGAATTTGCACTACAAATTCACTAGGAATACAATTCCTAGAGTTTACCAAAACCAAAGTGCAATAAAGACACCCGCAAGTGGACGGATCTTATCGTAGTATAGTTCAGGATTGAATCCCAAGGGACAACATTTTTAAGAATTATCTAATCAAAGTACTTAGCAAGAACTAGTATTTATAACAAAATTTGATATTGGTTTGATTAATCAAATATTTCAAGAAAGAAAAGAGCTAGATTTAAGTTGTAGTTATCAATGGATGGAAACACTAGGGTGCAATTGGCTTTCACCACCACTACTCAAATCTGCACCATCATTCAAATCTAAACATGTATGAAGATATAATATGAGTTATGCAAGTTTCCCCTTTCGGCATTAGAAACTTGAATAAGTAGATATCCCTGTAAGTTGTATGTCTCATTACTCACAGATCCTCTATCCACTACTCTAGAGACTTTCCATCAGAAGTTCTCATCAGGATGTCAACCAAAGATAATCGGTATTCAAATCTTATATGTTGAAGTTCTCATAGGAAAAAAATTATAATAAATCGCATGAAGTGGGTGATCAATCCACAAAACATGCAATAAACAATTGGTTATGAATTAAATGAGTTCATACAAGAATTGGAACATGAATGCAAATGCAAGAAATGGGTAGTGGGGGTAGTCCCCACAGCCCAGTAAAAAGACTACTCCCTCGACATGGTGAGATTAACATCACTTGAAGAGGAAGAGGACACATCACGGTCATGATGGTAATAGAAGCGGCTCGGAGTGGTGTATGATGGCATACTTCCTTCCTTCTTTCTCCTTTACGTACTAACCCTGACTTGTAGCAGAAGTTGGTGGATAAACATCAACTTAGGGAAGAGATCGATCGCCCAAAGAGAGAGATCGACAACTTGGAGTGGTGGATGAAAGAGATTTGTCAATCTATGCTTGAGGTCATTAGGTGTCGCTAAGCTAGGTCGATAGGACTAGCTTGTTCAATAGGTTTCATCCTTGCTCTAATCTCAACGACAGCCTTTTGGCGTGGTCTGTCTCCAGAAAATCTGAGATGATTTGTACGGCTACGATGGGGGACTATTTATAGGGTCGAGCATGTCGACCTCTTTCCATATGTTTTGACCAATTGTAGTCGATCGATGGGTCTGTCGATCGATGGTGTTTGGACTTCCAATCATCAGTCTATTAGTCGACATGACTATCGACATTGAGAGTTGATAAGGCTATCAAGTAGTTGTGGTCATCGATAAGCATGTCGTTAGGATTGTCGATTGATCAGATGATCTCTTATCGGTTGCTAGTCGATGATGATGTCGAGTAGGGGGGTTTGATAGATGTGTCGACCTTACTTATCAATGAATTGAATGTTGGCCTTCTAAATGTCGATCTGGTGGATCGATGGAGCTATCAAGCAATTATTCGATGACTTTGATAACTGATGTATTGAAGGTCGATTGGCATGCCGATCGATAGGTCAATTTTGGTCTTGTACACAATTTTTGTGCATCGATCTGCCTTCTAAAAGTGCTTGAAATCCATTTCGGTCTGGGGTGCATCCCTACACCCTATGAGAGGCATCCTCCTCTTGACTCCCACCCTAGGAAAACTTGTTGCAGAGTGATAGAATTCAAAACCTACAAAGGGAGTCAAGAAAAGTATCAAATTCCTACGAATTAACATAAATGCCTAAATAGATCAAAACAAAACAATTTTAATGAAAACTAAGCTAAATTAATGCTAAACTAGAGTAATAATGCAACTAAAACCAGTATGAATATGCATTCATCAGTATGAATGTGTTCAATAATTTAGTTCAATATAAATGGAAATGATGGCAATCAATGATGGGATTGGAAACTATATTAGAGTCAAATTGAGTGTCACCAAGGTATCAATTGCACTCAATAACTATCAGTTACACATTGAATCATATTCAATTATGGAATTGAAGGTGAGATAAGAACCTTGAGCAAGGTAGGGTTTACAATTACCTAATAGAAAAGAGAGAAATATCCAGCCTATCACACAATACTTCTCATAAAAGATAGACATATCAATGAGAAGGAAATAAACTCAGTTATAAAAAATTATAGAAATGATTTTCCTTGGGCCATATAGCCCACTCCCTGCATCCTTATTGTTTCACAAGATTATGAGATCTCTTACGGTCAAATTGGTGACTGGTCTGAGGATTTAATGGACAGATGGATATTTCTATCATGAGCTTGTTGCACCACGTCAGCTATCCATCAATTAGATTGGGTTGTAAAAATATTTTAAGAAATTTTATGAAAAGAAAAGGAACAATAAACAAAATTTGTGAAAATTAAAATAGAGAAAATGAAAGTTGGGTTGTCTCCCAACAAGCGTCTCGGTTCTCAGTTTAATGTCACATAATCGACTGATCATATCACATTACTCACATAGATTGTGTGAGAGGGGTTTCCAAACCCTATCCTTTGAAAATAAAGGTTGTACATCATGGTTAGATGATGTACATACCTTACTCTAAGGGTAGTCCTTGTTATCTATGGGATTATTCTAGAAATCTCATTTTTCTAGTTCCAATTTTTCTTCCACCTTGAATACTTCAATTGAGTTATGTACTTTCTTTAAATCTTTGTGAACTTGATACTCAATAGACTTCCTGGTTTCAAGACTAGTCTGCCTGCTTCCACATCCACCAACGCTCTCGTGGTGTCTAAGATTGGTCTCCTCAAAATTAGTGGAAATTGATTATCCTCTTTGATTTTCATTATCATGAAATCACATGGGACACAGTTGTCATTTTCTAGCTTAATTGGGACGTCTTCAATTATTCCCAAGGGTTTTGTGATGGATGCATCGACTAGATGAATACTCATAGTTGTGAGTAGTAGATTGGTGAACCTTAGATGTTGGCATAAAGTGTATGGCATAATGGATATGCTTGTGCCTAGATCAACAAGTTCCTTGTTGTAAGTGTCATCTCCTAACAAGCAATCTATTGCAAATGAGTCAAAATCTTTTTGCTTATAAGGCATATGATTCTAAACTATGTCAGAGGTCTTATATGCTAGCTTCATGGTCTCACATTCCTCAGTCATAAACTTCCTAGATAGAAGGGTCTTGAGATATTTACACCAGGTTGGTATTTCAGCTAGTGCATCGAGGAAAGTGATGTTAACTTGGAGTTTCTTCATAATGTCCTTGAATTTCATGAATCAATCATATAGATCGGTCTACTTAAGGTGACGTGCATATGGTACATGGGGCTTGTACACTTGTGTTGCGGGTGTTGTTCATGATCCAGAGTTGACTGTTGGTATTGCAATCATTGAATTCTCACAGGTGCCTGGTTGGGCTGATGTCTAAACTTCTACTGGGTTGATTGTCGGATGATCATTCAGGAAACTCGAGACACGTACTAGAGTGCCTTCATTTCGGAGGAATAAAGGCAGGAGTGGAGGTTGGAGTACCTTCATTTCTTTGTCTTGTCGTCAACACCCCAATAGAAAAAAATTAATGATTTGATTTTTGGGGATGTTGTGATGTGGGCACTTGCATACGAGTTCACTAAATCATTCACATGCTTCATTTAGAGATAATTTGGGCACTTGGTTATATCTTGTGATTTGTCCTCTGATTGAGTATGTCATCAAGGGTGGGTAGAATTTCTCTAGAAACTTGTTTTCTAGGGCCTCCCATGTTGTGATCGGGTCCCCTCAAAGGGTGTTGTACCACACTCTGGCTTTGTTGGCCAGGGAGTATTTAAAGAGTTGCATTTGCATGGCATTTTTAGTGGCACTGGATGGCTTCATCATCGAGCAAAGGTCCATGAATTTGAGGAGATGTTCCCAACAGTCATCTCCAGTCCTTCCTGTAAAGGTGAAATTTTGTAATATGCTGACCCACTGGGCCCTGATCTTGATCGGGTTTCCTGGAGGTTGGACTAGATTAGTCAAGTTGGTGCCTTTAGGGATAGAAAAATCTTATAATTCTTTGGCACATTTTATAGCTTGGGCTTCTTCTAAGTTGGTCTTGAATTTGCTCTCCGCCTGCGTCCTGGCTTTTGCGGTGAGTAATTTTTGTTGGGGCAATAGCTGCTTCAATTCGCACTTGAATAGTTGCTTCCACAACTAGTGTGTCTTCCATGATTTTCTCCTTGTGAAGTCTTTTGAGAGTTCTCTTGATTTCATGATCAAACAGCAATCCTGAGTCAAGACTTTTGGATCTTCGCATATGCTAGGAGTACCTGAAAAGAGGTAGAATGATCGTGATTCGATGAGTTGAGTTCTAGAAGATTTTAAATGATAACAAGCATCTATACTTCTGAAAGATATATAACTAATGTTGTCCCCGACAATGGCGCTAATTTTTTATGGGTTCCAAGTTTTGCACCTATAAAACCCCTAAAAGAATAACTCTTAGGTTTAACTGAAAGTAGTGCACTAATTCCTCACTCCACACGAGTGGAAGCCTTATTGCACTATTCTTTCAGATTAAACCCAAAGCACAACCTTTTTAAGAAGTTATATATATTTAAAAGTATTAAGGGTAACATTTATCAGCGAGAAGTTGATTGATTGATTAAACTAAATTGTTTCTAGTAGCAACAAACATTAAAGAGGTAAATAAATTATAATAAAGAGGGCCAGGTTAGGGGGTTTCACTTGCTAAATCCTGCTATTATCTTAGCAATATGTAACACCTTAATAGAGGTTTACTATATAGAGGATTAGATATTGCACCCTCATGGGATACAAATTGTTGCAAGATTAAACTCCCCTGGAACCGACCAGACTCGCCACACAAGTTCCTAGTTTATTTTGACTGGACTCCTTCACTATGACCGGCCATTCTTGGCACATTAGCAGATTGTATCCCTATCACCTCACTATACCTTTTTGACACCTCATGGGTATAATAAGATCATTCTGGAGTTCTAATCATACTCACAACAACCTGCATATCCATGATTATAACATAAATACAAAGCAATTCGTCAATTTGCAAGGCAAGGAAATAAGCAAAATGATACTTTATTTAACAATAGTATTTTTTATTTTAGATACATGCTAGGATAAAATATAGGTTGTTGGGGTTAGTCCCCATGCCCCAACACAAACGTCTACTTACACATGTCGAGAGACAATAGTAGAAAGATAGAGAGAATAATGGAGGGGGGGCATAATGCATGGTATAGGAAGACCAATCTCTCCATTGTGGCTACCACCTCCTCACTCCTCTCTAGGGTTTGTGCTTTGCAATGTGGATTCTAATCACCAATCAAAGACCCTTTAGAATGGACAATAAGGGTTCCCTTATATAGATTCATTCATCATTGTAGAAACCCTAATGTTGAATACATATGGTCAAAGGCAGCTAATTGCATAGACCATACTCGGTCCAAAAGATGACTCTCATGGGTTACTCAATTTGGACCTCGTGTCTGGTTCTTTGGTGGTCCAGTGTGGGTTGAATAGGAATAGGCTGAATACTAGGAACACATGTCAGAACTGGAAAATCTGGAAGACTCTGGGTAGAGAGGGGCTCAAGTCGGGTGACCAGAATAGTCAATCACTTGACTGGGTGGTTGGAAGGCATATAATGGAAAGGTTATGGGCCCTTCCTTCCCTTGAGGCATGGCATCATGAGGGCTTGATCATCCATATGAGCATTTGAAGTATATTTTTGGTTGGTTCTGCATGAAAATCATATAAAGTGCATTGAAGTCTAGAAACGATGAGAGAATTGTACTTGAGTAAATCTAAAGCTAAGACTAGGAAATAGAAACACAACAACTCCCTATAAAGTGAGTAAAATAGTATGCAAAGGTTGGTATAAATATACTCACCACTAAATTGCAAACTCAACCAACAACACTGTTGCGTGGAAATGTAAAGGAATTGTTGACCATTTTTCTCCCTCTCAACTAGAGAAAACTCAGCCAAATAGGCCTCTCTTGTGTTTGTACTTAAACCCTAGACCATCCCCTGCCTTCTTAAGCCCTATTTCTTCTTCCCTATCAAACCTAACCTTAACCTAGTGTGTTGGGCGACCTACAGCTAGTGGTTTCTTCCTCATTTGGCATCATCTATCTCTACTCCCATCTCCATGGCGTCAAAATGAAGGAAGAGGATGGGTCATGTTGGTGTGCCTTCTTCTTCCATATCCTCTAAGCTCATTGGCTACGATGGCACCTCCTTTATCAAATCTCAAGATATTAATCCATACAAGGAGTTGTTGTCTAGAAATCCCCATCCTTTTAGGTCCTTGTTACTCTCTAAATGATCTCATGATGTAGGTTAAGAAGGTTTTTACCGACTAACACCTTGGTGCATTTTGTGCAGAATGGATGACTTTTCAAACTTCCTATCTGACACAAAAGTGGTGCATGAGTTCTATGCCAATATCAGATGGAACTATACTCCCTTAGTTCCACCTCCAAATACCCAAGTTGTGTGGTCATCCATGATTGCGGGAGTAAGATTTCAAATCTCTAAGTATTACTTAAATGGATTATTATCTTGTTCCTCGCCTAATTATATGTATTCCTGTAACTCTTACTGCGGCCTCCTTGACCCTAAAACCTTTTTCAAGAGTTTTGAAACTGAGCTTACCCTTCCTCACATCCATAAAACTCTAAAGAAACTTGAGGTTCCCTATAGGAAGAATTCAATCCTACCATCCTCTTCTCTTGACATTAAGACTCGTCTAATTACTCTCTTAGTTAATTGTATGTCCATCCATAGAAAAAATAGACAGATATCACAGAAAACTCTACAGTAATCTTGTATTGTCGTCTTTAGAATGTCAGAGTCAAATGGGCTAGATGTATTCTACATCACATGACATGTTTTGACACAGAGAAGAACACAAGAGACTCCCACCCACCCTACCCTAACTTGATTTGTCTTTTTTTCAACATCTCACTAACAAGTCTCTTTTCAAGGATCTTGGCTACAAAGCATAGAAAAGGGATTTCCATGAGCAAAACCAATGTCAAGAAATCCTTTCACCCTACCTCTACCTCTACCCCTAATGAATCCTCCTCCACACGTGCTCCACCTCCTCCTAGACCTACCCATGACTCTTTTTCTATGTGTAATGAGACCCTTTGAGGTTACATGATATACCAAAATGCCTATTAGATGAAGGTTCATGAGCACATACACCAGGACCTTATTCAAATCATGTCCAACATGAACTTGTCCTATTCACACCCTTAACCCTTTTACCAACCATTCCTAGCCACTGACTATGCCTCCTATGCATATGATCAATTTTACCCGGCCTGCTAGTCTACTACTTCTGTTGCACATCCTACCTCTTGTGATGGATCTCCCATGTCTCATCTCATCCTAATACCTCTCATCCACTTACTCTTCCCATTGGCCCTACTATTGAGATGCTTTCTGACTTCAATTAGGCTTCTATATTGAATTATGAGCAAACTAAGGCACTGCATGAATGTGGCATCTCTTGGGTAGAGCAAAACTATAGGTGGTCCAGTCCTTGCTCTTTTGTTCTTGAGGAGGATATTGAGATGGCTGAATAGGATGATGATGAGGGTGATGGTGATGAGGATGATGGATATGATGATGATGGAGATGGTGATGAGGACACAATTGTTGCTAGTATTGCACCTTCTAAGCCAGTCAACGATGAGGACTACCAGCCTGACGAGGACATTGACATAGATGAGATTGATGTTTAGTTCATAGACTCTAGAGTGCTCATATATATGTCTTTTTGTAGGCTTCCATGTATTGAATATTGGATATTGTATTTGAGGACTACTATTTCTATATATTGTCGCTTTCTTCATCATTTTTAGTTTTCATCTTGAGAGGAGTTACTTTTGTTGTAATGTTATCATATGTAATGTAACTCTGTACACTACTATACCTCATGAAGTATTAGTGTGTGCTTCCATAGTTTGATTATGACTTTAGTTTATTTGTTCACTCTCTGGCTTGTGTGTGTTGTTTTGTAACTTGTGGTTATGTGTTTTGTTTGTGCCTTGGATAAGACATGTTTTATTTCTTATACCCCCTCCCTTTTTGATATGACAAAGGGGGAGAAATGAGCTTAGCACCTACTGAATTTGATCCTTTTCTAGTCAATTTTCTAAAATATTTATGACTATGAAAGTGGCACTAATAGTACATATATGTTATGGTTATGGTTATGGTTTTTAGAGAAACTAACCATACAAGTAAAGGTAAGCATCAATTGATGGGGAGCAATTGATTTTGTTCATTCATGTATCCCCCTACTTTGTAAGGTAAAAGTTTAAATTCTAATTTCTTTTCAATATGTTGAGGAATGGTTTGTCATCTTCAAAAAGGGGGAGAATGTTGGCCTAACAGTTATACATTGTCCATATTTTGATGATGAATTAGCCATTCCATTCATATGTATATAATATTTCTATTTGAGATTGATTTTAGGTATTAGGTACATGAAAAGGATGAATTCAATCAAGCCCTAGCTTGACCAAATGCAATCCAAAATCAATGCAAATGCACTTTGTGGAAACACCCTAAATCACTTAGGACATTTTTGTAAATCATATGTATTGATGCTATGACTTGTAACTAAGCTGAGAAAAATATAAAATACACTTAAAATGAATATTTATGCACTTCCATAGCAATTTACAAAATTCATCATAGGAACTTTTATGGCCGAGTTTCATTCACATGAAACTTGACTGACACCCTGGATGACTCTTGGTAATTGCCAGGGTAGGTTGAGTTTCCCCATAACAAAATCAATCAACATCCCTATGTAGTCAAATCAATTTTGAACCATCTGTCAAGTTTCATCCATGATAAACTTGATCGCGAATTCAAAGTTTATTCGTCACATAGTGCCATCGTTTGAGTTACCTTTATAAAAAAACATGACCAACAACATTGTACAAAATGTGCTAAAAATGTGTTTCCAACTGTTGGAGTGTTGTAAGAGTTGAAAAAATATTCGTTGCAACACCTCAAATGGTTGAAATTCATCCCTAAGGGTGTCTATTGTCTACTAGACACCCCCAACTATAAATAGGGACCCTTGTACTTCATTCCAAGTTTTCCTTCTGATGCCCTAGATATAGTTGAGTGGTTAGTATACTAAGAGCCCCTTTCTCTCTCAAGCTTACTACAGATCAACATCAATATGAGTGAGATACATTATTTGTGAAAGAGTTGCTTCAGTGTACTCCTTATGAAGCTCTCAACTTCCATTTCACATCCCTTTCTCTCAATCAAAGATGGTGAAACCTTCCCCTTGGTGAAGGTGATGAAGGATGAAGTTCCAAGAGAAAATGGGTAATTCCTTCAACAAGGAAGACTTGTTGCAAGAATAGATCCTTGGTGAAGGTGGCTAGCTCATTACAAAAGTGGGTAAGACCTTGTGAAGGTAGAAGACTCTTGCTCTAGGATGGGTAAGTCCTTCTAAGGTCATTGGCTCCTTTATTTCTTAAAAGGAAGGCAAGGTATCCTTATCTTAGAAAAGGAAGGTCATATTGTATATCTTATAATGGAATATAAGAAGTGTACAATGGTTGAAAATCCTAGGGATTGACCCCTCTAGGTAGTGGATGTACATCTCCTAATTTGAGGTTTGGAACCACTACACATAGCTCGTGTTCTTATACTTGTTCAATCTCTCTCATCCTTGCTATGTATGTTTAGTTACATTCAAACTCCATATATGCAACCATATATCTTCATATAATTTGAAGGTCTAATGAATTTGGTTTAAGTGTTATATCTCTATTCAACCCCCTCTCTAGAGCCCATTGATCCAATAAGTATGTGGGAGGCGGATCATAGATAATGTCCAGCCTATGTTGGATTTGTGTATGAGTTAAATGATGACATGTGAGCCATTTGATTTGAGATCAACGGTTTGGACATGCATTCACATCTATATCTCATGGACAAGGTTTCAGATTATCCATACTTTGGTGTGATAGAAATATATAAATCAATAATCGATATTAAGCTCTCCACTTTATTAGAATTCTAAAAATTATAGAGGTCTATACGATTATTCATTTAATGTAAAACTTTAGGATTTCTTCCACAATACCCTAATCTCAAAATTGTCCAAGTTTGGGGTCAATAAGGATATGATAAATACACGGTCCTTACCCTTCAAGTATTTAATTACTTTAACCACCCAAGTCACAAATATATGTGATTGTCTCAAAGCTTGGATTTGTCTTCTTTTAACCATTATCTTGTGTTGGAGCAAGTTATAGATCATATTGGGTTTATTTAACAACTAAAACTTGAGATCCAATCAAGGATTAGAGAATTACTCATTTAATCATATAGGTCACTTATGGCTTTAGAATATTTTGGAATCTTGCTAATTATTTAATAAATCGTTTATCAATAAAATAATAAGATTATTGGCATCATATTTATACATGAGCTTCTAATTTATTTAGCATGTATTATGATGGACCTCTTTGCTCAAATAGTCCAATCGGTCTTGAGTTTGATCCTAGGGCACATGGTTCATACTTAGGCCTTCCAAAGGGTCCAAAAACATTATACCATTATTAATTTTAATAACTAGGCTTTGCTCATCATAATAAGAAAATTGAAGCCTCATCATAACATATTTGTTCAATATTACTTTATTTAATGAGCTAAAGATTTAACCTATCTAAGGCTTCCAATTCATTTACCAAAATCATGTTATTACTTGCATCGTTTCTCTTATATGTTCACATCATACTCTTGACTTTAATCTAGAGTCCCACATTTTGAGGATGTTACTGTTGGATAAATTGGACATTATAATAAATCCCTTTGTTTCGATGATGACAAACATTTCATTCTTGTTGATCTAACGTGCTACTTGAGTGTTGCAGGAATAAAGTGGATGACAAAGCTCTAGGGAAACTATACGCTTGAATGATTGTAAAAGTAATACAATGTAATCAATTGTAAACTTGTACAAATATATAATGTACAAGTACTTAGATCTCATGTAAATCAAGCGTTAGATCTTCCCTAGCCAATCACCACACTTAGACAGGTCATCCCTTTCAAATAGGTTCACAAATGCACACTCATACATTTACTTAGTGCCTAAATTGAAAGATTGAAACAGGGTCAATCTCGGTCGACCAAACTCCTCGACCGAGACACTCTCGGTCGACAAACTTCTCGACCGAGAATGACCCAAGTAGCCGTTAGACACAGCTGACAAAGTAGTTGGCAGTTGCAAATGAACGTTGATCCAGAGAGCCTCTCGGTCGACAAAACTTCGACCGAGTAGGTATCTCGATCGACAAATTGTCGACCGAGATGGTCTCTGATAGCAACTGTAGAATAAAGTAACTAGCCGTTACTAATGCACCTAACTTATATCTAACGGCTAGTTAAGCACTTAGAAGCCCCTAGAAGTTGTCTAGAACGTCCTTAAGTATCCATAGGCCACTCCTATAAATAGGACATACCTTAGGACACCTAAAACAACTAAGATATACTTGTGCTATACTTGAGCTTGAATACTCACTTGCAATCTGTTTTAGAGCAATAGAGCAATTCCTACACTTGCCATTCATTCCTATTGCTCCCATTTCGTGTCCTATAGGCTAGTATCTCCTATCCACTACAATCGCATTGTCATACACATCGGTTAGGAGATCTATACGCTTGATATAGGCAAATCAAGCCTTGTGCTTACAACGGTATTGTAATTTCTATTTTCCTTCTTGTTCCTTTTTATCCTTTGTACTCTCCTTGCTACTCCTAGGGTTGGAGGCTGCGGATTGGAGAGGGTTGACTTCTCAGGTGGAGAAGGGGACTTCAAGCTACTTCAAGAAGGCTATCGCACGGGAAGCTACTTCAGAAGGCTGGTGCAACGGGAGTTGGTGCACCTACTTCAAGGGAAGGCTGCTTCAAGGTTGGGCGATTACTTCTAGGTGAAGGCTGCTTGAAGGGTTTGGGAAAAGAAATTGTATTTTATGTAAAGTCCTTGCGAGGTAATAAAATAAATTTCTTTTCAAATCCCGGTTGGGTAAGCAACCGGGTAGTGGACTGACTTCCTTAGTATTTGCTAAGGTTGGAACCACTCTAAACCATGTGTCTCCTTGTCCAATATTTTCATTGTGGTTGTTTGAGTTAAATTATTATTAAAATCTTTATAAAACTCTATTCACCCCCCCTCTAGTAGTTTTTCAATTGGTATCAGAGCAGGCTTCAAGGAACCCTAACCAGGTCTTGAAGAATGAAGGGTGGAGGTGTCTACAACCGCAAGCAAAAGAAAAGAATGGACAAATCTTCAACAAGATGCGAGTGGTGCTTAGGAACAAGTCACACAACATCCAGCTGTCCATGGAGATCAAAGAAGGAAGATGAAAACAAAAATTGTCTTATTGCTACAACCAATGAAGAAGAAGAACAAGAGGTAAGCCTTCTTGATTTATCAAAAGAAGAGCTAATTTCTAGTCTTGAAGAAACTCACAATAAATATATTGAGTGCAAGAAGAAATTAAAGAAATCTAGTAAAGCAAACGATGAGTTAAATACTAGACTTCTTGCTCTTACATCCGAAAATGAAGATTTATATGCTAAATTGAATACTCTTGGTTTTGAAAAAGATAGCATTGTTTCTGAAAACCGTACATTGAAATCATCTCTAAGTAGTAGTGATGTGAAGATTTTTACTCTAGAAACAAATTATGATCTTCTATATCAAGAAAAGGTTGAATTACTTGCAAAGTTAAATGATTTTAAAAAACAACCTGTTTTGTGTACACATCTAGATTATGATAATATAGTAAAAGAAAGGAATTCTTTATCATCTAATCTAGATCAAGCAAAACTAGATATTAAGAAAAGAATGGATGAGATCGCTAAGTTGCAACAAGAAGTTAGTAGGTTAAGCAACAATGGAATCCTTGATAGAATTTTGGATGATTCCTATCATCAAATTGGGAGAAGAGGACTAGGTTATAAGCCCAATGGGAAATCTCATCAACAACCTTGGAGAAAGACACGAGCACATCAAGCCACATTTGTACCAAAGAACAACCTAGAACAAAATCATAGAAAAAGACTTGAGGTTGATTCTATATGTTGCCATTACTGCTCACGTCTTGGACATTACTCTTTTTCATGCCCATACAAGAAAAAGAATGTTGAGTTAGTATGGGTTCCGAAACCCCCAAATTGAATTGATTAGACTAAGTTGAGATATGACCGAAGACTTTAAATTGCACATCCTTATGTCTATCTCAACTTAACATAAAGGGATAACAAAATGATTGAAGTAACTAAAATCTCTAACTTGAAAACTTATCTTAATTAAGGTCCTCAAAACTTAATTTTTTTCTAATATGATTAGTTGAGATTTGATCTAAATATTACTTTGATATTCATATGTTTTATCTCAACTAAAACTGATTCTTAAACTGCATAATTGAATTAGACATAGTCTACATTTTACTCGAAATCAATAAATAGTTCTGTAGGTAAAACAGAAACCTTGTCGGTCGAGAAATCGTCGACCGAGCTGTCAGTCGGTCGAGAAATCGTCGACCGAACTGGTCACTGATTTCAGTCTGCAGTGAAATTACTGAACAACTGATTGATCAATGGCTATCTATCTATTGGTAATGATTGTTTTACAAAACAAGTTGAAGATCTTTTTGAATATAAATGACATCATTCTCTAAGTTGAAAATCAAGTTTAGAAATCCCTATTTTATAATGTTTTACATGATTTTCTTTAAAGCATCTATCTAGATAGAAATCATGTGTTATGACATTCAGTTTAAATGATTACAATCACTGTATTTCATGAAATTATCATTCTATTGGACATGCTTTCACTATTTCATCATTAAGCATGTTGTTGTGTTAACACAAATAGATAATGATAATTGCATGTGTGAGTCTTGATGATAAGCAAGCAAAATAATTCATTGGTGATATGACTATTAAAAATGCTTGCAAAGAACACAATGTTACAAAATTTCTCAAATTGATATCTTTAAAAAGACTTGAGATATTAATCATGCTTTCATTGTTAAGAAAATGTTTTCATATTGAGTATCACTTAACATGCTTCATCATGATCATTATGTTTCATTGGCTTAAAATAAGCTTTGATTCATGATGGAGTTTTGTAATACCACTAAAAATCCTAAGGTGATGAATCCTTAGGTTTAGCCTTGCTAGTACTATGGTAAGGACTCCACCCACGTGTGTTAAGACACGCGGAAGTCTTATCGTAGTATAGTTAAGGGTCGAATCCTCGGGACAACGGTCTTGACGAAGTCAAGATGGAAAACGTTTTAGCTCTACTTAACTACTTAACTGTTGATATTTAGATCAAAAGTTTGATGTTGGTTTTAAAGCTAAATGCGAGGAAAGCAAAGCAAGAAGGTAAAGATTAAAGTTGTAAACAATTGATAAAAACCACTAGGATGTTATCGGGTTTCACACCACTACACATGGATCAAGTCATGCAACATAATAAAACAACCTGCAAAAAGGGTCAAATCAGTTAGTATCTTGTAGTCCTAGCTTCCTTTCAGATAACTAGCTACGAGAAGCGTGGAGTATTGCAATGCCAGCCATCCCATAATGAATGGTCACATGCCTTGCATTACTCCTTCATGAAATGTGTTCCTCGACCTTACCAAGGTTGCACTTCCATACGTCAACTGATTCCATTTCATAGTATGAAAGTGCAACGATGGGGGTGAGTTTACTCCACTCCTGAAAACACTTCTAGACACCGAAACAGACGTATGGTGACTACATACATCCATAACCAACATTCAATCGATATATAGATCTAAGGGTACAAACGTTGACAATTCATACCAAAAGACAATATGTAACACAAGTTGATGATCAAGCAACTAGTATTCATTAAGCGATTGAAGTCAAACTGAAAGGATGAGTATCTTTGTTACAAGGTATTGAATTACATTGCATGAAATGAAAACATGGGTAGCGGGGCTACTCCCCGCACCCTAGTGAATGAAACTACTCGCTCATGGCAAAGGAGGTGAGAAGAGAGAGAAAGAACGTCATCTCCACGGAGGAGGGAAGGTTGAACCCTTGGTGAAGAGAGCAACGATCTTCACACTTCGTAGTTGCTTTGATGAAGGATTTTCTCTTCCCACCTTCTATGTGGAAGAGATGGAAAGAAGAGAGAGAAGGAAGCTTGATGATGAGCACGGATCTCAAAACTGGCAGCCTTGGGGCAGTGGACGGAAGATCAGAATGCTCTGGGTCTGGAGAGGCAGCCTTTGGGCGTCTTCGAATTCGATCCCCTTGAAGTGGCCCTTGAGGTCCTATTTATAGGCTTCAAGTTGAGCCCAAACGGTCTTGAGATCGTTTGGTCTCAAACGGTCTTGAGACCGTGAGGCTTCTCGCGGTCTTGGGACCGTGAGGCTTGTCGCGGTCTTGGGACCGTGAGGCTTGTCGCGGTCTTGGGACCGTGAGGCTTCTCGCGGTCTTGGGACCGTGAGACTTCTCGCGGTCTTGGGACCGTGAGGCTTCTCGCGGTCTTGGGACCGTGAGGCTTCTCGCGGTCTTGGGACCGTGAAGCTTGTCGCGGTCTTGGGACCGTGAGGCTTGTCGCGGTCTTGGGACCGTGAGGCTTCTCGCGGTCTTGGGACCGTGAAGCTTGTCGCGGTCTTGGGACCGTGAGGCTTGTCGCGGTCTTGGGACCGTGAGGCTTCTCGCGGTCTTGGGACCGTGAGGCTTCTCGCGGTCTTGGGACCGTGAGGCTTGTCGCGGTCTTGGGACCATGAGGCTTGTCGCGGTCTTGGGACCGTGAGGCTTCTCGCGGTCTTGGGACCGTGAGGCTTGTCGCGGTCTTGGGACTGTGAGGCTTCTCGCGGTCTTGGGACCGTGAGGAGTCTTTGTGAATTTTTTTGTGTTTTCTGTAATGAAAAAGAGGAAAAGTTAGTTTACTGATGTATCTACAATAAAGTAAGAAGGTTTAATGATTCTATTTAGTTTATCTAAGAAAGAGTATGGAAAACTAAAGATAACTAATAAGATAACGTCACAAAATGAGAGGTTATCACCCCCCCCTAACTTAGAGTCTACCTTGTCCTCAAGTTAGATAGAGCTAAGGCATGTAATGGCGAGGCAATTTTATTTGATTAGGGTTTCCATACTCATGCTTCAATTCTAGGTCAGAGATCTACCGAGGTCTTATCAGGGCTTCTGCTTACACTAACTCTTTCGAGTATCAAAAGTTGCATGGATCTCAGGTTCCTTTTATATCGTGAATCTCGCATTGGGACCACCTTTCTTAATGTGTACATGTCATCGACTCCAATCAGTTTTATACTTCTTTGGAGAAACCTACTGGTAGCTAGAGTGGGTATGAGGGCTGGCTTAAAAAGCTTATTGTGTAACTCCCCCTTCAAGTGGGGAGAGGTTTGTCTATGCTTTTTAGAGATTCACTGCCGGGCACGACACATCTGCCTTCATGAGGGCAGCTGAATGTACCGGCCGGGTGAGCTCTTTTATCAGCCTTATCATATATTAGGAAACCTTAGGATCTCTTTACCGGGCACGACACATCTGCCTTCATGAGGGCAGCTGTATGTACCGGCCGGGTGAGATCTTTGTTGGCTCTTCATATAGGTCCTTATGCATGGCACAACTCTCATGTTTTTATTCAGCACTCTGGCTTTTATTCGAATCTCACAGGCTTAGGAAGTGGGTTTTGTTAGGGTTTTTGATTGGGCGGCCAAGCCTCTTTTATTGAAAGAAGAAAACTGTTCTTGGGGTTCTTGACATGCACTTGGTGGTCTGCTCATGAGATTTTCTTGATTGTGGATTTCCCTGATTTCCCTCTTGACTTTGAGAGTATTCGGTTCACTTTGGCCCTGAAGTTGACCTATGAAGAGTCTGAGATAGAATTGAAGCAAAAGTATAGAAACCAATAGTGAAAGAATTTCATGGGTTCGCCATTTCAAGCTTATAAGCTAATCTTATTATTTATATGAGGACTACTTCATCTCTAACTTAGGTAAGGGTGATACTTTTCATGATGAAAGTTATACTTAGAAGTTGTTTTATTGAAAAAAAATACTGGAAAAAGTCTAAGTACGAAAAGAAAGTTTGAAAACAAAGTGCGGAAAAGAAAAGAAAAATGAGTTAGAAGAGTTGGAGAAGAATGATACCTTGCCCTTGTCCAGTGCACTCCCCCCTAACTTATCACGCACTCTGTCCACAGAGTGTCAAAGGGATAGGATGAGAGGTGCATGGACAAGGGCATTTAGGCGTCAGTTAATCCTGAGCTTGCCCCTGGTGCTTGGAGGAGCTTAGCTGCGAACTGTCCACGCAGGGCGTGATAGTCTACGTCAGTCATATCCTCTACTGGTTTCTGAAGAACTAGGATGGTATACATCCAGTAGAGGACATGGAAGCCGCAGTCGTTGGATTGTCGGATTTGCTGGGGACACTTGTGGCAGAAGGAAGGGCGGTGAAAGTGTTCTTTGGCGTAAGCTTTTGTGTGCTGACTAAGGAGATCAATTAATCTTTCAGCACATTCTTTTGCCACTACCTCTGTGGGTGTTTTTGGCGTTACGACGTAAACTTTCTGTCGTGGGTTGTACTGGCTATCGGAACTGTTATAAATTGTAATTGTTCCATCCGGTAGGTTTGCTGCCAGAAGTAGCCAGTGTTCATGGTAGAGGAAGGGTAGCATGATGAACTTCGGCGTTGTGTGTTGTAGATATGAGATTAGTGTTTCAGCTGCGCCGAAGTTCTTTAGCTTTAAAAGATCATCCTTCAGATATGGAGACGCCATGTATGCTGTGGGGTGATCTTGTCCGATTAGAAGCTGATAGGCAGACATAAGGCCAACAGAGAGGGATCCTTTAATTTGTAAAGATTCTCGCAGAGTGTCTGCCATTATAAGAATGTCACCAGACATGAAAACGAGCCCATCATTCTCGGCGGAAAGCTTTGACATAATGAGACGTAGTTCGTAGCTGGATAGGCCTTTGCAAGCACTGAGATCGAAGTCTGGAAAAGATGGTGTGATGGCAGACAACGGGTTTTTGGCGTCTTGGCTTTGCTCGGTAGCGGAGGCCGGTCCTTTTGATTTCTCTGAATCTTTTAGAGCTTGGCGGAAGGGTCGCCGCTGTGGTCGCTGGATAGCAGAGAAGAGGTAGCGAGGGACATCATCTGGTGCCATCGTTTGGTCTTTGAAGAACCGTCTGTCGCAGATGAGTTCCATCGCATAACGTCCTCTCAAGGAATGAAAATCTTCAGTGACCAGGGCAGAGAAAGGGATTTCTTGGTTCAGCGCTTGGATGTGACGAATGGTGCAGAAAGCGCAATCCCCGGATCCTTCTGCGGCTTGAACTGATGGGTTTATAATTTTGAACCAGGGCTGGCACCAGTCTTGGCAGAGAGATGGGTGTGCAGCCCAAATTAGCTTAAGTAGCCGAAAGGGTATGCATCTTGCTTCGCCGGCTGCTTCACCCACAAAGTTTATCGTACCGGCGGGTAGCTCGGTGCTGCAGAAGTTATAAACTGTGGCGTCCCGAGCCTCTGTATCGACAATCATGGCTAGCCAATGGTTTAAAATTTGGAATGGCACAGTAAGATAACGTGCTCGTCGTGCTAGCCCGATACGCAGACGTTCGATGGATTGTTCTTGGATGTCCTTGTATAGGAGGCCCAAGGATAGGGCGGGTGAGGCATTGAAGACAGGCTGCTTCCTTTTGTGGCTTCTGTAAATTTCGATACAGTTGGCGAGGAAGACACGGAAGATAGACATTGGCATCGTCGACCCAGGTCGCAGGATTTTGCGAAAATCTTCACGTGTCAGCTTGCGCTTCGTTTTAGTGTTGTGATAGATAATATCGTCTCCTGCCTTTGTATCATCCACGATAGTATTCAGTATAAAGATATCCTGGGCATCTAAAGTGGAAATGGCCGCCATATCAAGGTCATGCATTTTGTGCGGCAGGGGTGGTGGTGGGGGAAGCTCCTGTAGAGGGGGGGAAGGATGTACTTCTGGAGCTTCCTCAGAGCCAATAGTATCGTTGTCTGAGTCCGAGGCAGAATCGAGCTCTTCATCAGTATCCAATTACACTCGTTCTGACTCGTACTCGTCGAGGGGTGAGTTTTCCGTCGTGGTGGCCGCTGAGAGGGGCAAGACAGCTGTTGTAGGAGGGGTGGCGGAGATTCCGATTATGCATTGGTGGAATTCGGCGAAGGCTGCTTCTTTAGCAGCTTCTCTGATGGATCCCATAGCAGAGTAGTCAAGAAATTGATCCCCATATGATATATTAACATTATCATGGTGTGGGGAGTTGGGATCCTTATCACCGTCATGGTGATCTGTTTGTTGTCTGGGTTCTGCTCCTTGGCTTGGACCCTCCCCAGCATCAGCTGGTTTGTCAGAGTTTTCATCTGAGGAGGTACTGTTGGTGGAGTCTGCTGCATCATAAGCCACTTGCACATGCTCGTGTGTTTCGAGCAGTGCTTCGTGGGTTTCTTTAAGATCTAGAAAATGTTGTTCAGCCGAGAGGAGTCTTGCTGTGAGATCTGTTACTTGAGCTCTTAGCTGAATGAGCTCAGTATTTGATGACTCCTCCTGGCGATTATGTAGCTGCGTGAGGGTGGTGGTGATGTCGTCCAGGCGCGTGCTGAAAGCTTGTTGTTGTTGCTGCAGCTCGCGTAGGGTCTCTGGCAGAGGTAAAGTCTGTGCGGAAATCCTATCGACTTGTGTTGCCAACACTTCATGCTGGCGTTGTACTCCCTGGATCAACGTGGGCAAGTTGTTGCAGTGGCCGTCGATGTGGTCGACTTGCTTGGCCACTGAAGCTTGACATTGTTGGATTCCTTGGAGGATGGCTGGCATGGTGCGGTTCTGCTCGCCGATCTGGGCAACCTGCTTAGTTAGACCCTGCACACATGAAAGAATAGAATTTAAAATGTTAGATGGGTCGGTGAGGAGGTTTCGGATGGTGTCAAATTGACGTCCGAATTCCTCACCGACGTTAGTAAAAGGGACCCCAGTGATTGAAGGGTGAGGTGGCTGGGGTTGGGGTGGAATGATTGTGTCATGCGGAAAAGACACAGTTGATGGACCCGCGAATTGCGTGGTGACTGTAGATGGAGTCACTAGCGATGTCGGGGTGGTGGAGGATGGAAAAAATGGTGGCATTCCCGAAGATGGAAATGGATTCGGGAATGTTGATGGAAAGTCGGTGGATGTGAAGGAGGAGAATGCGGGCATTGTGGTGGAGAAAGGGGTGCCCGAAGTAAAGAAAGGTGGAGGTGGTGGAGAGGTGGTGAAGGAAGGTGGAGCGGAGGAAGATTGAAGGGTGGTTGATGGTGGTGGGGTGGTGGAGATTGGGGTGGTGGAGGGCGGAGAGGTGGTAGTGAGCTCAGCATTTAGACTCATTATAAAAGAGTCTAGTGATGAGGATGTAATATGTTCGTCGGGGAGGGGGGGTTCAGATTCAGGATTAGGTTTCGATGTGGGTGTCCCGGACAGCTCATGAGCTTTGACGAGCCTTCTGGAAGGTCGTTTGACTAGGAGCTTTGCTGTTTTAGCTGTCGGGGCAGTTATACTAAGCTCAGCCTGCCCTGCCTTTGCTTTCTTTTCTCTGGCTTTGACTGAAGCGATGATTGTGGCGATCTCATCTTCAGTGAACAGGAGCTTGTCTTTATCATAGTTCGCAAGCTCAGGAAGTGGCAGCAGGATTCGTGAAGATTTTGTGGGGCAGAAAACATAGTGCAGCCTTCCATCCTTTTCTTTTAAGATGTAGGAGTTCTTTAGTGTCTGTTCATTGGTAAGGATGTCGCCTTTTATTGGGCTGCATTTGGGTAGAAGTCTATCCATTTTGAGATATTTGATGATAGATGTGATATGACCACCCGTGCAGATTTCTTTCCCGAGGGCGAAGGCTGAGAGCTTGATCAGCATGTGCCGTCCAATGTTGACAGGCAATCCGTTGAGGACTGACCAGAGGACAAAAAGGTCAGATATGAGAATATTTCCCCCTTCGGATCTAGGGAAAAGTGCGCCGACGATAATTTTGTGTAACGTGCGCACTAGGCCAGAATGAACGTTGGAGGCCTTGCTTGTCCTTGCATCGAAGGTTGGTAACCCCGTTAATGACTTCCAGAAGTTATGCTTGTTGAAACTGGGGTGGTCTGTGCCAGCAGCTGTGGCTTTCTTCAGCTGGTCTTTATTGTCGATGAAAATTGCGTTCAGGACATTTTCGGTGATGACTACCTCATTGTTGAAGATTCTGGAGGTTATTCTACGGTCACCACCGTCCCTTTCTTTATGCAAGATGTCCACCACTTCTTTGTTGAAGTATGTGAAGAATTCAGTAGTTGGCTCAGAGTAGGAAATTTCCGATACAAAGCAGAGCCGGGAAAGGTTGGAATTGTCAAGAAGAGTGAGGATTCTGTGGTAGATCCCCATCTTCATCAGTATGCTGGGGCAGGCATACTTGGTTGGTTTAAGGAGTTGGCTGATGGGGGGAATGATTTGGAGGTGAAGGTTCTCGGGTGGTGGTGCTGTGGTGGTGATGGGAGGAAAGATAGGAACAGTTATTGTGGCAGGGTTGGTGACGGTGGTGGAGGGTGGTGGGATGTACCCTGCTAAGATTTGTTCTCTTGCACAGACAGGGTGGACCTGCTTCCTGGCTCTCTTCTTAGATGTGGGATCAGTTGTTGGTTCTTGAGCCAATCTCTTCCCCTTAGATTTTGTAGTGGGGGATTCTTTCTCAGGGGAAGGCTGGTATTCGGAGGCCTCGTTGGATGAGGTCTCTTCGGCCTCCTCGTCAGAAGGTTCTTCATCAAGGCAGCGGTTGATTCGCTTGATTTCTTTCATGACAGCAGTCAGGTTTACTTCTGCTGGGACTTTTCCAGTCCTTTTGAAGTCGTCAACTAGGCTTTGCAGATCTGCTCGTTCAGCAATGAGCTTCTCTTTTGTCCAGAAGGGAGTGTCTGTTGGTCCGTGCTTAGCAGGTGAAGTCATTCTGAAATAATTGATTAGAAACAAAAGTTAGAAATCTTAAATTTTGAAATTATAACAAAGTAAAATTATTTTGAATTTGAGTTTTATTAGTTTGATTTAGTTCAAACGGTCTTGAGACCGTTTGCTCTCAAACGGTCTGGAGACCGCGAAGATCCAAACGGTCTTGAGACCGCGAGGATCCAAACGGTCTTGAGACCGCGAGGATCCAAACGGTCTTGAGACCGCGAGGATCCAAACGGTCTTGAGACCGCGAGGATCCAAACGGTCTTGAGACCGCGAGGATCCAAACGGTCTGGAGACCGCGAGGATCCAAACGGTCTTGAGACCGCGAGGATCCAAACGGTCTTGAGACCGCGAGGATCCAAACGGTCTTGAGACCGCGAGGAAGACGAACCGCACGGGAGATGAACTGCGCGGCCGTTCGTTGGCTAAGAGCTGCGGAAACGATGATGGCGACAACGGCGGGAGGGGGCTCGAACGCGAGTTTGAAATGGTGATGCGTCAACCTGTCGCTGCGGTCGGTGGGTCGGCGAAGGGGTAGCTGCTGCAGAGCTGTCGATAAGCCGGGAGCGACGACGAGCTAGGAACGACGACGACAAAGTCGAGAACGACGGCGACGAAGCCGAGTCGTCGGCGAAGCACTTGAAACAGCGACGCGCGGGAGTGTAGAGACGAAGGTCAGAGCGGAATGAAACAGGAGGGTTCGAGAATTCGAGAATCAAGAAGAGGGGCGCGTAGGTGGGGGAGGGGATATTTATAGGTTTTTAGGAGCTCTCTCGGTCTGGAGACCGCGAGGGGCCTCACGGTCGTGAGACCGCGAGGAGCCTCACGGTCTGGAGACCGCGAGGGGCCTCACGGTCGTGAGACCGCGAGGAGCCTCACGGTCGTGAGACCGCGAGGGGCCTCACGGTCTCTAGACCGTTTGACCGCAAGATCAAGTGGATTTTTATGTATTTTTGGATTTAAGGAAAGCAAAAGAAAAGGGAAAAAACAAAGATAAAAAAAAGGATGCTTAAAAACAAAACAAAAGGCTAGGGAAGGTGATATTCAGGCCTTGGGTTGCCCCCCAAGAAGCGCCTTGGTTTAACGTCGCTGGCTCGACAAGATTATTGCTCCGGCTATGATGACTTTATAGGGTCATGAATCTCGATGGTTTGTCTTGATAACTTGTCTGCTGGAGTGTGGTACTTTTTTAATCTGTGGCCATTTACGGTCCTCTCTCCTCCATTATCGTCAATAATAATGACAGCTCCTGTCGGGTATATATGTTTGATTGTAAAGGGACCCGACCATTTAGTACGCAGTTTTCCAGGAAACATTTTTAATCTGGAGTTGAATAGGAGGACTTTGTCTCCGACGATTATATCTTTTCTTTTGATGTGGCCATCGTGCCACATCTTAGTTTGTTTTTTGTAGATTCTTGCGTTGTGGTAGGCTGTCATTCGTAGCTCTTCTAATTCTTGGAGTTGAAGTTGTCGGAATTCACCAGCACCCTTGAGATCGAAATTTAGTTGCTTAATGGCCCACCAAGCCTTATGCTCTAATTCAACTGGCAAATGGCAAGACTTCCCATACACTAATCGAAACGGTGTTGTTCCGATGGGTGTTTTGAAAGCTGTACGGTAAGCCCATAGAGCGTCAGATAGTTTGGTTGACCAATCGGTGCGGTGTCGATTGACAGTTTTTTCCAGAATAGCTTTAATTTGCCTATTGGAGACTTCAACCTGTCCACATGTCTGTGGGTGATATGGTGTAGAAACTTTGTGGTTGACTCCATATTTTCTTAATAAGGCTTCAAAGCTCCGTTCCAAAAAATGTGATCCGCCGTCAGATATAATCGTTCTTGGGACGCCGAATCTGGGAAATATTATCTCTTTAAACATCTTGATTACCGGTTTTGAATCGCAAGAGGTGGTTGGTAGAGCTTCTACCCATTTTGAAACGTAATCCACAGCAACCAAGATATACTTGAATCCATAAGACGAGGGGAAAGGGCCCATATAATCTATTCCCCATACATCGAAAAGTTCGATTTCTTGCCATATGTTCAATGGCATTTCATTTCTTCTGGTTATTCCTCTGGAAAGTTGGCACTTGTCGCATGATCGCACATATTCATGTGCGTCTTTTGCAATGGTGGGCCAATAAAAGCCAGATTGCAAGACCTTGAGGGCTGTCTTCTTAGAACTCATGTGCCCCTCAATAGGGCCTGAGTGACAGTGCTCAAGGACCGGAGTGATTTCTGTCTCTGGGATGCATCTACGAAAGAGTCCATCTGCGCATAAGCGAAAAAGATAGGGCTCGTCCCAGAAATATTGCTTAGCGTCGTGAATGAACTTCTTTTTATCGTGATAAGATGCGGATGGGTGAATGATTCCTGTTGCCAAATAGTTGACAATGTCGGCATACCAGGGAAATCCATTGGAAACTTTCATTAAGTGGTCGTCCGGGAGGGAATCTTGGATAGGAACTTTGTCTTCATCCTCAACTCTAATACGGCTGAGATGATCGGCGACGACGTTTTCCACTCCGCTTTTGTCTTTTATTTCCAAATCGAATTCTTGGAGCATTAGCACCCAGCGGATAAGTCTAGGTTTTGCGTCCTGCTTCTGAATCAGATATCGTATAGCGGAGTGGTCAGTGTAGACAATGACTTTAGCTCCTATCAGGTATGAGCGGAATTTTTCGAATGCGTAGATGACAGCTAAAAATTCCTTTTCTGTAGTGGTGTAATTTTTTTGTGCTTCATCCAGCGTTTTAGATGCGTAGTATATAACATGGGGTTTCTTGTCGATTCTTTGCCCTAAAACGGCCCCTATGGCAAAATCGCTCGCATCACACATGATTTCGAAAGGTAACGACCAATCTGGAGCTCGTAATATTGGTGCAGAAATCAGGGCATCTTTCAGAGTTGTGAAACTTTGCAAGCATTCTTGGTTGAAGTTGAACTCTGCGTCCTTGGTCAGCAGTTGTGTCATGGGTTTTGCTATTTTGGAGAAATCTTTAATAAATCTTCTGTAAAATCCAGCATGTCCTAAGAAGGCGCGTACTCCTTTTACGTCTTTTGGTGGCATCAATTTTGAGATAACGTCAATTTTTGCTTGATCCACCTCGATCCCTCTGTCGCTCACTCTGTGTCCTAGAACAACACCTTCTGTTACCATAAAATGGCATTTTTCCCAATTTAAAATGAGGTTTGTTTCCTCACATCTTTGTAGGACTTGAACCAGGTTGAGCAGACAGTTGTCGAAGGAGTCTCCATAAACTGAAAAATCATCCATGAATACCTCCATTATAGACTCTGTCAATCCCGCAAAGATAGCGGCCATGCATCTTTGGAAAGTAGCTGGTGCATTACAGAGCCCTAATGGCATTCTTCTGAAATCGTACGTCCCAAAGGGACAGGTAAAAGTAGTTTTTTCTTGATCGTTCGGATGTATCGGGATTTGGTAAAAGCCGGAATATCCATCGAGGTAACAAAAGAACTTCTGATGAGCTAGGCGCTCGAGGACCTCATCTAGGAAAGGCAGGGGGTAGTGATCTTTTCGTGTTGATTTATTAAGTTTCCTATAATCAATGCACATACGCCACCCTGTAACGGTTCTAGTGGGCACCAGTTCGTTTTTGTCATTAAGAACAACGGTGGTTCCCCCCTTTTTAGGGACCACCTGCACTGGGCTTACCCACTGAGAATCAGAAATTGGGTAGATAATGCCTGCCTTTAGAAGTTTGAGGACCTCGAGGCGAACCACCTCTTTGAGGTTGGGGTTTAACTTTCTCTGGTGTTCTCGCGATGGTTTAAATTCTTCAACCATGGGCAGTTTGTGCATACATAGAGCAGGGTTTATGCCCGTCAGATCAGTCATTTTATAGCCAATTGCTTTCTTATGCTTCTTCAGTTCATCGAGGAGTATGTTTTCTTGATCATCCTCCAGAGTGGAGCTGATGATTACTGGACAGAGCTTCTCATCATCAAGAAAAACATGTTTAAGTCCCTCGGGTAAGGCTTTCATTTCTGGAGCCTTAGGTGGCTCAGTGGCTTCTATAATTGTAATGGCTTTAAGTTCTTCAAACGTGGCTGTCGGAGCTTCTTCAGCTTTTTCTAAGTATTGCAGGCACTGTTGTACTAGTTCACTGGCCGAGAATTCTACATCCGGATTTGTAAGAATATTTTCCAATTCGTCGGACGGTTCAGACATTTCTAACTGGGACATTTGATAAATAGCATCCAGGAGAAAGACTTCCTCTTGAATGCTAGGACCTTTCATGCTGTTTAGAACTCTGAACTGGAAAGCCTCCCTCCCAAGTCTCAGAATAATAGTTCCTGCTTCGACATCAATGAGAGCTCGGGCGGTAGCTAGGAAATGTCTTCCAAAGATTATTGGATATCTCAGGTCTTCTTGTATGTCCATAATAACAAAATCACACGGGACATAAGAATTTGTTCCTATTCTGACAGGGATGTCTTCGATAATGCCAAGAGGGGCAGTTATGGTAGAGTCGGCTAACTGGATTGTCATAGTCGTAGGTAACAAATCAGTGAAGCCTAATCTTTTACACATTGAATAGGGCATAATAGATATGCTTGCTCCTAGGTCTGCCAATCCTTTCTTGCTGGAGCCATTTCCAATGGAACACTGAATGCCGAAGGAACCTGGGTCCTTCTTTTTCTTTGGCATTTTATTAAGCAGAATATCTGAAGTGGTCTGAGCAAGTTTCACTGTTTCATGCTCCTCTGTCATATACTTTCTCGACAAGAGGGTTTTCATGTATTTTGCCCAAGCGGGCACTTCGGAAAGGGCATCAAGAAAGGGAATATCAATGTATAACTTTTTCATAGCTTCTTTAAATTTTTGGAACCTAGTGTCCATTTTGGTTCCTTTTAGTCTGTCTGGGTAAGGAATTCGTGGTGGGACTTCTGAGATTGGTTCCTTTTCCTTTTCGTTCTCTGTAGAATTTTCTGTTTCTCTGCTTGAATTCCCTGTTGGGGAAAGGATGGCTACGTTATCATCATCATGGTCGATTCTTGTGACATCAGGCAGGACACAACCAGACCGCGTGGTGACGGCATTAAGTTGTTCTGGTCTGTTTGGGTTATGACGGGGGTTTGCCTCTGGTTGCCCAGCAAAAGTGCCGACTTGAGGTTTCAATTGAGCGGCAATCTGTGCCAGTTGGGCTTCTACGGCTTTTTGTTGAGCTTGTTGGTTTGCAAGCATGGTTTGTTGCGATTGAAGCATTTGTCTAATCAAGGATATCTCATCAGATGATTGGGGAGGAGCACCCCTTTGTTGATACTGAGTGACTTGCTGTCCTGGTTGTTGTAGAGGTGCAGTTAACTGTGGTTGCAGGGGCTGCTGCAACTGGGGTTGTTGTGGCTGCTGCAACTGGGGTTGTTGCAACTGAGGGTGCAGTCCTGAATGGGCATATTGGTAAGAAGGATTCCTGGGATAGTTAGATCTTTGAAAACCTTGTCTGTAATTCCCTTGATTGAAGTTATTCTGAAATCCTGGTGGTTGTCTATTGAAAGATCCACCTTGTGCCTGCTGCTGTGGGTTGGCAGTCCCTGTAGGATTCCCGTATTGGAAACCAGGATGGTTCCTTGGTTTGTCTGGGTTGTAATACACTTGGCCAGGTATTGAATGTATGGAGTTAACTTGCTCTGGCATTTGATCTTCGGGATGCTCGATGATGGGTTCATATTGCGGCATAGGTGGTTGTAAATCCATCATGACATTGTACAACAATCCACATGATAATGTGGGATGATCGGATGCATGACAGGCTTCACAAGTTCCAGTAGCTGCCTTAACTTGTTGAACCTGGGAGCTTTTCTTCTTATCATATTCCCCGAAAGAGGTTTCGAGGGCTTGTTGCTTGCTAGCAATAGTCTTCAAAGCCTCAGCAATGGCCTTGAGTTCCATGGATTCTTCCGCTTTGTAAACCTTGAGAACGCCTTTGGGTTGGTTAGATGACCTTCCCCAATTGGATTGGTTCTCGGCCCCCAGCGTAACTATATTCCAGGCATCTTCATAATTCTTTCTCATAAAGTTTCCTCCAGATGAGGAATCTAGGAATTGCTTAATATCATCACTTACTCCTCTGTAAAATGTTTCTATTAGTTGATTTTGAGAAATGCCATGGTGAGGACACTTTCTCAGGAGTTCTTTGAATCTTTCCCAAGCTTCAGCAAGTGTTTCTCCAGGTAGTTGGGAAAAGTGATTAATCTGTCCCCTAATCTCATAGGTTAGCGAAGGTGGGAAGAATTTCTCAAGAAACTTCTCTTCTAAGGGAGTCCAGGTAGTGATGATGGGGTGTCTATCCAAAGCGTTGTACCAGCTTAGTGCTCTTCCATATAAGGTGAAGTGGAAAAGGTGTAACATGATTGCTTCCATTGCAATTCCTGCTTGGGGTACAAGTCGGCAGAGTGACTTGAATCTCTTAAGGTGATCCATGCAATCATCTCCGGGTGCCCCGGAGAAAGAGATACCTTGCATGATCTGGATCCACTGCGTCCGAATTTCAAAGTGTGGTATGTTAATAATCGGTGGTCGGACAGGATGATCGTCTTCATAATTCTTTGGGACTGCGTAGTCCCGAAGTTGCTTGTTTCTTAACGCAAGTTGAGCAGCAGCATGTTCTGCTTGGATGCGGGCTTGTTCCTCAGCTCGGATCTCAGCTTGCACCTGAGCACGAGTGTCGGCAATAAGTTGTGCTCGTTGTGCTGCTATGGCGGCGTTGACTAGGCGTTGCTCTTCGGCCATCTTTCTGGCTCTTTGGCGGTTAAGTCTATTCCTTCGGTGAAAACTTCTTTCTACCTCAGAATCGTATTCTGGTTCAGGGGAGAATCCGATGCTATGCGGGGGTTGCATACACGTTTTCTACCTGAGTAGAAGGAAAATCACACGTTAGGATAATGGAAGGAAATGAAAAAGATCAAGAAGTATTGGAGTTGTTATTAAGAAAAAGTGTAAAATCCTAATCAACCAAGAAGTTGGTAAGTAAAAACTAAAAAGTTCCGTTGTCCCCGGCAACGGCGCCAATTTTTGATGGAGTTTTGCAATACCACTAAAAACCTAAGGTGATGAATGCTTAGGTTTAGCCTTGCTAGTACTATGGTAAGGACTCCACCCACGTGTGTTAAGACACGCGGAAGTCTTATCGTAGTATAGTTAAGGGTCGAATCCTCGGGACAACGGTCTTGACGAAGTCAAGATGGAAAACGTTTTAGCTCTACTTAACTACTTAACAGTTGATATTTAGATCAAAAGTTTGATGTTGGTTTTAAAGCTAAATGCGAGGAAAGCAAAGCAAGAAGGTAAAGATTAAAGTTGTAAACAATTGATAAAAACCACTAGGATGTTATCGGGTTTCACACCACTACACATGGATCAAGTCATGCAACATAATAAAACAACCTGCAAAAAGGGTCAAATCAGTTAGTATCTTGTAGTCCTAGCTTCCTTTCGGATAACTAGCTACGAGAAGTGTGGAGTATTTCAATGCCAGCCATCCCATAATGAATGGTCACATGCCTTGCATTACTCCTTCATGAAATGTGTTCCTCGACCTTACCAAGGTTGCACTTCCATACGTCAACTGATTCCATTTCATAGTATGAAAGTGCAACGATGGGGGTGAGTTTACTCCACTCCTGAAAACACTTCTAGACACCGAAACAGACGTATGGTGACTACATACATCCATAACCAACATTCAATCGATATATAGATCTAAGGGTACAAACGTTGACAATTCATACCAAAAGACAATATGTAACACAAGTTGATGATCAAGCAACTAGTATTCATTAAGCGATTGAAGTCAAACTGAAAGGATGAGTATCTTTGTTACAAGGTATTGAATTACATCGCATGAAATGAAAACATGGGTAGCGGGGCTACTCCCCGCACCCTAGTGAATGAAACTACTCGCTCATGGCAAAGGAGGTGAGAAGAGAGAGAAAGAACGTCATCTCCACGGAGGAGGGAAGGTTGAACCCTTGGTGAAGAGAGCAACGATCTTCACACTTCATAGTTGCTTTGATGAAGGATTTTCTCTTCCCACCTTCTCTGTGGAAGAGATGGAAAGAAGAGAGAGAAGGAAGCTTGATGATGAGCACGGATCTCAAAACTGGCAGCCTTGGGGCAGTGGACGGAAGATCAGAATGCTCTGGGTCTGGAGAGGCAGCCTTTGGGCGTCTTCGAATTCGATCCCCTTGAAGTGGCCCTTGAGGTCCTATTTATAGGCTTCAAGTTGAGCCCAAACGGTCTTGAGATCGTTTGGTCTCAAACGGTCTTGAGACCGTGAGGCTTCTCGCGGTCTTGGGACCGTGAGGCTTGTCGCGGTCTTGGGACCGTGAGGCTTGTCGCGGTCTTGGGACCGTGAGGCTTCTCGCGGTCTTGGGACCGTGAGACTTCTCGCGGTCTTGGGACCGTGAGGCTTCTCGCGGTCTTGGGACCGTGAGGCTTCTCGCGGTCTTGGGACCGTGAAGCTTGTCGCGGTCTTGGGACCGTGAGGCTTGTCGCGGTCTTGGGACCGTGAGGCTTCTCGCGGTCTTGGGACCGTGAAGCTTGTCGCGGTCTTGGGACCGTGAGGCTTGTCGCGGTCTTGGGACCGTGAGGCTTCTCTCGGTCTTGGGACCGTGAGGCTTGTCGCGGTCTTGGGACCGTGAGGCTTCTCGCGGTCTTGGGACCGTGAGGCTTGTCGCGGTCTTGGGACCGTGAGGCTTCTCGCGGTCTTGGGACCGTGAGGAGTCTTTGTGAATTTTTTTGTGTTTTCTGTAATGAAAAAGAGGAAAAGTTAGTTTATTGATGTATCTGCAATAAAGTAAGAAGGTTTAATGATTCTATTTAGTTTATCTAAGAAAGAGTATGGAAAACTAAAGATAACTAATAAGATAACGTCACAAAATGAGAGGTTATCAATTCATATATACAAATCATGAATGATCATTGTGATTCGGATAATTGCAAATGTCATTAGCTTAAAAGCATCATGACATAATAGATAATAATTGTGGACACAGCTTGTGATGAAGATGTTGC
Source organism: Alisma plantago-aquatica (assembly GCA_963693085.1). Lineage (NCBI taxonomy): Eukaryota > Viridiplantae > Streptophyta > Magnoliopsida > Alismatales > Alismataceae > Alisma > Alisma plantago-aquatica. Next base: position 520,354,227 of record OY856415.1, read on the forward strand.
TATGTCAAGCCAAACGGTGCCTCTTAGAACAACATATTAATATTTTTATCTATTTGCTTGTTCTAAGAAATCAAAAGCAAATATCTTGACTTTAAAGACATTAATCTTGCTTTCAAAATATATGTTTCTAAAAGAATCTTATGATAAGGGTATAAGAAGAAATGGGATTTGATATTTCTGTACCCATAAGCATATGAAACATCATTTACAATGAATGTAAAACATGCATTCTAGAAAAATCTAGGACAAAGACTTCACTAATGATGCTCATATTAAGTTTTTATAATGGGTATATCTTAATGTGCTTCAAATTGATATTTATAGCTATCTGCAGAAATTATACTTCACATATGTTTATCTTGGAAATCTGCAGAATTTTCCTCTTGGTTAAAATTAAAATTGACCAAGGGGCGCTATGGTCGTAGTCAAGGGCGACCTAAAATAAGCTTTGACAAAATGCTTATTTGGACATCAATTTGTTGAACTTAATCTTAGTATACTTTTGATAAAGGTCAAAATCAAAAATTTAAAATCATTTGTGACCTTAAAAGCCTTAAATTGCTTAAATTGTAAGATTAAGGGGGAGCTTATAAAAACAAATTTGATTATTTGATTATGAAGCTTACAAAAACATTTGTTAACATCATTTGGAGTTTGTTATGACCTTCGGATTCTTAAAAGTAATTTGTATGAAAAAGAATTTCATCAAAATAATATATCTTGCTCTTAAAGGAACTCTCTAAACAAATCAGGGCTTAACGTCCCTTGCATTTGGTTGGAGACATTTTTATGTACTCTAAGATTAAAGGATTCTCATTTAATTTAGGGCTTAACATACCTTGATAAAATGAGAAATCAATATACATTCATAAGCGTAAAAGGAATCTCATATCATTTCAAAGCTTAACATCCTTTGCAAATGATTGAGACACAAATTGTGGATAAAATTAGACAAAAATGATATTAAATCCATGTTCCTAATAGGATATCTGTTTAAGGGGGAGCTTAATATAAAATTAAGGGGGAGAAGAAATAAAATGTTCAAACTGGATATCTTTTTGAAATGACAAAGGGGGAGAAAGAATATAAAATCAAAAATATAAATGAGTTTCATCTTGATGGCCAGCACTCACTTGTAAAACAAGAATGGCTACAAAAGGTAATCCTCAGGTATGAAACTCACATGCTTTATATTTCCTTATTTCATATTTTAGGAAATGTTTGTCATCTTCAAAAAGGGGGAGATTGTTGGATAAATTGGACATTATAATAAATCCCTTTGTTTCGATGATGACAAACATTTCATTCTTGTTGATCTAACGTGCTACTTGAGTGTTGCAGGAATAAAGTGGATGACAAAGCTCTAGGGAAACTATACGCTTGAATGATTGTAAAAGTAATACAATGTAATCAATTGTAAACTTGTACAAATATATAATGTACAAGTACTTAGATCTCATGTAAATCAAGCGTTAGATCTTCCCTAGCCAATCACCACACTTAGACAGGTCATCCCTTTCAAATAGGTTCACAAATGCACACTCATACATTTACTTAGTGCCTAAATTGAAAGATTGAAACAGGGTCAATCTCGGTCGACCAAACTCCTCGACCGAGACACTCTCGGTCGACAAACTTCTCGACCGAGAATGACCCAAGTAGCCGTTAGACACAGCTGACAAAGTAGTTGGCAGTTGCAAATGAACGTTGATCCAGAGAGCCTCTCGGTCGACAAAACTTCGACCGAGTAGGTATCTCGATCGACAAATTGTCGACCGAGATGGTCTCTGACAGCAACTGCAGAATAAAGTAACTAGCCGTTACTAATGCACCTAACTTATATCTAACGGCTAGTTAAGCACTTAGAAGCCCCTAGAAGTTGTCTAGAACGTCCTTAAGTATCCATAGGCCACTCCTATAAATAGGACATACCTTAGGACACCTAAAACAACTAAGATATACTTGTGGTATACTTGAGCTTGAATACTCACTTGCAATCTGTTTTAGAGCAATAGAGCAATTCCTACACTTGCCATTCATTCCTATTGCTCCCATTTCGTGTCCTATAGGCTAGTATCTCCTATCCACTACAATCGCATTGTCATACACATCGGTTAGGAGATCTATACGCTTGATATAGGCAAATCAAGCCTTGTGCTTACAACGGTATTGTAATTTCTATTTTCCTTCTTGTTCCTTTTTATCCTTTGTACTCTCCTTGCTACTCCTAGGGTTGGAGGCTGCGGATTGGAGAGGGTTGACTTCTCAGGTGGAGAAGGGGACTTCAAGCTACTTCAAGAAGGTTATCGCACGGGAAGCTACTTCAGAAGGCTGGTGCAACGGGAGTTGGTGCACCTACTTCAAGGGAAGGCTGCTTCAAGGTTGGGCGATTACTTCTAGGTGAAGGCTGCTTGAAGGGTTTGGGAAAAGAAATTGTATTTTATGTAAAGTCCTTGCGAGGTAATAAAATAAATTTCTTTTCAAATCCCGGTTGGGTAAGCAACCGGGTAGTGGACTGACTTCCTTAGTATTTGCTAAGGTTGGAACCACTCTAAACCCTGTGTCTCCTTGTCCAATATTTTCATTGTGGTTGTTTGAGTTAAATTATTATTAAAATCTTTATAAAACTCTATTCACCCCCCCTCTAGTAGTTTTTCAGTTACATCACCCCACCTTAATTGGAATTTTTTATCCAATATTTGAAGCCAATTAGGTTAAGGTGAATGTCAACACTATTTTCCTGATACATTAGGGCTAGCAATCTTTTTTTAGATAGGTTTTAGCTATATTATCATTAGGAACTTTCATTGAGGCAAATAATTATCTATTTTATTGATGTAGGAACCCATATTTATTCCAAGGGTATTTTCACATCATTCATTTAGGGATATTATTACTTTGTGGTTTCATTTTTGCTTGGATATTACATTTTTAATCATAATTACATTTTTCTACCTAGGTTTCAAACCTAATAATAATTATTTAGTTATTAGTGTTAGATGGTGAGGTAACACCTCTATGCCCTAAATCATGTCATAAATCTTAACTTAGGGTATTCATCCTCATATGTCAAATATATGCTTGACATGTGTCTACCCAATCTATCACGCCTATACTAAGGTGAAAAAAAATTGAATGCAGTCCAAATAGAAATTATACCTTACTTTTGTGTATAGAGATGGTGCATCCACACATTACCTTATAATTTTTAATTCTAGGTTGAATGATCCTCAACAATGACTTTAAACCATGAAAATATTTGAACTCCATGAGTTTTCCTTAGAATTCATGAACTAAGGAGAAGTGTCTTTCTCAAAATTCTTGAGTTTATGCCCAACTCCCTTCAAGATTCTATCTCACCTTTATTACATAAGTTCTTGTATTCCTTATTTCTACATCTCATGTATCATTAGATTTATCTATTCCCTTAAGGTCTCTAGGGGTATAGGTACCTTTGGAGAGATATCCTATTAACCCCAAGGGCATTATGTACTTATGGAGTGTCTTTCCCACTGACCTCTTGGGCCTCATGTACTTATGGAAGTGGCCATTCTCCTGACTCCATGGGCCTTGTGTACACATGGATGCTTTCTCCTTACCCCACCTTATGCACTCATTTTTATTATCACCTCCTAAACCCTAGGGCCCAAGTATACATTTCATCCTGACACAACAAAAATGTATACGGGCCTGCAATGACTCTTTTGGTGGAGGAGCGTGAAGCGTTATGTTGCTGAATTTTTGTCCAGAATTCTGATGTGCTAGAGAATCAAGGTTAAAAACTAGATACCAGGAGGTCGACTACAACCCCTTGAAATCCCAAAATGAAAATGGGAACACATCACCATGGATTTCTTATTGGGTACCATAACTAGAAGGGGATATGATGATGCATGAGTTATAGTGGATTGTATCACAAAATCAATTTACTTATTACCTGTAAAGACAACAACAAAACTACCCAAGCTTATCAACCTCTATATATGGGAGATCATACGGCTGCATGTACTTATAGAGTACATTATTTTAGACAAGGATTCAAAGTTCACTTCTAAGTTGTGGAAACATATTCAAGAAGAATTGGGTACAAAACTAAACTTCAACATTGCATATCATCCACAGACGAATGGGCAATCCGAGCACATAGTGCAAATCTTGGAACATATTATACATGCTTGTGTGCTTTATTGGGAAGGCTCGTGGGACCATTTCTTGTCTTCATATGGATTTGCATATCATTATAGCTACCATAAAAGTATTAGGATACCTCCATATGAATCTCTTTCTAGTAGGCCATGTAGATTTCCCCTATGCTAGGATGACGTCAGGGAACAGACCTTGATGAAATCTGAGGAGATGTAGTTCTACATAGAAAAGGTTGCACTAATAAGTATTATGTAGATGCTCATCAGAAGGAACATCAATTCAAAGAAGGTGGTAATGTTTTCTTGATGATCAGGCCTATTCAAGCCTTGTCCAAGAACAAAGTAAAACTCAATCCTCACTTTGTGGGACCCTTTGAAATCTTGGAGAGGATCGATGGATGTGTGTACCATCTTGCTCTTCTGCCATGGTATAGTGTGATGCATAACATGTTTCATGTATCTAATTTGAAGCCTTATGTCAAAGATCTTAATCATATTTTGGACCATGAGACTCTAGAGTTGAAATATGATCTTTCTCATGATGAGACCCAATCAAAATTCTTGAATCTAAAACAAAGGAGCTTCGCAGTAATCGTAGCATTGATATGGTGAACTTTCTATGGATCCACCATGATTAAATTGTTTCTACCTGGGAGCTCAAGTCTGAGATTGAGTAGAAATATCCACATCTCTTTCAAACTACTTGAAATATTAGGGAAAATTCCTAAAAGGTGGGGAGAATGTGATAAAGTGAGTTCTTACATTATTATTTTCTCCCTCATGCAAAATTTAATAATTTTAATAATCTATCAATTTAATTGCCCCCTCAATCACCCACTCTAATGTTTTGACCAGTGGATACGTAGAAATTTGAAGTAATGCAAACCCTCAATGAATATTAGTGGTTCGTGTATATTCAAGACCTAGTCAAACTGTGATATTCAAAAATTCAAATTTCACTTTGAAGTTTGTACCATAATTAGGCAAGTACATCTGAAAGCCTCACTAAAAATTTTAGGGCCGTTTGATGTACCAATCAAGAGATATAGACATTTGATTACATGAGCATAATATCATTCATTTTTCCCTAGATATAGGTTAACTGGTTTATTTGACCGGGTGTGAGACATTAAATGTCACACAGACACTCAGCATCATGGGCACGAATGGCTATCTGAGGACCCTTTGATCTTGGTCATTCAAGGGGATCCAATGAAAAGAAAGTCATCTTCAACATCCGTATGTTGAGGGCTGCAGAGTCAATATAGCAAGGCGTCGGTGTCTCCCCTCAAACCAAAAATTGAGATAGGGTTATGTGGGATATTTTGGAGGAGCAACTTATCTCCTCGAGACAAGCTCAACCATACCCCATACATCACCATTCAACCCCAGATCAAAAACAACAACCTCCTCCTTCCCCGCATGTATCACCTTGTGGCACACCCATTTTAGGTCCTCTCCACTCTCGCCTCCTCGCGACTACTTAAGGCCAGCAAATCCTATGCCAAGCCTCTTTTCACCCTCCTACACCCTTAATTGATCATGAGAAAACCATTTCTCATGCCACCAACTACACCTCGAGTCTTCAGCCCACCTTGGCCATGCCTGAACACACACACACACATCCTAATTTGATGATTCCTCCACTTCTCAGAACCCCCAAGGTTCTTTGTGGCAAGCTTTGGTGGCCCTAGAACCCATCCTCCTTAACCCCTCTCTTGTCAATGACCTCCTCCATCCTCATGGCAGTGTGGAACAGTAGAGGGAGTTGTGGTGTAGGACTTGATTGCCCAAGTGCAGATTGATCTTGCAAACGTGTGAGAACCTTTGTCCAGATGATGTGCCCCTTCTCAGGAGCAAGATCTCATAAGAGGAGTATGGCCACTTCTCAATCTAGAAGCCAATTAGGATGAAGGTGACCAACTAGAGGGTGCCATCTCAGTTGTGGACCACAGGTCAACAGGAATAGTGAGGATCTCACCCGTCTAACTGGATCAATCACGAGACCCCACATAAGGAAGTATTATCCATTTCTTCATCTAATTAATAGTAAGCATATTGACTTAAAAATGTAATAAGTCATAGGAATATCGGATGATAGTAAAATTAAATACCAAAATATGAGGAATGCAAATAAAATAATATCAAGGCCTAGATATGGATCCTATTTATAAAATATGGCATAGATCATAATTGATGATTTATATACTTTTCCTAACTTCATATATGATGGAAAATAAAGATTATGATCTGATGTTAGTGATATTCGATTCTTAGACCCTAAATGATATCTCAGCTCCATTCCAATCATATAACCTAATGATTTGATCACCAATGACATAAATCCTTTCTGATAATACCAATATCTATCTGTAAAGGATATAGTTAATTAGCCAAGCATGTAAATAACCCTAAATTTGTCTCGATAACCTAAAGACAAGATAATATCATCAAGTGAATCTACTCTGATTATGAGATGGTAGTAACAACCTTGACTAAGTCAAAACCATAAAAGTAAAATATTTTGGACACATGATGACATTAGGCCTTTAATGTCTTTTCAGGGTGATTACTCTCATCTTCTGTAGATTCTTTGGAATCCAATATCTGATAGAATTAGGTATGCGAGACATATAAGTATGAGAATAGTTTTCTTGTGTAAAATAAGTATGAAATATCGCATGCCCTAATTGTGAATGGTTCTTGGAAGTGATGTATTTATAGTATGATCCCTGCCAAAACATTGAGAACATAAATGAAGAGATGGATTGTAGCTACTAAGTGAGATATTCTCTCTCTTATGAAACTAAGGTCAACACGTCCCCATAGCCCTATGGATGGGGATCCCCATAGCCCAAGGCATAGGGAGAGCCCAACATAAAAGTATACTAAGTGTTGACACACTTAGTAGTACAATCGCATCAAAAGAAATTTTAAAATATGGGTTTCCCTATTTTTTTTCCTTAAACAATGGTTTTCTTAGTATTTCCTACTTTCTTAAATTATTTCAATTATGCAAGCTTATTAGTATGTATTTCACCCATGTACACAAAACCTAGTGTTCATATGTTGTTTCACGTATTTTGTAGGTGCAAAGAATACCTTCAATAAGCAAAAGCACTCGAAAGCAATAATCAAACATATCAGAGAATCTACAATAGATTCATGTCTCTTTCTACTTCTCTTAGATATTTTTATTTCATTTTTCATTCCTAGTTGATGTTTAGGACGTTGTTTATCCTATGTACCTTATTTCCCATTTACTACTAGATATTTCTTCATGCCAATAAATGTAAAAAACCATTCTTTTTATTTACGAGTGATGTGGTTGTATGGCAATATGTAATGTTTGTGAACATGATCTGGATTATGTTTATTATATATGATAATCACAAATCCTCATGTTTTCCCTCCTGACAATTGTTGATATGAGTGCATAGATATCAATGGTTTGTCATCGTCGAAAGTATTCTAGATTTGGGGTCATCACATTTTCTCTATTAAGGACTTAAATTGCTCTTGTGGTCTAATGATATTCATGTTTTTGTCAAAGAATGTGGCACATCTTCAAGGAGGATATCCATAGGGTATCCATATGGTTCATAGTTTGTGAAAGGATGGTTATGAAATGGAATCACATCTTCTTCAGACTTATGCCTAAGAAACTATGCATAGTATTGATGGTTGATTTTAGGACAATAACATGTTACTTTGTGTTATACAAGTTTATTGCACTACTTCTCATGAGAAGGTCAAAGGGTGGTATTCTAGAGATCATATTGAATATTAAGTTTTCTTTCATAATCAATAGGTATATCAAATTAGTGCTTTGTTGGTGATTGAATTCCATTCGGATTTCAAAGCCTGGGACAAATTTAAAAAGATACTATTAATTTGGATATCTCTAAACATTATGATCATTTCAAATTGAAGCCTATGCACAAGAAATAGGTTTCTCTCATAGATGGGCCTTCTTGATGAAATAATATGTTGAAATGGTCTCCTTCTCAATTTTGAATCGTAGAAAATGGTCAAAACCAAGGTCATCCATCCTATACTCTTCATTGTCGTTATGGAAAGTATCATGTCTATAGTTCTATCATATTGTTGGGTCAAGGACACATGTCACATGGTCTTTTGGATGACATTCTCTTTTTTTATAGATGGGAATGAAAAGTAGTTGAGATGTTTAAGGAAGGCAATTACTTTTTCTGGTTACCTTAACAGACTCTACATCACTAAGTTGAAATTAGGATTATTTATGTTTAGCTCATGTGATAACTTGAGAGGAAGTTTAAAGAATTGGCGTGGCTACAAGATGCATCCTTTTCAACATGTAACATTTGATTGCATTGGTAGGTAGCTAAGGTAAAGCCTTATAACTTTCTTCATTCATTAATAACATCATAAACATGGTGGAAAGATTGGTGGGCATTTGTATGACCATGGATGGTAGACGTAATCACCTCCAAGCTAATTTCTCTTGGAAAGTCCAATCTTCATGTAGGATACCCCAACTACCTATTTTATATCTCAAAAAATAAAAAAGTATAGTGGTTAGATATATGTGGGGAGAGAATAATCATACATTCGCCTAGAATTTTGTTGCAAAACTCAACTATTGCAGATAAATGAAGATGATGTATGTGCCTATCACTATGATGCCTTCTATTACAAAAAGAATCAACACTTTCCTAAGGTATATCATATTATCATGAAGTAATGGATAATGGAGAGATATGGTAAGCCTCATAACCAAGACCCTAATGTAGGGTACATCTCCCGTGTTTGTAAAACCATGATCAACTAGTGGAATAATATACAAGTTGACTACTTTCTAGATGATAACTTAGAGTGGCAATTCATGAAGGCTAAGATGAAGCATTGGAACATTTCCTACCGTTCACCTCAACTGTCAAGGATCCCTTGATGTGGAATTGATTCCATGTGCCTAAGCAGAGTTGTTGCACCATAAATCTATCTAGGTGAAGCTCTCACTTTTGATAGGCTTAGAAGATGGGGATTGAATGTTGATGTGTGTAAACTAACGTCTAAAACACAAGTGCATGTATCAGAGTAATATAGTACCAAAAGAGGCCCGGATATTAAACATGAGGAAATGTACTCCATAGACTACTACTAATTATGACTCAATTAGCTAGACCTGTGAAAAAGGTGATTGGTTAATTAATTGACTAATTACAAGAAGTAAAACAAAATTAATTGGTTTGTGATCAACGATGGAATTGATTCCTTAGGATTACACTTTTACCACAATTCACATTGCAATTAACATCATGTCATTAATATTGATTCCTCCTAACCCTAGACAAAGGGACCTGTAGCAAGAATTACCCTCTCTCGTAGCATAGTCCACTACCTAATCTAATATAAACCCCACTCTCGTAGAGATTTAACTATTAGTTAGGTGCTTTACCAAATTCTATGGGTTATTCCCTTCATAGTTGCTCTCGAGATGCGGTATAAATAGTGTAAATCTATGACTTACCCAACCCTTAATTTCTCTCTCAAAGCAATTAATGGTCTAATAAAATACCTTTGATGATCAGACATAGATAATTCATGAATCAATCGTAGAGATATGTCCAAAAATTATGAGAAATATAGATATTAATTCATAATTGTCAATTACAATGAAAAATTGGGTTACTCCCAGGTCCTAAGGAATTAGGGGATTAGCCCTGCATGATTTCAGTTGCTATGTACATAGAAAAGGAAGAAAGAGACGAAGAAAACATCAAGAACAATGAAAAATATCTAGAGAAAGACGATCTGGATGATTCCTTTTGACGAACGTAGTGATTTTCTGTCTTCTGACTACTAATCGGGCAACCATAAGTGCTTGAACTGTCTTGCACGTGGCTTTCTCCTCTTCTTTCTCTCTTCTTCACTCTCTTCTATCGTATAACTAGATATGATGTGATAATTAGGTCTGACCACACTTTCCCTTAGTCATAGGATTGAAGTACGGTGTCATTAAGTCTCGACCATTGGATTGGCAGCGGTCTTTAATCTGGCCTAATTGTGACAAATCGGTACTACCAAATGGGTGTCAGTAGTATCGACGCCTTCTCATATTTGTGATCCCTTGTAAGATTTTGATATTATAGAGTTGATGTCGGTAGCACCGAGATTTTCCCTAATAATTCCTTGTTGAATTTTTGATAGAAGTTGGTACCACTGACTTGGGCATCGGTAGTATCAAGATCTCTATGGAACGCTCATGTTAAATTGTCGGTGGTACTGATTTCCCTATTGGTACTATTGAGTTTTCTTAATTCAACTTTGTTCCTTTCCTTCCAATGTCGGTACCACTACAAGACATGTCGATAGTACCAAGTTGATTCAAATCTTATAGATTTACCTAAAATTAACAAGAAAGAACATAAGCTTCCAAAAATAATGATAAATCACTATGAAATAGTAAAGGTATGAATATTTGATGCAATTAAGTGTCACATGCAAATAATATCAAAATGAGAAATAAGTGCAAAAAATACATAGTAAATAGCCTGTGAAAAATGAAAATTATTCAGTCGATCAAATTCCCCTAAGCTGAAATGTTTCTCATCCTCGAGAAACACACCATCAGATCTGTTTGAGACAAGTCATCAAAAGGACAAAGAATGTGAACTTAATTTCTCAAATACCCCCACCTGGCGGTCCCAAACCGGCCTAAACTAACCACTAAACAATTAACTACTCTTAAGCGACAAAAACATTCATTAAAGACGTCTACCCTTAGTTCAATGAGACACTATCAATAAAGCAGTTAATATCATAGTCAATCAGGAATTCGCTTGGTGCATCTTGTGATTCCCTATCTACATTTCTCTTTCCTAACTACCAAACTAATTGGAATCAATTCTCCTTATAAGAATAAATGAGGAGATCAATCATATTTATGTCCTACCAATAAGAGAAATGAATTAAATGAAGTAAGTGGCTTATGAAGAATCACAAGTAACTTCAAATAATTTATGCAAAAATAAACATGATGAACCTAACATGGTGAAAGTGAGTAAATGCATGAATCCTAATGCCTAATGTTATGGGTGGAATGATGCATGCACTAAAGATTTCATTAGAATGATGAAAGAAACAAAGAGTACATCATGTACATGATTTAATCTTCCTTGGAAGAGAGACTCAACATGGAGTTTAGGGAATCCTTTTCTACCTCTTTATTTCATGGAAAATTCCATTTTTTTCATTGACCCATTGTTTTAGCATGATTGAATAGTATGCTTGGGCTTCACTATAACAAATCACGTATTTTTTTCATTTTATTTTGAGAGGTATGAATGTGCATTCCTACACTTTAATTTTATAAGAAATACATGAATACATGGTGTAAGAATGAATGATGCAAAAGATATGCAATCTACATGGCGTTATTATGTAGCTAGATGATATGCACAAAATCTATCAATTGTTATTTTTCTCTTTTTGTAACTAATGTACTAAAAAGGAAACTACCTAACATGTCATCTATAATGCTATGCAATGCAATTAAGAGGAAAAAATTCAGGTTACTTGATCATCTTAAGGTGGTGTATCAAATGAATGGAAAATGTATGGAATCACAAGATTAAGAGACAATGCCTTTCTTACATTATGATATGCCCCTCTACTATTAACCTGTGTATAGGGTAACCTTAGGATTTCTTTCTAAAACTTCAATTTAAGGTCTTGTTAATTGTTTGTTCAGTTCAGGCTCAAACCCCATCGTCATCCACTTTTCATGGATAATTAAGACTTCCATTCTTATCAAATGTCCTTAAGATGACTTACCCATACACTTCCTCTAGGTGATGCTACCTTCAGAATTTGCAACTAATCCAAATTTTCAAAAAATATATCTCATATTTAAATTTCATTACACTGACATAGAAGAGAAGACTCTATGATGATAGATGAGATCATGAAAATTAGGCTCCATAATTACACTATATAGATGTCGATCATATACTTGAAAAAGTAAAAGAACTAATAGAGAATAAAAAATAAAAAGATAAAGTCATTCCAACACCCCCCTAAGCTTAAACTTGACTTTGACCTCATAGTCAAAATCTAAATGTAGAGGTGGAATGAGGATACCAATTTCTATGAAGGGGGTGATGGTGGATGATTGGTGGATCTGTGGATCAAGTTATGCTAGCATATAACCCTCTTGTTGGTGTCACCAATTTTTTGTCTCGGTGGTACCAAGACATGACATTCTCTATCCTTCTTTGAGCTCTATGAGTCAGAGCCACCAACATGAGTGTCAGCGGTATCAACGGCCAATTCCTATAGCTCTGTGACTTTTACTGTGAAAAGTCGGTAGTACCAACTTTAATGTCAGTATTATTGACTTTCTTTCCTACAATCCAGTGACTTTTCTGAGAAAAGTTGGTGGATCGACTTTCTACAGACTTTAAGTTGATAAGAGTCGGTAATACTAACTTGGATGTCTGTAGTAATGACTTTGTCTCTGCCTACACACTAAACAATAGCATTAAGGTACCTTTATACATCAACTAAAATCTAATAAGAAAATTAATAAATGTAGAAAATAAACACTCCCAACAAAAAGAAAATAACCGAAGTAAAATTGGGTTGCCTCCCATGAATGCCCTTGTTTAATGTCTAGGCATGTCAAGTTGATTTTCTTTAGCATGGGTTGTCACAGGATGGTTGTGAAGATTCATCTTGAATTTTTAACTCTACTCCATCATCGTCTATCCCAAGTGTTATGTAGCCTCTACCTATGGCACTGATCACATCGGTCATAGCTTGGAACGGCCTTCCAAATAGCATCTTTGATCCTCGCATCTCTTGCATATCAATGACCATAAAATCAATAGAAAAGATGAATTTGTTGACTTTGACTAAGACGTCCTCGCATATCCCATATGGTCTCACAATTGAATGGTCTTCCAACTTGATTATCATGGATGTTTTTGTTGGACCCTTCAAACCCAACTTTTGAAACATAGACAGAGGCATGAGATTTATGCTCGCCCCATAATGACATTGTGCTTGTTGGAAATGTTGACTGTCTATGGAGCAAGGAATGTAGAAACACCCTGGATCTTTTCTCTTCCTCGGAAGCCTTCCTTGGATCATGGCACTCATCACTTCATCAACACAAAATACATATGTATCATTTATTCATCTCTTCTTGTTGATGGTATCTATCAAGAATCTCCCATATGTTAGAATCTATTCTATCACCTCCACAAGTGGAATGTTGATGTGGAGCTTTTGGAAGATGTCTAAAAATTTCTTGAATTGCTTTTCCTCCTTCCTTGGCTTCAAACTATCCAGAAATGGAACATGTGGCTGATCTACATGCTTGTGTGGTGGAATATCGGGCACATTAGGGATCTCCTCCCCTATGTTTGCTTCAATGCCACCTTCTAGGATAGGTTTTGGCACATCTCCTTTGGATGGAATGACCACTGGCTTCTCCTTCTAAATTTTTAGTGCATCCTTGTTGAGTGTGACTGTTCCACTACAGAGTAGAACCTTCACATGTTCTTGTTGTGTAGGCACCTTTTCTAGAACTAGAGGTGGTACCATAACATTGGTGGAAATTTGAAGTTGTTTGTCTCACACAGCCGGTGAAGATGGGGCATCCTTATCACTTATTGTTGATCATGTATTTGTTGAGATGCATGTTTGAGCATACTAAAGTGTCATTCTACATCCTCCTAGTCTTCCATATAGAATGAGGGGGAATGGGACTTTTGGCACATACACCCAATTTGGCTCTGGAGTGTGCTGCTTTGCTGACTCCTTACTAAGACGTTCTGTCTCCTTGACAATAGAGACAAACTTTACTTGGTGATGTTGATGAGTTGTCTCTGTATTCCCAGGAAATCCTTGATTAATGGGCTTCATTATGGAAGCCACCTCTATTACTAGCTGAGAAATTTGACTTTCGATGTTGTGGATCTGAGCCTTATGGTTCTACTGCATCCATTTGTATGGTCCAGTAAGATCTCATTTTGGCTCACTAGCCTACCTATCATGTCTTCAATTTTATCTATTTTATTGGGTCCCCTATCCTACTGATACTATTGAAGCAGGTACATGCAATCTTCCTCTTCACCTCCAGATGAGGTGCTAGATTTTTTCTCAAGCTTCCTTACAAGGTTGTCCAAGTTCTCACTTAGTTCCATGATGACGTTGGACTCCCTGATGCTTTTAATTGATGATGGTACTTCTCTTTCCTCACCCCATGACTGATTTTTACCCATGTTCTTCAGTCTTTCATGACACTTGATTGCTTTATTGTTGAGGAAAACTCCTAACCCTGCTCTATCCAGTAAAGTTCTTTCTCCTTTGTGTAGCTTGTAGTATAAGGTCTTGGCTTGGCAATAGAGATCAATCCCATGATGAGGGACCTATTGTATCATATTCTGGAATCTCTCCCATGCTTTTGAATATGACTCCTTGGCCTACTGTTTAAAACTATAGATCTTCCCCACTAACTCATTTGTCTTCTGGGGAAAAAAATAGCACTCAAGACGTCAATCATATGATCCCACGTTTCAATTGACTCGGGAGGAAGGCTAAGAAACCAGGATTTTTCATTATCTGCTAATGAAGAAGGAAATAGCTTCAAATAAATCATTGTATCTAGAACCCTATCAATCATCACCATGTCAGAGCTCTCTACAAAGTTGTTGATGTGCGTCATTGGATCCTCCATGTTGTGACCATGGAATGCTTGAGATTTGACTAGCACTACCATCCATGGGTCTATCTTGTGATTTCCCACATTAATGGCTTGTGTCTTGATTGGCCCCAACTAATCTGTGGCATAAGAATCCTTGATCTTTTCCCATATAGTCTACTCTTCAACTTTTAGATTTATGTCACCCATTTCTAGCTGATCTGGTTGAGTTAGTTGTGGTGGTGGAGTTGGAATGAGTCCTCCCACAGAATCAGTAAACTCTCTTTCCCAAGACAAGAACTCCTCTTTGAATGCACTCTATGGAGTTGACCCTCCATAATCATTTGCTCTAGTCTGAACCATGAACTAGCACATGAAATTAATAAAATCAGTGTGAGAAATAGATATTGGTGGTTGAATAATATTTCGAATTCAGCTTAGAAATAGTAAAAGAAAATAATTTTTTTTGTCCTAGATAGGCCAATCACAGCATTTGTAGTGTTGGAGTTATTGTTTCCCAACAATGGTGCCAAAAACTTGATGCATGTAAATTACACATCTAAAATGCAAGTGTATCTATCAGAGAAATACTATTCCAAAAGAGGCCTAGATATCAAACACAGGGAAACGTACTCCAGAGACTACTACTAACTATGACTCGATCACTTGGACCTATGAAAAAGGTGATTGGTTGATTGATTGACTAATTGCAAGAAGTAAAACTAAATTAATTAGTTTGTGATCAACAATGGAATGGATTCCTTAGGAATACGATTTTACCATGGTTCACATTGCAATTAACATCATTTCATTAATATTGACTCCTCCTAACCCTGGACAAAGGAACATGTAGCAATAATTACCCACTCTCGCAGCATAATCCACTACCTAATCTAATATAAACCCCAATCTCATAGCGATTTAACTATTAGTTAGGTGCTTTACCAAATTCTTTGGGTTAATTGTAAGCCTTCTCTTGAGGTGCGGTATAAATAGTTTAAATCTACAAATTATCCAACCCTTAATCCCTATCTAGAAGCGGTTAATGGTCTACTAAATTACGTATGGTGGTCAGACACAGATAATTTGTCAAGAAATCATAGATATATGTCCAAAAATTAAGAGAAATATAGATATTAATTCCTAATCATCAATTACAATACAAAACTGGGTTACTCCTAGGTCCTAAGGAATCAGGGAATTAGCCATGCATGATTTCAGTTGCTCCACACATAGAAAAGGAAGAAAGAGATGAGGAAAACATCAAGAACAATCAAAAACCCCTAGAGAAAGACGATCTGGATTATTCCTTCTGATGAATGCAGTGATTTTCCATCTTATGACTACAAATTGGGCTACCAAAAGTGCTCAAACTGCCCAGAACATAGCTTTCTCTTCTTCTTTCTCTCTTCTTTGCTCTCTTCTTTTGTACAACTAAATATGATGTGATAATAAGGTCTGGTCACACTTTCCCTTAGTCATAGGATTGAATTAGGGTGTCATTAAATCCTGACTATTAGACTAACAATGGTCTTTAATCTGGCCTGAACGTGACAAGTGTAGGGAAATATGGCTACAAAATAGGCAATGGAAACAAAATTGTTATCTACCATATTCCCCATAAACCAGTAGACTACGCTAATAACTATAACATGGAAAGGATGGTTTCGAGGATATACCTGGTCCTTGAGAAAGTCTAGAGACATTACCTCATCATTCTTGATGTGCAACTATTGACTAGTTTCTATAGGACAGTGTTTGTGTAGCTCCTGGTCTTCACCACAGACATCAGA
This sequence comes from Alisma plantago-aquatica, assembly GCA_963693085.1. Classification (NCBI taxonomy): domain Eukaryota; kingdom Viridiplantae; phylum Streptophyta; class Magnoliopsida; order Alismatales; family Alismataceae; genus Alisma; species Alisma plantago-aquatica. The sequence goes on from OY856415.1 coordinate 520,370,852, forward strand.
CTAGACAACTACTACAGAAACTCCTTGATCTTTCCGCAAACTATGAGTTGGTGTTGCCCTTTGAGCAGCATCCAATAGACTCCTACATCTGGAGTAGTCCACACGAACCTCCTATAACTCATGTCGTCAAGTTAGAATGAACATGAAGGAGTTGTCTCCCCCATTGGCGTACTAGTGACTTGCTCTCCTACAACAATGATCCTCAGTTGTTCTCTCTTGTAGTTATCCCTCCCTAATCAGGTAGGACTTTCTTGGGCTCTCTTAGTTACCACAACTTGAGAGGACAATAATTATAAGAGCAATTGATTCTCAATTGCCTATATTGTGCTCTGGGAAGCCCCTAGTACCCCTCTATTTATAAGTGGGGTTAGGGCTAGGGTTCCCAGTCTATGCGAGAGTGGAAGAGATCATAATATCTTAAATTTTCGCAACCTATGGCCATCCAAATAGTAATTTAGCAACCAAGACATCCATCTAGCATGTGAGATAGTTGTTTCGCACTGCGGAATGGTCATTTCCTAGTTTCCCAATCACATATGAATTTGTCAATTTCAAATCCAATTAATGCACGAGATGACATTAGTACTAATTCCTTGTTGCATTTGAATTTCCACCAACTGAGCAACCTAGCACATGTGAAACGGGTGTCTCGCTCACCCAGATGGTCATTTGGTGACCTGAGCCAAGCCAATCAGTTTAGCAGAGTGAACTGTTCGGTTCACACCTCAGTTGGGCAGAACTTAGCCAATTCAACTTCTGATCAGCCTGACACCCCAAATGGCCATCTCAACACTTGAGCTGACTATCTGACACTCCAAATGATTGTCTCACTCATTGAGACAATTGTCTGGAAGTGTATCCAGCTGATCTATTATGTAAACTAAATACCTAAACACTTTAGTAATCAACTCAATCACCATTCAAGATTAAACTCCTCTTCTAGGTTGAGACCTATGTACGTGACCCTATAGGTACCATTTCACATTGGCAGTGAATGTCCATAACTAAATTATGACATCAGAAGCAAAGAGTCATTCCTAGTCACACATCAGTGCTACCCAAGTGAATAGAAAGTTGGGGAACAATTTCAACCTACAATCTATGTATGGTGTTGTAGTGTTTGTATAATTCTTTTATCCCTAATATCCAGATGGAACTCGAGCTATGGAGTAGTCACCTCATCAACATTCAATCTTATTTCTTGAACCAGAGTAGATTGTATGAGATATATGTAATCTCAATATCACATATTGATCCACATGTGTGACTGGCCTAAATCACACATCCAAAATAGAGAGGATCTAGAGTAGTCGGACTCTTAAATTTATAACCTGACTCTCAGGCCGCCACAACTATTATACAGGGTCTGATGTAGTAAATTGGAGTCGAACCATAAGGACAAGGTTGGTAAGTGTTAAAAACTTAGAACCTTAGACTCAAATACACCAAACGAATGGGTAGATTTAAATGGTGTTCCTTATGGAACAATGTTACTCCAAACAAAGCAAGAAAAGCAAAGGTAAGAAAACAAAACAAGAGAATAAGATCAAACAAGAAAGATGTAACCAAAGTATGGATGGGAGCATGGGCTAGGTTTCACCTAATGAGATCTCTCGCCAATATGAAATACTCACACCCTTTGTACACCATTAGCAAGATTACAACCAATCATCATATATGTCTATTCCCTCCTCTCTCGAGCTTTGGATAGATCTAGATTATAAGGTCATCTCTCACTCGAGATGGCAAACAAATAATCACCAACGAAATCATATGATTATAAGCGTTAGCATTCTAACACTTTCATGTATTCATACAACTCCATAACACTTAGATAAGAATAGTACTACTCTTTAGAGGCACTAACAATTATACATCACAAGATGATAGCTAACCATGTGAGTGAAGCATTAAGAACAAGAGTATGGAGATTATCTTTGAAAGGAAAATATATTTATTCAAATGGATGCAAGTACATATATGGTGGGAGAGTCTTAGTGGATACTCCCAACACAAGCTATGAGTTTAGACACTCATTATTATGAGTAGCATTTCAGATTTACAAATTGATGGAGACATTAAGTGTTGTAGGAAGAGAGATTCAGAGTAAGGAGAAAAGGAATGTCAATGTAGGGAACCAGGAGATACACCGATGGTGACCAGACGACGGTCACAACCAATGGACTAGTTTTGTTGCTCGCATGTGAAGGCGGCAGTTCTTGAGATCTCATGTCCTTACTGTGGAAGTGGGTCGGGGTGAGCAGGTGGACGTCTTGGAGAAGGGTTGATGGACTCACATCCACCATTTTTGACAACCAGTGAGGGCAGAGATTAGTCGATGGTGAATGCTTCCTTTGATGACTCCATGTTCAGTCAGTAACGCAAGTGCAAAGGCAATGTGTGTGACCCTTCATATATAGTTGGTCGCCTCATATTTATAGGCATCGGCTTGGGGTCCTTTACTTGTGCCCCAATCCTCCCAAGTATCATCCCTGGAGAATGTGTTTATTGTCTCAAGTATAGTGCTTGCCAGAGCCACCATCAAAAGGTGGTTATTGGGTGACGACATTAGCAGGTCACTAGATGATGGGCACAGGTGGACCACCAGGTGTTGGTCTCAGAAGTGCCATTGGTTGATGATTGTAGGTGTACCATCGAGTGATGGTCGCAGAAGCATCACTAGCTAATGTGGTAGTAGGAGCACCATTGGCTATTGTCTAATGGTGTTCCTATTGTCGGGCTACCGGGCAACATCCACAGGCGAGCTACATGTGGGGGGGCATTTGGTAGTTATGGACCAATGGCACCATCCATCGATTATCATCCACTGGTGGTCCTTCCCCCCTTGGTAATTTGCTTCTTGTACTTGTTAAACATGTATGTGACATCATTGCCATCCTCAAAATAGGGTAAAGAAAGTATATGCAAAGCATGAGGGAAGTGAGTATAAATTTGCTTAATAGGAGGGATATAAGGATAAAAATAAGGCATATAATATTTGCAAAATTTGAATGTTATCAACTCCCCCAAACTTAGAGTCTAGCCTATCCTCAGGCTAACAATTAGAATTAAAGCATCAAATGACGTCAAAGGGCTTTATTGGTTATTATTTTAGTGAGTGCAAAAAATGTGATGATGTCAGCTTCAAGTCAAGATTTATGCATTGGGACAAAAGGATGTCGACAACCCAATATTCTCCCTCTTAGTTTGGAGTTGTAGTACCCATCTTGCTTGCTATGACTTTCTTCATTAGAAAGTTTCCCCCTCATGATGCACCGATGATCCCTTTCCAGATGTACTTGTGCAAAGTTTCGGCAGAGGTAGCTTTCCCAACCAACTTTTATTTTTTCATATTTCCTAGATATTGTTCTTGGGTAGCTAAGGATGTAGTGTTTCCCACATTCTTTAGTTTTTCACGACCATTTAAGCTTCCTTAGAGACAGTGTTGCCCAAATGAGCCATGACATAATGTCGCGTGATAGTGTAACGTCCCCTTTGGAATGTAGGTGTGTAGAGGTTGGCTCCCAGACTCCACTACTGGGCATGATATATCTACATTTGTGAGTGAAACTATATACCAATCGGGCAAATCCCTTCGGCATCTTTCCAGGCACAACTCTTACAATTGTATTCCTCTCATCTCTTATTCATTCTCATAGGTTTTGGGATGATAGGGTTTTTGGGGGAAGTTGGGTTGTTGTGTCTCTTTTGATCCCAAAGAGGGGATTTTAAAATTATAAGGGGTGGACATTTCCTCTTTTTCCAGGGTTATGTGCTTTCCTACATGTACTTGGGATCATGATGTCAATTAGGACCGTAGTAGGTTGATTCCTCCTTTCTTTGAGATTTCTTCTTGGTTGACTAAAATACTTGTGCCCTTTACATTATCTAGAGGTTAGGCTGACGTTAGGACATTATCGCACCTAAAGATTTTTAAGTAGATTAAGAAGCCTAGATCTGTCATTCTTAAAATAATTACGCTAAGAGCTAGCCTGAAGACAAGAAAATCTAAGAGTTGGGGTTATGATACAATCCTGGAAAAAATTGATTCAAAATTTTCCATTTTAGGCTACCTGTGTATGGATATTTCAACAAGAATATATATGGACAAAGATTAAGCTAAAATCGGCCATTTAGGAAAAATTGGTCATTTAGGCCTATTAAAATTTGTCAAAAATTTGTTAAGAAAGGAAGAGTTTGAATATTCAGAATACAGTAATACCATGTTCCCCTGTATAGACCCCCCCCCCAAAACTTATCTTCCACCCTGACCCCAGGATGACAAATGATGAGGTTGATCTAGAATAGGTGAATTATAGATCATTGTGTGTGATTGACCATTCCAAAGCTAGGATCTTCATGGCATATTGTCCTACAAGGTGGTAGTAGTAGTTGTCTTGGTATTGTTCCATCTTCTGGTCTGATGTAGCCAACATATGCATCCAGTAGAGTATGTAAAAGCCACATTCGTTTGATAGAGGTTCTTACTGTGGACACCTATGATAGAATTGCAATTTCTCAAACTTGAGATCAGCTAGAACTGAGGCCAAACATTCGGATTAGCTCTACAATCTTGTTGGCTACTTTAGCATCTCTTTCTTCAATGATGTTGTTAGTGGTTTTATGATATTGTGTTTGCTTCGTGTTGTACATTGCGTTGGAGTTGTTGTAAAAGATGGATGTTTTGTTGACAGTATTGACCGCTAAAAGTGCCCAGTGTCCATCATGTAATATAGGCATGGATATCCATCTTGGTACATTGTATTTTAAGTGCTCGATCATTGATTGTAGCTCGCTTGACTCCTTCTTAGGCATAACATCTCCCACTATGTCGTACAACACCATATACACATTGGGGAGGTCGTCTTCTAGAAGTAACTGACATGTTGTCATGACATTGACCATCATATAGCCTCATGTTGTCAATATATCATGGAGGTTTGGGAGTAATATTTGTATGTTTTCTCTTTAAAAAATAATGACAAAGTCATCCTCCCTTGGTCGTAGTACATCTAGAAGGAATTATACTTCCTCCACAGATAATCTGTAGCATGCTAGTTCATCAAAGTTCTCAAAAGTAGGTGTTGTGACATCTGTTGGTTGTAGTCCTTCTAGTGTGTTAGCAGCTTCTTCTTCTTTTGTGTGTACCTCACTTCCTTTGATGGTGTGTTCTTCTGGAGGTGAGGTTGTTGCTATGCTGAGTTCACTGAACGGATGGACCACATAGGGTTCCTTTTGTGCTGGGTTGGTTGTTGTTGTTTCAACTTCTTGAGGTGGTTTCTGCTCAGTAGTTGTAGGAACTTCCACTGGGTCTTTAGGTTCACCTAAGGGAGGAGGTGGGGAAGCAGTTGGGGCAACTATGGATTTAGTTGTATCAATGAGCTTTCAAAGCTCCTCTCTCCAAGGCAGTTTTTCTGATAGAGGAATAAGAGAGTACATTCATCTTGGTATGTCTGTCATATGTCTGTCATAGAAGAATCTCCTACCATAAATGATTGCCATGACATATTTTCCTCATAGAGCATGGAAATCATCATTAGCAATATGCTCCATTTAGAGTCCTCTATTGATGGCTTCTGTTATCCTTAGTACTATGAAGGCGTTGTCCCCTGAATCATGTCTCTTTTAAGTGAAGCTACATTCTATGGAAATTTCTTTCCAATTTGGGTGATACCATTCGTTGACTCGTTGTATCATCCTTTTTAAGCGGGTTGGGAGTTCTTGTATCGTCCTGTGCTCTGGCTTTTCAAATACCATTCTTCCACGGGGTAAGTCTTTGGTGATGAAGTTATAAGTGACCACCTTCCTTTTAGAAAGGTCATCCACCATGAGGAGCCAGTGGTTGAAGGCCTTGAAAGGTAGGGTGATGAACTTTAAAGATCTATTTTCATCCAGGGCATCCTGCAGCTCATAGATAGATGTGGTATTGCTTCTTTCCTTAAAGAGGTGGGTTTCTAGGTTGGATGTTGTGTTAAAAATAGGCTCGTCCTTGTCTTTGTACATGAAATCCTCTATGATTGTTCTACACACAATCTTGGAAAAGGTTTCGCTTATATTCACCTAAGGCACAAAGGCCGAACGTAGATCATTTCTTCTCAGTTCATACAGGTTGTTAGGGCAGATAATACCTCGTCCTTGTTTTTCATCATCAAGGATATCAGCAAGGCCATGTACGTCTTGAACTAGTATCCCTATTATCGAGGTCATGTCCATGTTTTCCATATTGCATGGCAGTGGGGGTGGCTCTGTAGGGCTTTGGCCCTCCTCTATAGTAGGGGTTATAGGAGGGTTGGGGAACATAGGATGTTCTTGCTTTGGTGGTTTGTCGGCAAACATGTGATCCATGTTGGCGGTGTCCCCTTCAGATATCATTTGTTCGATCTCAATGTCAAAAGAGATAAAGGAGTCCTCCGCCTTTGATTGGTTCATCTAGAAGTATCTCCTTCATGAAGCTATCATAATTAGGTGGAGGGGGTGGGGCCTTGTAGTTGAATAGTGGGTTGAGCCTATACATTACATCCTCAGTTGTTTCTGTCATCTCCCCCTTGCTTCAGGTTGTATGGTCCCCACATAATTTTCCCCCACTTTTTCCACTGGTTTTGTGGTGAATGTTGGCTTGGGGGGTTGAAGGGCACTCTGCTTTGGTAGTACTTCAAGCCCCTTATCCTCATTGTTATTGGTTGAGTACTGACGACTGTTTACTGTGCGTAGAAACGCAAGTGAACGCGTCGAGTAGTACAGGCCTTTGTGAGGCCCGAGTCGAACTCAGGGATACGTGCAATCGTCGGGGACTCCTACTAACTACTCGTGATCAGCTAAACTGATTAAAAAGTTGAGAGTTGTTGTAGAAATTAAAAGAAAAATAAAAATAAAATGAAACAAGCAATCGATTAAATGTTGGTTTAATCAATTCAAAAAGAGATCTTTAGGATTGCAGTTTCACCGCGGGTTTTCATTGTATTAGATTTTATATAATGCCTTAATTTTATCTCTCTATCCGGGTAGTGGCCTGAAAACAGAATTGCCCACTATCGTGGTGCAATTCACTACCTAAGTCTAGGTCGGTTCCACCGTCGTAGTAACCTATACCCTAAACTAGGTGCATTATGAACGATCTCTCAGTATCCACCATTAATTTTACACCACCTTGTTCAAGGGATTTGTCGATTAATGTGAATTCCGTCTCTTTTCAGCTATTAATCCTTCTTTCAAAGTGATTAAGGGCATTAGGTTATTATTATGGTGATCAAGCATAATAATATATTGAATAAAATGAAATTATACCACAGATTTAAGAGATAAGATATGAATTACTATTATAAAATCATCATACAATGAATCCCTGGGCTACTCCCGGTCCTAAAGACAAAGGGGATTAGCCCCGCATGTTCATCTCAAGCAAGTACATGGTAGAGATAGGGGAAATCATATGAAAAACGTGAAATGAGAGGTGAAACCCCTGAACGGAGAAGAACCGGTTGATCCTCGGCGTAGAACACGTGCTCTCCCGCCTTTCGATGGTGGAATCAGTCTTCTTCGGCATCCGGATCAACTGGTATGAGCTTCTGGCCTCCGTTCTCCTCTCTACTCCTCCTCGGTACTTGTGCAATGGCTAATCAGATCCCCTTTTTCACGTCTGGGCGACCGTCATTAGGTATATCTCCCTCATTAGTTCGCTAATTAACCACGGCCGTCCGATTAAGATCATTCCAAAGCAAACACATATCTTACGGTGTCGATACCATCGACGCGAGTCGATGGTATCGACCCAGTGTGGTAGCGGCCGGCTAAAAATCCTTTCTTTGTCGCGCTTGACATCATCTCGATACCATCGACGTGGGTCGATGGTATCGACTTCCTTTAGGCGTCGGTTTTTGCAAGATTCTGACACTGTAGCCTCTGTGCGTCGATGGTATCGACTTGGTGTCGATACTATCGACTGCTTTCTTGCCAATAACCTGATGGTAGCTCGATACCATCGACATCCCTATCGATAGTATCGACTCTTTGCTGATACTCGCGGCTGGCAACCTGTGGTCTGGTCGATGGTATCGACTTCCGTCGATGGTATCGACGGAAGCAGATACTTGTTTTCCTTGAAATTCAAACACGAAACCACATAAATTCACACAAATAATAATATTTTGACAATTAATTCTCAAAATGATGAAATAAAGGGGATTTGACATAAAATAGTAGCAAAGACCAAAGTGGATGAATTATGCAACATTAACCATAAAAAATGACTAATAAAAGCATAAAACTCATATCAAACAGGTCTATAAATGTGACTCAAAATCATCACATCAAACTCCCCTAAGCTTGAACATTGCTTGCCCTTGAGCAACTATTTCTTAGAATAGAATTGCTAGAGTCAACTAAAGAACAAAGCATCACAACAAACATCCCCTATGACTCCCACCGGACATTCACATACCGGCCTTCGCTAACCACATAATGATAATTACCCTGAAGGCGACAGTAATCATCCATAAAAGAAGTTGACCTCAAAATTGATGAACACTATCACATAAGGTAGTTAACATAATAAAATTCGCCGGTCCAGGCTTGGTGCATCTTGTGATCTTCTATACTACGTTGCTCGCCCTAACTACCATTTACATGGAAGCAGTTCTCCTGATATTCATTAGTGAGGAGAAATTCACGGTGGTCTACCAATCTGAGCAACGGGTGGGTGAAATGGGTGGCTCATGGAAGAAGTGGAAGTATTATACAATTTCAACATGCATAAAACAAAAATGTCCTAAATGATGCAAATGCACATGAAAAATGCCCTAATGCCTAAAATTGGGTGGAATGATGCATGTACTAACCATCCATCGCAAAATGAGATGGTCATCTAATTAAGCTACATCATGTACTCAATTATCTTGAAATTCAGGTGATATAACGTTCCTTTCTCCTTCTTTTTTTTTTGCTTCTAAATAACCTTTTTTTCAATTTTAGAATTTTTTTCTTCTCTTTTTTCCAAGCCCTTATATCCATAATTGGCAATGAATAATTTATAAGGCTTATTTTTTCTACATAACTCAAACATTTGAATTATTTAGAAGGTATGAAACATTTTAATTCACCATTACAGAATAAATGAGGTACATGACATACTTTATGCATAGAAGTTATGAATGCAACTAAATGACATGCACCTAAGGGTAATGTGCATGTATAACTATTCTAATCTTTTCTTCATTTTTCATTTTCCATGCAAACATAAGAAAAATTGCAATGCAAATCCTATCTACATGTCATGCAATCAAGAAGGGTTAAAATCGTACTTTACTTCCAATTCTTGGGTGGATTATGAAAACAATGAGGTGAACAGATCACAAGACTAGTTGACTGAACCTTAGAAAAATATTATGTGTCCCTCCTTACTGACCGGTGTAGTAGTTAAGAGGTTTCTCTCTCTTACTTCAGATTAGAGTCTCATTACCATTTGGTCAGTTAAGGCTCAACAACCAATTGCCGTCCACTTTCATGAATCATTAGGGATATACAATTGTGAATTTCTATTTGAAAGTTGACAAAACCAATCATTTTCTAAGTTAAGTGATCAAGGTTAAACAACACTCAAAAAAATTTTAGTTTCCCATTCCCATACACATGCAACAGAGATGACACAAGATTAAAGACATCCACGATTACACTAGATAGATTTTGGATCCTACAACAAACTAAAATTGCAAGAGACAAATGACAAGCAACAAAGCAATAAAACTAAAAACAGAGAAAATAAAGATAGAATTGTTCCAACTACCTCCCCTAAGCTTGAATTCAACTACGGCCTCATAGTCAAAAACAAACTCAAAGGTTGGAATAGTGATACTGATTTACTCATGCGGTGGAGGCAGGTATTGCGGAGCCGTAGGGTCCCAAGAAGGATACCCCCCGTGGAAGCTTGGATCAAATTGGGCCCTAGGTGGAGGTTGTGGATAGCCTCCAAAGTAATCTTGGCTCCAATAGTGGTCATAGAAGGGCTCCTGCTGCATCTCCATCCGATACAATCGATCATGTATCTGTTGTTGTTTGTTGAGGAAAAGACGCTCGTTCTCGAACATCGCCCTTTGGTTGTCCAGTATCTGGTTCATAGTGTCTTGAATACCGGTATACATTGTCATGTGTTGCTGATGTGTTTGCTGGATGTCTTGCAGCATAGTGTACATGCCCTGTATAGAATAGGCATCCTCACTTGGCTGTGAGGGTGGTGGTGGTGGCGGCGTAGGCTGTGATGATGAAGATGCACCCGGATGCATCCGAGGACGCTTCCGTGGTGCCACTCATGCTCGAAGAGGTGTGAATGCCTCCTCTTCCTCCTCAGCCTCGTCGTCATTTCCGTCGTCGCCGCCGTCGTTGCCACCTTCTTCATCGGAGTCGGCGATGGCTATGATTGGCCACCGAAAGTGTTGCGCCCCTTCAATGTTGAAGACCGGATCAGGCAACGAGCACTCCTGATAGGCATGGTTGACGTGGCAATGCGCATACGCCAAACCATCTCGAAGAAGTAGGAGATTGGACCGGTGCAAATGTTGCAAGTTCACCTTGCTCCTAGTAGATAGAGGAGTGAGGGTCTGGAAATTCAAGCTGAGATATGAAGCCAGCTTGGTGATGAGCCCGCCGAAGTGAATCGGCACTTTCCGCATACTCCTCTTCACCGCCAATACGCTTTGCAGAAAGAAGGCACCCCAATTACATTCTTGACGCTTCAGGAGCTTATACAAGAAGAAAAGATCTGGCTCCTGGAATTTGCTAAGGGATAGATCACCCCTAGAAAACAGCGTCGAACTAAGCATCCGGTGCAGAATCTGGACGAAAGGGTGCTCGAAGTCAGCTACCGCAGCATTATGGTAGCTAACGAACTTCCCCGGTGGCACCGTAACCAGCTCGGCAAAGATGACGTCATAGTCGGTGCGGTTGTCTGGGCGCCGGTAATTGTTTGGCGAGTGGTTTCAGTTGAATATGTTGTTGAATTGTCAGAGTGTGAGGGTATAGTCGATGTTGAATAGCCAGAACGACACCCGGCCTTTGATCCACTCGCGGTCGGTGGCAATAACGTCTTTGGGCACGACGCAGACGTCTAGTGACGCCATGAACTCTGCCACCAACTCCTTGTACGTGGGCCAGTCTCTGAAGAACGGCTGGCCATCTGCATGAAATTCCAGCTCGTCAGGTCTTCGGCTTGTGTGGCGCGCCTGTCCTTTCAGAACGTAGGCCAAGTTGGCCTCGAACCCTAAGTCACGGATCATGTCCCGTTCGACATAACGGGTTGGCTCTATCTTCCTTTTTAAGATCTCCTCGTAGATCTTCTTCACCTCCGCGGATGGATGAATCAGCCGCGGGTGTGAAACCGACACTGGAGGAGGTCGCACGAACTCCGGGATATCCGCCGGGTTCGCACATGAAGATGACGCACCAGCTCCATGCACCATGTTTGCGAGAGAAAGAGGATTAGAAAGGAGCTCGGTGAAGATTGGAGAATCGAATCTCCGCTCGATGAAGAACTAGCTCGGTGTTGCTCGTCGACGAGCTTGCACAGCTCTGGAACTCGCTCGGCACAAGTGGAGGAAGATTGCACTGAAGGTGTGATGTCATCTGACGCAACTACTCCCCATATATAGCTGTGGCCGGTGCTACTGTCTGCCTGTCGATACCATCAACGCGAGTCGACGGTATCGACTCAGGTAGCACGATCCGTACCTCCACTAGTATCGACAGTCGTCGATGGCTGGATCTGCGGGGCCCAGATTGCTGACGCGGGTCGATAGTATCGACCCATCCCCCGGATCGACTTCTTTGTTTGCTGTGATGTCGTTCATCTTTCTCGCGGATTGTTGACGTAGCGCGTCGATACTATCAACGCGAGTCGATAGTATCGACTCTCTGATTAGGGCAAATCCTCGCGAGGCCCGGCCGCCACCTTTTACACTTGAATGTGTCGATACCATCGACATGCCAGTCGATGGTATCGACTTCACTGAGTCGATTTCTTCTAAAAATCTCTAGAGATCTTGATGGTATCAACAGGCATCTCGATACCATCGACCTTGACTTTGTGATCTGCCTGTAGGTATGTCGATACCATCGACGAGGTCGTCGATAGTATCGACGCAGTCCGATTTCTGCAGTCATCAGCCTGTACCATGGTTGATACTATCGACATAAGGGTCAATGGTATCGACTCTGCCTCAGCCCCGCACAAGTAGCAAACAGTCACGGTATCTTTTTTACACTAAAAACTAAGTAAAAACAAATTAAACTACGAATGTAAATGAACTAATCTAAGGTACCAATTGTTGGGTTGCCTCCCAACAAGCGCCCTTATTTAACGTCTTAGGCTAGACGACTTTTGGGCACCTCATGCATCCGAAAGTGAAATGAGTTTGACCTCATTCACCTTCCTCTTGTAATTTTCACCAAAGTAGAGCTTCAATCTTTGTCCATTCACCAAAAATGTGGTCTCACCATCACGCACCAAGATTGTGCCGTGTGGTTTGACCTCTTCTACCACGAACGGCCCACTCCATCGGGATTTGAGCTTCCCGGGATGCAACTTCAGTCGTGAATTGAACAGCAATACACTATCTCCCTTCTTGAACATGCACAACTGGATGTGGCGATCATGGATTAACTTGGTGCGCTCCTTGTATATCCGAGAGTTCTCGTATTTCGTCAATCGCAGCTCATCCAACTCATTCAATTCAAGCAATCTCTTCCTCCCCGCTCCATCATAACTCAAGTTGAGCCTTCTAAGTGCCCAATGTGCTTTGTGCTCTAACTCTACCGGTAAGTGACAAGCCCGACCATACGCTAACCTAAAAGGCGTTGTGCCTATAGGTGTTTTGTAAGCCATCATGTATGCCCACAATGCATCTGGTAGTAGGGCACTCCAATTCTTCCTCGTGGATGCCACCGTACGCTCCAAAATCTTCTTAATTTCGCGATTGGAGACCTCCACCTGTCCTTGAGTCTGTGGGTGATATGGGGCACCTATGTTGTGTTTGACCCCATATTTCTTCAACAATGTCGAGAACTTCTGATTCCTAAAATGCGTACCCCCATCACTGATGATCATTCGGGGCACTCCAAACCTACAGAAAATGTTTTCTTTCACGAACATGCACACTATAGTGGAATCGTTAGTCCTTGTGGGTATTGCTTCTACCCACTTCGACACGTAATCAACTGCTAAAAGAATATATATATTTGAATTTGAGGACACAAAGGGTCCCATGAAATCTATGCCCCACAGATCAAATACCTCCACTTCTTGGAACACATTTAGGGGCATCTCCTGTCTCTTTGAAATATTACCTGCTCGTTGGAAGGAATCACATTGCCTTACAAACTCGTAGGCATCTCGGAACAAGGTTGGCCAATAAAGGCCACTCTCTAGAACTTTAGCAGCCGTACGAGAGCTGGCATGGTGTCCTCCCATTGGTAGTGTGTGGCAATGACAGAGAATGCTCTCGTACTCCACCTCAGGCACACACCTGCGTAGGATACCACCCCTACATTGCTTAAGAAGAATCGGGTCATCCCAAAAATAATATCGTAAAGAATGGAAAAATCTTTTCTTCTCTTGATATGACCAATCTTCCGGGATGATCCCGCAAGCCAAATAATTCACAATCTCAACGAACCAAGGGTCTTTAGAATTAACTTTCAAAATCTGTTCATCTGGAAATGTCTCGGTGATGGGTATATGTAAATCTTTTTCATCCACCCTTTCTAACCTAGACAGATGATCCGCCACAACATTTTCAATCCCACCTTTATCCTTGATTTTGATGTCAAATTCTTGTAAGAGAAAATTCCACTTAATTAATCTAGGCTTTGTGTCTTTTTTCTCCATTAAATATTTAATTGCGGCATGGTCAGTCCAAACGACTACTTTAGATCCAACTAAATATTGCCGAAATTTTTCAAAAGCAAAAACAACGGCTAGGAATTCTTTTTCAGTAGTTGTATAATTTAATTGGGCGTCATTCAAAGTCTTTGAAGCATAGAAAATCACGGCGGGTTTATTGTCCACCCGCTGCCCCAACACGGGTCCTACCGCAAAATTAGAAGCGTCACACATGAGTTCGAACGGTTTAGTCCAATCTGGTGTTTGAACAACCGGCGCAAAAATCAATTTCTCCTTCAACACATCGAACGCATGTAGACATTTGTCATTGAAATCAAATACAGCATCTTTCTCAAGCAGTTCGGATAGAGGTTTCGCGATTTTTGAAAAATCTTTTATAAATTGACGATAAAATCCGGCATGTCCCAAGAAACTCCTTACCCCTTTAATAGAATTTGGTGGGGGCAATTTGGAAATAACTTCAATTTTTACTGGATCCACCTCTAAACCTTTTCTAGACACCTTGTGTCCTAGAACTATCCCCTCAGTCACCATCATGTGACATTTTTCCCAGTTGAGGACCAAATGTGTGTCCTCGCAGCGCTATAAAACGTTGTCCAGATTATAGAGACATTCGTCAAATGATGCACCATACACCGAAAAGTCATCCATAAATACCTCAAGACAGCGTTCTACCATTTCAGAAAAGATAGCGAGCATACAACGCTGAAAAGTTGCAGGTGCATTGCATAAACCAAAAGGCATTCGGCGATACGTGAAAGTCCCATAGGGACAAGTGAAATTAGATTTCTCTTGGTCCAAAGGATCAATTGAAATCTGGTTGTACCCCGAGTACCCGTCAAGAAAACAGAAGTGCGATCGGCCGGCAAGACGCTCTAGAATTTGATTGATAAAAGGTAAAGGAAAGTTATCCTTTAGCGTAGCGGCATTCAGACGGCGGTAATCAATACAAACTCGCCACCCGGTTACCAATCGGGTGGTGACAGGTTCATTTAAAATATTTTGGGTGACAGTAATTCCCCCCTTTTTAGGGACTACCTGTGTGGGACTCACCCATGTCGAGTCTGATATTGTGTAAATGATACCTACAGCAAGAAGTTTAATAACCTCCTTCTTCACAACCTCCATCATGCTTGGATTGAGACGTCATTGAGGTTGGATCATGGGCTTGGCTCCCTCCTCGAGCCGAATCTTATGCTGACACAATGTAGGGGAAATCCCCTTGATATCTGCAACGGACCACCCAAAAGCTCCCCGGTGGTTCTTCATCACTATCAACAATTGTTCCTCCTCATCCGCACTCAAATAAGCAGAAATGATCACAGGTAACTTGTCTTCCTCAGCTAGAAAGACATATTTGAGATGTGGTGGCAGCGGCTTTAATTCTAACTCCGGCGGGCTGATCAGAGATGATTGAAGTGGCGGGGGAAGTTCACCTAAATCTTCATAATGCCTCGCATAGAAGCATGGAAGCATCTGAAGCATTTTGGCACACTCCTTGAGTGATTTGCTCTGCATCCAATCATGTGTAATATTTACCAAGCAAGCCTCCAATGGTAATTCAGGATATGCATCAAAAATAGAAATTGCAATAACATCATCTGCCGTAGAAGGCGGAATGTCCTCATCCTCATCATTAGGGAACCCTACAGCATTACACAGAGATACTACCTTGGTCTGTTCCATGATGTCCACAGCCAAAGTTCCATTGTCCACTTTGCTCATCACATGAGCCATGTCCAGAAATGGCTTCCCAAGACAGAGTGAAATATTATTATCCAGATGTTTTACCACACGGCATTGTTCCTTTGCTTTAGATGACACAGTACTAGAGGGCATGACCATCTCAAATCGGTCATCGGCTATACCCAAGGTCAAACGACCTCTCCCCATCTCTAAAATCATGTCGGCTGTAGCTTGGAAAGGACGTCCAAGTAATAGCTCGTTGCCATGTTCATCCCGCATCTCCATGACTACAAAATCTGTTGGAAAAACAAATTTGTCCACTTTCACTAACACATCTTCACAGATTCCATATGGCTTTACCACTGAGTTGTCTGCCAATTGAATATTCATGTTGCTTGGTCGTGACTCCTTCAATCCCAGCTTTTTGAATGTAGAAAGGGGCATCAAGTTGATGCTTGCCCCTAAGTCACATAATGCTTCACCAAATTTGACTTTTCCAATATAACAAGAAATGTTAAAGCAGCCTAGATCTTGCCTCTTTGGCGGCAAATTGCCCATGATGAAGGCACTCACTTGCTCCTTGAGCATGACAACCTCTGTATCCGGAATTTTCCTCTTCTTCGTGATGATGTCTTTTAGAAATTTTCCGTAAGACAGAATTTGCTCGATGGCTTCCAATAGAGGGATGTTTACTGAAAGCTTCCTAAAACTGTCCAAGAACTTTTTGAATTGATCATCTACCTTCCTTGCCTTAGCACTGTTCGGATAAGGGATCGGTACCGCTTGTGCCCTTTGATGCGGTGGCACATACGGTGTCTTTTTCTGAGGTCCCTCCTCCTCTGCAATAGGGTCTTCCGTAGCCTCCACAACTGTGTCATCGACTGGTTCTGTGACCGGTGTGGGTAGCTCCCTTGTAGCTTGAACTTCAATTTTAGCTTGGGGTTTTCTTGCTTCATCGGCCCTGGGATTTAACAATTTCTTGCCACTTCTTAGCAAGATGGCCTTAGCTTGTTGGTTCCCTCCTGGAACATTAGTATTTCCCGGGAAACCTGGATGTGCCGGCTTCTTCAAACTGGCTATCTCCGTAGCCATCTGTGCCATAGATGTCTCTATTGTCCTCATTTGAGCCCCATGGCTCTGCAGTGTCTGCCCGAAGTGGTTCATGAACTCCCCTTGTTGCTTTATTTGCTGACCGAAAGTATCCATGAGTTCTTGATTTTGCTTTATAACTTAATTGAGCAGCTCTATGCTCTTATCCTCTGCAGCTGGCTGGGGTTTAGCATCCGGATCCTGCAAGAAGTTATTTGGATCCTTCCAGGAGAACTTCTTGTCTTTCCTCCATGCATAGTCGTTGTTCCTGTAACCTGGCTGCTGCCTCATGAATTTCACTTGAGCCTCGTCCTCAGACTTAGTTTCCTCCTTTGCAAGCAATTTCTTTGCGAGAAGATCCATCTTCTCATTCAGCTCCTTCATAGCTTTTGATTCACCTGCCACTCGAACTTGTTCCACGGGGCCTCTTTCTCTCTCACCCCATGATTGCTTCCTAGCCATGTTCTTTAATATCTCCCAACACCTGGTGTCTGTGTTATTCAAAAAGAATCCTGACCCAGCTGAATCAAGGTTGCTCCTATCATGCTCAGAGAGAGCAAAATAGAAGATCTTTACCTGTGTTTCTTTATCCAGCCCGTGATGCGGGCACCGTCTTAGCATGACCTGAAACCTCTCCCAGGTCTCAGAATATGTCTCACCTGCCTGTTGGGTAAAGTTATGGATCTTCCTGATCATGTCGTTGGTCTTCTCAGGAGGAAAGAACCTCTCAAAGAAAACCTCCACCATATGGTCCCAGGACTCCACAAACTCATCATCAAAATTGTGTAGCCATTCTCGTGCGTCTCCTGCCAATGAACTCGGGAAAAGCTTAAGATAAAGTGCATCATGTGGAAACCTGTCGATTTTAACCATGTCACAGTTCTCAACAAACTGACTTATGTGTGCGATGGGGTCCTCATTCTTGAGCCCATGAAAAGCATTGGAATTCATCAGATTTATCAAAGTCGGATCAATCTTATATGTAGGTATGTTGATTGCTTGCTTCTTTATAGGCCCTTTTGAAGCGGATGCGGAAGAATTCTTGATCTTCTCCCATATTGTCTGTGGCTCGTCCATCTCTTCTTGTTTAGGTTCTGACTCTGTTTCTTCTAACTGGTCTTGATTGTGGCTTTCCTTGTCTTCTGGTCCCGGCAGCGGAACCTCTGGTGCGCGACCTACGTAGTCAGTACTACGCATCTGCACCATGCACAGTACCTGAAAATAGAAAGATTAAATTTAGTACAGTGCTTGACGACTGCAAATATTTAGAAAATAGATTATGAATTTTTGGAATGATAATAATAAAAAAAATAAAAAGGTGGCCTAGAGTGGCCGCTCACAGCACTCGAAGTGCCAACAAATTGTTGTATCCCCGGCAACGGCGCCAAAAACTTGACGACTGTTTACTGTGCGTAGAAACGCAAGTGAACGCGTCGAGTAGTACAGGCCTTTGTGAGGCCCGAGTCGAACTCAGGGATACATGCAATCGTCGGGGACTCCTACTAACCACTCGCGATCAGCTAAACTGATTAACAAGTTGAGAGTTGTTGTAGAAATTAAAAGAAAAATAAAAACAAAACGAAACAAGCAATCGATTAAATGTTGGTTTAATCAATTCAAAAGGAGATCTTTAGGATTGTGGTTTCACCATGGGTTTTCATTGTATTAGATTTTATATAATGCCTCAATTTTATCTCTCAATCCGGGTAGTGGCCTGAAAATAGAATTGCCCACTATCGTGGTGCAATTCACTACCTAAGTCTAGGTCGGTTCCACCGTCGTAGTAACCTATACCCTAAACTAGGTGCATTATGAACGATCTCTCAGTATCGACCATTAATTTTACACCACCTTGTTTAAGGGGTTTGTCGATTAATGTGAATTCCGTCTCTTTTCAGCCGTTAATCCTTCTTTCAAAGTGATTAAGGGCATTAGGTTATTATTATGGTGATCAAGCATAATAATATATTGAAGAAAATGAAATTATACCATGGATTTAAGAGATAAGATATGAATTACTATTATAAAATCATCATACAATGAATCCCCGGGCTACTCCCGGTCCTAAAGACAAAGGGGATTACCCCGCATGTTCATCTCAAGCAAGTACATGGTAGAGATAGGGGAAATCATATGAAAAACATGAAATGAGAGGTGAAACCCCTGAACGAAGAAGAACTAGTTGACCCTCGGCATAGAACACGTGCTCTCCCGCCTTTCGGTGGTGGAATCAGTCTTCTTCGGCGTCCGGATCAACTGTTATGAGCTTCTGGCCTCCGTTCTCCTCTCTACTCCTCCTCGGTACTTGTGCAATGGCTAATCAGATCCCCTTTTTCACATCTGGGCGGCCGTCATTAGGTATATCTCCCTCATTAGGTCGCTAATTAACCACGGCTATCTGATTAATATCATTCCAAAGCAAACGCATATCTTACGGTGTCGATACCATCGACGCGAGTCGATGGTATCGACCCAGTGTGGTAGCGGTCGGCTACAAATCCTTTCTTTGTCGCGCTTGACATCATCTCGATACCATCGATGCGGGTCGATGCTATCGACTTCCTTTAGGCGTCAGTTTTTGCAAGATTCTGACATTGTAGCCTCCGTGCGTCGATGGTATCGACTTGGTGTCGATACTATCGACTGCTTTCTCGCCAGTAACCTGATGGTAGCTCGATACCATCGACATCCCTATCGATAGTATCGACTCTTTGCTGATACTCGCGGTTGGAAACCTGTGGTCTGGTCGATGGTATCGACGAAAGCAGATACTTGTTTTCCCTAAAATTCAAACACGAAACCACATAAATTCACACAAATAATAATATTTTGACAATTAATGCTCAAAATGATGAAATAAAGGGGATTTGACATAAAATAGTAGCAAAGACCAAAGTGGATGAATTATGCAACATTAACCATAAAAAATGACTAATAAAAGCATAAAACTCATATCAAACAGGTCTATAAATGCGACTCAAAATCATCGCATCAAGTACCCTGGCATGGCTGGGGATGTGACTGTGTCATTTCCCCCAACGGGCACTCCTTTATTTCTAGTAGATGATGATGGCTCATCTTTCTCCAAGGGGAGTGTGCATCTGAAGGTGGTGACTTCTATCTGGAGCACTTCCTATTCTGTCTGCACCTTTGTTATTAGCATGTCTACCGAAAGGTAGAAAATTAGCATCTGGCATCGGTCCAGTAGAGGTTATTTGTTGAACTTCAACATATTTGTTGATAATTATAGGAGAGTCCTCCTTTCTTTTCGTTGTCTCCTCTCGTAGCTTCATATTTTCTTCCTACAGTTCATCACGTTCTCTTCATAGGATGGTGAGTACATTCATCACCCCTATGAGTGCATACATTACCTACAATTGATTCGCAGCCCACTGCTGCATCTCCAGAGGGAGACTGAGAACAAGTTGGATGCCCTCAATTAGCATTTTTACATGTACTGTTGGTGATGACAGGGTTGTAGCTATATTAAAAAAATTCAAATTAGAGTTTGAGATGGTCTTACGGAGGTCATCAATCTCATGTCCTATCTCCATGAATTTTGTTGTTGTGGTTGGCCTCTGTCTCGATCTGTCAATGAATTTTACTACATGTGCCTCTTCTTAGAATTTAGATGATTCTTTGATTAGATTAGATAACGGCGGCTCCATGTCGTCTAGGGCTCTAGCAACCACGGTGGAGATCTAGGGCTCCCCCCGCGTGCGGTGCTCAAGCCTGGGGGATGGGGTCAGGCATCATGTTGGGCCGTCACCTTCTCCCCCCAGGCCTCCTCCTTGACTTGCCTCTCTTTCCGGTCTCCTTTTGCAGGTGCCTCTCTGAGCTACTCATCTCTCCCCCCTGGGCGGCGGCCGTGCGATCTGATTGGGATTGGGTCTTCTCTTCGGCGTGTTGCTTGCAGGGGGTGGTGGCACTCTTCTCCTGGCAGATTCTTACTCAGATCTACCTTGAGGCTGAGGTGGGTGGCTGGTGGGGGTGTCCTTGCTGGGGTTCCGGAGGAGGCGGTGGGGGTGTCCTCGTTGGGGTTCCGGAGGAGGCGGGTTTCCCTCCTTTGTTTCTTCCTTGCAGGTTTTTCACTTGGGTGCTAGTTTCTGACAGGCTATCTGCGTTGTTCCGCCGTATATCGGTGTTGCTTGTTCCTTTGAATAAGGATTATTTCTCCTTCCTCTGTGAAGGCGGTGGTTTTTCTGGGTTTTTCCCCGGTAATTCAACCTTGGTTACGGCTAAATCTTGCTCTGGATTGATCTTATTACTCAGTTGTATGGCTTCGTTTGAGTTGATATACGAGCAGAATACCGTCTTGTTCCAGCCCCCCTACCACTACTTAACGCTCAAGTTGAAGGAATTCTTTAGGAAAAGCTTCTTCAGACAGCCTCAAGGAAGAAGAATCAATGCAGAAATGTCTCTCTCTCTCATTCCAATATGAGTTGTAGTGCCCTTGGGTTACTAAACGTGACGTTTGTATGTTCTGTTTGTATCTTTCTCCCCAATTGTAGATGTCCTATGGCTAACAAGTAATGAATTGATCCATTTGCTCTCAAAAAAAAGATGATTCTTTGATTACATATGTGCTTCGTTCTGGTTGCGGCGCCTCTTTCTCAGGCATATCTATCTTTACCTCTACCTTGTGTTCCTTTGTCTTGCTTTCTTTCTCTGTTTTCCTTATCGTCGTCTTTTTCGCTGCTTCACTTAAAGAGGTTGTCTTTCCCTTAGATTCAGCTACTTTTGGGGAAGTGGATGTAGAATCTTACTTTGAAGTATCTTTATCTTCTGTCTACAGGTCAGCCACCTTGGGAGAGGGTGGTTTCTTTGTTGGCTTTTTGTGGACTCGCATGAGTACCCTTTACCTGGTTGTTTTTTTGGTATCCATCTCCTTTGGTTTCTTTCTTCGTTTCTCTGCTGGTTTGCTGGTGCTTGCACTTTTTCCAGATACAAGCCTTGAAATCTCATCTTCCTTGAAGATAAACTTATTTATATCATAGTCTCTTAATTCTGGTAGGGTAAGTAAGAGTTTTGTCCTGTAAAATCGGTAGGCATACCCATGTTGTGTCCTTGCTAGGGCATTCCCTACAACCAGGTATTTTCCATCTACCAGTGTGTCTCCTTCTAATCTCAAGAAACATTTCAGCTTGCTAGGATAGCCCAATTGGTCTGTGATGTATGTCATTATTCCTCCCATGAAAAAATCACGGGGACAATCTGACCCCATTGTTACAGTCAGCTTTTTAATCAGAATCTTTCCTACATTAATGGCCTTCCCCTCTATTAGACTCCACATGATATGGAGGTCTAATCTACTTACATTCCTTGTGTCAGACCTGGACATCAAGGAGTTTTCAAAGATCTTATGCACCACTCTCATGAAGCCTGAGTGCATCATTGCGGCCTTTGACTGGCCAGAGCTAAATCTGGAATCTCTCGAGAGCTTTTCCCAAGTGTTGTCAATTATGAAACCCTTCGCATTCTTATCTCCTTGTGCCTTGTTAGCACATTCTACTTGCTCTACAAAGTTGGTGAAGATCAAATTTATCCATTTCTCTATAAGTATGTAGTCTTTCTTCATGATTCTAACATGAAGTTTGTATTCACCTCCACATTCTGAAACTTCGTTATCGGCCATGGGAGTAGCTTCTTAATCGAAGACATGAATTCTTGTATTAAATCGCCATAAGAAATCATGTTAGTGAAATAAATTGTGTATATCCCTAGTTGTTCAAAACCTTGTTTCACCCTCTGTTATATCCCCGGTTGTTCCAGGGTTTTGATGTCACCATATCTGGTCGCCTTGTATTTCTTCCTGGTATATATGTCACACCATATTTCATGGTGCTCTTCATCTCTAGGTACCAATTGATTGTTAGGATGTTCTCTTCTACTGGCCTATGCTAGTTGGTTTGGGATGTTGGCGGGTATAATAGGCTTGAGAGTGGTGGCCTTGATTGTTTCCCCTTCCTCAGATGTTTTGTCTATCTTCCTAGGTCTCTCCTCATCAACCTCTAATGGAAACCTCTTCTTTGGGTTCCGCACCTCCTCAGATGGTATGTATTCAGAGGATTATGTTCCTATTTGTTCTTTCTCCTCTTCTGACTGCTCTAGGATTCGCTTGGCCATGATCTTTGCTCTGTCTACTTCCAACCCCCATTCTTTTGAATGTATCTTGCATGTTTAGCTTTCAGTTTCTCCACTCTATCTATTTCCTCAACGGTCATTTAGACTCTCATCTTCTTGGTGTACCCGGAGTCATGCACTTGGATCTTTCCCTACTTTCCTACCATCTTATGCTTGTAGATACACTAAGTATCTCTAGCTAGATTAATTAGATGGGTAAAAAGAAATGAAATTTTGTTAGGTTATGAATTGGCCATTTCTAGGTGACAATTTTCTATTAAAGCAATCAAACAGAGTACTAACAATTGAAGGTAACAACAAGTGATTAAAGAAGCAAAATAGCGGTCGAAGGTGCCAACCGATGGTAGAATAGGTTATGGAAAGGAAACATGCGGCGGGAAGAACAATCAGTGGTTCCCATCAACTGATGATGGATTCAAGGTCGAATTTTGCTTCGGTGTAGAACAGTCAATGGTCAAAACTGATGGCTTCTCTAATCTGGCAAAGGTGACCAACAGGAGAAGGCAGAGGGCGGGCGATGGTTAAGAGTGCAAATAGACAATGGTCTAGGCAAAGGTGGGAAAGGTGAAGCAACAACCAATGGATTCTTCGGTTAGGTCAAACAATCTGTTGTTGTAGAAAGCGATGGGACCCTCAGATGATAGTTCAAATAGAGCTAGGTGAAGGTATAACTGATGGTTCTAGAGGGGAAAGAACTGATGGTCTGCAAAGATCTAGCCTTGGTCGACAGTTAGCGATCATCGTCGGTGATAAGTACCGGTCAGAAAGGAAGGGAGGGAGGAGTAGAATATAAAGACTGGGGTGCAAGGCAAGAAAACTTAGGGTTTAGCATTACCTTGTTGTCAGCATTAGAGTTGCTTTCTATGGATGTCAGCTTCTTGGTAGTTCCAGAAGCATCTTCTGTTGCTCGAAGGAGTTTCTGAATGGCCTCGCATCATTCGTCGGGGGAAATCGCTCTCGGTCACTCTAGCATCCTTAGTTGTTGTTGTTGGTTCAATGCTAGGGTTAATCTCGACTTTGGTTGCTTAGTAGATGGAGAAAGTGATTATTCAAACTCCTTTTATAGGTTTCTATCATTTAGTCTACCAGTGGGTGTTAAGGCACGGTTGTTCGGCTTCTTTGACCAACATTCAATGACTCATCCAATGGTGGTAGGTTCCTTGAACATCAAATGGCTCTCATGCATCTGACATCTGATGGCTTGCATGTGTCTATCATCCGATGGCTCAGCATACGTGCAAGTGCCTTGAACATCTGATGGCTCACTTGTGGATCCATCAAATGATGGTGCCACTATGTTCATCAGTCAATGACCCTACTACTCCACTGGTTGGTTCCTATGCGGCTGATGCCCGATGATGGTTTTATTCAATCATCTGTTGGTGCCACTGCCTTACACAATCAATGGTGAGGCAGACCTATATCAATTGGTGGGTCTTCTGAGTGCCAACCAATGGTTGAGATTAACTGATGGCTCGATAGATGTGACTCCTACAATGAAAGACAAGTGCACATACTTCATTAATGTTATTATATGCACACTAAATCCTAATAAACAAGTTTGAAACATTTTTACAGATAATTTTTTTGGTAAAAGTCTATTACTTACTAAATACAAAAGGCACTAGAGTCTTAACCTAAGACCTATGAAATACTAATAGTTTATTAAATGAAAAAGTGGATATGAAAGATATAGAGAAAATAGGAAATCCTTGGGTTGCCTCCTAAGAAGCACTAATTTAAAGTCTTTAGCTTGACTCTCATTTCAGGCTTCTCACGGTTCTTTATCTGGAGAAGGTTTGGGCTCCTCTAAGTCCAATTCTGATCTTCTTACAAAAGCTTTGTCTTCATAATATATTTTAACTCTATGCCCATTCACCTTAAAAGTACCAGACGTTTTGTTGGTGATCTCCATCATCCTAGATTGGTAGATCTTGACAACATAGAATGGGCCAGACCATCTGGACCTGAGTTTTCTTGGGAATAATCTGATCCTCCAATTAAATAGCAGGACCTCGTCTCCTTTTGACACATATTTATTCTTGATGTGGGCATCATGCCACACCTTTATTCTCTACTTGTAGATATGAGCATTCTCATAGGCATGCAACCTCATTTCCTCAAGCTCATGTAGTTGTAGTTACCCCTTCTTCCCTGCCTTATCGAGATCCATATTCAAAAACTTGATGGCCCAAAGGGCTCTATGCTCTAGTTCCACTGATAAATGACATGACTTACCGTATATGAGCGTATAGGGAGTAGTCCCTATTGGTGTCTTGTATGTAGTCCTATAGGCCCATAATGCATCGTCAAGTTTCATGGACCAGTCTTTGTGGGTTTTACCATCAATTTTCTCTAGAATGTCTTTGATCAGTTGATTGAATACTTCAACTTGTCCTGATCTTTGTGGGTGGTCAGGTATTGCAACCTTATGTTTGACTCCATACTTCTTCAACAGTGCTTGAAACTGTCTTTCCCCGAAATGGGATCCCCCATCGCTAATGACAGTGCACTGTACTCTAAATCTAGGAAAAATAGTCTTCTCAAATAGTCTAACGACAGCCTTGGAGTCACAACTGGGGGTTACCACATCTTCTGCCCACTTGGAAACATAATCAACATCTACCAGTATGTATTGGTTTCCCCTTAAGGACGGGAATGTCCCCATGTAGTCTATTCCCCAGACATCAAAAATCTCCACCACTACCCAATCATACATCGACATCTCATTCCTTTTGGTGATGTTTACAACAAGCTAACATTCTTTGCCAGATTTGACAAAATCCATAGCATATTTAAAAAGGGTTGGCCAATAAAAGCATGACTGTAAGACTTTACATGTAGTCCTTTCTCCTCTGTGGTGTCCATCATAAGATGAAGAATGACACTCTCTTAGAATTTGAGGTACCTCCTCTTTCGCCATGCACCGACAATACAAGTTGTTCGAACATCTCTTAAACAGAAGTGGGTCATCCCAATAGTAGTTCTTCAAATCAGAAAATAAGTTCTTCTTCTGATTATAGGTGATGTCAAGTGGTTGTTATTGGCATGCCAGATAGTTGTTGATATCAGTAAACCATGGTAAGTTTGGCTTGATAGACCTTGCCAACATCATGGCTTCAACAACATAATTGTCATTTATCGGTATCTGATTCTCCTTCATGACCAGTATTCTTGAGAGATGATCGGCAACCACATTATATGTTCCTTTCTTATTGATAATCTCATGGTCAAACTCTTGCAACAGAAGGGCTCAACGCAACAACCTCAACTTCGTATCCTTTTTTTTGCATCAAGTATTTAATGGCTTTATGATCAGTATATACCTTCACCTTTGATCCTATCAAGTAAGATCTGAATTTTTCAAAGGAAAACATGATTGCCAGCATTTCTTTTTTGTGGTGTAGTTTACTTGAGCTTCGCCTAGAGTCCAACTTGCATATTAGATAGCATGATGCTTCTTATCCTTCCTCTATTCGAGAACAGTCCCAATGGCATAGTCACTGGCATCACACATGATCTTGAATGAGAGTTCCCAATCTGGGGCTTGCAGGATGAGGTAAGAGTCAAAGTGTTCTTTAGGATATTAAATTCTTCAAGGCATTTATCAGAAATATCAAATTATACATCTTTTACCAATAGGTTAGACAAGGGCTTGGATATTTTACAGAAGTCTTTAATAAATCATCTATAATACCCTACATATCCCAAGAAACTTCTGAGTCCCGTAACTGATTTTGGAGGTGGGAGTTTGGATATAGCCTCAATCTTTCTCATGTCAACCTCTATTCCTTTCTCTGAGATCTTATCCCCCCACATGATACCATTTTGTACCATGAAATGGCATTTCTCTCGATTCAAGACTAGATGTTTCTCTTCACAACACCTTAGAACCAGAGATAGATTATCTGGACACTTATCAAATTATGTTCCGTATACAGAGAAGTCATCCATAAAGACTTCTATTATATCTTCTAGGAAATACAAAAATATGGAAATCGTGCATCTTTAGAAGGTAGTTGGTGCTTTGCACAACCCAAATGGAATTCTTCTAAAGACGTAGGTGTCATATATACATGTAAACATAGTCTTTTCATGGTCATCTGGGTAGATTGGTACTTGATAAAATCTAGAATATCTATCCATAAAACAAAAATAAGCATGATGTGCCAACCTTTCTAGAACTTGATCAATAAACGGTAGAGGGAAATGGTCCTTCCTTGTAGCATCATTTAATTTCCAGAAATCAATGCACATATGCCAACTTGTTACGGTTCGTATTGCTACTTCATCCCCATTCTCTCCTCTTACAATAGTCACCCTACCTTCTTAGGTACAACATGGATTGGGCTAACCCAATTGTTGTCACTAATAGGGTATATAAATTATGCATCTCCTAATTTGATCACTTCCTTCTTGATGACTTCTTTGAGAATCTGATTTAACTTTGTTAGCATTTGAGCTAGAGGCTTAGCAGTATCCTCCAGATTTATGTGGTACATGTATAAGGCAAGACGTAGGCCTTTGATGTCTTCCACAGAGTACCCTATAGCTTTTCTTTGAGTTTGAGTTCCTTCAATAGCTTTTCCATTTATTCATCTGTCAAGTCTGCATTAACTATTATCATATTCCTTTCTTCATCATCTAAGAATTCATACTTCAGACCTTTAGGCAGTGGTTTTAATTCTGGATTCAGTTTGGGTGCTTCATTTTCTTCAGGAGTTTGTTCTAAACATGTGTACTTTATTGTTTTGAAAGTTATCTCCTCTTCGTCACTAAACTCCCCCTCTAGTTTATTCAAATAATCCATAATCTCCACCACCTCAAGGTCTTTTAGATTGGGATTTGGATTGTTCAAGGCTTGCATGAGGGGGTCCACAATTGCCTAATCTTCTTTTAGTTCCTCATAGTATTGGTTATAGCCGTCCATAAAGTAGACCAACTCAAATAGAGAGCGTCCTCTCATGGAGTCTTGGAAATGAAAGTCGATATGGTCATTTCTGACATAGAGAGTAATTATCCCTTATGCAATGTCGATCGTGGCTCTTCCTGTGGCTAGGAAGGGTCTTCTGAAGATCATTGGATATGTCAGATCTTCTTTGGTGTCAACTACTACTATATTGCAAGGTATAAAGGATTGCCCAACGTGAATTGGGATGTCTTCCACTATCCCCACTAGTTTTGTAAATGTGTGATCAGCCAATTTGATCCTCATCTTAGTTTTTACCATATCAGTTAGTTTGAGCCTTTATGCTAAGGAGAGAGGCATCAGACTTATGCTTTCTCCCAGGTCGGCTGACCCCCTTTCTCTCCACATTGTTCCCAACAGAAAATGGAATATTGAATGCTCCAGGGTCCTTCTTCTTAGTAGGTAAGTCAGTTTGAATAAAAGCACTCGACATCTTGGCCAACTGCACCATATCAATATGGTCTCCTCTTCTTCTCTTAGTGATTAGATCCTTGAAGAACTTTGCATACGTAGGCATCTCCTCAATAGCATCAAGGAATGGGATATACAGGTGTAATTTCTTTACTGCCTCCATAAACTTCTCATATCTTTACTTCAAATTAGCTTTAATGAGTTTGTAGAGAAATGGGACTCTTGGGGCATAGAGATTTCTGTGTGTAAAGACCTCTTCGGCAGGATCTGGTTTCTTAGTCTTTGCACTTTTATTTTTATTCTTTTTGTGTTTTTCTTCACTCTTATCCTCCTTTGTGGACTATTCCTTTCAGGTTCCTCCTCTATATAGTGGGTTTATTTTTTGGCTTGGCAGCATTTTCTCCTTCTTGGTGAATCTCTTCTTGTTGCCTCTCCACATCTTTTCCTGATCGAAGACTAGCCATATTTGTCATCTCGATGTTGGAGGGGATCTTCCCTTAGGGATTCTTCATGAGCTTAAAAAGTTGTGAGAGTTGCTGGTCAATCTGTCTTTGATGAGTTTGCATGTCCAACATTTGGGTCTGCATAGAGCTCAAGACACCAATGTTTGTTATGGCACTCTGAGTTAAATGTTCATTTATAGTTGCCTATCTTTTTGCAAATTTGAAGAGCTCTGACACCATGTCAATTTTATTGTTACTACTGCTCTTGCTTTGACCTTGATCTTAGTTCTGCCTATTTGTATTATTGTTCTAATATTGGCCTTGACCTTGACCTTGGCCTTGATAATTGTTCATGTTCTTCTCGTAAGTTGTGGTTTTTATGTACTAAGTTTTCCCACCTCTTTTCTCAAATTCTGGTGACAGCTTAGATGAATCGCCCAGTTCTCTTTCTCTTCTTTGCTTTCACTATCTTCTGGTGATGAGTGTAATGATTTTAGGTCTAAGAACCACAAACACCACCATCACTATGAGAGTTGACTATGACTACCATGGTAATGGTTTCCATGAATCAGTCTCATGGTGGATCTTTCTGACACACCGTTCTCTAATATGTATCTATGTGCTTGGTTTGATATTGCCATATCATGACTAATGAGACTCAATCATCAACCAACTCACACTATGACCTTGTGTGTCATTGTTGTTTGTCAACCTTCCACAATAACAACCAATCAGGGGCATAATGAGAATATATATGTACTCTTAACATTCGTATGATCTCATTTCCCCAAGTTATGTACTTGAAGACATGTGTCATTGATTAATATAATTCTCTGTACATTTACAATGTTACATCATTATCTCATAACTGAAATTAAACATAATAACTTGGAAGCTTGCCTTTATTTATTAATCAAATAAATTACATTTTATGTCATTACAATCATCATATGATTGGCTCTCAGGGTATACATACCAAAAAAACTCCCATTTGCACTTAGTACCAATCACCCACGAATCTTATTCCAAGTGATCTGACATGTTCATCATGCTTCAGCTGTGAAAGTGCCTTTGTTAAGGGGTCAGCAACATTTTTCTTAGTTGGTACTCTACAAATCTTTACATTTCCTCAACGTATGATCTCTCATATGAAATGGAACCGCCTTTGTATATGCTTTGAGTGTTGATGTGAACTGGGTTCCTTAGCTTGTGCAATAGCTCCATTGTTGTCACAATATAGCTCAATTGTGTCGTTGATGCTTGGGATGACCCCAAGTTCTATAATGAACTTCTTGATCCATACAGCCTCCTATTATGCATTCAATGTAGCAATATACCCAGACTCTGTTGTAGAATCGGCAATTGTCTCTTGCTTGGAACTCTTCCAACTTACAACTTTGTTGTTTAGGCAAAACACAAATCCTGATTGTGATTTGCAATCATCTTGATTAGTCTAAAAGCTTGCATCGGTGTAACCCTTTATCACCAACTCTTCCTCTCTGTCATAGACCAAGAACTAATACTTAGTTCTTCTCAAGTACTTGAGGATGTTCTTCGTGGCTATCCAATGAGCATCACTTGGGTCTGACTGATATCTTCTCGGCATGCTTAAGGCATATGAGACATCTGGATGGGTATATAACATTACTTACATGATTGATCCAATTGCTGAGGCATATGGAATCAAACTCATGTGTTCCCTTTCTTCACAAGAATTGGGACATTTAGCTCTAGAGATGGGTACACCATGACACATGGGTAGGTTTCTTCTCTTTGAGTTCTCCATTTTGAACGCTTCAACACTTTGTCAATGTATGTGCTTTGACTTAGTCCAAGTTGATTTTTTGATCTATCTCTATAGATATTTATCCCCAAGATGTAGGAAGCTTCTCCATAGTCTTTCATAGAAAATGTATTTCCATGCCATGTCTTTACCTTTTTTAAAGTTGGGATGTCATTCCCCACCAATAATATGTAATCTACATATAATATGAGGAATGTTACTATATATGCTCCCACTAACCTTCTTGTACACACAAGGTTCATCCTCATTCTGAATAAAGCCAAACGCTTTGACTGTTTCATCAAAATGAAGATTCCATCTCTAAGATGCTTGCTTCAAACTATAGATTGACCTTTGTAGCTTACATACTTTATTTGCAAACTTTGGATTTATAAAACCCTCAGGTTGTGTCATACACGCATCTTCAACAAGATTCCCATTAAGGAATGTGGTTTTAACGTACATCTGGCAAATTTCATAGTCATGATAAGCTGCAATAGCAAGCATGATCCTGATGGACTTAACCATGGCCACTAAAGAAAAGGTTTTGTCATAGTCAACACCTTCAATTTGTCTGAAACCCTTTGCAACCAATCAACCCTTATAGGTTTGAACTTTTCCATCCATGTCAGTCTTCTTCTTGAAGACCCACTTGCACCCTATGGGTTTTACCCCTTTAGTTGGATCCAACAAGGTCCATACCTTGTCGGTGTTCATGGATTCCATCTTAGATCTCATGGCCTCAAGTCATTTCTCATACTCTGGTCCCTCTATAGCATCTTGATAGGTTATTGTCTCATCATCTATGACTAATTCACTGCCTTCCTAAGTCACAAGATATCTAAATCTTTTAGGCTCAAGGCATGTCCTATTAGCTCTATGAGGTTCAAGTGTTACTTGAGGAATTTGAGATTCGACAACACCTTGTGATTCTCTTTTTTCCTCTCATTCATCTATCAGTTCAATCTTCTCTTGTTGGTATTGAACCACTTCGAGCTCCACTTTCCTCCCACTGATTCCTTTCAAAATGAAATCCATCTCAAGGATTGCAGCATCCCTAGAAACAAATACTATTTTGTCAGATTGGCAATAAAAGTAATATTCCCTTATTTCTTTAGGATATCCAACAAAATAATATTTATTAGACTTAGGACCAAGCTTATTAGAAAACATTATTTTAACATAAGCTTCACATCCCCCAAATCCTCATAAAAGACACTTTGGGATGTTTTCCATGCCATATCTCATATGGTGTCTTTTGAAATGATTTAGATGGTACTCAGTTTAGTGTAAACGCGGTGGTTTCAAGAGCATACCCCCAGAAGGTAGTCAGGAGCTCAGCTAAACTCATCATTGATCACACTATATCTAGCAATGTGTGATTTCTTCTTTCTAACACACCATTATGTTGTGGTGTTCCAGGTGGAGTCCATTGGGATACAATCTGATGGGCTTTAAGAAGGTTCTCAAACTCTTGTTTAAGTATTCTCCACCTCAATTGGAATGAAGTGATTTAATACTTTTACCAAGTTGGTTTTGTGATTTATTCATAAACTTATTGAACTTTTCAAGAGTTTCAGCATTTTTGTCATGCTTATTTTCGATCGACCATGACTTCGACTGGGGCGCCCCTCAGTCAAACTCTTTTTCATCCGAGAGGCAATTCTGTAGATTTCCAAGTAATGCAGCTTTATTCTTAGAATGGACCAATATGTAACATTTTATTTTATTAGCATGAATGACCAATAAGCTTTATTCATCCATTTGATGATGTCAAGTCTTAGCCAATGATTCATAAATCATATTTAAACCTATTTCTTCTCAATAAATCCTAATCATGCCCATATAGTTCCAATGTTTTGCTTTTAGGTCTAGGAACTAAATTTTATTCATTATTTTTTGTAGGCTCATTTGTCTAAAATCTTTTAGGATGTGACTAAGACTTGTTGTGTATAATCATCATTTATACTTATAAACCTTAGATTCTTCATTTTAATTATTTCAAAATAAAGTCTTTTGTGACAAGATCAATTTTGTCTAACTTTTGCTTACACAAATTTCTTATTTATCAAAAAAAAATTAGGTAATGATTCAAAGCAATTTTCATGTGTGGACAATCTTTTTAAGCCATGACCAATTTATTTTTGCAATTAATATTCATAGTGTTAAGAAGTTTACAATTTCCTTTATCAATTTTGATGTTTTCCTATGAATCATAACCATTGTTATAGCACTTATGATGTAGTTCTTTGACATATAGCACATTTAAAATTTGCACTTCCATCTATTATACCAATAGTTTTACCTTTGAAGTTTTCTTCAATAATTTTACCTTTTCTCCAAGTGTGTGAAAGTCTTCTTGTTTCATGTGGCTTTTAGAGTAGCTTTAATAGACCATCCAAACATGCAAAGTATGAAAATTTTTGTCCCATATAGTGGTCCTTTTGGTTAGGATTAATCAAATATTTAGAACAATTTTCTATGAAGAGTACATTACAAATTTGGATCACCAAATTCAATTGCAAGCTAGTAATTATATTCTTAATAAATATTCCTGGCAAAACTATTGTCGGTCGAATATATAGTCGACCGAAGAAGTTCTCAGTCGAACTATTTGTTGACTGAAAAATTTTCCAGTAACACCAATTTTGGCAGATTTACCTTTGGTTGAACTTGTCTTCGACGGAAAGATGTCTCGGTCGAGAATTTAGTCGATCGAGATAAGTTTTGTACATTTTCAACAATTTCAGCATTTGTAATGTAAACATATCATCCCATTATATTTGTATAATATAATTGAGCAATCAAAATATACAAAGGTATACAAGTTCAAGCTTAATTCAGTTGAGATAAGGCATTATGAATTTCAAGGTGAAGTTTACGTCAAATATCAACTAATAGTTGGGGTTTTTGGAACCCAAACCGAGTCAACATCCTTTTTCTTGTATGGGCAAGAGAATGAATAATGTCCAAGTCATAAATAGTAACGACAACAAATAGAATCAATTTCATTTATCTTCTTAGATAGATTGTCTTTAGGCACACACATGACCTTGGTTTTGGGTTTTTGTGTTTTTCTATTTCTAGGCTTTTGGTAGGATTTCTCTTTAGGTTCATAGCCTAGTCCTCTCCTCCCAATTCGACTAGATGAGTCCTTTATAATTTTATCAAGAATGTCTTTGTTTTTCAAGCTACTAATTTCCTTTTGCAACTTAGCAATTTCGTCCATTTTCTTTTTAATATTTGATTTTTCTTGGTCTAGATTAGATGACAAACTATCTCTTTCTTTGAAAATAGTATCATAATCCAAATGAGTACATAAGATAGGTTGAGTTTGAATATCAATCAATTAAGCATGTAGTTCAACCTTTTCTTGACAAAGAAAATTATAGTTTGTTTCTACAGTAAGAAACTTGATATTGCAATCATTAATAGATTATTTCAAAGTGGCTTTTTCATACATAAGACTTTCTTTTTCAAAGGTAAGATCATTCAATTTAGCATATAAATCTTCATTAGGTTTTGTAATCCTTTTTAATTTCCTTTTACAATCAACATACTTATCATGTAATTCTTCAATACTAGCACCTAACTCTTCTTTAGATAAATCAAGAAGACTTACCTCATTTTTTGCTTCATTGGTTGTAGCAATGAGACATTGTAACTTATCTTCTTTAGTCATGAGACATTCTACTTATCCTTCTCCACTCTCACTATCATCGCTTGAGTCATCCCATGATGCTTTGTAGGCTTTTTCTTTCTTCACGAGGGAGGATTTCCTTCCCTTCTTGACTTTAGGACAGTCATTCTTTAAATGTCCCTTCTTTCCACATTTAAAGCACCTAGGGGAAGAGTAAGAGGAAGAAGAAACACCAAAAATTTGTTAGATTTGAATCTTCTATATTGCTTACCATTTACAATGAGAGCCTCCTCTTCACTATCTTCTTCACTTGTATCATGGATTCCTTTAGTTGTTGCCTTGAATGTGGTGTCCTTCCTTTTCTCCTTTTTGTGTTCAATCGTCAATCTTTCTTCTTCTTCAAGGGTGACCTCATGAGTCTCTAGGTTGCCAATGAGCTGCTCCATCCTCATATTGGTGAGATCATTGGCTTCTTCAATCGCCGTCACCTTTGGCTTGTGCTTTGGAGGCAACACTTGATCTTCTTCACTTATAAATTTATCTAAGCACTTAATCCATTAATAATTAAAGAAAATCTTGCATACATATCACTAATTGATTCATTTGGTTGCATACAAAATTGTTCAAACTTTTGTTTAAGCATATTGATTTTAGTATTTTTAACTTGGGTAGTTCCTTCATGTGTTATGGAGAGTTTATGTCATATATCATAGGCTGTGTTACATGAGGATATTCTATTATATTCACTTACTAAAATAGAACAATATAATATGCTTACCGCTTTGGCATTCAATTGAACTTGTTTTATCGTGTTGGGATCCCATGTTGCATATTCGGTTGTAGGAAGTATATAGGGATTGGACACCATCCTCCAAAATTCCAAGCTTCGTCCTTGGAAGTAGAATTACATTCTTCTTTTCTGGTAGGTGTAGTTGCTTCCATCAAAAGGTGTTGGCCGAGTTACATGAGTTCCTTTAAGGTTGAGGTTGCTCAACAAGTTGTCCCCCATTCTTCAAGACATGTTATGGCACCTTGAAGGCCTACTCTAATACCGATAGAAAGATCTAGATGGGGTGAATAGAGCTTTTTGGAACTTTTAAAGTTAAATTGAAACAATTAAAGCACTCAAGAAAAGAAGGAGGAGGAAACAAGGAAGACACAAGGATGTAGATTGGTTCCTACCTTTGAAATCAAAGGTAGTCAGTCCACTACTCAATTGTTTCCAATCGGGATTTTGAAAGTGGTTTATTTTATTACCTCGCAAGGATGTTACACAAAATACAATCACCTTCTACACCCTTGAAGTAGCCTTCACCTTGAAGTAGACTCAACCTCCTTGAAGGAGTCTTCTTGAAGTAACTTCAAGTCCTTAGAGTAGCTTTCACCTCCTTGAAGTAGCTCCACCACCTTGAGATAGCCTTCCTTTTGAAGTAGCTCCAACCTCCCTTGAAGCAGCCTTCCTTGAAGTAATCTCAAGCACACCTTGAAGCAGGCTTCTCCACCAAGAAGTAGATCTAAGAAACCTCCTTTCAACAGCCTCTAAACCTAGGAGTAATCAAGGAGAACAATATACAATATAGAAGAAAAAGATTGGAAGAAAGAAAATACTTATCCAATTGAGTACAGCATTTTGATCCTCTATCAAGCGTATAGATCTCCTATACACTTAAGATGGACGTGGCCATATGTGGTGGCTAGGAGATTATAGCTATAGGACATGAAATTGAAGCAAGTAAAATAAAATGGAAAGTGTAGCTTTTGCATGGTTGCTCACTAGAATGTATTCTCAAGTGTAGTTGTGTGTATTTGGTGTCCTAAGGCCTCTCCTATTTATAAGAATGGTTTCTAAGTACTTAGGGATGTTCTATAGGGTTTCTAGAGTGTTCTTAGTGCTTAACTAGTCGTTAGGTATCCATTAACCGACTTGCAATGGCTAATTGTTTCAAGTTGAAAAGAACAATCCAGATTCTATCTCAGTCGAGGAATTTGTCAATCGAGATGTGTCTCAGTCAAACTCTTCTTCGACCGAGGAGGGGTTTGAAGAAAAAGTGTTGCAACGTCTATCTCCAACTCCCAACTACCAACCACGTAGTCTAACCGTCACAAGCTTTAGACTACTTCTTACTCGGTCGAGGTTATTTTTGATCGAATGCAAATTTAGAGCACAATTGTGTAAGTTGTTGAACAGTGCTCACAATTTTGACCGAGGGGGTTCTCGGTCGAGAAAATCTTCGATTGAGTGTGTCTCGGTCGAGAAGTTTGTCGAGTGAGAGTGCCCCTATTTATATTTAATCATCTTCTAAGTGTGTGTATCATGGGTGATGGTGACTCTAACTCTAGGGGAAAACCTATCTAAGGGTTGTGAGTGGATAAGGAAGATCTAATGTTTGATTTACATGATTTCTAGGTACTTGTACATTATATACTTGTACAAGTTTTTACATTGAGTACAATCATGAAAATATTGAACATTTAAGCACATTGATCTTCCATTTGTGTTGATCTTCAATTATCCAATTCCTTATTTCCTTGAACCCTGATATACTCAAATAACATGTTAGATCCATAAGAATGAAATGTTTGTCATCATCAAAACAAAGGGTTTATTAATGACCAATCTAGCCAATAGATTTGTGCTTGCCAATATGGGTTGATCATTACAACCCTTGAACCGGTCGAATTGCCTCTTGGTCAGTCATTTGATTGTCTCACTGGTCGTATGGTTCTTCTATCCACCACATGCTTGATCCTCCAGCTGATCGGTTAGGTCCGCCAGCCGATCGGTTTGGCCCATCCATTTGGTCCTCCTTGTTCCTCCGTCTTGTAGACTCATCTTCAGGATGTCATCTTCTTCATCATAATAAGAAAGTAAACTATCCTACTTTTACATGCTTATTGACAAACCTCGAGTTACATTCAAGGGGAGCAAGGGCAGGAAAGAATTAACTTTATATTGGGAAGATAAGATAGATGCTTAGTATGCAGACTGAGATAAAAGGGATAAACCAACCACAAAATCATGTACAAATAATAGGGGTTATTTTCCATAACCATGCAACACATCCACCCATCAAAACTACTTTTAGGGCGATGCATATATATATATATATATATATATATATAGTTTGGGATTATCGTGGTATTTATTGGACACAAATTTATTCGCATCACATGCAGTAATAGAATGACAAAACCAAAATCTGATGATATCAATTATCCCATAATATAGTCAATTGACGTTGGCTCTGATACCACTGTAGGGAAATATGGCTACTGAATAAGTAGCGGAAACAAAAATTTTATATACCATATTCCCCATAAACCAGTATACCGCGTCAATAACTATAAGATGGAAAGGATGTTTTTTAGGGTATACCTGGTCCTGGAGAAAGTCTAGTGACATCTCCTCATTGTTCTTGATGCACAACTATTGACTAGTTGCTCTTGGATAGTGTCTATGCAGCTCATGGTCTTCACCACAGACAGCAGATTGGACAACTTCTACAGTGACTCCTGGATCTCACCACAGACTGTGAGTTGACGTTGTCCTCCAGCAATACCCAATGGACTTCTTCCTCTAGAGTAGTCCACACTGACCACCTAGAACTCCTATCATCCTACTAGAACAAACTAGAAGGAGTTGTCCCTCCCGTTGGCATACTACTCACTAACTTGATCTCCCATAACAATGATCCTCAGTTGTTCTCTCCCATAGTTAACCCTCCCTATTCAGACAGGACTTTCTTGGGCTCTCTTGGTTACCATAACTAGAGAGGACAACAATTGTTAGAGCAACTGAATCTCAATTATCTATGTTGTGCTCTGGGAAGTCCCCGGTACCCCTCTATTTACAAATGGGGTTAGGGCCAGGGTTCCCGTCTGTGTGGGAGTGGAAGGGACCAGAAGAAATTAAATTTTCATAACATGTAACCACCCAAATAGTCGTCTGAAAACCCATACGGCCTTCTAGCATGTGATAGGGTCATCTCACACGGTGAGACAGTCATTTTACAATTTCCCAATCATATATGAATTTGGCAATTTAGAATCCAATTAATGCACGACACAATGTTAGCACTAATTCCTTGTTGCATTCCAATTTCCCCCAACTAAGTGATCTTGCACATGAAAGACGGGTGTCTCGCTCACCCAGACGGTCGTCTGGTGACCCGAGCCAAGTTAATCGGTTCAGTAGAGTGAAACGGTTGGTTCACACATCAGTTTGGGTAGAACTTATCCAATTTAACTTCTGATCAGCCTGACACCCCAAACGGTCATCTCAACACTTGAGTTGGCTGTCTGGCACTCCAAACGGCCATTTCACTCAGTGAGAAGATCATCTGGCAGTGTATCCAGCTGATTTGTTGTGTGAATTGAATACTTAAACATTTTAGTAATCAATTCAATCATCATTGAAGATTAAACTCCTCTTCTAGGTCGAGACCTATGAGTGTGACCCTATAGATCCCATATCACATTGGCATTGAATGTCCATAACTAACTTATGAAATCACAAGCAAAGAGTGTTGCCTAATTGGAAATCAGTGCTACCCAAGTGAATGGAAAGTTGGAGAACAACTTCAGCCTACAATCTATGTATGATGTGGTAGTGTTTGTATAATTTTTTTGTTACTAATATCTAGATTGAACTCGAGGCATGGAGTAGTCACCATCTTCAACATTCAATCTTGTTTCTCAAACCAGAGCAGACTCTCTGAGATATATGTAAGCTCAATATCTTATATTGACTCACAAGTGCATGTCCATGCATTTCTCAGTCTTTCTAATCAAGAGGCCTAGGATATCATACTCTTATAGGAGGGACAAATCCCATATCTATCACTCAGAGTCAGTCCCCACATGTCACATTCACCCAATCATCACCGTTATAACAACCCATGCTTCATGACTGTGTTTGATGTTGTCAAAGAGTACCAAATGACATGTGATGAGTGTAGTGATTTCAGGTCTAAGAACTACAAACACCACCATCACTATGATAGTTGACTATGACTACCATGGTAATGGTTTCCATGTGTCAGTCGCATGGTGGGTCTGTCTGATACACTATTCTCTAACATGTATCTGTGTGCTTGGTTTGATATTTCTATATGATGACTAATGAGACTCTATCATCAACCAACTCACACTCTGATCTTATGTGTCATTGTTTTCTATCAACCTACCACAATAACAACAGATCAGGGACATAATGAGAATATAAATGTACTCTTAACATTCATATGATCCCATTTCCCTAAGTCACGTACTTGAAGACATATGTTATTGAGTAGTATAATTCTCTAGACATTTATAATATTACATCATTATCTCATAATTGAATTAAACAGAACAAATTAGAAGTTTTCCTTTATTTATTAATCAAACTAATTACAAATTATGCCATTACAATCATGATATGATTGTCTCTTAGGGCATACATACCAACAACAAGTCAGTACGACCAACTGGATTTCGGTAGTATCGATGCCTTCTCACATTCACGATCCCTTATAAGATGTCGGTACTACCAAGTTGGTGTAGGTAGCACAGATATTTTCCCTGACATTCCCTGTTGAATTTTTTATAAAAGTCAGTACCGCTGACTTGGGCATTGGTAGTATCGATATCTCATTGGAACGCTCCTGTTAAAGCGTTGGTACTACCGAGTTTTCTTGATTCAACTCTGTTCCTTTCCTTCCAATGTCGGTACCATCGACAGACATGTCGGTAGTGATGCGTTGATTCAATTCTTGTAGATTTACCTAAAATTAACAAGAAAGAACATAAGCTCCCAAAAATAATGATACATATTATGAAACAGTAAAAGTATGAATACTTGATGTGATTAAGTGTCACAAGTAAATAATGATAAATCATGCACAAATAATATCAAAATAATCAATAGGTGCACAAAATACATAGTAAATAGCCTGTAAAAATGATAATTATTTAGTGCATCAAATGTTGATCTAGTGTGGAAATTGTAGGAGAATCAAAGTGAGAATCGTGATCATTAGTTTCTCACATGCCACGTAACCAAGTACTTATGTACCAGAACTAACCCTTAAATTTGTTTGGGGTAGTAATCCCCATTATATCTCCGCATTTGGAGTATGAGTTGAATATGTGAAATACAAGGTGAATATGTGGTCTAAAACATTTTTTTGGAGCCTATCTTTCTATCATTTCCTTCCACATATGATAGGGAATGAATGAAAGATTGCATGGTAAGGGTGAGATGATGTCCTTACATATTTGAAAAGATTGTCAATAGTGTCATGTGGGAGCAAAATGACAATTCCAAACTAGTTGGTCGTGTGCAACCTCCAATATTAAGACAATACAATTTTGTATGGTAACCCATTTTGTATAATAAAGGGGACCATTTTGCTTATTTCCCTATATTTTGGTTTCTTTTTAGAGTCTTAGTAATAGTTTTCCTTATCCAAAAAAACTATACTCTCATAGACAAGAATTTTTCCCTACTAATTATCTTTTTCTTCCCTTTCCTTTCCTCTTCCTCTCTTATTTTGCCTAGAGCACATAGATACTCTAAAAGCTCACAAGGACAAGTAACTAGGTACTAGCAAAATCAAAAACAATTTCGTCCTCAACACGTATAGAAAAAATTTTAAGATTTGGACTCATGACTACACTTATTATTTAGGAAGCAATCTAACACATCTAACAAACTACTCTTAGGATTAATTTGGTTGTATGTAAAACCAACATGCACTGATAATTAAAAACACAAAATTAGAAGTATGAAGATTCAATTACGTGACATTTGTTTGGTTTAACATAGGCAGAAATGAATGATTTGAATTGCTTTTGTTTGGTTGGCTGATGTTCTGTGCTCAGAGCCGTTATATCCTCTTATCAATCTTCTACCACCTACTATTGATCATATTGGTTTCTTACCCACTAACTGTTGGTATGTATCCAAGAGAGACAATCATGTGATGATTGTAATGGCATAACTTGTAAAAACAATTTGATTATTAATAAAAGGCAAGCTTCCAATTTATTCTATTTAATTCAGTTGTGAGATAATGATGTAATATTATAAATGTCTAGAGAATAATATTACTCAATGACATATGTCTTCAAGTATGTGACTTGGAAGAATGAGATCAGACAAATGTTAGAGTACATATACATATTCTCGTTATGTCCCTGATCAGTTGTTGTTGTGGAAGGTTGATTGACAAAAATAACACATAATATCAGAGTGTGAGTTGGTTGATGACATAATCTCATTAGTCATGATATGAAAATATCAAACCAATCACATAGATACATGTTAGAGAACAGTGTACGGATAGACCCACCATGAGAATGACACATGGAAACCATCATCATGGAAGTCATAGTCAGTTCTCACAGTGATGGTGGTGCTTGTAGACCTGAATTGACTGCACTCATCACATGTCATTGGGTACACTTTGACATCATCAAACATAGTCTTGAAACATGGGTTGTTATAAAGGTGGTGATTGGGTGACTTTGACACATGGGGGTAGACTATAAGTGATAGAAATGGTATTTGTCCCTCCTATAGGAGTTTGATGTTCTAGGCCTCCTGATCAGAAAGACTGAGAAATGCTTGGCCATGCACATGCAAGTCAATATGTGATATTGAGCTTACATATATCTCAGACAGTTTTCTCTAGTTCAAAAAATAAGATTGAATGATGAAGAGAATGCCTACTCCATGCCTCGAGTTCAATCTGAACATCAGTGATAAAGGAACTATACAAACACTGCAACACCATACACAGATTGTAGGTTGAAGTTTTTCTCCAACTTTCCATTTACATGGGTAGTATTAATGTGCAACTAGGCACCACTCTTTGTTTGTGATGTCGATCATAAGTTGTTATGGACATTCATTGCCACTATAAATGGGACCTATAGGGTCACACACATAGGTTTCGACCTAGAAGAGGAGTTTAATCTTGAATAGTTGAATTTATTATTAAAGTTTTAAGTATTTAGTTCACACAATAAGCATCTTAATTGCACTTCAAAATGCACATCTCATTGGATGTGACGGCGTCTAGAGTGCCAAACGGTTGTCTCAAGGGTTGAGATGGGCATTTGGAGTGTCAAATTGATTGGAGTTGCAATTGGCTATGGATTGAACCGACTGGCCTGGCTCTGCTCAGCTCACCATATGACCATCTGGGTGAGTGAGAAGGACATTCGCATGGGCTAGATGCCCCGATTCGGCCGAGGGAAGGTTCTAGGTATTTCCAAGTTTGTTTTGATTGCACATTACTTCTGGTGCAAGGAATTAATATTTAATATCAAATGGAATCAAATTGACAATTTCTTCTGTGATCGGGAAAGTAGGAGACGACCATCTGGACTGAGTCACACTACCGTCTGGCATGCCAGACGACCGGTTCAATTGTCGCAGGATGCAAAAGTTCCAAAATTATTGTGAAAATTTGAGATCTTTTGGTCCCTTCCACTCCGACACTAACTGGGAACCCTAACCCAAACCCCGCCTATAAATAGAGGGATATGGGGGGCTTCTAAGAGTACAACACATACAATTTAAAAACATTTGCTCTAACAAACATTATCCTCTCTGGTTGCAATAACCACAAGAGCCCAAGCAAATCCTACCCGACTAGGGAAGGATAGCAAGGGAGAGAACAATTGAGTTTATTATTTTGGGAGACTGAGTTGGTGACTAGTACGCCACCAGGAGGGATGACTCCTTCTTATCCATTTTATCAGGACGATAGGAGTTCTAGGTTGTCCATGTAGACTTCTCTAGAGGCAGGAGGCCATTTTCTATTGCTAGGAGGGCATCATCAACCAGTAGTCTGTGATGAGAGGAGCTACTGCAGAAGACAACGTTCGAGTCTGATGTCCATTGAGGAGCAGTCAGATGAGTCTTATTGCAACTACAAGTTAGAGTTGTACAACTACAATGATGAGGATTGTCGTTGGACTTATTCCAGGACTAGGTATATCCTCAAAACCATCTTTCTTGTCTTATAGTAATTGACGTGATCTTTTAGTTATCGGGAATATGATAGACAAAATTTTATTTTTGTTTTCTATAATGTAGCCATATTTCCATACTGTGGTATCAGAGCCAACATCAATCTACCATATTATGGGATAATCGATATGATCGGATTTTGATTTTTTCCGTTCTATTATTGCATGCGATGCGAATAATATCTGGTCAAATCCAATACCATGATAATCCCAAACTAACACACACACATACACACACACACACCCACATATATATATATGAAATTTACACGTGTCTCCCTAAAAGTAGTTTTGATGGTGGATGTGTAGCATAGTTATAGCCAATAACCCCTATTATGTGTGCATGGTTGTATCATTGGTTGATCCTTTTATCTCGGTCTACGTATTAAGCCTCTATCGTTTCTTCTCCATGTAAATTTAATTCTTTCCTACCCTTGCTCCCCTTGAATGTAACTTGAGGTTTCTCAATAATCATGTAAAAGTAGGATAGTTTACTTTTATGTTATGACAAAGAAGATGACGTCCCAAACATGACAAAGTGACTGAATGACCATGGAAGACCAGGACGACGAACCGGACCGATCGCCTGGTGGACTCGACCGAT
Source organism: Alisma plantago-aquatica (assembly GCA_963693085.1). Taxonomy (NCBI): domain Eukaryota; kingdom Viridiplantae; phylum Streptophyta; class Magnoliopsida; order Alismatales; family Alismataceae; genus Alisma; species Alisma plantago-aquatica. The sequence continues at coordinate 520,414,527 of OY856415.1, forward strand.
CAACTGGAGGAGCCAACAGATGGTGGACCGACGGAACCTGATGACTGGAAAGACGACCTAACAACCGGCTAGGTGGCAAGCCTTTCGGTTTAAGGGTTGAAATGATCAACCCAAATTGTCAAGCATGGATCTTCATCAACAATATGTTTTTGCAAGTGATGTAGACCTAGGATCATGTAATTTCTTGTGGCTCCAAGAAATTACATTAGGCTGGTCATAACCATCACTTTTGTTTATTGCATATTTTTGTTGTGGGATATAGCATGTATATGATATGTACTATATATGTGGCGATTGGATAAAGTATATGTATTTATACAAACTCCCTCGATTAAAATATTAAGTCTTAGATGTCTTCCATTATCAACACACATGAAAAGTTTAATCAACCAAGCATAGATTTGAACAAAACATGGTGCGTCGTCTATCTCCTAGAAGTGTGATGGTAGATATGTAGATTTGCACAAAGCATGCTGCATATCTATCGTGTTGTCTATTGGGTCAGGCTTAACTAGTGACTTGGAGAGCCCAATCCCAGAGGCATGTTGATGATTATGGCAAAGAGTTGCGCATATCATCTATTTAAGAGTTACATTTGATGCAAGGCATTATGGCCTACCTAAATAGTCAGGTTGTGGGTGACCGGTAAAAGCCGACTCATGACTTGATGAAATATAGATCTTGGCCCACTAGAATATTATACGCTGCAATATTTTGAATTGATATAGAGGTCTATCAATTTGAATAAAATAGTGGGAGCGATAATAATTAAAGTCCTAATTAATATTGTCAAAATTTTCAAATCAAATCAAAAGGTTTTTGACAAATGCAATTTTTCTCTTGTAGAATCAAATGAAGAACAAATTTGATTTGTGATTGGTCCTAAAGAAGGAAAAACTTAACGGGAGAAATTTCCACAACTAATTTTGGACTTTGAGAAGGATTCTCAATGAAGAGTGCAAGCTCTACGTCCTTGAATAACCAGTGCTAGGAATACATTCTCCTTATGCACCAAGGGCACAAGTGGATGTGTGACGTACAGTCGACAAACTATTATTGATTAAGTACAAATAAACACTAGCAGTGGATTACTAAAAATCACTAAAAATTAAAACCATTTGTAAAGAGATCCATTTCCAAGAAACTCTTATAACAAGAACCAAAATATTACATATACATTCTGGTCCACAAAGTACATACCATGTACCTTCTCTTCTCGAGGATTACATACAATAGTTGCTCTGTTAAATATACACATAAGCAACATAAAACATCGCGGCATTCAATGCCAAAATCTCATATCGATCATAAAAGCACTAATTACTGACTCCAAGGACCTCAGAGTATAGAGACGACACATAGGACTCATATCTATAAGACACGACAGTCAGTATCTCCACCTGAGATGTTACAGCTCTCCCTGATGCTGCTGTCCTTCCCTTGCTGTATGGTTTCATCTCCTCATCCTCGTCCACCTAAAAAGGTTGGATCCCACGGGGGTGAGACCATTGAAATTGTCCCAGCGAGAGATATAACTCTCCGCCAGAAATATTATTATTGCAGATAAATAGTGATAAACTGAGCAGAGGATTCTCTTTTGAAAAGAAGAATTTAATCAATATTAAGCAGAATTGAGCAACGTCATCTTTTAAAGTCTTACAGTTATAAATGATAAAGTAGTAAATCATCTCTTCATTTTAATAAGGAATATGAAGAACATGTATAACATCTATCCATTTAGGATACAGTAAGCATTATAACATCAACCAATGATTTTTGTATTTCATCCTTAAGTAAATATGCTACACGGCTGATTACATTTTACAATCACACTTATGCCCTGAGGAGATGAAGTATATCGTTCATGCTCCAACCGACCACGATTACGTAAGCATCGGTACCACAGAAGGTCAATGGAAGAGCCAGACTCCATCACCTCATCTGTCTCATTCAGTGCGAGACCACATGCAGGACATCTCATGTCTCTTACTGAAATAGCTTTCTAGGGTATATTGGCAACTTCGTTATAGAGTTAAAGCCCATAGCATATACTCTCTTCAGGATATGGCCCGTAGCCAATGCGTGGTATTATGGAGTCATGGCACATAGACATACTCTTATTGGGATATGGTCCATAACCATTCCTATGCATAGGATATGGCTCGCAGTCATTCCTATGAAGCGTAAGGATATATTCGCCCATTACCCCCACTTATTCAAAAATATGCATTCTAGGAGTTCCCATAGGAAAATATGTTTCACCATCACCATCTACTGACGATGATGGATCTATGGTCAGGGCTCTACATGATAATATTCCACTTGATTATTTAAGTACATTACCATATTCTTTTAGCATCAATCAAGATTTCAAACAGGAATTATTATGATAAATGCTTACAAAGAAACATGTAATACTTATATCAAGTGCTTTTCAAAACTTTATAAAACATTGAGATCTCAATCCCTTATCTCATTATTGGGAATTCACATCCCTCAACAATACCATCTTCATGTTTACTGGATCTGGTTATTCAAATCCTTAGTTCATCATTGAACAAGGTTATCACTTATCAGGTAACTAATACCTCCAGGTCATCTGACCAAGGTATTCATGATACTTGTTACACAAGCATCTCACATAGCTCACCAGGCATATTCAACTCCTTGTCACTTTTCACTAGGCAACAAATAAAATAATGGCTCATAAGTCCCATTAGCATCATAGCTCATACCTGGTTATGCTCATCATTTTATGATACCTGCATGGTTAGTATGCTTGATAACAACCATATCAATTACATATCAACATTATGCAATACAAAGATAACATCACAATTCCCTCATCAGGGTTAAGGTTTCCCATCTTTATCAATTAGGGTTTCACATAACATCACCCTATATTAGGGTTTCACATAACATCACCCTATATTAGGGTTTCTCAACCCAAACTCAAAATTAGGGTTAGGGTTTCTCATTCTTCATTGATTAGGGTTTTATGATTACCTCATTAATCCAAACCCTAAGTCAGTGCTTCCACATATCTAGGAGCACATAACATTATTTAAGTATTAAATCATACTTATCATTGTTCCATGTACTTAGGAACACACATCATCATCATACCTTATTCATTTCACTCAACCATTCACTAAGTACATGCACCTATGCTTAACATAGTGTATTGAATTTATTACTTTCATAGGCATCAAGTGATAATCACTCTAACTACACTAATCACCTAAGTACTTTAGAGGTACTTCTATTGAAATTAACCTTGAGATTTCAATCACTTATGGGATTATTAGTACTTACATGATTTGAATCAATTAGACCTTCAAACGGTTTAGACCAATTGAACCTTCAAACGGTTTGAGACCATTTCGACCTTCAAACGGTCTTGGTCCTAACCTCCAAACGGTTTGAGACCATTTAGACCTTCAAACGGTCTTGGTCCTAACCTCCAAATGGTTTGAGACCATTTAGACCTTCAAACGGTCTTGGTTCAATCCTTCAAACAGTTTGAGACCGTTTATACCTTCAAACAGTCTTGGTCCTAACCTCCAAATGGTTTGATACTGTTTAGACCTTCAAATGGTCTTGGTCCTAACCTCCAAATGTTTGGAGACCGTTTAGACCTTCAAACGGTCTTGGTCCTAACTTCCAAATGGTTTGAGACCATTTAGATCTTCAAACGGTCTTAGTTCAATCTTTCAAATGGTTTGAGACCGTTTCAACCTTCAAACGGTCTTGGTTTAATCCGTCAAATGGTTTGAGATTGTTTAGACCTTCAAACGGTCTTGGTTCAATCCTTCAAACAGTTTGAGACCGTTTAGACCTTCAAACGTTCTTGGTTCAATCCTTCAAACGGTTTGAGACCGTTTATACCTTCAAACAGTCTTGGTTCAATCCTTCAAATGGTTTGAGACCGTTTAGACCTTCAAACGGTCTTGGTCTTAAACCTTCAAATGGTTTGAGACCGTTAGACCTTAAATGGTCTGAGATCGTTTGATCAATTCAAAATTGAAACTGTTTGAACCATAAATTAGGGTTTTGAACCCAATAGAGCTAGGGTTCTGAAATCAATTGAATTTGATTGTTTGAATGTCATTAGGTCATGAGACCAATTTACCCTTGAATCCATTGAAACCCTTTGGTCTCTAACGGTTTGAAACAGTTTTACCTCTAACAGTTTTGAAACCATATGGTCACCAAACGGTTTTGAAACCGTTTGGTCTCTAATGATTTTGAAACTGTTTGACCAACAACAATTGAAATTGTTTGTTCTCAATATTCTTGAGGTGTGTGCTAAGATGATGTCATCATCATCAAGCTTCATACCTCTGAATTCTATTGTCATATATATGATGAATTCAGCAATTATTCAAGAAGAAAATAAAAGATCAACGTATGATGAGCAATTGAAATCAATAATAACATTGTTGGGTTCAAGTTATATAACTCACCTTCAAGGTAACTTCAAAGCTTCAAGCTTCTCATCTCTAATGGTGAAAGAAGCTCCTTCAACTATCCAAGGTTCATTTCCAACTCTTTGGATGCAAAAGATAGCCAAGGTTGAGCATTGGATGGAAGAGAGAAGAAAATCAATGTTGAAATCTGATTTCAACCATCAATTCAAGGTTGAAGATGATCATGGAGCTTACCTTCAGCTTGGAGAACATTTTCCTCCTGCTCCTAAGCTCCTTGGTCGTTGGTCAAAGCAAGGAAAGAAAGTGGTTTGCAAAATAGCCTTTCAAATAAGGAGAAAATTGAATACATATAATTGATTTCCTAGGAGAGAGAAAGTAGAATAAAATTCATCCACTTTCTTGCCACATGCCCCCTCCCTTCCTTGCCTTTGAAGCCATCTTCCTTATCCCTCAATTTCATCTCAATTATACTTGAATTAAAAGTAATCACTTAAGCACCTTAATCATTATAATACTATTATCCATTTTTAGTGGACATTACTTTTTAATTAACAAATGTTAGTGGATTTCTTCACCTACTTAGGATATTTCTATGCTACTCGAGGCATTTGGACGTCCTCCCATTATAGGATTTCAACCACAGCCTTTTTAATTGATGGGCACTTCAATTAATATATTTATTTTTGCTATAAAATGAATTAGGGTTTCAATTATGCTTAAATCTTGATTATTTTATTATCAAGATTATCTCTCCTCAAAAATAATTCAAACAAGATGCCCCATTCTTTTTATTTTCTCCAAATGATACCAAGAAATAGTAGGGACATTCTTGAAGTGGTATTTACATATTCAACCCTAGATTTTGGGTCATTTGTAAATTACACCAAAACTAGCATTCAATACACAAGCATTACTCAAACAAGCTCCTTCTTGGAACTTAGGCTTCCACAAGACATACCTTAGCATAATTCTCATTCTTATGATTCTATAACACTTGAGGAACATTTATCATGTAACATTTGCAAGGTAACCCCCTTAAATTGGGTAAATTGCACTTTAGTCCAAAACAGGTAAAATATTGTTTCAACATTATTCAAACATGACCAAAATTGAAACATAAGCTCTCATTTAGTCTTAGTTACTTTTCAAAAGATAAAGACAATAATCTAAATGACTTACTTAAGCAAAACTTCTAGGGTTAAGGCATAACCCAGGTCAGGGATGTTACAATTATCCACCCCTAACAGGGATTTCATCCCCGAAATCATCAAGAGAAAAGAGAAGGGTACTTCCTCCTCATCTCTTCCTCTAGCTCCCACGTAGCTTCTTCAATGCCACGATGATTCCAAAGAACTTTCACAAGAACTATGTCTTTCTTTTTCAACTTTTTGATTCTCCAATCAAGAATCAACACCGGTCCTTCTACATAGGATATATCTTCATTTAACTCTACCTCCACAGGTTGCAATACTAACTCTGTATCAGGGTGACACTTTCTCAGCATGGATATATGGAATATTGGATGCAATCTGTGTAGTTTAGGTGGCAACTCCAACTTATAGGCTACCTTTCCAATCTGCTCAGTGATTGGATAAGGCCCCATAAATGTAGGAGCTAACTTACCCTTTTTCCCAAATCTAAGAACACCTTTCCTGGTGAGACTTTGAGATATACTTTGTCTCCAACTTGGAATTCTATAAGTCTTCGCCATTTATTAGCGTACGACATATGTCTATCTTGCGTAGCCTTTAATTGTTGGTGTATTACTTTAATCTTCTCAGTTGTCTGTTGCACTAATTCAGGACCCAAAAGTTGGTATTCTCCTATTTCATACTAGCACACTGGAGATCTACAATATCTACCATACAATGCTTCATATGGTGCCATATCAATACTGTACTGATAACTATTATTGTAAGAGAATTCTATTAAGCTCAAGTGGATATCCCAACTTCCTACAAACTGAAGGACACATGCCCTAAGCAAATCCTCCAAAGTTTGTATAGTCCTCTCAGATTGTCCATCTCTCTGTGGGTGAAAAGCGGTACTAAATCTTAACTACATACCCAAAGCTTTATGTAGTCGTTCCCAAAAATGACTAGTGAACTGGGGACCTCTATCAGAAACAATTGTAGTTGGAACCCCGTGTAAATGCACTATCTCATCTATATAGATATGTGCAAGTTTCTCAGTAGTATAGGTTGTTTTGACATGAAGAAAATGTGTTGACTTAGTCAACCTATCAACTATCACCCAAATGGAATCATGACTTTTGGCCGTTCTGGGTAAACTAACCACAAAGTCCATAGTCACGTGATCCCATTTCCACTATGGTATAGGTAAAGGTTACATTGTTCCTGCAGGCTTTTGATGTTTAGCTTTAACCTACTAACACACTGGACACCGCATAACAAACTCAGCTACATCTTTCTTCAAACTAGGCCACCAATACATATCTTTCAAGTTATGATACATTTTGGTGCTCCCTAGATGCATTGCATACATAGACGAATGAGCTTCCTCCATGACTAACTTCCTTAAGTCACTAGCATCAGGCACTATCATCCTACCATGGTAACAGACTACCTCATCATCTGACTCATGAAACCCATCCCATTTCTCACTACTATACTCTGACATGATCTGCCGAATCACAGTATCAGCTTGTTGTGCCTCTTTGATCTATTGTTTCATAGTAGGTTTTATGTGCATCTCAGCTAGCAGTTTAGCTAACAAGGATACTTTAAGTTGTACATTGTTTTGCCTCAAAGATACAAGCATGTCTCATTTAAAGCACACCAAAGAGTTCAATTGTGCTTTGTCTATGATTGGTGATGATGATTTTTTACTTAGTGCATCAGCTACTACATTAGCCTTTCTTGGATGATAATCAATTGTACAATCATAGTCCTTGATTAACTCCATCCAGCGGCATTGTCTCATATTCATCTCATGATGTGAAAAGATGTATTTTAGGTTCTTATGGTCCGTGAAAATCTATAATGTCTCTCCATTGAGATAATGTCTCCAGATCTTCAACGCGTAAACCACTGAAGCTAATTCTAGATCATGTGTCGGATAATTTTCCTCGTGTTTCTTAAGTTGTCGAGAAGCAAAAGAAATCACGTGTTTATCCTGCATCAACACACATCCTAGACCATTCTTAGAAGCATCATAGAAAACAATATACCCCTTTCCTTGCTCAGGTAACACTAACACAGGTGCACTTGTTAACCTTTCTTTCAACAATTGGAAAGAATGTTGACAATTGTCATTCCAGACAAAAGGAACCTCCTTTCTGGTCAACCTGGTTAGGGGTAATGCTACGGAACTAAAGTTCTTAATGAACCTCCTATAGTATCCTGCCAGTCCTAGAAAACTACGTATCTCCATTGGTGTCTTTGGTTGTTCCCACTCCAAGACAGATTCTACCTTTTTAGGATCAACACGGTTACCTGAGGTAGATATCATGTGTCCAAGAAAAAACACTTTTGATAACCAGAATTCACACTTAGTGAACTTGGCGTATAGCTTGTGCTCTCTCAGTAAAGTCAGAGCCTGAAGAAGGTGTTGCTCATGATGTGGAGCATCTCTACTGTAAATCAGGATGTCATCTATAAAGACTACTATGAATTGATCAAGGAATGGTCGAAAGATTTTGTTCATGAGTTCCATGAATGCAGCTGGTGGTGCATTAGTCAGTCCAAACGACATAACTATGAACTCATAGTGACCATACCTTGTTCTGAAGGCTGATTTAGGTATGTCACTCTCCTTGATACGTAGCTGATGATATCCTGACCTTGGATCTACTTTAGAGAAGATAGTTGCACCACACAACTAGTCAAACAAGTCATTTATCCTTGGCAGAGGATATTTATTATTTATGGTTACTTTGTTTAGCTATATATAGTCGATGCATAATCGCATAGACCCGTCGTTCTTTTTCACAAAGAGAACCGAAGCACTCCAGGGTGAAGTACTCGATTGAATAAAACCCTTTTCAAGCAACTCCTATAACTATTTCTTGAGTTCTGCCATCTCAGCAGGTGCCATTCTTTATGGTGTTTGAGATATAGGTTGCGTATCTGGGATTATATTAATCTTGAAATCAATCTCTCGGGGTGGAGGAACACATGGAAGTTCCTCAGGAAACACATCCTCAAACTCCCTAACAATCGAAACTTCAGAAAGACTAGGACTTTCTGCCCTGGTATCTAGCACATGTGCCAAGAATGTGAAGCATCCTTGTCTCATCAACTTCTGAGCTACCATAGCCGATACTAGACAGGTTGGAAGAATCTTTTTGTCCCCTTGAAAGATCCATGTAACACCATTGTCTGTGAACATAGCCTGCTTGGAACCGCAATCCAAGACAACCTTATACTTTTCTAGGGTGTCCATCCCAAGGATTATGTCAAACCCATGCATCTCAAGTGGTATAAGATCCACCTAAATGTTATGTTTTGAAAAATAAAGAACACAGGGAGAACATACCTCCCGTAACACTGCAGATCCAACTAACGGAGTTTCTAATAACAAATTATCAGCTCTATGACTGACAATCATGTTGCAGTCCTGAATCAATTCTCGAGAGGTAAAGGAATGTGTAGCACCCAGATCAATCAAAATAGATACAAAGCAGGATGAAGACATATCAGAATGAAATAATTCCATCTGACATGTCATGACTCATGGGTTGACCACTGCCTCAGGCTGATTCATTGCATAGAATCTTGTTGTTGCCTGATGTTGACTTTGTGCTCTGTTATTTGATGCAATTGATCCTGCCTGGGACGTATGTCCACATCCTCGAGTTCCACTAGAAAAATGTTTCCTCTGATGACCTTGTTGACTCTGCCTTGGTGGTTGGGTTACCATTGTGTTTCCAACTGGACAATCCCTTGCTAGATGTCCCACCTGTCTACACTAGTGAAAGATTATATTCTCTTAATATGGTTTAAAAGGTCCAGTTTTCACTGACATTGATGTTGTATTGGGGGCTCTATTTAGAGGAATATTACGGCCCCTACCCCTACTTGACATCCACTACGTCTGGGTATTAAACCTCAGTGGTTCTTTTGGTGCAGAAAATCTTAGTTTCTTAAAACTTTCAGACCTCTATCATTGGAACTGGGTATACACCTTCTTACTGTTGGCCTGACGCTTCTCAGTCACGGACCTTTCTATCCGCCTAATTGACTCTAAAAAGGTGGCAAACCTCTCTCTATTCTCTAGAGAAGATAATGGTGTGGTTAGATCAGCGTTCAAACCCTTCTCAAAATGCTGAATTCTCTCCTCATCTGTAGCATCCATGTGCAGACATAACCGTAGAAGCTCCATAAACTTAGCTTCATACTCACTAATGTTCATTTGTCCTTGCCTTATCCGCTCAAACTGAGAGATTTTCTCATCCAGATAAGTCTTAGGAAAATATCTACTAATGTATTCACGTCAAAATTCTTCCCATCTGACTTCAACACCTGGCCTTTTGCCTTCTTCTATGGCCCACCAATGGCCAGCACTCCTCTTCAACAGGTACACCGCATGTCTAACCTTCTCAACTTCTGGGATATTAAGAATTCTGAAGGACTTTTCCAGCTCAGTCATCCACAAGTCCGCATCTGTTGGGTCAGTTGTACCAGCATATTCAGTGGCTCCTACCTGGTGAAGCTATTCAAAAGTCTTGCCAACTCCATGTCTCTCATCGGGGACTAGTTCCCTAGGTGCAGGTGGTAGCATCCTATCCGCCATATGTGTCATAGTTGCCATGAACTGCCCAAACAGAGCATGGAAAGTTGGGTTTTCTAGTGTAGCTTGATCAAGGTGAGGATGTCCAGGTACTAGTTCTTCTCTATCCTGGTCCCTTACACCTCCTCCTTGTGCAGCAACACTGCTTTCAGCAGCATGTTCTTCATATGATCCAGCCATCTTCAAACTTTACTTCTTCTCCTGAGAGTAGAAGTCACTATCAGATAATATGGAAAACACTAGAACAAACTCAACGACCTTAATCCTATGTCTCTTTAGACTCAGCGAACCTTAGGCTTTGATACCACTTAACTTGTGATGTGCAGTCGACAAAATTGTTATTGATTAAGAGAAAATAAACATTAGTAGCATATTACTGAAAATCACTAAAAATTAAAACCATTTGCAAAGATATCCATTTCTAGGAAACTCTTATAACAAGAACCAAAATATTACATATACATTCTGGTCCACAAATTACATACCATGTACCTTCTCTTCTCGAGGATTACATACAACAGTTGCTCTGTTAAATCTACACATAAGCAACATAAAACCTCGAGGCATTCGATGCCAAAAACTCATATCGATCATAAAAGCACTAATTACTGACTCCAAGGACCTGAGAGTACAGAGACGACACATAGGACTCATATCTATAAGACACGACAGTCAGTATCTCCACCTAAGATATTATTATTGTTCCTGATGCTGCTGTCCTTCCCATGTTGTATGGTTTCTATCTCCTCATCCTCGTCCACCTAAAAAGGTTGGATCCCATGGGGGTGAGACAATTGAAATTGTCCGAGCGAGAGATATAACTCTCTGCCAGAAATATTATTATTGCATATAAATAGTGATAAATTGAGCAGGGGATTCTCTATTGAAAAGCATAATTTAATAAATATTAAGCAGAATTGAGAAACATCATCTTTTAAAGCCTTACAGTTATAAATGATAAAGTAGTAAATCATCTCTCCATTTTAATAAGGAATATGAAGAACATGTATAACATCTATCCATTTAGGATACAGTAAACATTGTAACTGTAAGGACCCTGACCGAGGTTTTGGGCTAACCCTCTTTTCTTTGCTTATGGAAGGTGCTTAGAACCTTAATCTAATCTTCTAAGATGTTTTGGTATCATGTGACAAGCTCATGTTTCCAATTTGGTCCCGTTTGGATGTTGTTTGAGCAATGATTGCTTATTTTGGACCAAAGTACAATTTACCCAAAGTAAGGGGTTATATTACAATATGTCACATGTAAAGCATGCCTTTAGTTCTCTAGAATCATTAGAAATAGAATGATGAGGTGGGGATCCTTATGGAGGACCTATGTTCCAAGTTTGAGCTTGGTTGGTTGAAGCTTGTGCTTTGTGTGCTAGTTTTGGTATAAATTGCAAAATACACAAAATGGAGGGGGTCAGTGTGCAATTTATCAGCTCTAGAGTCTTCTTGCTTATGTGTGACATCATCTAGAATGAGTATGGATGATGGGGTGCCATGTTTGGGGTGCCATGTGTATCTTGTCTTGTAGTGTATCGACTAGGTCATGAAGGTGTGTCGCCCAGAAGGGGTTTATCGGCCATGGCAGCTGCCCAGATGCACGATACACATTCTAGAGTGTATAACCATGCCATGCATGAGTATCTAGGGTGGCAACAAGTGGGGTTATGAGCTAGAGCAAGTGGCACTTTAGTTTATGTGGTTATGACACCTCTCCCTTGCTACCTCTCTCTTCCTTGGTGTATATAACCCCCTTCCTCCTTAGCCAAGCAATCCTTTTCAGCCACCTTCTTTCCCCTTCTTGTTTGGGACGATCATGGGATCTTGGGAGCTAAAGGAAGACTCCCATGGAGCTTAGGAGGGTGAGCTCCTTGGCCATGGAGACTCCTTGTTCAAGATCTTACCTTGGTGAGTCATGCTTCTTGCTAGCCTTTCCTTATGCTTTCTCCTTCATCACCTCCCTACCCTCTCAGCCATGTATGGGCCCTTGATATGAGTAGGTTTAGCTGTGGTTATCTCCCCTCTTTCTTCTTCTTGAAGCTATATATAACCATGGTACCTTCTTCTTCTTCCTTTGTTTCTTGAGGTGTTGATGTTGGAGCCGAAGGCAAGCTTTGAGCTTTGGATGGATGGCTCTCATGGAGGGGAACGTTTGCGTGGTACTTGGATCATGGAGCTTTGTGCCTTTCATGGAGATCCTCTTAAGGCGGGTTACATAACTCTCAACCATCTCTATTATGTATACTCTCCATATGCACATATATTGATCTTGTTCTTTAAATTGGTATCCATCTCTATGATGTTAATGCATGTGGAGCATGAGATCTGTTTTGATAGAGATGGTTACGTTTTACTACTGTCCATATGTTGTGTTTCTTGTACTTGATGGATAGAGGTTGAAGATGGCTTGCACGATATGGGTCTTTGGCCGATACAACTAGGTTGCCCGATATGGCTTGCTTGCCCGATGTAGTACCTTATTCTATAGCTTACGCTTCGGTTGATAGTTATGGAAACACCCCTTTATCTCCTTTGGATTTTAAAGGTGAGCCTATGACCTAGATTTATGGGCTATATGATGAGTTGGTAATAGTTTTACCTTGGTGCCCGATATCCCTTATCCACCCTAGAGTTAGGGTTTGGACGACATGGTTGCTAGACGATTGGATGGGCTCTTGGCCGACATGTGTTTCCTTAGTGACATTTTTGAGTATGTTGTCTGATACCCTCATTAGGGTTAAGTCTTGGACGGTATAAGGAGTTAACTCCTTATGGATCTTGTGGTCATTATGCCCTTCTTCCTGACATGGTGATAGGTGAATTGGTAGTTGGCCGACACAACCATGATCCTTATATCTTGACCGATATAGAGCCTCAATCCTAGCTTGGGCGTTAGAGTTGCTTTGGGCGACATGAGTTGTCTACCCTTATTGCATGATTTGTTCTTGAGGTGGAATCCTTGGTAGATATGCTTGCTTGGGCGTTAGGTTGATCCTTATATCCTTGGTCGATATGCCTAGTAAAGCTTAGTTTGTGACTGTTATGATCCTTTGGCCGATATCCCTTGTGGAGATGATGGATGGGCGATATACTATGTTGAGTGCCCTGCCTGATACACCTTGTAAAGGTGGTTGCCCGATACACCTAGTCGAGATGGTTGGATGATACACCATTTTCAGAGGATGCCTGATACACCCCCTTGTCTTGAGATGATCTTAGTCTTCATGTGAAGTTAGCTTAGTGCCCGACATGGTATTGGCTGATAGACTTTGATAGATTGGTTCCCGACATAGCCTTGGCTGTTATCCTTGTTTAGATGAGCTTGGGCGATATGGTATGGTGCCTAGGATGGCTTTGGCCGACACCACCATGTCTTAGTGGAGATTTGACTTATATGAAGTGTTGGACGATATGGCTTGATGCCCTACATGCTAACCCTAGATGTTGGTTGTTATGTTGCTTCATGGCCATGTACGACACCATTCTTGGGCGTCATGGGTACTCTGGTCGATAGGGTTAACCCTTGGATGATGGTGAGATGGTTGCACGATAAGGATGCCTTGGGTGATACCCCTTTGGTCGATATGGCTCATGTTAAAGGTTAGCCGATAGTGAAACCCTAACCCTAGCTTGGTGCACATTAGACCCTTAGCTGATAGCCATGGTAGTGTTTCACGTTATACCTTGGTGATGGCTACCCGACACCATGAGTGCTAATGGAACCTTGATGCACAATAGAGGATGTGTAGTGGTTGGCCGATATGGTGGTGAGTTGCCTTAGGGTTGGAAACCCTAGCCGTTATACCTTTGGTAAGGGTATTGCTATACCGGGCACATCCTTTGGTGAGGGATGGCATTGCCCACCAGACCTTTAGTGAGGGTTGCGGGAGCTTTGGTGAGGGTTCTGATGACCCAAAATGCATATAGTTAATATATGTGGTCACATCTCTGTTAATAATAATGATACATGTGATATGGTTTAATCACCTTGAACCCTGCACCTATGTTAATATTGAGATAAGATGATAGGTTGTGAACCCAGTATGTTTGGAAGGATATGATGTTACTATACATGATAATGTGACACAAGTATATGACCACAAGTATGGGCCATGATGTGTGTTCATGTTTAATAATAAAAGTATGATGAGCCAAGATGAAATGGGTTGTGGACCTTTGTGTAGTGGTTATTTATGGGTAATGATAGATGAACCTTTAATAAGGTTGGATGGTGGGTCATGGTGTATGATCCTTAAGATAATCCTTAGGGATGATGTGCTTAATAGTTAAAGATGTGGGATATGGTGGGATATCCCTGACTTGATAGTTGTGGTGTATTGATGAATGCACCAGTCATGACATTAATCTACATATGTTCATAATGATGAAAGAATATACAAATGTATAAACCTTAATCTTGATGATATGATAATCAAAGATATGCTCATGAGATATGGGGCATGATGGGTGTTCACAATTTGGTAATGATAATGTTATTGCATTGCTTACATTTACAGCCTTGAATCTCATGTATGGATGATGTTCCAATTATGTACACCTAAATTCCTAATAGCATGATAATCCCAATATGTTATATGCTTGGTAATCTGCTTATCTCTTTTTATGCAAGCTAACTATGCAGGTATATTGAATTCATAGCCAGGTAAGAGCTATTGTGATTATATGATTATGTGCTTTATGTAGCACTTGATGAATGTAAAATGACTGAATAATAATGATGATAACTCTATTGAAAATATAACATGTAACATCAAGTATAATGTGAAAGGTCTGAGGACCTAATTAAGGTTGAGTACCTATTAGAGGGATGAGTTCCCAAAATGTTGATGCATAATGTTGAAGCCCTAAGGGGCAGTGGCAATATGTGACAGAGGGATTGAGATCCTATGATGATGTATGATGTGAAAGCCTTGAGAGGAAGAGACATTGTGTGATGTATGAAGGATGGATGTCCCATGGTGATATGATGATTGTTGAGGGTAATGAGAACAACAAAGGCAGTATAACATCAATACAATGAGATCTAATGTTGTTCATATTCTATATATATGTTTGGTTGTTCGATATAACTTGATTACCCCAACAATCTACTTAAAATGCATTAACTAATTACAGATGAATCTCTTATGTAGTTTTCCCTGGACATATATCCATCATCATTAGTAATTAGGTGATGGTGAAATGGGTTCTCCTGTGGGATAGCCCGGAGCGCATATTGTTGAATATGCAGGGTTTCTCCGAGCCAAAAATAGGAGGATTAGAGTGCAACTGCGATTGTGGACTCAAGATGTGTATAGAGCATGGTGATTAGGCCCATGGCTCAATATGAGGGAGCATGAATGCGTTCATGGCTCAGGAGCACGGTGAATAGGCCCGTGGCTCATGATAAGAAAGGGCAGCATGCGGGACTGACCCTGTGGCTGAGGCCACTCAAGCAAGAGATTGTGGTCCTACTTTGGTTAATGTGCACTGACCACAAAGAGGTGAGGTCATGGATTCCGGCTCTCCCAATGACCTTGTATGGCACCAGTTTTGGGATTTACAGCCGAAGGTTGGATTTGAGCAGGACATCTCACTTCCTCAGGGCATAACAAATTGTAATCCAACCGTATAGAATATATTGCTTAAGGCAAAACACGGAACATTGATTGAGGCCTTGCTTGTGTAGATGATCTAATTATATCTTGCAATTATATGTACATTCTTTATATCTTGTGATAAGATCTTATGAAGCTTATCTTGTCAATCATGTTCCATACAGAATGCCTGGTTATATGCCTCCTGATAGTTTGGTAAGAAGGTTAATAAAGTTAGCTTTGCTCAGTAGGTTGCTCCTATAATCTGTTTATACCAGTTCTCTGTGATCATTACAAAGTTGATAGAGGGTTATGTTTCTCGCTGGGACTGTGTGTCTCACCCTGCTGGTTAATAACCCTTTTTAGGTGGACGTGCCTGGCGAGATGAAGATCATGTGGTTGTGGATGATATACAGAGGTATCATACCCGGTGGGATAGATAGTGTCTAGCAGTAGAGTCCTATGTGTCATCCATGTACACTCAGGTCTTCGGGAAGGGCTTTTCGATGTTTCTTGCATAATGATCGATGAACGGTTTTCGGTATGTATCCTGATGTAAAGCAGCATGACAAACAGTTATTTCATGTAAAGAGATCATGGGAAATTATGTTATAGCACCCTGAAAAGATGTTATGAAATGAAAAGTGTTGGCTCAGATATCATATATTTCGTCTTGTGGTGCATGTTGTAAATCGATTTTAATTTCCCGTGATTTTTTTTCGGTAATCCGCTGGTTAGCACGTAATCGTGTTTTTTTTTTATGGGGTGTTACAGTAACATCAACCAATGATTTCTATATTTCATCCTTAAGTAAATATGCTACACGGCTAATTACATTTTACAATCACACTTATGCCCTGAGGAGATGAAGTATACCGTTCATGCTCCAACCGACCACGATTACGTAAGCATCGGTACCACACAAGGTCAATGGAAGAGCCGGACTCCATCACCTCATTTGTCTCGGTCAGTGCGAGACCACATGCAGGACATCTCGTGTCTCTTGCTAAAATAGCTTTCTAGGGTATATTGGCAACTTTGTTATAGAGTTATAGCTCGTAGCATACACTCTCTTCAAGATATGGCATGTAGCCAATGCCTGGTATTATGGAGTCATGGCCCATATCCATACACTTATTGGGATATGGTCCATAACCATTCCTATGCATAGGATATGGCCCGCATTCATTCCTATGAGGTGTAAGGATATATTCACCCATTACCTTCTCATATTCAAAAATATGCATTCCAGGAGTTCCCATAGGAAAACTTGTTTCACCATCACCAACTACTGACGATGATGGATCTATGGTCAGGGATCTACATGATAATATTCTACTTGATTATTTAAGTACATTACCATATTCTTTTAGCATCAATCAAGATTTCAAACATGAATTATTATGATAAATGCTTACAAAGAAACATGTAATACTTCTATTAAGTGCTTTTCAAAACTTTATAAAACATTGAGATCTCAATCCATTATCTCATTACTGGGAATTCACATCCCTCAACAATACCATCATCATGTTTACTGGATCTGGTTATTCAAATCCTTAGTTCATCATTGAACAAGGTTATCACTTATCAGGTAACTAATACCTCCAGGTCATCTGACCAAGGTATTCATGATACTTGTTACACAAGCATCTCACATAGCTCACCAGGCATATTCAACTCCTTGTCACTTTTCTCTAGACAACAAATAAAATAATGGATCATAAGGCCCATTAGCATCATAGCTCATACCTAGTTATTCTCATCATTTCATGATACATGCATGGTTAGTATGCTTGATAACAACCATATCAATTACATATCAACATTATGCAATACAAAGATAACATCACTATTCCCTCATTAGGGTTAAGGTTTCCCATCTTTATCAATTAGGGTTTCACATAACATCACCCTATATTATGGTTTCACATAACATCACCTATATTAGGGTTTCTCAACCCAAACTCAAAATTAGGGTTAGGGTTTTTCATTCTTCATTGATTAGGGTTTTATGATTACCTCATTAATCCAAACCATAAGTCAGTGCTTCCACATATCTTGGAGCACATAACATTAATTAAGTATTAAATCATACTTATCATTGTTCCATGTACTTAGGAACACACATTTTCATCATACCTTATTCAGTTGTCTCAACCTTTCACTAAGTACATGCACCTATGCTTAACATAGTGTATTGAATTTATTACTTTCATAGGCATCAAGTGATAATCACTCTAACTACACTAATCACCTAAGTACTTTAGAGGTACTTCCATTGAAATCAACCTTGAGATACTCTTCAACCACTTATGGGATTATTAGTACTTACATGATTTGAATCAATTAGACCTTCAAACGGTTTAGACCAATTGAACCTTCAAACGGTTTGGCCCTAAACCTTCAAACGGTTTGAGACCATTTAAACCTTCACACGGTCTTGGTCCTAACCTCCAAACATTTTGAGACCGTTTACACCTTCAAACGGTCTAGGTCCTAACCTCCAAATGGTTTGAAATCGTTTAGACCTTCAAACGGTCTTGGTTCAATCCTTTAAACATTTTGAGACTATTTAGACCTTCAAATTGTCTTATTCCTAACCTCCAAACAGTTTGAGACCGTTTAGACCTTCAAACGGTCTTGGTCCTAACCTCCAAATGGTTTGAGACCATTGAGACATTCAAACGGTCTTGGTCCTAACCTCCAAATGGTTTGAGACCATTTAAACCTTCAAACGGTCTTGGTTCAATCCTTCAAATGGTTTGAGACCGTTTAGACCTTCAAACGATCTTGGTTCAATCCTTCAAACTGTTTGAGACCGTTTAGACCATCAAACGATCTTGGTTCAATCCTTCAAATGGTTTGAGACTGTTTAGACCTTCAAACATTCTTGGTTCAATCCTTGAAATAGTTTGAGACCATTTAGACCTTCAAACAGTCTTGGTTCAATCCTTCAAATGGTTTGAGACCGTTTAGACCTTCAAACGGTCTTGGGCTTAAACCTTCAAATGGTTTGAGACTGTTAGACCTTAAACGGTCTGAGATCATTTGATCAATTCAAAATTGAAACCGATTGAACCTTAAATTAGGGTTTTGAACCCAATAGAGCTAGGGTTCTGAAATCAATTGAATTTGATTGTTTGAATGTCATTAGGTCATGAGACCAATTGATCCTTGAATCCATTGAAACCGTTTGGTCTCTAACGGTTTGAAACTGTTTGACCTCTAACGGTTTTGAAACTGTTTGGTCACCAAACAGTTTTGAAACTGTAACATCCCTGACCTGGGTTATGAACTAACCCTAGGTGTTTTGCTTAATTATGTAATTAGATGCTTGTGGTTATCTTTTGATTATGCATCTTATTTTCTTGAAAATGTTGCTTTTTCTTCTTTCTCCCATACTTCTAAGAGTTGTTGCAACTGAAACTGTGAAGAACATACCATGATCTTGAGGTATCAAAAAAGGGCATTAACTCCAATGTTCACTTTTGCAAATGGTCCTCCACCCCCTTGACCAAACGGTTTGCAAAACCGTTTGGAGCAATTGGTTTCAAAACCGTTTGGAGGGCAAACAGTTTCACAAGATCGATTGGAGCAAACGGTCTCCATGACCGTTTGGATGGGTTGACCAAGCATTGAACATTTGGAGATCTTCTGTACACATTATGGACTAATCACCAACCAAGAATCATTAACCAATTCCAAGTAAATCTCAAGTTGAAGGCACTTAAGTCACCTAAACCCTAATCGGGTTCATTGCTGATTCCAATGGACCAATCATGTTGAAGTTTGGGTTGAGTGACCCAAACGGTTTCAAAACCATTTGGGGATCACCCAAACGGTCTCAAGACCATTTGTTGATCACCCAAGACCATTTGGAGGTCTAGGGTCATGTGGGGTTGATCAATTGAAGGTCCAATTACATTAAGTTGTTGAATGATTAAAGTGCTGATTTTGTGACCTAATTAGGGTTCAACCCTTAAGTTACTGACTTAGTTTTTAATAAAATAATGGGAAAACGGTATCAAGACTGTTTGGAGGATGTCCAAATGATCCCAAGACCGTTTGGGGTCGGGTCATGACCCAATTGAGTGATGGTTCAATGGTTTCAACATCAATTAGACTCATGTTGATGTATGTTGAAGGTTGATCGATTCCAAACCCTAATCCAATTGGTCCCAACCCTAATTGGTGACCAATTGAGGTTCAATTGAGTGACAAATCAGTAAAGGATTAACCTAATTGACTTAATTGATAAGTGGCTAACAAGTACAAGAACGTTTGAGGGGTCCAACATTGAAAACCCTAACTCAATTGGAAGTGTTGATACACTTTTTGCTTCATGCGGTTTTGAGGGTGTTTGGACCAAACGGTCTCAAGACCGTTTGGGGCCAAATGGTCTCAAGACTGTTTCGGACCAAACGATCCCAAGACCGATTGGTGACCATGTGGTTTCAAGGTCGATTTGCCCATGCGGTTTCAAAGTCAAAGTTGGCAAAACAGTCAACGGGACCAAACGGTCTTCACCTCAGCTAGGGCAAACGGTCTTAATGGTACTTGGCCATGCGGTCTTGAAAGTCAAAGGGGCCAAACAGTCAACAACTCCATGTGGTTTCAAAACTGTTTGGAGGTTGAAGTGCAAGACCGTTTGGGGTTCAATTATGTTAAGAACGTTTGATGGTTTGAAGGTTAAGATGGTTTAGTAGTTGTTTAACCTAAACCCTAAAGATACTTAAAGTCGTTAAGGGGTTAAGTAATTAGTAAACTAATGTATATTATGGTCAATGGTGAAGATTACAAAAGTACCCTTAGTGGGTTAGTGTGACTAGTACCCCTTGATCAAGTAAACTCTAATGACCTTAATGGTGATGACTTGACTTATGTTAATCAAAGTTGATTTGACCTAACCTAATCAAGATTGATGTAAACATCATCTATTAGTAAGAGGAGAGAGAAGACTCCTAACATGAATGAGAATCAAATAAAATACCTTCAATATGTAAGAATGCACATGATTAGGGTATGATCCTTCATATAGAGATCATGGAAACCCTAATTATGGTGATTAATGAATCTTAACCTAAAGTGAAGGCATTAATGATAGTAATTTTCATACATGATGATGGTATGACTTCAATTCACTGTGATGTGAATAGTAAACTCTAATTCTAGAGTAATAACATGTAATGTGAATAGTAAACCCTAATTGAGGGTGATATGATGAAACAAACAGTAAACCCTAATTCCAGGTTATGCTTTTATGCATGAAACTCCATGATTGAAGTATGAAATTGGGAATCACTATTCCTAATAAGATAAAGGGATTGAATAATCCCTAATTGAATTAAGTAGGGAAAACCTAACCTTGTTGAAGGTATGATGGTACAACCCTTGAATTGAAAGATTATCTCTGCTTTATAAATTGCCTTTGTCAAATATATTGACCATGCAGGTTCTTATAAAGAAGTGATTATAGCCAGGTAAGGGTTACGATATCATATTCATTGAAAGTATGTTATCAGATTTATGAATAATGATTTACTATATTGCCTGGGTTAAGAGGCAATATATGAGACTAACAGACTGTAAGAGCTATGAGCAATAATTATATTGTTTGTTACAATCAAGGTCATGATGTTAGATGACTTATGATGATTTAAGGGTCTGAACACCCCTATTCTTGAATCATAGTGATGAGATGGTTAAGAAATGATATCCATGTGATAACTAATGTGAGCTAAACTTGATACATGTAGTATTCTTCTTTCATAGCAGTTGTTTTAATGGTTTATGATTGAAAACATGCTTGATGCTAAAAGAATGCTAAAATGTACTTAAATAATCAAGTATAATCATATCATGTAGAGCCCTGACCATAAATCCATCATTTTCAGAAGCCAAATGATGGTGAAACAAGTTTTCCTAAGGGAACTCCTGGAGAACATACTTTTGAGTATGTTGAGGTTATGGACGCGAATATCCTTACGTCCTGATGTAGGAATTGATGTAAGATGTACCTTTAATCC
This sequence comes from Alisma plantago-aquatica, assembly GCA_963693085.1. Taxonomy (NCBI): domain Eukaryota; kingdom Viridiplantae; phylum Streptophyta; class Magnoliopsida; order Alismatales; family Alismataceae; genus Alisma; species Alisma plantago-aquatica. The sequence continues at coordinate 520,436,342 of OY856415.1, forward strand.
ATCAATCCTTCATTATATGTTTATGTCAGGATGATGTTTCATTAATCTCCCGAGGGAACCTTTAATGCCGCATCGATGAGAGATAAACAAGAGATCCCTCGATGACGAAGAGAGTACAGCATGCCACTGTTACTCTAATAACGAAGTTGCCAGAATACCCTAGAAAGCTATTATAGTAGAGATACGAGATGTCCTGCATGTTGATCCTCACACTGACTGAGGAAGATGAGGTCATAAGAATCCGGCTCTTTTGATGACCTATGTATGGTACCGATGCGATTTCGTAATGGTCGGTTAGAGTATGACCGGTATACCTCATCTCCGTAGGGCATAATAATGTTTGGAAAATATAATCAACTGTGTAGCATAACTGCTTAGGTTGAACTACGAGAAACAATGATTGATGTTACATTGTTTATAATGTTCTAGTTAAATAACTAGTATATATGTCCTTCATATTCTTTATTGAGATATGCTTTGATATCCAATTAAGTTATAATTGAAATGTTTCTTTACTTGACACTAAACTTGTTATTGAATGCTTAAGTTATACTGCTTACTGTTATTCCTTATTGCAATAACAAAGCTTCTGGCGGAGAGTTATAACTCTCGCTGGGACAATTATTCAATTGTCTCACCCCTGTGGGATTCGACTTTTTAGGTGGACGCCGAGGACGGAGGAACCCATCTGAGGGTGAGCAATATCAGCAGCAGCAACAACAACACCAGGGGCAGTAGTGAATCTTAGGTGGAGATACTGACTGTCAAGTCTTGTAGATAGTACGTCCTATGTGTCGTCTCTGTACTCTCAGGTCCTAGGAGTCAGTAGATCTGAGGTTTTTGGCTTAATGCCTCAAGATTTTTGTATCTTGCCTTGTACAGATAACAGGGCAATGGATGTATGTAATCACTCGAGATGTGATTTCACAGAGATGTAATGACAAACCATGTTGTAAACAACTATCTTGTTTTCTTATAAAATAGTTTTATGGTTTAAAAATCTCTTTCCAAAAAGTTTTAATTTTTAGTGATTTTTAATAATTCCACTGCTAGTTAATCGTTTCCGCTTTCGTTGATCTTGTTTTCTGTGACGGTCGTTTCAATTTAGTGGTATCAGAGCTCTAGGTTCGCTAAGTCTACAGAGACATAGGACTTAGGATGTCGAGTCTATTCTTAGTGTCTTCCAGTATATCTAATAGTGCCTTCTGCTCCTCAGGAGAAGAAGATAAGTTTAAGGATGTCTGGACCATACGAGGAATATGTTACAGAGAGTAGCGTTGTTGCACCCCGAGAACGTGCAAGAAACCCGGAGATAAAGCAACCTGTACCTGAGCCACCCCAGTTCAATCCAACTGACATGGGGAACCCAGCCGTCCAGACCATGTTTGGGCAGTTTATGACTGCCATGACACATATAACAGATAGGATGCCTATGCCTGCACCTAGGGCACCTATTCCTCCTAAAGGATAAGGAATCAGCAAGATGTTTGATCGACTTCGCCGAGTTGGAGCAACTGAGTATTTTGGAACAACTGATCCTGCAGATGTCGACATGTGGTTAACCGAACTAGAGAAGGCCTTTAGAATCCTGAACATCACAGAAGTTAAGAAGGTTAGACATGTTATCTATCTTCTCAAGGGGAGTGCTGATCATTGGTGGACCATGGAAGAGCAGAAGAGGCCTGGTGTGGAGGTTGCATGGGAAGTCTTCCGACAAGAATTTATCAATAGATATTTCCCTAAGACGTTCCTGGACGAGAAAATCTCTCAGTTTGAGAGGTTAAGGCAAGGTCCAATGAACATTATCAAATACAAGGCTAAGTTCATGGAGTTGTTGCGGTTCTATCCGCACATGGCTGCTACAGAGGAAGAAAGGATTTAGCGTTTCGAAAAAGGGTTAAATGTTGAGTTGACTACCCCCGTGTCTGCTCTAGAGAACAGAGAAAGGTTTGCTACCTTCATAGAGTCTGTCAGAAGGATAGAGAGGTCCGTAGTAGAGAAGAGGCAAACCCATAACAAGAGGATGTATCCTCAGTTCCAAGGATCTTCATCCAGAGACTTCAAGAAACCTAGGTTTTTGCGCCTACACCACCACCTAGACCCAGTTCTCAAATACAGTGGACATCGAATACGGGTAGAGGACGAAGCCTACCGCTACAAGGGGGCTCACAGTTCAGCATCTATGTCAGTTACAAGACCACCCAGACCACAACAACAAGACAGAAGTTGCTATATATGTGGGAAGATGGGACATTTGATGAAAGACTTCAGAGCCAGAGCAGTGAGTGTAACACAACCACAGAGGCAGAGTCAACAAGGATCACAGATGAGACAGTTTCTAGGAGGATCTAAAGGATGTGGACAAGCATCCCAAGCTAGATCGTCGGCACTGAATCAACCACAGGCAACAGCAAGGTTTTATGTAATGAATCCACCTGATGCAGTGATCAACCCTCGGGTTGTGGCAGGTCAGATGGAATTGTTATATTCTGATATGTTTACATCCTATGTTGTATCTATTTTGATTGATCTGGGTGCTACGCACTCCTTTATTACTCGAAGGGTGATTCGTAACTTCAATATGACAGTCAATCATAGAGCAGATAGCTTGTTGCTAGAAACTCCGTTGAGAGGGTCTGCTGTGTTTCAGGAGGTATGCTCTCCCTGCATCCTCTTCTTTTCTGAGCATCGCATTCAAGTGGATCTTATACCACTTGAGATGCAAGGATTTGATATAATCCTTGGGATGGATACCTTGGAAAGGTATAAGGTTGTTTTGGATTGTGAATCCAAGAAAGTTGTGTCTGCGGATGGTAGTGACACATGGACCTTTCAAGGAGAGAGAAAGATTATACCCACCTGTCTTGTGTCAGCTATGGTTGCTGAGAAGCTGATGAGGCAAGGATGTTATGCATTCTTGGCCCATGTGGTAGATACTACCATGGATAGTCCTAACCCTGCTGAAGTTCCTATAGTCAGGGAATTTGAAGATGTATTTCTTGAAGAGCTTCCAGGTGTGCCACCGCCTCGAGAAATTGATTTTGAAATCAATTTAATCCCAGACACAACCTATAGCACAAACACCATATAGGATGGCGCCTGTTGAGATGGCAGAACTCGAGAAGCAGCTGCAAGAGTTGCTTCAGAAGGGTTTTATCCGACCGAGTACTTCGCCCTAGGGTGCTCCGGTCCTCTTTGTTAAAAAGAAAGATGGATCAATGCTATTATGCATTGATTAAAGACAATTAAATAAAGTAACAATAAAGAACAAGTATCCTCTGCCGAGGATTGATGATCTCTTCGATCAGTTGCGTGGTGCAACCGTCTTCTCAAAGATAGATTTGAGATCGGGATATCATCAACTCCGTATTAAGAATAGTAACATACCCAAGTCTGCCTTTAGGACAAGGTATGGTCACTATGAGTTCATAGTTATGGCATTTGGACTAATGAATGCACTGGCTGCATTTATGGAACTCATGAATAGAATCTTCCGACCTTTTCTCGATCAGTGTGTTGTTGTCTTTATAGATGACATTCTGATCTATAGTAGAGATGCTCAGCATCATGAACAACATCTTCATCAGGCTCTAACTCTGCTAAGGGAACACAAGCTATATGCTAAGTTTAGCAAGTGTGAGTTCTGGTTACCGGAAGTATCTTTCCTTGGACATGTGATATCCGCCTCGGGTATTTGTGTTGATCCTAAAAAGGTAGAATTTGTTCTACAATGGGAACAGCCAAAGACACCGACGGAGATTCATAGTTTCTTAGGGTTGGTTGGCTATTACCGAAGGTTCATTAAGAACTCCAGTTCAATAGCTTTACCTTTGACTAAGTTGACCAGGAAGGATGTTCCTTTTGTCTGGAGTGATAAGTGTCAGCAATCTTTCCAACTTCTAAAGGAGATGTTGACAAGTGCACATGTGCTTGTGTTACCTGAGCAGGGCAAAGGATATACAGTTTTATGTTATGCCTCCAAGAATGGACTTGGATGTGTGTTGATGCAGGATAAGCCAGTGATTTCTTTTGCTTCCCGACAGCTTAAGAAACACGAGGAGAATTATCTGACACACGATCTGGAGCTAGCTGTTGTGGTTCATGCCATGAAGATCTAGAGACACTATCTCTATGGAGAGACATTCCAGATTTCACTGATCATAAGAACCTAAAGTACATCTTTTCTCAGCATGAGCTTAACATGAGGCAATGATGCTGGATGGAAATAATCAAGGACTACGATTGTACAATTGATTACCATCAAGGGAAGGCCAATGTGGTTGTTGATGCTTTGAGTAGGAAATCAACAACACCAGCTTTAGATAGAGCACAACTAAATTCCTTAGTATGTTCTAGGAGAGATATGCTTATCTCCTTAAGGCAAGACAATGTACAGTTGAAAGTATCATTGTTAGCCAGGTTGTTAGCTGAGATGCATATAAAATCTACTCTGAGAGATCAGATCAAAGAGGCATAGCAAGTTGATGTTGCAGTTCAACATATCATATCGGAGTATGGTGATGAGAAACGAGATGGTTTCCATGACTCAGATGACAAAGTAGCCTGTTATCATGGCAGGATGATAGTGCCAGATGTGGATAACTTGAGTTTAGGGGTCCAACATTGAAAACCCTAACTCAATTGGAAGTGTTGATACACTTTTTGGTCCATGCGGTTATGAGGGTGTTTGGGGCCAAATGGTCTCAAGACTATTTGGGACCAAACGATCCCACCATCGATTGGTGACCATGTGGTTTCAAGGTCGATTTTCCCATGCGGTTTCAAAGTCAAAGTTGGCCAAACGGTCAACGGGACCAAACGGTCTTCATGACCAAACGGTCTTCACCTCAGCTAGGGCAAACGGTCTTGATGGTACTTGGCCATGCGGTCTTGAAAGTCAAAGGGGCCAAACGGTCAACAACTCCATGCAGTTTCAAAACCATTTGGAGGTTGAAGTGCAAGACCGTTTGGGGTTCAATTATGTTAAGAACGTTTGATGGTTTGAAGGTTAAGATGGTTTAGTAGCTGTTTAACCTAAACCCTAAAGATACTTAAAGTCATTAAGGGGTTAAGTAATTAGTGAACTGATGTATATTAGGGTCAATGGTGAAGATTACGAAAGTACCCTTAGTGGGTTAGTGTGACTAGTACCCTTTGATCAAGTAAACCCTAATGACCTTAATGGTGATGACTAGACTTATGTTAATCAAAGTTGATTTGACCTAACCTAATCAAGAGTGATGTAAACATCATCTATTAGTAAGAGGAGAGAGAAGACTCCTAACATGAATGAGAATCAAATAAAATACCTTCAATATGTAAGAATGCACATGATTAGGGTATGATCCTTCATATAGAGATCATGGAAACCCTAATTATGGTGATTAATGAATCTTAACCTAAAGTGAAGGCATTAATGATAGTAATTTTCATACATGATGATGGTATGACTTCAATTCACTGTGATGTGAATAGTAAACCCTAATTCTAGGGTAATAACATGTAATGTGAATAGTAAACCCTAATTGAGGGTGATATGATGAAACAAACAGTAAACACTAATTCCAGGTTGTGCTTTTATGGATGAAACTCCATGATTGAAGTATGAAATTAGGAATCACTATTCCTAATTAAGATAGAGGGATTGAATAATCCCTAATTGAATTAAGTAGGGAAAACCTAACCTTGTTGAAGGTGTGATGGTACAACCCTTGAATTGAAAGATTATCTCTGCTTTATAAATGCCTTTGTCAAATATATTGACCATGCATGTTCTTATAAAGAAGCGATCATAGCCAGGTAAGGGTTATGATATCATATTCATTGAAAGTATGTTATCAGCTTTATGAATAATGATTTACTATATTGCCTGGGTTAAGAGGCAATATATGAGACTAACAGGTTGTAAGAGCTATGAGCAATAATTATATTGTTTGTTACAATCAAGGTCATGTTGTTAGATGACTTATGATGATTTAAAGGTCTGAACACCCCTATTCTTGAATCATAGTGATGAGATTGTTAAGAAATGATATCCATGTGATAAATGATGTGAGTTAAACTTGATACATGTAGTATTCTTCTTTCATAGCAGTTGTTTTAATGGTTTATGTTTGAAAACATGCTTGATGCTAAAAGAATGCTAAAATGTACTTAAATAATCAAGTATAATCATATCATGTAGAGCCCTGACCATAGATCCATCATTGTCAGAAGCTAAATGATGGTGAAACAGGTTTTCCTAAGGGAACTCCTAGAGAACATACTTTTGAGTATGTTGGGGTTATGGACGTGAATATCCTTACGTCCTGATGTAGGAATTGATGTAAGATGTACCTTTAATCCATAAATCCTTCATCATATGTTTATGCTGGGATGATGTTTCACTAATCTCCCGAGGGAACCTTTAATTCTGCATCGATGAGAGATAAACAAGAGATCCCTCGATGCCGAAGAGAGTACAACACGCCACTGTGACTCTAATAGCGAAGTTGCCAGAATACCCTGGAAAGCTATTATAGCAGAGACACGAGATGTCCTGCATCTTGATCCTCACACTGACTGAGGAAGATGAGGTCATAAGAATGCGGCTCTTTTGATGACCTATGTATGGTACCGATGTGATTTCATAATGGTCGGTTGGAGTATGAGAGGTATACCTCATCTCCGCAGGGCATAATAATGTTTGGAAAACATAATCAGCTGTGTAGCATAAATGCTTAGGTTGAACTATGAGAAACAATGATTGATGTTACATTGTTTATAATGTTCTATTTAAATAACTAGTATATATGTCCTTCATATTCCTTATTGAGATATGCTTTGATATCCAATTAAGTTATAATTGAAATGTTGCTTTACTTGACACTAAACCTACTGTTGAATGCTTAAGTTATACTGCTTACTGTTATTCCTTATTGCAATAAAAAAGTTTCTGGTTGAGAGTTATAACTCTCGTTGGGACAATTATTCAATTGTCTCACCCCCGTGGTATTCGACTTTTTAGGTGGATGCCGAGGATGGAGGAACCCATCTGAGGGTGAGCAATATCAACAACAGCAACAACAACACCAGGGGCAGCAGTGAATCTCAGGTGGAGATACTGACTGTCAAGTCTTATAGATAGTACGTCCTATGTGTCGTCTCTGTACTCTTAGGTCCTAGGAGTCAGTAGATATGATGTTTTTAGCTTAATGCCTCGAGATTTTTGTATCTTGCCTTGTACAGATAACAGGGCAATGGATGTATGTAATCACTCGAGATGTGATTTGACAGAGATGTAATGACAAACCATGTTGTAAACAATTATCTTGTTTTCTTATAAAAGAGTTTTATGGTTTAAAAATATCTTTCCAAAAAGTTTAGTGATTTTTAATAATTCCACTCCTAGTTAATCGCTTTCGCATTCGTTGATCTTGTTTTTCGCGACGGTCGTCTCAATTTAGTGGTATCAGAGCTCTAGGTTTGCTAAGTCTACAGAGACATAGGACTTAGGATTTCAAGTCTATTCTTAGTGTCTTCTAGTATATCTAATAGTGCCTTCTGCTCCTCAGGAGAAGAAGATGAGTTTAAGGATGTCTGCACCACACGAGGAATATGTTGCGGAGAGTAGTGTTGCTACATCCCGAGAAGGTGCAAGAAACCCAGAGATAGAACAACATGTACCTGAGCCACCCCAGTTCAATCCAACTGACATGGGGAACCCAGCCGTCCAGACCATGTTTGGGCAGTTTATGACTGCCATGACACATATAACAGATAGGATGCCTATCCCTGCACCTAGGGCACCTATCCCTCCCAAAGGACAAGGAATCGGCAAGACGTTTGAACGACTTTGCCGAGTTGGAGCAACTGAGTATTTTGGAACAGATGATCCCGCAGATGTCGACCTGTTGTTAACTGAACTAGAGAAGGCCTTTAGAATCCTGAACATCCCAGATGCTGAGAAGGTTAGACATGCTATCTATCTTCTCAAGGGGAGTGTTGGTCATTGGTGGACCATGGAAGAGCAGAAGAGGCCTGGTGTGGAGGTTGCATGGGAAGTCTTCCGACGGGAATTTATTAATAGATATTTCCCTAAGACGTTCCTGGACGAGAAAATCTCTCAGTTTGAGAGGTTAAGGCAAGGTCCAATGAACATTAGTGAATACGAGGCTAAGTTCATGGAGTTTTTGCAGTTTTGTCCGCACATGGTTGCTACATAGGAAGAAAGGATTCAGCATTTCGAAAAAGGGTTAAATGCTGAGTTGACTACCCCCGTGTCTGCCCTAGAGAACAGAGAAAGGTTTGCTACCTTCGTAGAGTCTGTCAGAAGGATAGAGAGGTCCGTAGCAGATAAGAGGAAAACCCATAACAAGAGGATGTATCCTCAGTTCCAAGGATCTTCATCCAGAGACTTCAAGAAACCTAGGTTTTCTGCGCCTACACCACCACCTAGACCCAATTCTCAGACACAGTGGACATCGAATAGGGGTAGAGGATGAAGCCTACCGCTACAAGGGGCTCGTAGTTCAGCATCTATGTCGATTATAGGACCACCCAGACCACAACAACAAGACAGAAGTTGCTATATATGTGGGAAGATGGGACATTTGATGAAAGACTGCAGAGCCAGAGCAGTGAGTGTAACACAACCACACAGGCAGAGTCAGCAAGGATCATAGAGGAGATAGTATCCAGGAGGAGCTAGAGGACGTGGACAAGCATCCCAAGCTGGATCGTCGGCACCGAATCAACCACAGGAAATAGCAAGGTTTTATGCAATGAATCCACCTGATGCAGTGATCAACCCTCAGGTTGTGGCAGGTCAGATGGAATTGTTATATTCTGCTATGTCTACATCCTGCGTTGTATCTATTCTGATTGATCCGGGTGCTACGCACTCCTTTATCACTCGAAGGGTGATTCATAACTGCAATATGACCGTCAGTCATAGAGCAGAGCGCTTGTTGCTAGAAACTCCGTTGAGAGGGTCTGTTGTGTTGCAGGAGGTATGCTCTCCCTGCATCCTCTTCTTTTCTGAGCATCACATTCAAGTGGATCTTATACCACTTGAGATTCAAGGATTTGATATAATCCTTGGGATGGATACCTTGGAAAGGTATAAGGTTGTTTTGGATTGTGAATCCAAGCAAGTTGTGTTTGTGGATGGTAGTGACACATGGACCTTTCAAGGAGAGAGAAAGATTCTACCCACCTGTCTTGTGTCAGCTATGGTTGCTGAGAAGCTGATGAGGCAAGGATGTTATGCATTCTTGGCCCATGTGGTAGATACTACCATGGATAGTCCTAACCCTGCTGAAGTTCCTATAGTCAGGGAATTTGAAGATGTATTTCCTGAAGAGCTTCCAGGTGTGCCACCACCTCGGTAAATTGATTTTGAAATCAATTTAATCCCAGACACACAACCTATAGCACAAACACCATATAGGATGGCGCCTGCTGAGATGGCAGAACTCCAGAAGCAGCTGCAAGAGTTGCTTGAGAAGGGTTTTATCCGACCGAGTACATCTCCCTGGGGTGCTCCGGTCCTCTTTGTTAAAAAGAAAGATGGATCAATGCGATTATGCATTGATTACAGATAATTAAATAAAGTAACAATAAAGAACAAGTATCCTCTACCGAGGATTGATGATCTCTTCAATCAGTTGTGTGGTGCAACCGTCTTCTCAAAGATACATTTGAGATCAGGATATCATCAACTCCGTATTAAGAATAGTGACATACCCAAGTCTGCCTTTAGGACAAGGTATGGTCACTATGAGTTCACAGTTATGTCCTTTGGACTAACAAATGCCCCGGTTGCATTTATGGAACTCATGAATAGAATCTTCCGACCTTTTCTCGATCAGTGTGTTGTTGTCTTTATAGATGACATTCTGATCTATAGTAGAGATGCTCAGTAGCATGAATAGCATCTTCGTCAAGCTCTAACTCTACTAAGGGAACACAAGCTATATGCTAAGTTTAGCAAGTGTGAGTTCTGGTTACCGGAAGTATCTTTCCTTGGACATGTGATATCTGCCTCGGGTATTTGTGTTGATCCTAAAAAGATAGAATCTGTTCTACAATGGGAACAGCCGAAGACACTGACGGAGATCCGTAGTTTCTTAGGGTTGGCTGGCTATTACCGAAGGTTCATTAAGAACTTCAATTCAATATCTTTACCTTTAACTAAGTTGACCAGGAAGGATGTTCCTTTTGTCTGGAGTGATATATGTCAACAATCTTTCCAATTGCTGAAGGAGAGGTTGACAAGTGCACTTGTGCTTGTGTTACCTGAGCAGGGAAAAGGATATACAGTTTTCTGTGATGCCTCCAAGAATGGACTTGGATGTGTGTTGATGCAGGATAAGCAAGTGATTTCTTTTGCTTCCCGACAGCTTAAGAAACATGAGGAGAATTATCCGACACATGATCTGGAGCTAGTTTTTGTGGTCCATGCCTTGAAGATCTGGAGACACTATCTCTATGGAGAGACATTCCAGATTTTCACTAATCATAAGAACCTAAAGTACATCTTTTCTCAGCATGAGATTAACATGAGGCAATGCCGCTGGATGGAATTAATCAAGGACTATGATTGTACAATTGATTGCCATCAAGGGAAGACCAATGTGGTTGCTGATGCTTTGAGTAGGAAATCAGCAACACCAACTTTAGATAGAGCACAACTAAATTCCTTAGTATGCTCTAGGAGAGATATGCTTATCTCCTTAAGGCAAGACAATGTAGAGTTGAAAGTATCATTGTTAGACGGGTTGTTAGATGAGATGCATATAAAACCTACTCTGAGAGATCAGATCAAAGAGGCACAGCAAGTTGATGTTGCAGTCAACAGATCAGATCGGAGTATGGTGATGAGAAACGAGATGGTTTCCATGACTCAGATGACCAAGTAGCCTGTTATCATGGTAGGATGATAGTGCCAGATGTGGATAACTTGAGGAAGTTAGTCCTGGAAGAATCTCATTCTTCGAAGTATGCTATGCATACAGGGAGCACCAAAATGTATCGAAACTTGAAAGATATGTATTGTTGGCCTGGGATGAAGAAGGACGTTGCTGAGTATGTTATGAGGTGTCCTGTGTGTCAGCAGGTTAAACCTGAACACTAGAAGCCTGTTGGGACAGTGCAACCTTTACCCATACCACAGTGGAAGTGGGATCATGTAACCATGGACTTTGTTGTTGGCCTACCTGGGACAAGCAAAGGGCATGATTCCATCTGGGTAACAGTGGATAGGTTGACGAAGATTGCACATTTCTTGCCTGTCAAAACAACCTATTCTGCTGAGAAGTTAGCACAGTTGTATGTTGAAGAGATAGTGTGACTGCACGGAGTCCCAGTCACTATAGTTTCTGACAGAGGTCCCCAATTTATGAGTCATTTTTAGGAGCGACTACACAAAGATTTAGGCACGCAGTTAAGGTTTAGTACAGCCTTTCATCCCCAGATTGACGGACAGTCAGAAAGGACTATACATACCTTGGAAGACTTGCTTAGAGCATGTGTTTTTCAGTTTACAGGGAGTTGGGATATGCATTTAATCTTGATAGAGTTTGCCTATAACGATAGCTATCAACATAGCATTGACATGGCACCTTTTGAAGCTTTATATGGTAGATGTTGTAGATCACCCCTATGTTGGTATGAAACTGGTGAATACCAACTGTTAGGTCCTAATCTTGTGCAGCATACCACAAAAAAGATTAAAATAATACAACAACAGATAAAGACTGCATAGGATAGGCAGAAGTCTTACGCTGACAAACGTCGTAGACCCTTATAATTCCAGGTTGGAGACAAAGTGTATCTCAAAGTCTCACCTTGGAAGGGAGTTTTGAGATTTGGAAGGAAAGGGAAGTTATCTCCTAGGTTTACGGGGCCTTATCCAATCATTGAATGGATTGGAAGAGTAGCCTATGAACTAGAGTTACCACCAGAGTTATAGAGGTTACACCCTGTGTTTCACATTTCTATGCTGAGGAAATGTCACCCTGATACATAATCAGTTCTACAACCTATGGAGGTAGAATTGAATAATGATATATCTTATGAGGAAGGACCAGTGTCAATCCTTGATAACAGAATTAAAAAGCTGAAAAAGAAAGACATAAGTCTTGTGAAAATCCTCTGGAATCATCGTGGTGTTGAATAATCCACATGGGAACTAGAGGAAGAGATGAGAAGGAAATACCCTGCTCTTTTCTCTTAATATGTTTTGTTGATTTCGGGGACGAAATCCTTGTAAGGGGTGGATAATTTGTAACATCCCTAACCTGGGTTATGAACTAACCCTAGGTGTTTTGCTTAATTATGTAATTAGATGCTTGTGGTTATCTTTTGATATGTAATTAAAGCTTCTAAGGAACATATATTTCCTTTTCTGTCCTTTTTAAACAATGTTGTAATCTTGTTTTGTTAAAAATGGACTTATGTGAAAATTAACCAATTATAGGGGTTAACTTGCAAAATTTCACATGTTAAGATGTTCCTCTGGTTTTGATACATCATAAGAATAAATATGATGTAGTAATATGGATTCTCCAAGCTTGGGTACCAAGATAGAGCTTGTAGAGCAATCCTTGTGCTTTAAACCCTAGTTTTGGTGTAAAGTGCAATTTACCCAAAACATAGGGTGCAACATGTAAAATATACCTTTTAGATTATCTTGTATGACTCTTGGAATCAATTAGAGCAAAGATGATGAGGAGGGCGTCTCATTTGAATAATCAAATGAGAAGGATAACCCTTATAATTAAATAACCAAGTTGTAAGCAAAATGACCCTTTTATGTGTGCAATTTAGTAAGATGTTTGGCTTCTTTTCCTCTAAACCTTGGATAAAGGAGGAATTTTGCTTAAGTAAGGAAGGGAGGAACGTGGCTTAGTAAGGGAGGAGGATCTAGTTGAGAAATAAGGAAAATATTGTCCTTATCTTGTAAATATGCCCAAAGTATATAAACACATCTTCTTTACTAAGCAAGGGATCGTTCCCTTCACCATTTCACTTATCCCTTTGCTGTGGCCGAATAAGAAGGATCTCAATAACAGAGGAGAATGGCCAAGCTGAATTGGGTAAGCTTTGATTGCCATCTAGCTTGGAATCATGGAGGAAATCATGCTACAAGGTTGGTTTGTTAGTCTTTCTTACATATTTCTTCTTTCTAGCCATCTTCTCCATCCAATTCTTGAAGAAGGAACCTTGGACGACCTATGGATCTCAATCCACAATTAAATCTACGAAGCTTGGAGCTCTAGAGCTGATCCTAAGGCGGGTTTTATAACTCTAAACCTTAAAGCTTTGATTATGCATCTTCTTTTCTTGAAAACGTTGCTTGTTCTTCTTTCTCCCATACTTCTAAGTGTTCTTGCAACTAAAACCGTGAAGAACATACCATGATCTTGAGGTAGAATAAAGGGGTGTTAATTCCAATGTTCACTTTTGCAAACGGTCCTCCACCCCCTTGACCAAACGGTTTGCAAAACCGTTTGGAGCAAACAGTTTCAAAACCGTTTGGAGGGCAAACGGTTTCACAAGATCGATTGGAGAAAACGGAATGCAAGACCATTTGGATGGATTGACCAAGCATTTACCGTTTGGAGATCTTCTTTACACATTATGGACTAATCACCCACCAAGAATCATTAACCAATTCCAAGTAAATCTCAAGTTGAAGGCACTTAAGTCACCTAAACCCTAATCGGGTTTATTGTTGATTCCAATGGACCAATCATGTTGAAGTTTGGGTTGAGTGACCCAAACGGTTTCAAAACCATTTGGGGATCACCCAAATGGTCTCAAGACCGTTTGGTGATCACCCAAGACCGTTTAGAGTTCTAGGGTCAAGTGGGGTTGATCAATTGAAGGTCCAATTACATTAAGTTGTTGAATAATTAAAGTGCTGATTTTGTGACCTAATTAGGGTTCAACCCTTAAGTGATTGACTTAGTTTTTAATAAAATAATGGGAAAACGGTCTCACGACCATTTGGAGGATGTCCAAATGATCCCAAGACCATTTGGGGTCAGGTCATAACCCAATTGAGTGATGGTTCAATGGGTTCAACATCAATTAGACTCATGTTGATGTATGTTGAAGGTTGATCGATTCCAAACCCTAATCCAATTGGTCCCAACCCTAATTGGTGACCAATTGAGGTTCAATTGAGTGAAAAATCAGTAAAGGATTAACCTAATTGACTTAATTGATAAGTGGCTAACAAGTACAGGAACGTTTGAGGGGTCCAACATTGAAAATCCTAACTCAATTGGAAGTGTTGATACACTTTTTGGTCCATGCGTTTTTTAGGGTGTTTGGACCAAACGGTCTCAAGACCGTTTGGGGCCAAACATTCTCAAGACCGTTTGGGACCAAACAATCCTAAGACGGATTGGTGACCATGCGGTTTCAAGGTCGATTTGCCCATGCAGTTTCAAAGTCAAAGTTGGCCAAACGGTCAACGGGACCAAACGGTCTTCATGACCAAACGGTCTTCACCTCAGCTAGGGCAAATGGTCTTGATGGTACTTGGACATGCGGTCTTGAAAGTCAAAGGGGCCAAACGGTCAACAACTCCATGCGGTTTTAAAACCGTTTGGAGGTTGAAGTGCAAGACCGTTTGGGGTTCAATTATGTTAAGAACGTTTGATGGTTTGAAGGTTAAGATGGTTTAGTAGTTGTTTAACCTAAACCCTAAAGAAACTGAAAGTCATTAAGGGGTTAAGTAATTAGTGAACTAATGTATATTAGGGTCAATGGTGAAGATTACAAAATTACCCTTAGTGGGTTAGTGTGACTAGTACCCCTTGATCAAGTAAACCCTAATGACCTTAATGGTGATGACTTGACTTATGTTAATCAAAGTTGATTTGACCTAACCTAATCAAGATTGATGTAAACATCATCTATTAGTAAGAGGAGAGAGAAGACTCCTAACATGAATGAGAATCAAATAAAATACATTCAATATGTAAGAATGCACATGATTAGGGTATGATCCTTCATATAGAGATCATGGAAACCCTAATTATGGTGATTAATGAATCTTAACCTAAAGTGAAGGCATTAATGATAGTAATTTTCATACATGATGATGGTATGACTTCAATTCACTGTGATGTGAATAGTAAACCCTAATTCTAGGGTAATAACATGTAATGTGAATAGTAAACCCTAATTGAGGGTGATATGATGAAACAAACAGTAAACCCTAATTCCAGGTTATGCTTTTATGCATGAAACTCGATGATTGAAGTATGGAATTAAGAATCACTATTCCTAATTAAGATAAAGGGATTGAATAATCCCTAATTGAATTAAGTAGGGAAAACCTAACCTTGTTGAAGGTATGATGGTACAACCCTTGAATTGAAAGATTATCTCTGCTTTATAAATTGCCTTTGTCAAATATATTGACCATGCAGGTTCTTATAAAGAAGTGATCATAGCCAGGTAAGGGTTATGATATCATATTCATTGAAAGTATGTTATCAGCTTTATGAATAATGATTTACTATATTACCTGGGTTAAGAGGCAATATATGAGACTAACAGGCTGTAAGAGCTATGAGCAATAATTATATTGTTTGTTACAATCAAGGTCATGCTATTAGATGACTTATGATGATTTAAGGGTCTGAACACCCCTATTCTTGAATCATAGTGATGAGATGGTTAAGAAATGATATCCATGTGATAACTGATGTGAGTTAAACTTGATACATGTAGTATTCTTCTTTCATAGTAGTTGTTTTAATGGTTTATGTTTGAAAACATGCTTGATGCTAAAAGAATGCTAAAATGTACTTAAATAATCAAGTATAATCATATCATGTAGAGCCCTGACCATAGATCCATCATTTTCAGAAGCCAAATGATGGTGAAACAGGTTTTCCTAAGGGAACTCCTGGAGAACATACTTTTGAGTATGTTGGGGTTATGGACGCGAATATTCTTACGTCTCTATGTAGGAATTGATGTAAGATGTACCTTTAATCCATCAATCCTTCATTATATGTTTATGCCGGGATGATGTTTCACTAATCTCTCGAGGGAACCTTTAATGCCGCATCGATGAGAGATAAATAAGAGATCCCTTGATGATGAAGAGAGTACAGTACACCACTATGACTCTAATAGAGAAGTTGCCAGAATACCCTGGAAAGATATTATAGCAGAGACACGAGATGTCCTGCATGTTGATCCTCACACTGACTGAGGAAGATGAGGTCATAAGAATCCGGCTCTTTTGATGACCTATGTATGGTACCGATGTGATTTCGTAATGGTCGGTTGGAGTATGAATGGTATACCTCATCTCCGTAGGGCATAATAATGTTTGGAAAACATAATCATCCATGTAGCATAACTGCTTAGGTTGAACTACGAGAAACAATGATTGATGTTACATTGTTTATAATGTTCTAGTTAAATAACTAGTATATATGTCCTTCATATTCTTTATTGAGATATGCTTTGATATCCAATTAAGTTATAATTGAAATGTTGCTTTACTTGACGCTAAACCTGTTGTTGAATGCTTAAGTTATACTACTTACTGTTATTCCTTATTGCAATAACAAAGCTTCTGACAGAGAGTTATAACTCTCGCTGGGACAATTATTCAATTGTCTCACCCCCGTGGGATTCGACTTTTTAGGTGGACGCCGAGGGGGGAAGAACCCATCTGAGGGTGAGCAATATCAGCAGCAACAACAACAACACCAGGGGCAGCAGTGAATCTCAAGTGGAGATACTGACTGTCAAGTCTTGTAGATAGTACGTCCTATGTGTCGTCTCTGTACTCTCAGGTCCTAGGAGTTAGTAGATCTGAGGTTTTTGGCTTAATGCCTCGAGATTTTTGTATCTTTCCTTGTACAGATAACAGGGCAATGGATGTATGTAATCACTCGAGATGTGATTTCACAGAGATGTAATGACAAACCATGTTGTAAACAACTATCTTGTTTTCTTATAAAAGAGTTTTATGGTTTAAAATATCTTTCCAAAAAGTTTTAATTTTTAGTGATTTTTAATAATTCCACTGCTAGTTAATCGCTTCCGCATTCGTTGATCTTGTTTTCCGCGATGGTCGTCTCAATTTAGTGGTATCAGAGCTCTAGGTTCGCTGAGTCTACAGAGACATAGGACTTAGGATGTCGAGTCTATTCTTAGTGTCTTCCAATATATCTAATAGTGCCTTCTGCTCCTCAGGAGAAGAAGATAAGTTTAAGGACGTCTGGACCACACGAGGAATATGTTGTGGAGAGTAGCGTTGTTGTACCCCGAGAAGGTGCAAGAAACCCAGAGATAGAGCAACCTGTACCTGAGCCACCCCAGTTCAATCCAACTGACATGGGGAACCCAGTCGTCCAGACCATGTTTGGGCAGTTTATGACTGCCATGACACATATAACAGATAGGATGCCTATGCCTGCACCTAGGGCACCTATCCCTCCCGAAGGACAAGGAATCGGCAAGACGTTTGAACGAGATGGTTTCCATGACTCAGATGACCAAGTAGCCTATTATCATGGTAGGATGATAGTGCCAGATGTGGATATCTTGAGGAAGTTAGTCCTAGAAGAAGCTCATTCTTCGAAGTATGCTATGCATCCAAGAAGCACCAAAATGTATCAAAACTTGAAAGATATGTATTGGTGGCCTGGGATGAAGAAGGACGTTGCTGAGTATGTTATGAGGTGTCCTATGTGTCAGTAGGTTAAAGTTGAGCACCAAAATCCTGCTGGGACAATGCAACCTTTACCCATACCACAGTGGAAGTGGGATCATGTAACCATGGTCTTTGTTGTTGGCCTACCAAGGACAAGCAAAGGGCATGATTCCATCTGGGCAATAGTGGATAGGTTGACGAAGATAGCACATTTCTTGCCTGTCAAAACAACCTATTCTGCTGAGAAGTTAGCACAGTTGTATGTTGAAGAGATAGTGCGACTGCATGGAGTCCCAGTCACTATAGTTTCTGACAGAGGTCCCCAATTTACGAGTCGTTTTTGGGAGCGACTACACAAAGTTGTAGGCACCCAGTTAAGGTTTAGTACAGCCTTTCATCCCCAGACTAACGTACAGTTAGAAAGGACTATATAGACCTTGGAAGACTTGCTTAGAGCATGTGTTCTTCAGTTTACAGGGAGTTGGGATCTGCATTTAAGCTTGATAGAGTTTGCTTATAACAATAGCTATCAACATAGCATTGACATGGCACCTTATGAAGCTCTATATGGTAGACATTGTAGATCACCCCTATGTTGGTATGAAACTGGTGAATACCAACTGTTAGGTCCTGATCTTGTGCAGCAGACCACAGAAAAGATGAAAGTAATACAACAACAGATAAAGATTGCACAGGATAGGCAGAAGTCTTACGCTGACAAACGTCGTAGACCCTTAGAATTCCAGGTTGGAGATAAAGTGTATCTCAAAGTCTCATCTTGGAAGGGAGTTCTGAGATTTGGAAGGAAAGGGAAGTTATCTCCTAGGTTTATGGGGCCTTATCCAATCATTGAACGGATTGGAAGAGTAGCCTATATACTAGAGTTACCACCAGAGTTATAGAGGTTACACCCTGTGTTTCACATTTCTATGCTGAGGAAATGTCACCCTGATACAGAATCAGTTCTACAACCTATGGAGGTAGAATTGAATAATGATATATCTTATGAGGAAGGACCAGTGTCAATCCTTGATAACATAATTAAAAACTGAAAAAGAAAGACATAAGTCTTGTGAAACTCCTCTGGAATCATCATGGTGTTGAAGAAGCCACATGGGAACTAGAGGAAGAGATGAGAAGGAAATACCCTGCTCTTTTCTCTTAATATGTTTTGTTGATTTTGGGGATGAAATCCTTGTAAGGGGTGGATAATTTGTAACATCCCTGACCTGGGTTATGAACTAACCCTAGGTGTTTTGCTTAATTATGTAATTAGATGCTTGTGGTTATCTTTTGATATGTAATTAAAGCTTCTAAGGAACATATATTTCCTTTTCTATCCTTTTTAAACAATGTTGTAATATTGTTTTGTTAAAAATGGACTTATGTGCAAATTACCCAATTAGAGGGGTTAACTTGCAAATTTTCACATGTTAAGATGTTCCTCTGGTGTTGCGACATCATAATAATAAATATGATGTAGTAATATAGATTCTCCAAGCTTGGGTACCAAGATAGAGCTTGTAGAGCAATCCTTGTGCTTTAAACCCTAGTTTTGGTGTAAAGTGCAATTTACCCAAAACATAGGGTGCAACATGTAAAATATACCTTCTAGAGTATCTTGTATGACTCTTAGCATCAATTATAGCAAATATGATGAGGAGGGTGTCTCATTTGAATAATCAAATGAGAAGGATAACCCTTATAATTAAATAACCAAGTTGTAAGCAAAATGACCCTTTTATGTGTGCAATTTAGTAAGATGTTTGGCTTCTTTTCCTCTAAACCTTGGATAAAGGAGGAATTTTGCTTAAGGAAGGAAGGGAGGAACGTGGCTTAATAAGGGAGGAGGATCTAGTTGAGAAATAAGGAAAAGCTTGTCCTTATCTTGAAAATATGCCCAAAGTATATAAACACATCTTCTTTACTAAGCAAGGGATCGTTCCATTCACCCTTTCACTTATCCCTTTACTGTGGCCGACTAAGAAGGAGCTCAAGAACATAGGAGAACGGCCAAGCTGAATTGGGTAAGCTTTGATTGCCATCTAGCTTTGAATCATGGAGGAAAGCATGCTACAAGGTTGGTTTGTTAGTCTTTCTTACATAGTTCTTCTTTCTAGCCATCTTCTCCATCCAATTCTTGAAGAAGGAACCTTGGATGACCTATGGAGCTCAAGCCACCATTAAATCAGCGAAGCTTGGAGCTCTAGAGCTGATCCTACGGTGGGTTTTATAACTCTAAACCTTTAAGCTTTGATTATGAATCTTTTTTTCTTGAAAATGTTGCTTGTTCTTCTTTCTCCCATACTTCTAAGTGTTCTTGCAACTAAAACCGTGAAGAACAGACCATGATCTTGAGGTAGAAGAAAGGGGCATTAATTCCAATGTTCAATTTTGCAAATGGTCCTCCACCCCCTTGACCAAACGGTTTGCAAAGCCGTTTGGAGCAAACGGTTTCAAAATCCTTGGGAGCAAACGGTTTCAAAACCGTTTGGAGGGCAAACGGTTTCACAAGATCGATTGGTGATCAATTGGAGGTCTAGGGTCATGTGAGGTTGATCAATTGAAGGTCCAATTACATTAAGTTGTTGAATAATTAAAGTGCTGATTTTGTGACCTAATTAGGGTTCAACCCTTAAGTGATTGACTTAGTTTTTAATAAAATAATGGGCAAACGGTCTCAAGACCGTTTGGTGGATGTCCAAACGATCCCAAGACCGTTTGGGTCAGGTCATGACCCAATTGAGTGATGGTTCAATGGGTTCAACATCAATTAGACTCATGTTGATGTATGTTGAAGGTTGATCGATTCCAAACCCTAATCCAATTGGTCCCAACCCTAATTGATGACCAATTGAGGTTCAATTGAGTGACAAATCAGTAAAGGATTAACCTAATTGACTTAATTGATAAGTGGCTAACAAGTACAAGAACGTTTGAGGGGTCCAACATTGAAAACCCTAACTCAATTGGAAGTGTTGATACACTTTTTGGTCCATGCAGTTTTGAGGGTGTTTGGACCAAACGGTCTCAAGACCGTTTGGGGCCAAATGGTCTCAAGACTGTTTGGGACCAAATGATCCCAAGACCGATTTGTGACCATGCGGTTTCAAGGTCGATTTGCCCATGCGGTTTCAAAGTCAAAGTTGGCCAAATGGTCAACGGGACCAAACGGTCTTCACCTCAGCTAGGGAAAACGGTCTTGATGGTACTTGGCCATGCGATCTTGAAAGTCAAAGGGGCCAAATGGTCAACAACTCCATGCAGTTTCAAAACCGTTTGGAGGTTGAAGTGCAAGTCTATTTGGGGTTTAATTATGTTAAGAACGTTTGATGGTTTGAAGGTTAAGATGGTTTAGTAGTTGTTTAACCTAAACCCTAAAGATACTTAAAGTCATTAAGGGGTTAAGTAATTAGTGAACTAATGTATATTAGGGTCAATGGTGAAGATTACAAAAGTACCCTTAGTGGGTTAGTGTGACTAGTACCCCTTGATCAAGTAAACCCTAATGACCTTAATGGTGATGACTTGACTTATGTTAATCAAAGTTGATTTGACCTAACCTAATCAAGAGTGATGTAAACATCATCTATTAGTAAGAGGAGAGAGAAGACTCCTAACATGAATGAGAATCAAATAAAATACCTTCAATATGTAAGAATGCACATGATTAGGGTATGATACTTCATATAGAGATCATGGAAACCCTAATTATGGTGATTAATGAATCTTAACCTAAAGTGAAGGCATTAATGATAGTAATTTTCATACATGATGATGGTATGACTTCAATTCACTGTGATGTGAATAGTAAACCCTAATTCTAGGGTAATAACATGTAATGTGAATAGTAAACCCTAATTGATGGTGATATTATGAAACAAATAGTAAACCCTAATTCCAAGTTATGCTTTTATGCATGAAACTCCATGATTAAGGTATGAAATTAGGAATCACTATTCCTAATTAAGATAAAGGGATTGAATAATCCCTAATTGAATTAAGTAGGGAAAACCTAACCTTGTTGAAGGTATGATGGTACAACCCTTGAATTGAAAGATTATCTCTACTTTATAAATTGCCTTTGTCAAATATATTGACCATGCAGGTTCTTATAAAGAAGTGATCATAGCCAGGTAAGGGTTATGATATCATATTCATTGAAAGTATGTTATCAGCTTTATGAATAATGATTTACTATATTGCCTGGGTTAAGAGGCAATATATGAGACTAACATGTTGTAAGAGCTATGAGCAATAATTATATTATTTGTTACAATCAAGGTCATGTTGTTAGATGACTTATGATGATTTAAGGGTCTGAACACCCCTATTCTTGAATCATAGTGATGAGATGGTTAAGAAATGATATCCATGTGATAACTGATGTGAGTTAAACTTGATACATGTAGTATTCTTCTTTCATAGCAGTTGTTTTAATGGTTTATATTTGAAAACATGCTTGATGCTTAAAGAATGCTAAAATGTACTTAAATAATCAAGTATAATCATATCATGTAGAGCCCTGACCATAGATCCATCATTGTCAGAAGCCAAATGATGGTGAAACACGTTTTCCTAAGGGAACTCCGGGAGAACATACTTTTGAGTATGTTGGGGTTATGGACGCAAATATCCTTACGTCCTGATGTAGGAATTGATGTAAGATGTACCTTTAATCCATCAATCCTTCATTATATGTTTATGCCAGGATGATGTTTCACTAATCTGCTGAGGGAACCTTTAATGCAACATCGATGAGAGATAAATAAGAGATCCCTCGATGACGAAGAGAGTATAGCACGCCACTGTGACTCTAATAGCGAAGTTTCCAGAATACCCTGGAAAGCTATTATAGCAGAGACACGAGATGTCCTGCATGTTGATCCTCACACTGACTGAGGAAGATGAGGTCATAAGAATCTGGCTCTTTTGATGACCTATGTATGGTACTGATGCGATTTCATAATGGTTGGTTGGAGTATGAGCGGTATACCTCATCTCCGCATGGCATAATAATGTTTGGAAAACATAATCAGCCGTGTAGCATAACTGCTTAGGTTGAACTACGAGAAACAATGATTGATGTTACATTGTTTATATTGTTCTAGTTAAATAACTAGTATATATGTCCTTCATATTCTTTATTGAGATATTCTTTGATATCCAATTAAGTTATAATTGAAATGTTGCTTTACTTGACATTAAACCTGTTGTTGAATGCTTAAGTTATATTGCTTACTATCATTCCTTATTTTAATAACAAAGCTTCTGGCAGAGAGTTCTAACTCTCGTTGGGACAATTATTCAATTGTCTCACCCCCGTGGGATTCGACTTTTTAGGTGGATGCCAAGGACGGAGGAACCCATCTGAGGGTGAGCAATATCAGCAACAGCAACAACAACACCAGGGGCAGCAGTGAATCTCAGGTGGAGATATTGACTGTCAAGTCTTGTAGATAGTACGTCCTATGTGTCATCTCTGTACTCTCAGGTCCTAGGAGTCAGTAGATCTGAGGTTTTTGTCTTAATGCCTCGAGATTTTTGTATCTTGCCTTGTACAGATAACAGGGTAATGGATGTATGTAATCACTCAAGATGTGATTTCACAGAGATGTAATGACAAACCATGTTGTAAACAAGTATCTTGTTTTCATATAAAAGAGTTTTATGGTTTAAAAATCTCTTTCCAAAAAGTTTTAATTGTTAGTGATTTTTAATAATTCTGCTGCTAGTTAATCTCTTCCGCATTCGTTGATCTTGTTTTCCGCGACGGTCGTCTTAGAAACTGTTTGGTCTCTAACGGTTTTGAAACTGTTTGACCAACAACAATTGAAACTGTTTGTTCTTGATATTATTGAGGTGTGTGCTAAGATGATTTCATCATCATCAAGCTTCATACCTCCAAATTCTGTTGTCATATATATGATGAATTCACCAATTATTCAAGAAGAAAATAAAAGATCAACATATGATGAGAAATTGAAATCAATAATAAAATTGATGGGTTCAAGTTATATAACCCGCCTTCAAGGTAGCTTCAAAGCTTCAAGCTTCTCGTCTCTAATGGTGAAAGAATCTCCTTCAACTATCCAAGGTTTGTTTCCAACTCTTTGGATGCAAAAGATAGCCAAGGTTGAGCATTGGATGGAAGAGAGAAGAAAATCAATGTTGAAATCCGATTTCAACCATCATTTCAAGGTTGAAGATGATCATGGAGCTTACCTTCAGCTTGGAGAACATTTTCATCCTGATCCTAAGCTCCTTGGTCGTCGGCCAAAGGAAGGAAAGAAAGTGGTTTGCAAAATAGCCTTTCAAATAAGGAGAAAATCGAATACATATAATTGATTTTCTAGGGAGAGAAAGTAGAATAAAATGCATCCACTTTCTTTCCACATGCCCCCTCCCTTCCTTGCCTTCGAAGACATCTTCCTTATCCCTCAATTTCATCTCAATTATCCTTGAATTAAAAAGCAATCACTTAAGCACCTTAATCATTATAATACTATTATCCATTTTTAGTGGACATTATTTTTAATTAACAAATGTGTGTGGATTTCTTCACCTACTTAGGATATTTTGATGCTACTCAAGGCATTTGGATGTCATCCCATTATAGGATTTCAACCACATGCTTTTTAATTGATGGGAACTTCAATTAATATCTTTACTTTTTGCTACAAAATGAATTAGGGTTTCAATTATGCTTAAATCTTGATTATTTTATTATCAAGATTATCTCTCCTCAAAAGTAATTCAAACAAGACGCCCCATTATTTTAATTTCTCCAAATGATACCAAGAAACAGTAGGGACATTCTTGAAGTGGTATTTTACATATTCAACCCTAGATTTTGGGTAATTTGCAAATTACACCAAAACTAGCATTCAATACACAAGCATTACTCAAACAAGCTCCTTCTTGGAACTTAGGCTTCCATAAGCCATACCTTAGCATCATTCTCATTCTTATGATTCTATAACACTTGAGGAACATTTATCATTTAACCTTTGCAAGGTAACCCCCTTAAATTGGGTAAATTGCACTTTAGTCCAAAATAGGTAAAATATTGTTTCAACATTATTCAAACAGGACCAAATTGAAACATAAGCTCTCCTTTAGTCTTAATTACTTTTCAAAAGATAAATACTAGAATCTAAATGATTTACTTAAGAAAAACTTCTAGGGTTAAGGCATAACCCAGGTCAGAGATGTTACAGGATGCTTATTTGAAGCATGTCAATGATGCCTTAGAGATAAAGTACCTTATGCTTAGTTGCATGAACTATGAGTTGCATTACCAATGTGAAGACATGAGTGTTCTTGATATGGTAACACATATTAATAAAGTGACACTTGATCTTACAAAGCAAAAAAGGGACAATATCCTGAAGGTGTTGCTTGAGTCTAAGCTGACAGAGGGTACCTCGGTAGAAGAACATGTACTCAATGTGATTTGACATGTGTATCATCTTGAAGAATTGGGATTCACCTTGAGCCAAGAGTTGGCTCAGATCTGGAATGCTAAAGGGACGATTGAAGTCAGATCCAGGGGGTGTGGTTTCTTCATAATCATGTTTGAGAGAGACGTAGATCTCGCTACGACGGTGGATGGTGGTCCGTGGTTTGTGGAAGGGAAACCGCTTATCATCAAGAAGTGGGAGCGGGGGGAGCTGTTAGAGAAGATGAAGCTAACAGAGATCCCCTTATGGTTGAAAATTCATAAGCTTCCTTTAGAATTGTGGGATGTTGAGATGTTCAACATCATCGGGTCTTATCTTGGAAGGCCCCTTCGGCCGGACAAATTCACATCAGAGTTTAGGAGGCTGGAGTATGCTCGTTTGCAGGTGGTCATCTCTTCTGATTTTAGCTTCCCGGAAGAATTGCAAATCATGAGCGATGATGGTCATAGTGATACTATCGAATTTGAATATGAATGGAAGCCTCCCAAATGTCAGGCGTGCGGGTTGTTTTGGCATGAAACATCGTTGTGTGATTCTTCTAAAGCTGCGGAGGAATGCTCTCAAAAGAAGACGACGAAGAAGGTTTGGGTCCCGAAGACTAAAAGTGTTGATGAAGAGAATGAAGTCTTTATTGATGCTGTGGAGGATCAGCTGGTTACTGAGGTGCTTGCTAGTCCTCTTGGTGAGGTTAGTGAGTATGTGCACTCCGGTGGAGGAGGGGCAGGGTCAGTTATTATTTCTTCTTCTACTGTTACTCCTGTATCATCTCCAGATGGGGTGTGGGAGCAAAAGAGGAGGAAATCTAAATCCCCGCCAAGGGTGGTTCCGAAGTGTACTTCTAGAGATATTCCTGCTTCTGTGAATAAGTTTTCTCCTCTAGCTAGCTATCCTGAAGGTCAGGTTGGGGAGAGTGGATTACATCAGAATGATGAGGGAGGGAGTGCTCCATCTATACCTCCAAATGGTTAGTCCCTTTACTATAATGTCTTGGAATGTGAGGGGAGGAGCAAATAAGATTCCTCACATTCGGAAGGAGATTAGAGAGAGCAAGGCTGATATCTACATTATCCTTGAATCTCAGGTCAGTAAGAAGGAGTTAAGTGGGTTTGTTAATATGATCTGGAGTGGAGCAAATTATTTGGATAATTATAATTTTCATTCGTATACGAGGATTATCGTTCTTTGGATAGATCCCAACATTTCTATTGAAAATAATATTAGTAGTGATCAGTTGCTTCATTGTGTTGTCAATAAACAAGATCTTTCGTTTGATCTTTCTGCTGTTTATGGCCTGAATGATGATGGTGATAGGGTTGGGCTTTGGAATTCTCTTGAATCCATTGGTTTTCTTAATCCTGTTAACTGGTGTGTTATGGGTGATTTTAATGTTGTTAGGTTGAGTCATGAAAGGTTGGGAAAGCATTCCCCTTCTAGTAGAAGCATGTGTGATTTTAATGAGGCTGTTAGATTGACTGGTTTGTTGGAAATCTCTCCCAAAGGTCAGTTTTTCACTTGGGATAGCTGTAGCAAAAAAGGTAAAAGCACTCTGTCCAAGATTGACCGCTTGTTCTACAATGACAATTTTCTGTCTAGTTTTCCTTATTGCTGGGGTGAGGTGATCTCTTCTGTTGTTAGTGATCATAGGATCATTGCTTTGAGATTTGATAGAGGAAAGTATGGGTCTACTCCATTCCGTTTTATTAACTCTTGGACTACTGAATCCTCCTATAAGAAGGTGGTGGAAGATGCTTGGAATAATGTTGTTTGTACTGGAACGCCCATGTTTAGGGTGTATAAGAAACTTCATGTTGTGAGAAATGCTTTGAGGGACTGGAATAGAACTTGTGTGGGTAATTATCTTTCTTTGGCAAGAGAGATGGAAGATCAAGTGAAAATTTTGCAATCTGTTGTGGATGATGATCCGGAGAATGAAGAAAAACACAATAATTTAGCTGCTGTTAGAGAGAAAGCTCTTAAAGCCATGAATGATGAAGAATGTTTCCTTAAGTAGAAAATTCGGGTGCAATGGCTCAAGCTCGGTGATAAAAACTCTTCTTTTTTTTATGCGTCTATTTAAACTCGTAGGTTGAGGAATAATATTTCTATGATGCATGATTCGAATGGGAAGTGCATTTATGATTCTGTTGTTATTAAAGATTCCATTAGAAGCATCTATGATCAGTTGTTTAATGGTTCTGCAAAGGACATGGTTTGTTGGAATGATGAATGGAAGCTGCCTAAAATTACTAATGCTCAATTTGATGAGTTAAGAAGGGTTGTTACTAGAGATGAGATTGAAGGGGTCTTTAGAAGTATGAAAGATGAGAAAGCTCCTGGACCGGACGGATTTAACGTTGTTTTCTTTAAGTCTGTGTGGGATCTTATTGGTGATGATATCATCAGAGCTATCCAAAGTTTCTTTAGTTCTGGAAAACTTCTTAATGAATGTAATAGTACTATGATTACTCTCATTCCTAAGAAGTTGGGAGCTATGGAGTTAAAGGACTTTAGGCCTATATCCCTCTGTAATGTCATTTATAAAGTGATTACTAAGATCATGGTGAATAGGGTCAAGTTCATCTTGTCGTCTATTGTGGATGAAAATCAATTCGCTTTTGTTCATGGCAGGAAGATTGGGGAAGCTATTTTGTTGGCGAATGATATCTTAAGCTCCTTCACACATGCGCGAAAGGTTATGTGCATCAAAGTTGATTTAGCTAAGGCCTATGATACTGTCAGGAGAGACTACATTCTTTTTCTTCTAGAAAAAATGGGTTTCCCTATCTGCTGGATCAATTGGATTAATGAAACATTTTCCTCTGCTTCTTTTAGAGTTTTGGTTAATGGTTCCCCTATTGATCAGTTTACTGCTTCTAATGGGGTTCGGCAGGGTGATCCCCTGGCCCCCTTCTTGTTTGTTATCGCCATGCAGGGCCTCTCCTCTATTATTAAAGCTGAGTTAGATAATGGGAGCTTCAGGCCTGTGGGTGATGTAGGTTCCACAACCATTTCTCATATCATCTTTGCTGATGACTTGTTGTTGTTCTCGAGAGTGGATGATAAGGATGCTCTGTGTCTCAAGTCTATATTGGAAAGTTTTGGTAGAATATCGGGCCTGAAGTTGAATAATGAGAAGAGTCAGGTTTTCCTTAGTAAGTTGGCGGAGGAATGTAATACTTCAAATATCTTGGATATCAAGATTTGTTCGTTGCCCGTTCGATATCTTGGTCTTCCCCTTTTCACTGGAAGACTTACTAGATCCTTATGTAACCCTATTCTGGATAGAATTAAACTTAAGCTTGATTCTTGGAAAGCACATTTTTTGTCTCAAGCTGGGAGGATTGAGTTGGTTATTTCGACTCTTTCAACGTATAGTATCTTCTGGACTACTGCTTTTCCTCTTCCTAAGGCTGTGGTTTATGATATTGAGAAGCTTTTTAGAGATTTTATTTGGAATGATTCGAAGGACAAGAAGCATTTTCATACTGTTTCCTGGAAGCTTATTTGTAAGCCAAAATCTGAAGGGGGCCTTGGAGTTAGATCCGTAGTGGATTGGTCAAATGGAGGGCTGCTTAAAAATCTGTGGAGTGTTGCTTCAAAGAAGGATGGGCTTTGGATTAAGTGGGTTCACGAGAAGTACATTAAAAGTGAATCTGTTTGGACTGTTGATGCCAAACCTAGTGCCTCTTGGGTTTGGAGAAAGATGCTTGATCAAAGAAGTACTCTTTTAAATCATGTTGATTTTCGTTTGGGGAATGGTGATTCCTTTCTGTTCTGGTTAGACCCGTGGGTCAATGATGGTGATAGACTCATTGACTTGGTTGATCACCAGTTAATGGTTAGAATGGGAAGAGGGAAATTCTGCAGAGTTTCTAGCTGTATTACTGATGCTGTTTGGTCGATCCCGAACATTAGGGGCTCAAAAAATCTGCTGGAGATTTTGAGAAAACAAGTGATTTCCCCTGATGTAAGTGATGCTATCTTGTTTAAGGGAGGCAATAAATTTTTGCTGAAGGATGGCTGGAACATTTCTAGGGACAAATCACAGTCTGTCTGTTGGGCTAAGTGGGTTTGGTCTGATAGCATGCCAAGGAGATGGTCTGTGTTTTTGTGGAAGATGTTTCTTGGGAGATTGCCCACTTTAGATTTTTTGAAGAGAATTGGGTTTCAGTTAGCTTCCAGATGTTGCATGTGTGAGGAGGACGAAGAATCTGCTGTTCACCTGTTCTTTGACTGTCAGTTTGCTAAGAATGTTTGGGGCTATTTCTTTTTGAAGCATCAGGTCGGGGTCGAAGCTATGTATGACCTTTTGGGCCTGAGTAGAGAGGTAAAGCTTCAAGCTGCATGTGTGGTCTACATGATTTGGCTGGAGAGGAATAGAAGAATCTTCAGAGATGCACGTATGGAGGTGGACAAATTTTGGTCAAGATGTGATAAAGACAGTTACTTCTTGCTTAGTTCTTTTGATGTCTAATCTGTTTAGATAGATAGATAGCAGTTGTTACTGTACATATTCTTTTTCCTTCTTGTATCGAGGGGTTGTGCTTTACAACCTCCTCTTGTTTTCTTTCTTTCTTTTTTGGTGGTACACTCTGTATCTACCTCTTTTGCTTCATATAGTAAAGAAGGCACCCCACCCTACTTGCACCAAAAAAAAAAGAGTTGGCTACTTATATGATTTTAAAGACTATGCCAGAATCATATGCCTCTTTAGAATAATACAGTTGGACAGATGCCAAACTTGCTTCCCATGTTGATTGATGCTGAACCAAAATTAAAGAAGGACAAGCCCGTGATGGTGATCAGTGGAGCAGAGTCCAAGGATCAAAGCAAGACCGAGAAGAGTTCTGAGGTCAAGCCTAAATCCACATCTTCAATACTCAAGATAAGGAGAAACAAAAGTGCAAGAGGATCTCATCCTTTGTACTTAAAGGCATTCAGGAAGAAGAAGATGGGGATGGGGATCTCCACTTCAGGTATATACATTATTGAGATAAATCTATCTACTTCATCATCATGGGTACTAGATACTGGATGCGGATCTCACATATGTTCTCATATGCATGATCTAAAAGGAAGTAGGCTTTTGGGAAAAGGTGAGGTGGAACGATGAGTTGCTAATGGCACAAAAGTTGCGGCCAACACAGTTGGAACCTATAGTCATCTTTGTCCATAGGGCTTGTAATAGAGTTAAACAAATGCTATTATGTACCTACTATAAATAGAAACATCATTTTTGTATCTTGTATGGACAAGGATGCATTTAAATTCCATATTAAAAATGGTCGATGTTCTATTTCAAAAGATGAGATCTTTTATGGCAGTGTCCCAATGTCTTACGGTCTTTATTTGTTAGATCTAAAGACATATGTTTATAACATAAATACCAAAAGGCTAAAAATCAACAACTCAAACAAAACATACCTTAGGCATTGTCATCTAGGGAACATAAATGAGAATCACATATCTAGACTCCATAAAGATGCTTATCTGGATTCTTTTGATTTCAAATCAATAGAGAGATGTGAATTTTTTTTATGAGCAAGATGGCTAAGACCCCTTTCACTGGTAACAATGAGAGGGCTAGTGATCTATTAGGACTCATACATACTGATGTGTATGGACCTTTTAGAACAACCACTAGAGGTTGGTATCAGTACTTCATTACCTTCACTGATGACTTTAGTAGGTATGGCTATGTTTATTTAATAAAATATATGACATAAACTCTTAAAAAGTTCAAGGAGTTTATGAATGAAGTATAACCAACTTGGTAAAAGTAGTAAGGCACTTAGTTCTGTTTGAGGTGGAGAATACTTAAACTGAGAGTTTGAGAACCTTCTTATAGTGGGATCATATCCCAGTGGACTCCACCTAGAACACCTCAACATAATGGTGTATCAGATAGAAGGAATCACACATTATTGGATATGGGGCGATCAATGATGAGTTTAATTGAGCTTCTGACTACCTTAAGGGGGTATGCTCTACAAATCGCTGCATTTACACTAAACGAGTACCATCTAAATCAGTTCAAAAGACACCATATGAGATATGGACTGGGAAGCATCCCAAAATGTCTTTTATGAGGATTTAGGGGTGTGAAGCTTATGCCAACAAAATGTTTCCTGAAAAGTTGTCCCAAGATTTGATAAATGTTACTTTGTTGGATATCTCAAAGAAACTATGAGATACTACTTGTATAATCCATCTGACAACAAAGTGTTTGTGTGGCAACACATCCCACTATCACACAGACAGCGAGGTGTTATGCGAAAACGTGCGGAAATCACCATAACCACAGATTACCAAAAACACGCGTTAATTAAAACCGATTGTGGAAAACTGATAAACTGAGAAACTATTGTATTCCAGTCTGCATCCTACAAAAGAACATGTTAAATACATATATACAAGCCTTGATACATGTCCACAGCTTAGAGAAATAGCTATCATGTCATCATATGAGTTCATCGCCTGTCATATACATAAAGGCCCACATCCGGCCAACATCAGGATATACAAAACATTATCGATCGTACATCGTGAAACAATGCCAAAACACTGCCAAGGACGTGAGGGTACAGGGATGACTCCAGACTCTACTACAAAACATCCAAAACAGCAGCATATCCATCGCTTGCCTTCTACTGCTCTTCTTGCTGCTCGGCCGCAACTCCGCGACCACCTCCACGTCTAGCTCGAACACCTGAAAACCAGCGGAGTGAGACAATTGAACATTGTCCCAGCGGGAAACATAACTCCCCACCGCAAATACAGAACCTCAGAAAGATAGAGCTTATAACAGCAGATAACTGATAAGATATATAACAGGAGCAGTTTATGTAAAGCAAAGCTATTCTTACTGACAAGCATACCAGCTGTACAAAGGGCATGTAACCAAGTAACTCTCAATGGAACATGATTGACAAGATAAGATATATTGTTATGTTGCATGAGGAACATATAAGATATATCGCCACATATCCTGAGAAACATATAAGCAACTACAATATGTAACTACACAAGCAAGGCCTCAACCAATGTTCCGTGTTTTGCCTTAAGCAATATATATACTATACGGCTGGATTATGTATTCTTATGCCCTGAGGAAGTGAACTGTACCATTCAAATCCAACTGACGGCTGCAAAACCCGGAGTCGGTGCCATATAAGGTCACATGGAAGAGCCGGACTCCATGACCTCCCACCTCGTAGTCAGTACACGAGTACAACACAAGCAGGACCGCAGTCTCATGCTGAAGTGGTCTTAGCCACAGGGTCAGGCTACCTGCTGCCTAGCCCACCTCGGTACAGGTATCGACGCTAGTGAAACTGAGCCACGGGCCTGTTCACCGTGCTCTGAGCCATGAACGCATTCATGCTCTTCATATCACATATTCTGAGCCATGGGCCTGTTCACCATGCTCTTCACATATTTGGGCTACGGGCCTGAATCCGCACCCTGGAGTCTACAACCGAAGTTGCACTCTTACCTCCTTACTTTAAGCTAGGAGAAACCTCGCATATTCAAAAATATGCGCTCCGGGTTAACCCCCAGGAGAACCTGTTTCACCATCACCAATTTCTGACGATGATGGATCTATGGCCAGGGCAACTACATGATAGATTTCACTGTGATTAATTAATATCTTTTATATGGATTGCAAGATTCAACCAAGTTGTATAACATGCAATAAATACAAAAGGGAAACAATATAGACTCAACATTATGCTTTTACTACCATTCACATCATACTGATCCATCACAAGGATCCCACATCACATGTTATCACTTGGCCTCTTTCCAATCAATCTAGAATCATCACAAGGATCATCACATATCATGGGATCTCAATCCCTCATCACATAGTGCCACTGCCTCTCAAGGCTTACATCATCGTTATCCTTTTGGAACATCATTCATAATATACTTTTTATCTCATTTTTCTCATATAATCATTCCTCATAGCCTTTCGTTTGGCTACGCATTACCTGCATGGTTAGCACTATTCAATAATCCACACGAATAACTTAGAAACTCATATTATCAACACAGGGTGACATTTAGGATTTAGTGCATTATCAACACAAAGTGATAGTAGGGATTATATCCTTTTCTTAATCATGCCTCATAACACTCTGCATTACATGCTCATTATTATTCTTGGGTATTATACTGATGATTATGATGATTAAGATAAAAGGGACTAACGTTGCCATCATCATTATTAAGCATAACACAGACCATCATCATGGTAAACGTGGTATGAGATTAACACCTCGATTTCTATGACTGACAGAACCCTCACTAGAGGTAACTTAAGCCCTTACTAAAAGGTTGTGTCGGGCATCATGCCCTCACCTAAGGCTCAGTCATAAAGCTCATCTCATGATGGCCGACACACTCAGCCATACCCACGATGCTACGTCGGGCATACCTGTTGCAACGCCCGTCACACTGAGCATGTCGGGTGACACACTTGGCTAATGTGATGCCCGTCACAGGTCTACCATCCATGCCCACCAGCTATGTATAAGTCTGGTGTTCTAAACTCAAGCAACCAGCAAACGGGTGTATCATCCATCCTATTAACTTATGGCCTATCGTCCGACACATGGCATAGTAATGGTGTGATGCCCGTCACAACTTCAAGTGTGTCGTCCAAGACCAAACCAAAGGAAGGTGTCGTCCGTTACAAATAGATACAAGAATCAAGATATCATTCAAACCAGCATAGCATATCGCCCAAGAGTTTAGGTCAAGAGGGCTATCGGGCAGCACCTCCCCAAAGCTTATATCATCCAAGGTGTTAACTTACAAGATCCTCTTCCACCTCACACAAGGACACCCAAACCCTAGTGGGTCAAGAAGAGGCTCACCTCAATAAACTAAGAAGGAGGGGTCTTGCACTTCTTCTATCACCAAACGGGTCACAAGGAGAAACCCTAGAAAAGAGTCACCACTAACCGAGCTCACCTTCTAGCCCGTGGTGAGAGGAGAGTATTGCTCAAGCAACTAGAACACAAGCTCACCTCAATCGACCAAGAAAGAGGGTTGTTGCTCATGCTACTAGAAACCCAAGCTCACTCCTCTAGACCAAGGGGAGAAAGGAGTATTGCTCACCTAAAAACCCTAGATCACAAGGATCGGCCAACATGAAAGCTAAGCAAGAAACTAAGCTACCGACATGTAAACGATATCATAGCAAGAGATAATGTAGTTAGGGTTAGAAGTTATGCAACCCACCTTAAGCAACTTCAAGCTCCTAGTTCCAAGCACCACCAAGCAAGGAAGATGGAGACTCCAAGGCTATCGGCCACCACTTGGTCCTCAAAGGTGTGTCGGCCACCAAGCTTGCTCCTTCAAGGGGGTATCGGCCACCACTAAGCAAAGAGAGGGTTGTGTCGTGCAAAAGGTGGAGAGGAACCAAAGAACCAAAGGGACCCTAAGCTAAGGAAAGGAGCCGCCTATATAGAAGGAAAGGGAGGAGAAAACAAGGTTGGTCCAAGCAAGGTGTCACTTGCCTAGGGACACTTGTCCTAGTGCACGAGCCACCACTCTAGCAAGCTCTATACACATGTCCAAGATATGTTCCAAGTGTCCACTAAACAAGGTCAAGGCTAGGTCAAGCATTATGGGTGACACAACATCTTGCTCCTTGGGCGACACACTCCTCTTGGCTGACACAAACACTCCTAGGCTAATACACTCTCCATCTTGGCCGATACAAGGCTCAACCAAGCCAAAGCAAAGAACCTCAAGGCCCAACAAGCTCAACTAGGCCCAAGAGAACTCAAGCAATGAGCCCAAGCCTTCCTCTCTACACAAGAGGAAGCAAAGAGAGGGAGAAATAGCTTACAAGGTGGCAAACTTGCCAACAAAACCCTAGACTTTGTTCATTTGCAAGTAGCACCTCCAACTCTCAAAAAAGCACAACCAAAACCCTAATCACCACCAAAGGTGATTAGCAAGCACCAGGGTTAAGCAAAGCAAACGGGGTAAACCCTAAACGAAGGTTAGGGTCCTTACAAGATAACCCCCTTTAAGGGATTTCATCCTCGAAATCTGAAGAGAAAAGCGAGGGATACTTCCTCCTCATCTCTTCCTTAAGATCCCACGTGGCTTCCTCAATGCTACGATGCTGCCAAAGAACCTTCACAAGAACCAGGTCCTTCCTCTTCAGCTTATTGACCCTTCTTTCAAGGATCGCCATAGGACCTTCCTCGTAGGTCACATCTTCATCAAGCTCAACCTCAACTCGTTGTATCACTGTTCCTGAATCTGGATGGCTTTTCTTCAGCATACTGACATGGAACATTGGACGTAACCTATATAACTCTGGAGGTAACTCTATCTCATAAGCTACCTTTCCAACATGTGCTAAGACTGGGTAAGGCCCCATATACCTGGGTGCCAACTTACCCTTCCGGCCAAACCTCTGCACACCTTTCCACGGTGAGACTTTAAGATATACCTTGTCTCCTACTTGGAACTCCAAAGGTCGTCGGCGATTGTCTGCATAAGATTTCTGCCTGTCCTGTGCCACTTTCAACTGTTGTTGTATCACTTTGATCTTTTCTGTTGTCTGTTGTACTAACTCAGGACCCAAAAGCTGATACTCACCGGACTCGTACCAACACAAAGGAGATCTGCATTTCCTTCCATACAGAGCCTCATAAGGAGCCATGTCAATGCTCTGCTGATAACTGTTGTTGTAGGCAAACTCTATCAAATTAAGATGTACATCCCAGTTGCCTAGAAATTGCAAAACACAAGCTCAAAGGAGATCTTCCAAAGTCTGAATAGTCCTTTCATACTGTCCATTTGTCTGCGGGTGAAAAGTTGTACTGAACCTCAACTACGTTCCCAACGCTTTGTGCAACTGTTCCCAGAAACGACTCGTAAATTGAGGACCTCTGTTCGAAACTATCATTTATGGCACACCGTGCAAATGTACTATCTCATCAACATACACTCTAGCGAGTTTCTTAGATGTATATGTCGTCTTCACGGGTAGGAAATGGGCAGACTTTGTCAATCTGTCCACTATCACCCAAATGGAATCATGATTCCTAGTTGTCCGGGGTAGACCAACTACGAAATCCATGGTTATATGATCCCATTTCCACTGCGGTATCGGCAAAGGTTGCAACGTACCTACCGGCTTTTGATGTTCAACCTTCACTTGCTGGCAAACTGCATATCTCGCTACGAACTCAGCTACATCTTTCTTCAAACCGGGCCACTAATACAAGTCCTTCAGACTATGATACATCTTGGTGACACCTGGATTCATAGCATACATCGACATGTGTGCTTCCTCAAGCACCAACTTCCTCAGATCATCAGCATCTGGAACCACCATCCTCTCACGATAGCAAACTAGCCCATCCTCGGACTCATGGAACCCTTCACGCTTTTCACTGCCGAACTCTAATCTGATCAACTGTACCGCATCATATGTCTGCTGTGCATCTTTGATTTGTTGTCTCAATGTAGGCTTGACTTGCATCTGTGCTAAAAGACCAGACAACAAGGAAACTTCCATTTGTACATTCATCTGTCGCAGAGAAACAAACATATCTCGCCTATGGCATACCAGAGAACTCAACCGTGCCTTCTTTGAAGAAAGAGAAGAAGACTTTCTACTCAGCGCATCAGCTACCACATTCGCCTTACCAGGATGATACTCGATATTGCAGTCATAATCATTGATCAACTCTATCCATCGACGTTTTCGCATGTTCAACTCATGCTGTGAAAAGATGTACTTCAGATTCTTATGATCCATAAAGATTTGACATACTTCCCCATACATATAGTGTCTCCAAATCTTTAACGCATGAACCACAGCCGCCAACTCCAAGTCATGAGTCGGATAGTTCTCCTCATGTTTCTTGAGTTGTCGTGAGGCAAAAGAAACCACATGATCTTCATGCATCAGCACACAACCTAAACCTTTCTTGGAAGCATCACAGAAAACAACATAGCCCTTCCCAGGCTCTGGCAGGATTAACACTGGAGCACTGGTCAGCTTCTCCTTCAAACTCTGGAAAGCTTGCTGACATCGATCATCCCAAACAAAAGGTACATCCTTCCTGGTCAACTTCGTTATCGGCAATGCGATCGTACTGAAGTCCTTAATAAACCTCCGATAGTATCCTGCTAAACCCAGGAAACTATGAACTTTTGTCGGCGTCTTCGGTTGCTCCCAATCTGCAACAGATTCCACCTTCTTCGGATCGACTTTGACTCCTTCAGCAGATATCACATGACCCAAGAAAGTCACTTCCTCCAACCAGAACTCACACTTACTGAACTTGGCATACAACTGATGTTGGCGAAGAAGAGTCAACGCTAGACGAAGATGTTGCTCATGCTCTTGCCTGTCCCGACTATAGATCAAAATGTCATCTATAAAGACTATGACAAACTGATCTAAGAACAGACGGAACACTCTGCTCATCAGGTCCATGAAAGCAACAGGTGCATTGGTTAGCCCAAACGGCATAACCACAAACTCGAAGTGACCATACCTTTTCCTGAAAGCAGACTTTGGTATGTCATCCGCCTTAATCCTCAGCTGATGATATCTGGACCGTACATCGATCTTTGAAAACACTATAGCACCACGCAACTGATCAAACAAATCATCTATCCTCGGTAACATGTACTTGTTCTTGATCGTGACTTTGTTCAACTGACGGTAATCTATACACAACTGCATCGAACCATCCTTCTTCTTGACAAACAACACTGGAGCACCCCAAGGCGACGTACTTGGTCGGATAAAACCTTTGTCCAGCAACTCTTGCAACTGCTTCTTCAGCTCTGCCATCTCTACTAGAGCCATCCTATACGGTGTATGTGCAACTGGTTGTGTTCCTGGTACCATATTGATCTCAAAATCAATCTCTCGGGGTGGAGGAACACCAGGAAACTCCTCAGGAAACACGTCTGCAAACTCTCGAACAATTGACACTTCCTCAAGGCTAGGACCCTTCGCCTTGGCAACCACAACGGTATCCACCACGTGAGCTAAGAACGCCTCACATCCTTGACTTAGCAACTTCTCTGTCACCATAGCTTATATCAGACATGTCGGAAGAATCTTCCTATCTCCCTGGAAGATCCACTTCTCTCCAGCATCATCAAACACTGCCTGCTTGGAACCACAGTCCAAAACAACCTTATACTTCTCTAAGGCATCCATCCCAAGGATAACATCAAAACCATGCATATCAAGTGGTATAAGATCCACTTGGATGTGGTGTCCTGAGAAAGACAAGACACAAGATGGACACTCTTCTCGAAGCAAGGAGGAACCATCAAGAGGGGTTTCTAACAACAAACTATCCTCCTTACAACTAACAGATAAACGATAGTTTTCAAGCATACTATAGGCGATAAAGGAGTGTGTAGCACCCAGGTCAACCAGAACAGATATAAAGCAAGAAGAAGACATATCAGAATGAAATAACTCCATCTGACCTGTCACTACTCGTGGGTTGACTATCGCCTCCGGCTAACTCATAGCATAGAATCGAGTTGTTGCTTGTTGTCCATGGCCTCTGCTTCCTTAAGCAGACGAACCTACTTGCGACGCCTGACCGCGTCCTCGCCCTCTGCTAACACTGGGTTGTTGTCTTTCTGACCTTTGAAAACTCTACCTTGGTTGTTGCGTTACTTCAACACCTCTATTCGGGCAATTGAGCCTAAAATGCCCGACTTGTCCACAAAGATGACATGTCATGTCCTCAAACCGTGGCCTAGCTGGCCCTATCACTGCCACAGAAGTTTTACTATGCACCTTAGATGGAGAAGAAACATCACCTCTCCCCTTACTCGGAGACCACTGGGACGGTACACCAGAACCTCTCATCACTGACGGTGATGAAAACCTGGGCTTCTTAAAGCCACCAAACCTCCATCCCTGAAACTGAGCATGTCTTTTATGAGACATGGACTCTCTTTTCTCCCTTACTGACCTCTCAATCTTTCACACCCCGATCTCACATTAACCACAAACCACGAGATTAAGACGCGACAGGATGGGATTAACACATAACCAATCATTCGTCACTTTTTAAAACAATTCAAGGCATTAAAAAGATAACCTGATTTAGGCTGTAAACTAAACAAAGTAAATTGCAGAAGCATTTCTATTTAAACTGACAGGAGATATAAACAAAGTCTACAGCAAATTACATTATTCAACATAAAGTAAACATAGCAGTTAATTTACATCTTTATACACATTACACATACACACTCTCTCTCACCCACACCATGTCCCAAGGACCGAGGGGAAAGGACTAAGAGACCTCTAACTAGACTAACTACAAACCTTCTATAAACTAGGCGTTAGGATGAAACGATCCTTCTGATTCCTGATGCTGATGCTGACCTGAAAATGTTTTGAGTAGAGGTATGAGCCTACTCGCTCAGTGAATAGCCTTTCATTTAGCTATCACTAAACAACTCATCAGATTTATAAAATTTGAATAACATAAATACAGTACAAACAGGGCATTTCTAATGACATAGCAGATAACAATTTCATTTCTATGCAGCATCATATAATTTAAACAAATAAACAATTATAGAGAATTGATACAACAGTGCAAATCTCTTAACATATTAAATTTACTGTGTTCCTATATGATTACTTATTCATATTATTATTATTCCCTAAATATATGCAGTGTACTCTGCATATAAAGATCCGTAGCGAACTACGGTCCCATCGTACAAGACTTAGCGACACACCCGGGAAATGCTAAGTCTGACTATCAGCCCTGGTCTGCTGCAGGACTCTCAGGCTCATCGGCCTTCAGGCTCATCGGCCTCACTGTACTCTCAAAAGAGTGAACTCTAGACTCCTCCTGAAACCTGAGCACACAGGCGGAGAGTCTTACCGGGTTACCACCGTGACATCGCACGCGTTGTTGTTGAATAAACAATATTTACTCCAGTGCCACCGTGACATCGCACGCGTTATTGTTGAACACTGCCTTTCCATCCTCATGCCACCGCGACATCGGACGCGTTGATGTTGAACACGAGTTTCACCCCCCTGGATGCAGACCTCTCAGAAGGGGTTCTACGGTGTTAGGGCACCTAAGTCTATTAACCGATTAACATATAATCATTTAAACAGGAAAATCACATTTCAAACTTATTTCACATTCTAAACATCTCTTTTACTTTCATATATATATCATTGTCATCTTTAATCATCACTAATTCAAATTCATTGCTAATCAGCCATCTTTATTCAGCATATGCATTACAACTGTAAAACAGGATATTCCATCTTTTTCATCAATCATATTCTGTATCTTAAGTTCTATTGAATCTATAATAAACTATTGTATGTGCTAAGCTGTTTAGAAGTTATACCAACTGACATTAAAGCAATTAAGCACTTAAATTGAGTTAAATAATGATTTCTAAATGAACTACTACTCACCCACTTCGGTGTGTTCGTATACATCGAAAAACGTCCACAAACACGCCTAATTCTGCCCTTTACAGCAGCGTGCACGCCGTGCACCTAGGCTGCACGCCGTGCACCTTCAGTGCACTTCTGTTCTACTTTTCTGCACCTTTGCATGCCGTGCAATCTGACCTTGCACGCCGTGCAAACTGATTTGCACGCCGTGCACCTGCGCAGAAACGGAATTTCCCTATATCAGCTTTCTGTGATGTTGCACGCCGTGCAAAACGGATTTGCACGCCGTGCAATCTGCGCAGGGGCGGAAATTGCAGAAATAAAAGAGACGATTGGGGTCGATTCGGTGGACAATTCTTACCCGAATCACTCCTATAGCTTCGGATTGACCTAGCAAGCACTTGGCAACAAGAAAGAACTGAGGGGGAAGCACCGTTCGCTCCCTAGACCATCTCCATGGTCGTCTTCTTCATGGCTGCAGGAGGAAGAAGAAGGTGAGGAAGAAGAAGATGATGCAGCCGGTTGGTTTGGCTGGAGAAGATGAAGAAATCGAAGAAGAACGGAGAAGGAAGGAGCTGGGTTGCCTAGCTTCTCCTCTAGCTTGCTCTCTCCCTTTCCCTTCTCTGTTCTTCCCAAGCGGCAGCCGAAGGAAATGAACTATCGTTCATTCCAAAGTCGGTTAATAGAGTTAAAAAGGAAAACTGAAGGAAAGGATAAGGAAGGGCGCCCAGGGGGCCGGATGCAAATTGCCCAAAAACTTTCCGAAATTACACATAGGTCCCTGCACACTAAAAAGCTCATATCTTTTTACTCGTAGGTCGGTTTCACATGATTTCTTCGGCAACGGATTAAGCACAAACTTGCCCTCAATATCAGGACAAGAGAACAAGCTAATGATACATTAACACTAGCTCAAAGCTCAAAACACTATTAACAAAAGCAAGTACTCATCTCAACATAACTAGTTCAATTATGCACTAACCAAGGTACTTACTGCTAAAACGAGATGTGGGTCATAACAATCTCCCTCCCTTATAAGAATTTTGTCCCGAAATTCCTAAAAGAGAAAAGGAAACTTATTACGCATTTCTGATTCAAGCTCCCACGTAGCTTCCTCTATATTATGGTTTCTCCATAAAACCTTCACTAAAGGTATCTCGCGATTCTTAAGCTTTTTGATCCGGTGATCCACTATCTGCACTGGTCCTTCAACATAGGACACATCTGTTCTAAGCTGCGCCGGTTCTGGATCTAGAATCTTTTCTGTACCAGGATGACACTTTTTCAGCATAGACACGTGGAAGACATCATGAAGATTTGCCAACTCAGACAGAAAATCCAACCTGTAAGCTACAGGTCCAATCCTCTCAACAATAGGATATGGACCCATATACCTAGGGGTCAACTTACCCCTCTTGCCAAACCTCAGCACTCCCTTCCACGGTGAAACTTTCAAGTAAACCTCGTCGCCAACCTCAAACTCAAGAGGTCGACGTCATCTCTCTGCATAACTTTTCTGCCTGTCCTGAGCAGCTTTCAACTGCTCCCTGATCACAGATATCTTCTCTGTAGTCATATCGACTATCTCAGGTCCAAGAATTTTTTTCTCTCCAATCTCATACCAACAAACTGGCGATCTACACTTCCTGCCATAAAGAGCTTCATATGGAGCCATTCCAAGGCTAGAATGGTAACTATTATTATATGCAAACTCCATGAGGCTTAAGTGTTCTTCCCAGTTGCCTCTAAACTGTAGCACGCATGCTCTCAGCATGTCCTCGAGGGTCTGAATGGTCCTCTCAGATTGACCATCTGTCTGCGGGTGAAACGCTGTACTGAACCTCAGCTTTGTGCCCAACGCACGATGTAACTGATTCCAGAATCTAGATGTAAACTTTGGATCTCTGTCAGAAATAATGGAAACTGGAATCCCATGCAACCTGATTACCTCATCCACATAAATCTTGGCCAGCTTTGGAACGTCAAAGGTTGATTTGACAGGGAGAAAGTGAGCAGACTTAGTTAGTCTATCCACAATTACCCATATCGAGTCTTAACCCTTAGGCGTCCTGGGTAATCCTACTACAAAGTCCATCGTGATGTGTTCCCATTTCCATTCTGGTATAGGAAGCGACTGCAAAGTACCAGCAGGTTT
This sequence comes from Alisma plantago-aquatica, assembly GCA_963693085.1. Lineage (NCBI taxonomy): Eukaryota > Viridiplantae > Streptophyta > Magnoliopsida > Alismatales > Alismataceae > Alisma > Alisma plantago-aquatica. The sequence goes on from OY856415.1 coordinate 520,479,094, forward strand.
CTGATGTTCAGCCTTAACCTGCTGACACACCCCGCACCTAGCCACGTATTCAGCCACATCCTTTTTCATACCAGACCACCAGTACAGCTCTTTGAGGTTCATGTACATCTTTGTGTTACCTGGATGCATAGCATACATAGAAGTATGTGCTTCCTCAAGAATCTACTCTTTCAACTCACTGTTTCCAGGTACACACAACCTATCATGAAGATACAACACACCTTCATCAGAAAACCTGAACTCTGTTCTCTTACTTTCTGACATATCCTGCATGATTTGCCACAACTCATCATCACTCTGCTGTAATTCCTTAATCTGATTATAAAAAGTAGGTCTGACTTGCATCTGAGCAATCAACCCACTTTTTCCAGTCACATCCAAGTCCAAGTTCAATTTTCGCATATCTACGAGCAAGTCCCTCTTGAAACATGCCATAGAAAATGCATCAGCTATTGAACTTGACTTCCTACTCAAGGCATCAGCTACAACATTCGCTTTACCAGGATGGTAATCAATTGTCACATCATAATCTTTAATCAGCTCAAGCCATCTGCGCTGTCTCAAATTCAAATCTTTCTGAGTGAAGATATACTTCAGGCTCTTATGGTCTGTAAATACCTGGCAAGTCTCACCATACAGGTAGTGACGCCATATTTTAAGAGCATGAACTATAGCAGCTAATTCCAGATCATGAGTAGGGTAATTCTCTTCGTTCTTCTTAAGCTGTCTAGATGCGTAAGCCACAACTTTACCTTCTTGCATCAGTACACAGCCCAAACCTCTCCTGGAAGCATCACAGAACACTGTATAGCCTTTCTCTGATTCAGGCAAAACCAACACTGGTGCGGAAGTCAACTTCCTCTTCAGGATCTGAAAACTCTTCTCACAGTTATCAGACCAAACAAACGGTGCATTCTTCCTCGTTAAGCGTGTCAAAGGTGATGCTAACGCACTGAAGTTCTGTATAAACCTTCTGTAATAGCCTGCTAATCCTAAGAAACTTCTAATCTCAGTAGGAGTCTTCGGCCGTTCCCACTGAAGCACAGAATCAACTTTCTTAGGATCAACACTAACTCCATCTCTCGAGATGACATGTCCAAGAAATGCTACCTCAGCCAACCAGAACTCGCACTTGCTAAACTTAGCATACAGCTGATGTTGCCTCAACAACTGCAACGTCATTCTCAGGTGTTGCTCATGCTGCTCATTATTTCTAGAATAGATCAGAATATCATCTATAAAGACTACAATAAACTGATCTAGGAACGGTTTGAAAATCTGATTCATCATATCCATAAAGGCTGTTGGGGCATTGGTCAGCCCAAACGACATGACCAAAAACTCATAATGCCCATACCTGGTTCTGAAAGCCGTCTTGGGAATATCAGAAGCCTTTATTCTAAGCTGATGATATCCAGATCTCAAATCAATCTTAGAAAAGATCGTCGCTCCACGCAACTGATCAAACAGATCATCTATTCTCGGTAATGGATACTTGTTCTTTATAGTGATCTTGTTCAGTTGCCTGTAATCTATACAGAGACGCATGGTACCATCCTTTTTCTTAACAAACAGGACTGGAGCACCCCATGGTGAGGAACTGGGTCTAATAAAACCCTTATCTAGTAACTCCTGCAACTACACCTTGAGTTCTTTCAACTCTGCAGGTGCCATTCTGTAGGCTGGCAGTGCTACTGGATGACTACCTGGATATATCTGAATTTCAAAATCCAAGTCTCTGACAGGAGGTAGGCCTGGAAAATCTTCTGGAAAAACATCAGAAAACTCACAAACCACGGGCACATCATAAACACTGGCGGTGCTCTTCTCTGCTCTGGTGTCAATCACATGAGCAAGGAACGCTTCACATCCTTTCTGTAACATCTTATCAGCTACAGCAGCTGATATTATGCACATAGGCAGAACTTTCCTGTCTCCAGTAAAGACACAAGAAAATTCCCCTAGTTGAAAGGTAGCTTCCTTTTTCCAACAATCAAGTTGCACTCGATATGTCTCAAGACAATCCATACCCAAGATGACTTGAAAAGTATTGACATCCAGGGGTATGAGATTTGTAGCAAAGGTATAACCTCTAAAAGATAACAAGCATCCGGGACAGAACTCAGTCAAAACTGTTGGTCCACCAAGTGGAACCCTCAACACTAACTCATCTACCAACTCTTGAGTTAACAGATTAAGTTTACCAACTAAAGAACGTCGTATGAAAGAGTGAGTAGCACCCGAATCTATCAAAACTGAAACTGGTATACTATTAAACAAAAACATCTCTCCTGTAACGACTTGTGAAGAGATTATACCTTCCTGAGGTGTCAAAGAGAAGAAACGTGCTAAAGCTCTCCCCCTGCCACGCTGTCCTCTCTGACTACTCCTGCCACTAGGCACTCCACCATCTCTAGACCCAGAAGCCACAGAAGAACTCGGAACATCATGGTACTGAGGCTGGAAGGCTTGCGATGCTGCTTGTCGAAGTTGAGGACATTCTTTTCTGAAATGTCCTACTTGTCCGCAGACAAAACAACTTGCACCCCAACACGGACCAGAATGTAGTTTTCCACATTTGTCACATGGTGGTATCCCTTGTCCCTGGGGACTCGTTACTGACATTGACGACCCAGAAGACTGTCCACTAGTGGCACTGCCCCATCTCCCTGGGTTGTATCCCCCTCTGCCTCTAGAAGAAGCAACATCCTCAGATCTCTGTCTATTGAAACAACTAAAGCCACGTCCGAGTTTAGAAAAGAACCCTCTACCTCCACCTCTGTATCCACTACTGGACTGTCCTCTACTGAAATCTGCAGATCTCTTCTTAGACTCAGGCACCTTATCAGCATTCACAGATTCTTCAACCTGTCTAGTAGCTTCAACAAACTCACCAAAGTTCTCTCTGTTTCTCCTACTAGTAGCAGAAACTGTATACCGAATCTCTGGCCTTAGCCCTTCTTGAAACCTTCTGCATCTTTCTATGTTGTCGGGAACAAGCTGCGGACAGAAATTCGCTAACCGTGTGAAAAGCGCTTCATACTCAGTAACTGTCATGTTCCCCTGCTTGATATTTTGTAGCTGCCTGATTTTCTCATTAAGAAAAGTGGGTGGATAGAATTTGAGATGAAACTCCTCAAAGAACTCCTGCCAGGAAAGCTCTGTACCTCTCCTCTTTTCTTCCACACCACGCCACCACAACTCTGCATCGCCTGTCAAAAGGTAGACTGCATGATTAATCTTCTTCTCTTCTGGAAGCTCCATCAGGCGAAAGACCTTCTCTATCTGTCTAAACCATTCATCAGCCTCTGTTGGATCTGTAGTGCCACTGAACTCTGTGCCACCAAGCTTCTTTACAAGCTCATAAGATCGCATCATATCCTTGCTACTGGTAGAAGTAGAAGCTCGCCTATCAGCCTTGTACCTCTCTTTGGTTTCCAGAAACATCCTGTACATCCGGGATGCTTCATCCACGTGGTCACCACCACCTGGACCCAAGTACAAAGGATCAGGGCCAACATGGCTCTCGGCCTGATCATCACGATCAAAGCCTCTTCCTGCCATCTGCAATGATATAACAGAATATTTCCTGTTAGAAAACTACAGATAGAAGAAAGACTCCTAAACCTTAATCCTATTGGTCTCTTATCGTCCCCTGACCTGGACTCTGAGTAACTACGTACTCAACCTAAGCTCTGATACCAAGATTTCACACCCCGATCTCACATTAACCACAAACCATGAGATTAAGACGCGACAGGATGGGATTAACACATAACCAATCATTCGTCACTTTTTAAAACAATTCAAGGCATTAAAAAGATTACCTGATTTAGGCTGTAAACTAAACAAAGTAAATTGCAGAAGCATTTCTATTTAAACTGACAGGAGATATAAACAAAGTCTACAGCAAATTACATTATTCAACATAAAGTAAACATAACAGTTAATTTACATCTTTATACACATTACACATACACACTCTCTCTCACCCACACCATGTCCCAAGGACCGAGGGGAAAGGACTAAGAGACCTCTAACTAGACTAACTACAAACCTTCTATAAACTAGGTGTTAGGATGAAACGATCCTTCTGATTCCTGATGCTGATGCTGACCTGAAAATGTTTTGAGTAGAGGTATGAGCCTACTCGCTCTGTGAATAGCCTTTCATTTAGCTATCACTAAACAACTCATCAGATTTATAAAATTTGAATAACATAAATACAGTACAAACAGGGCAGTTCTAATGACATAGCAGATAACAATTTCATTTCTATGCAGCATCATATAATTTAAACAAATAAACAATTATAGAGAATTGATACAACAGTGCAAATCTCTTAACATATTAAATTTACTGTGTTCCTATATGATTACTTATTCATATTATTATTATGCCCTAAATATATGCAGTGTACTCTGCATATAAAGATCCGTAGCGAACTACGGTCCCACCGTACAAGACTTAGCGACACACCCGGGAAATGCTAAGTCTGACTATCAGCCTTGGTCTGCTGCAGGACTCTCAGGCTCATCGGCCTTCAGGCTCATCGGCCTCACTGTACTCTCAAAAGAGTGAACTCTAGACTCCTCCTGAAACCTGAGCACACAGGCGGAGAGTCTTACCGGGTTACCACCGTGACATCGCACGCGTTGTTGTTGAATAAACAATATTTACTCCAGTGCCACCGTGACATCGCACGCGTTATTGTTGAACACTGCCTTTCCATCCTCGTGCCACCGCGACATCGCACGCGTTGATGTTGAACACGAGTTTCACCCCCCTGGATGCAGACCTCTCAGAAGGGGTTCTACGGTGTTAGGGCACCTAAGTCTATTAACCGATTAACATATAATCATTTAAATAGGAAAATCACATTTCAAACGTATTTCACATTCTAAACATCTCTTTTACTTTCATATATATATCATTGTCATCTTTAATCATCACTTATTCAAATTCATTGCTAATCAGCCATCTTTATTCAGCATATGCGTTACAACTGTAAAACAGGATATTCCATCTTTTTCATCAATCATATTCCGTATCTTAAGTTCTATTGAATCTATAATAAACTATTGTATGTGCTAAGCTGTTTAGAAGTTATACCAACTGACATTAAAGCAATTAAGCACTTAAATTGAGTTAAATAATGATTTCTAAATGAACTACTACTCACCCACTTCGGTGTGTTCGTATACACCGAAAAACGTCCACAAACACGCCTAATTCTGCCCTTTACAGCAGCGTGCACGCCGTGCACCTAGGCTGCATGCCGTGCACCTTCAGTGCACTTCTGTTCTACTTTTCTGCACCTTTGCACGCCGTGCAATCTGACCTTGCACGCCGTGCAAACTGATTTGCACGCCGTGCACCTGCGCAGAAACGGAATTTCCCTATATCAGCAATCTGTGATGTTGCACGCCGTGCAAAACGGATTTGCACGTCGTGCAATCTGCGCAGGGGCGGAAATTGCAGAAATAAAAGAGACGATTGGGGTCGATTCGGTGGATGATTCTTACCCGAATCACTCCTATAGCTTCGGATTGACCTAGCAAGCACTTGGCAACAAGAAAGAACTGAGGGGGAAGCACCGTTCGCTCCCTAGACCATCTCCATGGTCGTCTTCTTCATGGCTGCAGGAGGAAGAAGAAGGTGAGGAAGAAGAAGATGATGCAGCCGGTTGGTTTGGCTGGAGAAGATGAAGAAATCGAAGAAGAACGGAGAAGGAAGGAGCTGGGTTGCCTAGCTTCTCCTCTAGCTTGCTCTCTCCCTTTCCCTTCTCTGTTCTTCCCAAGCGGCAGCCGAAGGAAATGAACTATCGTTCATTCCAAAGTCGGTTAATAGAGTTAAAAAGGAAAACTGAAGGAAAGGATAAGGAAGGGCGCCCAGGGGTCCGGATGCAAATTGCCCAGAAACTTTCCGAAATTACACATAGGTCCCTGCACACTAAAAAGCTCATATCTTTTTACTCGTAGGTCGGTTTCACATGATTTCTTCGGCAACGGATTAAGCACAAACTTGCCCTCAATCTCAGGACAAGAGAACAAGCTAATGATACATTAACACTAGCTCAAAGCTCAAAACACTATTAACAAAAGCAAGTACTCATCTCAACATAACTAGTTCAATTATGCACTAACCAAGGTACTTACTGCTTAAACGAGATGTGGGTCATAACACAATCCTTCAAACAGATTCCACGAACGTTGCAAACCGTTCTCGGTTCTCCAACGTAGACACAGGTGTTGTCAGCTCAGAACTCAGACCCTTCTTGAAATGTCTGATCCGCTCCTCATCTGTTGCCGCCATGTGAGGACAAAACCTCAACAGATCCATAAACTTGGCTTCATACTCGGTGATATTCATCATTCCTTGTCGCAAATTCTCAAACGGACTGACCTTCTCATCCAGATTTGTCTTTGGAAAGTATCTGCTGATGAACTCGTGCCGGAACACTTCCCAACAGATCACCTCACCAGGCCGCTTCTCTTCTTCGATGGTCCACCAGTGACCAGCACTACCCTTCAGAAGGTAGACAACATGCTTTACTTTGTCTGCTTCGGGGATGTCAAGGATCCGGAAAGCCTTCTCAAGACTTGTCAGCCACAGATCTACATCCGCTGGATCATCTGTTCCAGCATACTCTGAAGCTCCGACTCGGCGAAGCCGCTCGAAGGTCTTCCCAATACCCGATGCTTCTCCATGGGGAACATGTGCTCTCGGAGGAGGCACGGGCAATCGCTCAACCATGAGATTCATCGTAGCCATCAGTTGCCCCATAAGCTGTTAATAGGAAGGGTGTTCAAGAATGGCTGGGTCAGGTTGGGGGACCTCAGGCACCCGATCTCCATGTGCCTACCCTTCAGCTGAAGCAACATCACTATACTCAGCTGAGTGTTCTTCATGATTTCCATACATCTTGACTTTTCTTCCGCTGAGGGCAGAAGACGGTTGTAAGAAAATTTGGACAACACACAAGAACAGACGACCTAGTCCTAGATCCCTGTAGACTCAACAAACCTAAGGCTCTGATACCAAACTTGTGGCAACACATCCCACTATCACACAGACAGCGAGGTGTTATGCGAAAACGTGTGGAAATCACCATAACCACAGGTTACCAAAAACACGCGTTAATTAAAACCGATTGCGGAAAACTGATAAACTGAGAAACTATTGCATTCCAGTTTGCATCATGTAAGAGAACAGGTTAAATACATATATACAAGCCTTGATACATGTCCATGGCTTAGAGAAACAGTTGTCATTAATCATATGAGTTCATCGCCTGTCATATACATAAAGGCCCACATCCGGCCAACATTAGGATATACAAAACATTATCGATCGTACATCGTGAAACAATGCCAAAACACTGCCAAGGACCTAAGGGTACAGGGATGACTCTAGACTCTACTATAAAACATCCAAAACAGCAGCATATCCATCGCTTGCCCTCTACTGCTCTTCTTACTGCTCGGCCGCAACTCTGCGACCACCTCTACGTCTAGCTCGAACACCTGAAAACCAATGGAGTGAGACAATTGAACATTGTCCCAGCGGGAAACATAACTCCCCACCACAAATACAGAACCTCGGAAAGATAGAGCTTATAACAGTAGATAATTGATAAGAGATATTACAGGAGAAGTTTATGTAAAGCAAAGCTATTCTTACTGACAAGCATACCAGCTGTACAAAGGGCATGTAATCAAGTAACTCTCAATGGAACATGATTGACAAGATAAGATATATTGTTATGTTGCATGAGGAACATATAAGATATATCGCCACATATCCTGAGAAACATATAAGCAACTACAATATGTAACTACACAAGCAAGGCCTCAACCAATGTTCCGTGTTTTGCCTTAAGCAATATATATACTATAAGGCTGGATTACGTATTCTTATGCCCTAAGGAAGCGAACCGTAGCGTTCAAATCCAACCGAAGGCTGCAAAACCTGGATCCGGTGCCATATAAGGTCACATGAAAGAGTCGGACTCCATGACCTCCCACCTCATAGTCAGTGCACGAGTACAACACAAGCAGGACCGCAGTCTCATGCTTAAGTGGTCTTAGCCACAGGGTCAGGCTACCCTCTTCCTAGCCCGCCTCGGTACATGTATCGACGCTATTGAAACTGAGCCACGGGCCTGCTCACCATGCTCTGAGCCATGAATGCATTCATGCTCTTCATATCACATATCCTGAGCCATGGGCCTGTTCACCATGCTCTTCACATACTTGGCTACGGGCCTGAATCCGCACCCTGGAGTCTACAATCGAAGTTGCACTCTTACCTCCTTACTTTAGGCTAGGAGAAACCTCGCATATTCAAAAATATGCACTCCGGGTTAACCCGCAAGAGAACCTGTTTCACCATCACCGATTCCTGACGATGATGGATCTATGGCCAGGGCAACTACATGATAGATTTCACTGTGGTTTAATTAATATCTTTTATATGGATTGCAAGATTCAACCAAGTTGTATAACATGCAATAAATACAAAAGGGAAACAATATAGACTCAACATTATGCTTTTACTACCATTCACATCATACTGATCCATCACAAGGATCCCACATCACATGTTATCACTTGGCCTCTTGCCAATCAATCTAGACTCATCTCAAGGATCATCACATATCATGGGATCTCAATCCCTCATCACATAGTGCCACTGCCTCTCAAGGCTTACATCATCGTTATCGTTTTGGAACATCATTCATAATATACTTGTTATCTCATTGTTCTCATATAATCATTCCTCATAGCCTTTCGTTTGGCTACACATTACCTGCATGGTTAGCACTATTCAATAATCAACACGAATAACTTAGAAACTCATATTATCAACACATGGTGACATTTAGGATTTAGCACATTATTAACACAAAGTGATAGTAGGGATTATATCCTTTTCTTAATCATGCCTTATAACACTCTGCATTACATGCTCATTATTATTCTTGGGTATTATATCAATGATTATGATGATTAAGATAAAAGGGACTCATGTTGCCATCATCATTATTAAGCATAGCACAAACCATCATCATGGTAAACGTGGTATGAGATTAACACCTCGGTTTCTATGACTGACGGAACCCTCACTAGAGGTAACTTAAGCCCTTACTAAAAGTTTGTGTCGGGCATCATGCCCTCACCTAAGGCTCAGCCATAAAGCTCATCTCATGACGGCCGACACACTCAGCCATACCCACGATGCTACGTCGGGCATACCAGCTGCAATTCCCGTCACACTGAGCATGTCGGGCGACACACTAGGCTAATGTGATGCCCGTCACAGGTCTACCAGCCATGCCCACCAGCTATGTATAAGTCTGGTGTTCTAAACTCAAGCAACCAGCAAATGGGTCTATCATCCATCCTATTAACTTATGGCCTATCGGCCGACACAAGGCATAGTAATGGTGTGATGCCCGTCACAACTTCAAGTGTGTCGTCCAAGACCAAACCAAAGGAAGGTGTCGTCTGTTACAAACAGATACATGAATCAAGATATCGTCCAAACCAGCATAGCATATCGCCCAAGAGTTTAGGTCAAGAGGGCTATCGGGTAGCACCTCCCCAAAGCTTATATCGTACAAGGTGTTAACTTACAAGATCCTCTTCCACCTCACACAAGGACACCCGAACCCTAGTGGGTCAAGAAGAGGCTCACCTCAATCAACTAAGAAGGAGGGGTCTTGCACTTATTCTATCACCAAACGGGTCACAAGGAGAAACCCTAGAAAAGAGTCACCACTAACCGAGCTTACCTTCTAGCCCATGGTAAGAGGAGAGTATTGCTCAAGCAACTAGAACACAAGCTCACCTTAATCGACCAAGAAAGAGGGGTGTTGCTCATGCTACTAGAAACCCAAGCTCACTCCTCTAGACCAAGGGGAGAAAGGAGTATTGCTCACCTAAAAACCCTAGATCACAAGGATCGGACAACATGAAAGCTAAGCAAGAAACTAAACTACCAACATGTAAACGAGATCATAGCAAGAGATAATGTAGTTAGGGTTAGAAGTTATGCAACCCGCCTTAAGCAACTTCAATCTCCTAGCTCCAAGCACCACCAAGCAAGGAAGATGGAGACTCCAAGGCTATCGGCCACCACTTGCTCCTCAAAGGTGTGTCGGCCACCAAGCTTGCTCCTTCAAGGGGGTATCGGCCACCACTAAGCAAAGAGAGGGTTGTGTCGTGTAAAAGGTGGAGAGGAACCAAAGAACCAAAGGGACCCTAAGCTAAGGAAAGGAGCCGCCTATATAGAAGGAAAGGGAGGAGAAAACAAGGTTGGTCCAAGCAAGGTGTCACTTGCCTAGGGACACTTGTCCTAGTGCACGAGCCACCACTCTAGCAATCTCTATACACATGTCCAAGATATGTTCCAAGTGTCCACTAAACAAGGTCAAGGCTAGGTCAAGCATTATGGGAGACACAACATCTTGCTCCTTGGGCGACACACTCCTCTTGGCTGACACAAACACTCCTAGGCCGATACACTCTCCATCTTGGCCGATACAAGGCTCAACCAAGCAAAAGCAAAGCACCTCAAGGCCCAACAAGCTCAACTAGGCCCAAGAGAACTCAAGCAACGAGCCCAAGCCTTCCTCTCTACACAAGAGGAAGCAAAGAGAGGGAGAAACACCTTACAAGGTGGCAAACTTGCCAACAAAACCCTAGACTTGGTTTATTTGCAAGTAGCACTTCCAACTCTCAACAAAGCACAACCAAAACCCTAATCACCACCAAAGGTGATTAGCAAGCACCAAAGCACCAGGGTTAAGCAAAGCAAATAGGGTAAACCCTAAACGAAGGTCAGGGTCCTTACAGTTTGTTGCCAGAGATATTGCATTCTTAGAAAAGAAATTTATTTCCAAAGGAATCCGTGGGAGGCAAGTGGAACTCGAAGAGGTTTGATAAGAACAAGAAAATATTGAACCATTATATGTATAAGAGGAACCAAGAGAATCACAAAGTGTTGTGGAATCTAAAATTCCTCAAGTAACACATGAACCTCATAGATCTAATAGGACACGCCTTGAGCCTAAAAGATTTGGATATCTCGTAACTCAGGAAGGAAGTGAATTGGTCATAGATGATGAGGCAATATCCTATCAAGATGCTATTGAGGGACCAAAGTCTGAGAAATGTCTTGATTCCATGAGATTTGAGATGGAATCCATGTATACCAATAAAGTACGGACTTTGGTGGATCCACCTGAAGGGGTATAACCCATAGGGTGCAAGTGGGTCTTCAAGAAGAAGACCAACACGGATGGTAAAATACAAACCTATAAGGGCAAATTGGTAGCAAATATTTTCAGACAAGTTCAAGGTATTGACTATGATGAAACCTTTTCTCCAGTGGTCATGGTTAAGTCCATTAGGATCATGCTTGCTATTGCATCTTATCATGACTATGATATTTGGCAAATAGATGTTAAAACCACATTCCTTAATTGAAATCTTCTTGAGGATGTGTATATGACACAAACTAGAGGGTTTTCTAAATCCAAAGGATGCAAATAAAGTTTGTAAGCTACAAAGGTTAGTCTATGGATTGAAGAAAGAATCTCAGAGTTGGAATCTTTGTTTTGATGAGATAGTCAAAGGGTTTAGTTTTATTCAAAATGAAGATGAACTTTGTGTGTACAAGAAAGCTAGTGGGAGCATAGTGACATTCATCATATTGTATATATATGACATACGATTGATGGGGAATGACATCCCTACTTTACAAAAGGTAAAGACATGACATGGAAATACATTCTCTATGAAAGACTTGGGAGAAGCATCCTACATCTTGGGGATAAAGATCTATAGAGATAAATCCAGAAGGCTTCTTGGATTAAGTCAGAGCACATAAATTGACAAAGTGTCGAAGCGGTTCAGCATGGAGAACTCAAAGAGAGGAAACCTGCCAGTGTTGCATGGAGTCACCATCTCTAAGAGTCAATGTCCCAGTTCTTGTGAAGAAAGGGAATGCATGAGCCTGATTTCATATAGCTCAGCAATTGGATCAATCATGTACGCAATATTGTGTACCTATCCATATTTCTCGTATGCCTTGAGCATGACGAGCGGATATCAGTAAGATCCAGGTGATGCTCACTGGACCACCATAAAGAACATCCTCAAGTACTTGAGAAGGACTAAGGATTAATTCTTGGTCTACGGTGGAGAGGAAGAGTTGGTGGTAAAGGGTTACATCGATGCAAGCTTCTAGACTGATCAAGATGATTACAAATCACAATCAGGATTTTTGTTTTGCCTAAACAATAGAGTTATAAGTTGGAAGAGTTCCAAGAAAGAGACAATTGTCGATTCTACAACATAGGATAATTATATTGTTTCATCGAGTGCATCAAAGGAGGTTGTATGGATCAAGAAGTTCACTATAGAACTTGGGGTCATTTCAAGTATCAGCAACACAATTGAGCTATATTGTGACAACAATGGAGCTATTGCATAGGCTAAGGACCCAAATCACATCAATGTTCAAAGCATATACAAAGGCGATTCCATCTCATACGAGAGATTGTACAGTGAGGAGATGTAAAGATTTGCAAAGTACCAACAAAAAATAATGTTGTTGACCCCTTGAAAAAGGCACTTTCACGGCAGAAACATGATGGACATGTTAGATCACTTGGAATATGATTCGTAGGTAATTTTCTCTAAGTGTAAGTGGGAGTCTGTTGGTATGTATGCCTAGAGAGCCAATCATGTGATGATTGTAATGGCATAACTTGTAAAAACGATTTGATTATTAATAAAAGGAAAGCTTCCAATTTATTCTATTTAACTCAGTTATGAGATAATGATGTAACATCATAAATGTCTAGAGAATAATATTACTCAATGACGTATGTCTTCAAGTATGTGACTTGAAAGAATGAGATCATACAAATGTTAAGAGTACATATGCATATTCTCGTTATGTCCATGATCAGTTGTTGTTGTGGAAGGTTGATAGATAGCAATAACACATAAGATCAGAGTGTGAGTTGGTTGATGACAGAATCTCATTAGTCATGATATGGCAATATCAAACCAATCACATAGATACATGTTAGAGAACAGTATATCAGACAGACCCAATGTGAGAATGACACATGGAAGCCATCATCATGGAAGTCATAGTCAGTTCTCACAGTGATGGTGTTGGTTGTGCTTCTTAGACTTGAAATGACTACACGCATCGCATGTCATTGGGTACACTTTGCCATCATCAAACACAGTCTTGAAACATGGATTGTTATAAATGTGATGATTGGGTGACTTTGACACATGGGGGTATACTGTGAGTGATAGAAATGGAATTTGTCCCTCCTATAGGAGTTTGATGTTCTAGGCCTCTTATTAGCAAGACTGTGAAATGCATGGCAATGCACATGTGAGTCAATATGTGATATTGAGCTTACATATATCTCAGACAGTTTTCTCTGGTTCAAAAAACAAGATTGAATGATGAAGAGAATGACTACTCCATGTCTCGAGTTCAATCTGAACATCAGTGATAAAGGAACTATACAAACACTACAACACCATATACAGATTGTAGGTTGAAGTTGTTCTTTGACTTTCCATTTACTTAGATAGCATTGATGTGCGAATTAGCACTACTCTTTATTTGTGATGTCATAAGTTGTTATAGACATTCACTTCCCACGTAATATGGGACCTATAGGGTCACACACATAAGTCTCGACCTAGAAGAGAAGTTTAATCTTGAATAACATTTGAATTGATTACTAAAGTGGTTAAGTATTCAGTCCACACAACAAGGAGTCTGACTGCATTGTCAAACGCCCTTCTCATGGGATGAGAGGGTCGTTTGGAGTGTCGAACGATCGTCTCAAGGGTTGAGATGGGCGTTTGAAGTGTCAGACTGATTTGAGTTAAAATTGGCTATGGATTGAACCGATCGGCCCGGCTCAGCTCACTAGATGACCGTATGAGTGAGACGGTCATCTTGCATGGGTGAGACGGTCTGGTTCGACTGAGGGAAAGTTCTAGATATTTCCAAGTTCGTTTAGATTGCACATTACTTGTGGTGCAAAGAATTAATATGTAATATTAATTGGAATCGAATTACCAATTTCGAGTGCGGATGAGAAATCACCATACGACCGTCTACCATGCTAGCTGACTTCCTGGCATGCCAGACAACCAGTTTGGTTGTTGCAAGATGCAAAAATTTTAGAATTATTGTGAAAATTTGAGATATTTCAATCCCTTTCACTCCCGCACAGACGGATAACCATGGCCCATACCCCACCTATAAATAGAGGGGTAATGGAACTTTTCAGAGTACAACACAGATAATTGAGAATCAGTTGCTCTGACCATCGTTGTGCTCTCTGGTTGTGGTAACCACGAGATCCCAAACAAGTCCTACCCGGCTAGGGAGGGATAGCAAGGGAGAGAACAACTGAGTGTGGGAGAGAAAGTTGGTGACTAATATGCTAATGGGAGGGACGACTCCTTCTTGTCTGTTCTATCATGACGACAAGAGTTCTAGGCGGTCAACGTGGACTTCTCTATAGAGGAGAGGTTGTTGTTTGCCACTAGGAGGGCATCGTCAACCAACAGTTTGTGACGAGAGAAGCTATTACAGAAGACGACGTTCGAGTCTGCTATCTGTGGAGGAGCAAGTCAGATGAGTCCAAGTGCAATCAGGAGTCAGAGTTGCGCAACTACAACGACGAGGATTGCGGCTAGATTTTCTCTAAGACTAGGCATATCCTTGAAACCATCCTCCCTTTTGTATGGTAATTTACGTGATCTGTTGGTCATGGAAAATATGATAGATAAAATTTTATTTTCACCACGAAAAATAAAATGCACTCAAATGGGGTGCAGTTCGTTTCTATGAGTTCATGTATGTATCAACTTCCAGGTGTAATTGGTTTTCATGGTGTGGGTTACAATCACGTAATACCATCTGGGAGACTCACCCTTCTAAACAGTGTCATCACACCCACCACTACACACTTCTGAGCTGCATTCCTCTCCCTTCAAAAACAAAATCAATCCTAGACAAAATAAGGAGAAATTTTCTTTGGAATAACTTCCACAAAACTGACAAATCCGGAAAACACTACCATCTAGTTAATTGGAAAACTATATCTGCTCCACTAGATGAGGGAGGTTGGGGTATCCTTAACATTGAAACTCACGCCTTCTGTCTTATAACTAAAATTATCAATAGCCTGTTCCAAAACAAACTAAAAATATGGTCACAACTCATCAAACACAAATACTACCAAAAATCCCCTCCCTGGCATTCAGTCTCTAAAAAATCAGCTTCCCCTCTTTGGAAATACATCAACAAAAATATCCAAAAAATCACTCAAATCATCAATACCCCCCCCCCCACACTCTCACCTAAATATCTCATTCTGGTTCGATCCTTGGTTCGAAAACAACTCTGTCTTAAATCTTCGGCCAAACTGGACCATCCCAAACAGATTGCTCAAAATGAAAATCGACAAAGCTCTCCTCCTTATCACCAGCAACAGATCAAATTCTCTTAAAAGATGCATCCTCATGCATCTCAGCCAAGACGAATTCAGTAATCTAAAATTCTCATTGGAAAACAACACCTCAAACAACATCACATGGAAATGGGGTAACACTTTCTCGGTTAAGCAAGCCTACTCCTACCTCTCCTACAGAGGTTTTGCCCCCACCCACCACAAAAATTTGGAAACAGAAATGACCTCAAAAATATAAAACATTTCTATGGCTTTTACTACATAACAAGTTGCTCACAGGTGAAAACCTTACAAAAAAGGGCTTCATTGGTCCATTCAGATGCTCACTATGCGAAATAAGTTCTGACTCATTTGATCACATCTTCTTCAAGTGTACCACTTCACAAAACATCTTCTCACACTACACACGCAACTACATTCCAGATCTCAAGGAAGCAACATTCCCATCACAAATTACTCTAAATAGACAATACAAAAACTTCAAGGGTAGTGATATTTTCACCACCATCGGTTGGATTCTCTGGAAAGAAAGAAACAACAGAATCTTCAACAACAACCAAAAATTGAGACAAAATATTATATCACAAATAGATGCAGATCTTCACATTCTAACAAAATGCAGGTAATCGAGCAGAAGGAGGACAAGACGATTCTAATGAAGGTGAATCGGAAGCAAAGTTTCTGTGCGACCTCAAAGCTATGGTTGATGACGAAACATGAGTCAATATAATCCAGCAACAACTATGATTACACTTCTCGGGGAGATGCTTGTGTTTTTTTTCAACAGACTTGAGTTCTATCCTCTATTTATTTTTAGAGGCTTGTTTAAGGGGTGCCTCCCCCACTTCATCAGAACTTTGTTGTTATCTCCACTAGGCACAAACGTTAAGTTTTTTTTTCTTTTACGTTATTTTCCTCATCTTGTATGGAACTCACATAAGCAGGTGTTTGCTTGCTTCGATGTGTTTTAAATATATGCTATGACATTTCCTCAACAAAAAAAAACCAGACATGGAGAGTCGAAAAACAGTTGTAACTGCACACGTTCACTTTGAATTGAACCAAACGAGCATGTACATAAAACCAAAGACGTTCTTTGATGATTTCTCTTTCCAATTTTTTTTTATTTTGCTCCTATCCTTTTTTTAATCCTTTTTCCTTCTTTTTCTTATATACTGAACGCGGCCTAAACATGCTTAACATGATAGTAGGCACAAACTACAACCACATATTCCTTCGGACACGCTTGCCAAGCTACACCACAGGTCCACAACTGTCTACATTATTATAACACTCGACGGGAGTTGTTAGGCATTCTGACACGCTTGCCAAGCTACAACCACATTACATTTGCTTATGTCTCTTCTTTCAGTGGGCTCCTCTCAATAATGCTCCCCTCCCCTCCCAAAGCTGCCCTTCTACATATACTTGTACTGGAGCAGCTGCAGCCGGAGTAGCTTGGAGAAGGCCGGTCGAAGAGAGCAACCAGCTAGCTAGAGGTCGAGACTGCTATAGATAGATCTGAGATGGGGAAGCACCACTTGCTACTGGTATGTATGCACCCACAGAGTCACATTAACCCCCTTCTCCGCCTTGGCCGCAAGCTCACGTCCCTCGGAGCTCGCGTGACCCTCTCTACCGTGGACCACGCACACCGCCGCATGTTCCCCGATCATGGGGGCAGCCTCCCGTTAGCCGACCCCTTGGATCCGCTCTTCTTCTATCACCCGTACTCCGACGGGTTCGACAGCGGCCGCCCAGAGATTGCATCCGGGGCCGAGTTCATTGAAAAGGCGGCTACTGTCGGGTCTGAGACACTTTATGCCGTCGCGGCCGCGCCTGATACACCGGATCGGCCGGCCGTCACGTGCATTATCTACACCATCATCGTCCCTTGGGTGGCCAGTGTGGCGAGACGCATAGGCATACCGTCCTTCTTCTTCTGGATTCAGCCAGCGGCGCTCTTTGCCGTCTACTACCACTACTTCCACGATTACGGGGCCGCCATCGACGATATCCTGAGCAGGGAAACAGATTCTGATGAGAAGGATGAAGGTTGTGAAGACTGCTCGTCTGTCGTGGAGCTACCAGGACTGCCCAGACTCCATTCAGGGGACATTCCTACTCTCATCATGGGCAAAACCAGTCGAGGTGAAGTTTCCGGGGCAAATAGCAATCCAGGCCTCACAGTAGAATGGACCAACGCCCTACTTTGTAGTTTGGAGCAGTCATTCCAAGTCCTCGACGAGGAGCGGACGAAACCCCCCAAGGTGTTCGTCAACACGTTCAACGCGCTGGAGGTGGAGGTCATCCAGTCACTCTCGAATTCCATGGAACTCATCCCCATCGGCCCCATGCTGCCACCTGACCAATCGGTCGTCGGAGAAGACTACATGGAATGGCTGGGTCGCTGGCCAGACAGGTCTGTGATATACATCTCGTTTGGGACCATATCTCAGGTGGGCAGGGACCAACTTCACGAGTTCGCCAAGGGGCTAACGGGGATCGGGAGGCCGTTCTTTTGGATCTTGCGAGGTGGAGACGACGTCGCCGAGGTGAAGGAATCGGTGCTGCAGGATGCCGCCGGAAAGGGGAGGACGGCCGACTGGTGTGACCAGGTGAAGGTGCTCCAACATCCGTCTGTTGGGTGCTTTGTCACACACTGCGGGTGGAATTCCGTCTCCGAGGCCATAGCCGCCGGTGTGCCCATGGTCGCCATGCCGTTTTGGTCGGATCAGCCAACAAACGCGCGGCTGATCACGGATACATGGCAGGTTGGGGTGAGGGTCAAAGCAGACGGGGAAGGCATTGTAAAGTCCGGGGAGCTGCAGAGGTGTATCGATCAGGTGATGGGGGGCGGCGAACAGGGGACTGCTATCAGAGGAGCCGCGACAGAGTGGAAGGATAAGGCCACGGAAGCAATCCAGGTTGGCGGATTAACTGATAGGAATCTGAAATCGTTCTTGGAGGGCGAGACAGGGGTATGAAATCTTAGGGCGGTAAATGGACATAAGTCCCACGTACCCTCAAATTCATACCCTCTAAACCCGTTATGGATATAAATTTTTATAATAACTGATAGGAATCTGAAATCGTTCTTGGAGGGCGAGACAGGGGTATGAAATGTTAGGGCGGTAAATGGACATAGGTCCCACATACCCTCAAACTCATACCCTCTAAACCCGTCATGGATATAAATTTTTATAACCATATAACGCTTATCCTTATACGTAATGTTATAGTTATGTATGTACCCATACCCTGTATACCCATATACCTATTTAAATTTATTTTTATATACAAAATTTATACTAGAATGTAATGGTGCATATTTTAGCACTCAAAATTTGTAAGTATACATATCTTAAAATAGTAAAAGTTTATATTAGAATGTAATGATCCATATTCCAAGCAAGCCAACATGATGTCTAAGATCAATCGTTGACTTTATTATTCTATTAATACTATAGTCAAACTCTGTAATATTCCCCAGTAGAGCCAATAGTCATCATTTCTTTTTATATTTTGATTTAGTTGCATCAACATGTTACTCTTGATTGTCCATTATACAATGACATATTATATACTTATCAACTGGTATATGCACGCGATATATAATGTATTTGATGTCATACTAGTATCGATATCGTCTAATTTGTCCGGTGTTTGTTATACCCAAAGTTTATATTGTGTTATTGTAGCAAGTCTATTCATAATCATATACCCAGTTACCCATCCAATACCTTTCGAAAAAGTAGGTATATACCCATATCCATACCCATACCCGCTTAGCTAAATGGTTAAGATTATGGATATGACCATAACCGCACCATACCCTACCCATTTACACCCAATGAAAGTCAATCTGCCGTGAGTTTGGCCTAAAATTGAGAACACAAACATAAAAATTTTGTTGTCATTTCAACTATATATTTGTTTCGGATTAATTTGAATACACATCCTTTGATTGTACAGGATGCAATTATTTTTCTTAATATTAAATTGTTTTCTGTTTTAATATCACAAAATAAACATTTTACCTCTGATCAAATGTATCCTAAACCGGATTGGGAGATAAGTTCATATAATAGTTGAATTCATTTTTCAAGAACAAACATCTGCTATTCTATTCATCTCGTCTGGGCTAAGATTATTAATGCAACTTTATATTATCAGAACCACCATTTAACCAATCAGTGTCACTATTTTGGCTCGTTCGAAATTAACTAGATTTCACTAGAATGTAAAATTGCAAAGGAATGGCCATACTGAGAAATTTTCTATTTTGGTCACCATTGTATAGCGTCAAACACAATTACATAATTTGGTTTGCTTTCAAACTATCGTCATTTGAGTGGTCATTATGCAGGATGTAGGTCGATACTTGTTTTCCATATAAACCGCTTTAATTGAAGACCATGTATATTCAAGAGATCACAATATACTTCTTATGAAAACTTTGATATG
The DNA here is from genome assembly GCA_963693085.1 of Alisma plantago-aquatica. NCBI lineage: Eukaryota > Viridiplantae > Streptophyta > Magnoliopsida > Alismatales > Alismataceae > Alisma > Alisma plantago-aquatica. The sequence continues at coordinate 520,499,090 of OY856415.1, forward strand.
GTAAAATTCATTCGTGGTGTCCCTCGCTACTCGAGAGGAAAAAGCTTATAGTGGTATTAAAGCTTACAGTGATGTTATTGTACTCTTGTAATAGTTATGTGCACACAAAATCGCTTGCTACGTACAAGTAAACTCTCAAGACATACAAACTCTACTCCTAACTCGTCTAATGTGCATGGCCCTCAATAATTGGTTTTCAATTGTATGCATTTTGAGCACTTAAATGTGTTGGAGCTCACTCGGTTCATCCTCTCTAACTTTAGGAGATTGGTAGGGATGACATCTTTTTCACTCAATGTTGCACCATCAGTTGAGAAAAAGATAATTCATCATTGCCAACCTCCTAATGTGAAAGGAGTAGGACTAAAGGAAAGGTATCCTTGGTGCTTCTCAAGAGGGTAGAACACAAAGAAACTTTTTTGAGGTAGAGGAATTGAAAGGTATCACATTCCAACTTATTTAGATGTGCTTCTTATGGCAAAAATATGATATACTGGAGTTGGTCATCAAGACAGGATAGGAAGCTTTGATGACAATCTATGATTGTCCCCATTGATCAGTGCTTGTGTCTAGATCCTTCATCATTCTTCTATAAGAAAGTTTCCAAAAGTTGGTGAGCATGACATAAGACCAACACCTTTCATTAGATGGTGAATTGGAATGGAGAATAAGTTATTATATGACTAGATTATACGTCATCCAAACGGAAGGATCCTGCTCGCTATGTTTTCTTGCTTATATAGAGGTTGTGAAGAAGGAAAATTTTGGATGGGGCTTGAAAATGGACACACCCAAGTATTATGTTTGACCTTCAATATTCCATATCCAGAAATATTTCCACCTAGTTGATACCCAAGTATTATGTTTGACCTTCAAGATTCCATATCCAGAAATATTTCCACCTAGTTGATCCTCTTCACCGTACACTAGTCTGACAATAAAGTGAGCTTGTTCTTGTTGACTAGCTAGTCTAAGGTATGTTGTTTGATGTCTGCCTTCTCATCAATAGTCATAACTAGTGGTCTATGTTCTTATGCATATGAGGGTTTCATATACAAAAAGGAAATAAATTGATACATTTTCTCCAGCTCTTATTCTATATATCAATATGTCAACTTCATTGACTTCTATGTTCATGAATATGTCCAACACTTCCAAAATGTGGGTCACTAAGAAATAGAGAGTGGATTTCCCTACTTCGACACTCTTTTTTTTAGAAACCTCAAAGATGTGCCCCATGAGGTTATTCATGAGCTAGGTTGATGAATTATTGCCTCCAAGAGTTTGATCAATTTGCCATCTTATAAGAGTCCCTTATAAATTTGTCAAAGAAGGGTCCAATTAATGGTGTCATAGGCCTTCTTCATGGTTTTCAAACAGATAATGGTTTCTCCTTCTCTTCCTTATTCCAATTTTGTACAATTATTCTAGGCAAAGAAGTGTCATATCTCTACCGCATACAAAACCATTTTGGTGATCATGCACAAAACTATCCAACAAGGACCCACCAAGTCCTTTAGAATATCTAACACAATATAAGAAACAACTTCTCAACTATTATTTGTTTGATATTTTCAAAGATGATAGGGTGAGTCTTCTTAGGTATGAGCATCATTTTCTCTCACCTGTCAATACCATGAGGATTGCCTCTATAAAGAAGAAGCTCATGAAGTTAAAACAATTATACCATTGGCCTTCGTGCCTAATAGGAACTAGTATAGAAGTCTAATCCATTGCATTATTTTGGTTCATATAAAAAGTAGTTATTAATACCTCTTAGGTACCTTGAATCCAAAAGAGTTCTTGTTTGTTTGTGTAACATCCCAAAATTCCACTCATATAATTTAGAGTTTTTAATGAATTTTTATGATAAAGGTTAAATAAATTGACATGGACACAATTTTGTTTGATAATATATCATATTCCTTTATGCATTAAATAACTGACCATTATCCTAATTTGAAAAGAAATGAGATATAACTCCTTTATTTCTCTCTCTCTTAAAGTGATCCCCTTACTTAATGCACAAAAGATAATATAATCCCTTATTTAGATGGATACTCTTAACCTCAAATTTGGACTTAACTAATTCAGTAAAGTAAGGATGATTCACTTTATCCCATATTCTAATACATATGTACTAGGATAATGACCCATATGGAATTTTATGATTAAAAGTTTATCACAACCTAAATTTGACTAGAGTGATAGATTCTAGACTCCTTGATCAACTTATGGTTCAAATTTGAAGTCATTGGGACTTCGTTTGACCCACCAAATCAATTATTAGAGTTAGAATATAGTTTAGATTAGATACTAATCGTAATATCTTTAAATCTCTTAATCTAACCTAAAGTATCATTTTAATAGGTTGTCATGTAGTTTTTATCCCAGTCTAGGTTAGACTCTTCTGCATGTGGGGGAGGTCATCTCCTCCACCCAAGTCCTAAGCATTCTGGACTATGATGTGTCGTGAGTATTTCTTGCTCCTTTCTCCCTCATCTTTCACCCTCACATGGAGACTTATTTGCCAAAATGACCACCATATTCCCCAGGTTGATCCATCATAATTTTGATAGGGTTTCATGCCCTAGTTATCACAGACCCTGAAGAATTACTAGTTTCACTTTGACTCTAACTCCCCTCATCGATCATCAATATGGCCACCACCTATGTAAGTGATGTCTCCAAAACAATCCCTGACATCCTGAGAACCAAAAGCAACCATTTTTTACCCTCAAGTTCCATGTAACCCCATTCCTAACCTTTAGCTTTCTCTACACCCTAATAGTGGTCTAAGATAAGAGCACGGGGCATCTTGAAACTTTTTCTCATCATCGTGATTCAATTAGTCCACTCATATTTTTGTCCATCTTTGTTTCTCCCTAATTGAAGGTACCCAAAAATTCCCTCTTTTTCACCATGTTTTAAATCTTATATCTAAAATTATCTATGCACCACATTGCCTGGTTTCAATATAGCTACCTTTTCTTTGGAGTTATGGACTCAACCAAATTTGAAGTTTGTTGTCGATTTCTTCAAGCATGCTTTTGTAAGGCCCTTGGCCCTGCTTAATTTGTAAATATAATTTGTTTCGCATAATTGGATTAATTAGATGATTAATATTAAAATTTAGCTTTGTTTTGTGAAGCCACACCAAATGAAAAAATTATGTTTAAAATGTAAACAAAAAGTAGATCTTGTTTGTTCAAGTTACCGATTTATGTAACTTCTTGAGTTTTATGTAAATTACCCTTTTCTGGTAGTATGAACAATGATGTGACACTTGCTTGAGTTGCTTCATGATGTTCATAAGATTTTATAATTTTACTTCTCCTTTAGATGTTCTTGAACCTTGCTTTAGCAAAGTTACAAAGGTTTGGTAAATTGGTAGAGCATGCTTTCGTTGGTTGATGATTTCTGTTCTTCCCCTGTACCAAAGATGGGGGGTTTTGGTGGTCGATGAACTCTTTGGTGTCCGACGAGATTTTGGTGCCCGGACAAAACTCTGAGTTGGTGGTAGTTAGGGTTTTGACCAAAAGAATCCATGATGTTCTAACTGACAGAGTTTAGGTTGATGGGATTTTCAGTGGCCGATGAGATTTGGTACATGATGTTCAGTGGTCAACAAGTTTCTAAGTAACGAAGAGGTTTGGCGGTCAACAATTTTTTTGGATGATAAAGTCTTGGTGCCTGACAGGATCAAGGTTGATGGGCATTCTACCAGATGAGTTTTTATGTCATCCTATAAATAGCCCCTCTCTTCCTCACCTGTACCACTTTAGTTGGCGGAGCCTCAGAGTAGCTTGATGAGAATTTTTAGAGAGCGGTGATTGAAGAAAGTTCATTGAGATGACAATCTTAGGGTTTTCATGGATGCATGTGGTTGGATCAAGGTTCCTAGGACTAATCTCAAGGTGTTGATTGTATTTCTTGCTTCCTTCAAGTAAGTTTCTTATTCTTTTACTCATTTTCTTGTTTGTTCATCACCCCTCCCTCCCGTGGTCAACTTCTTTTGGTATTTTGTGAGTCCTTTGGTGTTTCCATGTTGGAACCTTATACATGCGGGGTGAGCTATCTCATTTTCTTCTTCCTTTCTCTAGTTTCACCTTGCCCATGGAGGAAGAGGACTTTTTTGGGCAATTTTGGTAGGCCGACTTGGGAATTTGTTGTTGATTTTAGAGTTTTCTCTTCTATCTTCAGTTTATCTCTCTAATCATATGAGTTGTATAACTTTAATGCATTTCTTGCCTACTATGTGCTTGCATGTCCTTAGATATTGCTCTAGAAACTCGTAATCAAACTAAAAATGGGCATTTTCACTGCTGCTTTGTACAAAAAAATGATGATCCATAAACGCTCACTATAATTCAAACTTTATGAACATTATTTTTTTATCGTTGGACTGATCATTTAGTAAAAATGGTCTGAAATTCATAATATTGATCTAAAGGCTCTTAATAATGTACATGTGTGCTATTTTAGTACCCAAACTTTGAATCTCGTTGTATAGAGATTAGCTTGTGATTGTTATCATGGTTTTATTTGTTGTTATGATGATGTAATGATGATTGGGGCAAAACCCTAGTCATGGTGATAGTCAATCTGTGCTACAACTTTGAATGTTGAAGATACTCTAAAATATTGTATGGTCTTGGGATGGAGCGTTATAAATCAGTTCCATATGTTTTGTATCATCTGAGGTGGTGGTAATGTCCAATTTTCATATTAGATCATTTACGGTGTTTTACGTAACTTGATTTATGTAGTACAAAAACACTCAATTAGTTTAATTATCCAAGTGAAATCTTAATCGTGCAGTGCTCTGCTTCATAGGTTTGCAGACCTTGAGGATGTAGACATGGACAAGGAAGATGTGTGAGAGGTGGAAGACTCGGATATGGTGGTAGAGAGAGTTACTGCTAAATTGACTGGGCCCCAAGGAAGAGGAAGACAAATGAGGTGAGGAACATGAGAGAGCAAGTGAAACAATATGTACATGTTGGGTTTTGTGGAGAAAACATGCGCGGCAGAAGCACTAAAAAAATATTTCACACAGCCTGAAATAGGATCTCGTCGACAACAACATATTCAGAAGGAGTGTTTGTGGGATATACCTTATCGCAGAGCAAGTCTAGCGATGTCCCGCTGCACGATGGTGTGCAATGATGCTGACCTACATAGACATAACTTCTCTCCCATTTGTTGAGTGGTTGTAGGAAGATCTGGCGGTGTTTCTTTGTGCGGTGATGTACGCCACTCGTAGTGTGTACGGATGGTCATAGATGTCCTCCGAACGCAGGCATCTCAGTGTCTATGTCTATTCATCCATACGGATGGACTGGAACTCCACGTCGTACTTCCTAAGCTGGCGAGAAGGATTCATTTTTTTGCAGTGACGTACTAGCGTCGCGATGCTCTCCTTTCTCTCCTAAGGATGGTGACGGCTAGGGTTTACGTGTGTGAGCGTAAACTGAAAAGCCTCTCTAATATCTTATATAGATATCGGCCATCAAGCTCCTTTAAATAGGAGATGGTAGGAAGTAGGGTTTCCTAAACCCATCGGTAAATAGAAACACTACGTTAATTAAAATGATCGTGGATAAATTAGAATATTCTAGAATTAATTAATTAACCAAATAATTGCATTAATTGATTAATTAATATCCGACTCCATGCAATCACTCGGGATGGATCCATGGGCATATATACCAATAGACTCCCACTTGGACTTAGAGCTAGTCATTCTAATATTATTCTGATCGATTACATAAACATTTTAGTAATCAATGTGATTCAGAGCAATTCCAATCAAATCCACAATTATACTCCTATTCCAACACATCCTATGTGTGTGACCTGGTAGGATCCAAATTACGTTGGCAGTGATATCCATAATCATATTATGATTTTACAAGCAATGATTGGTTTCTAGCAAGACTTCATTGCCACCCAAGTAATTGGAGAAGTTGGAGAACAACTTAACCTGTCATTCATGATTGGTGTTACAGTGATTGTATAGTTCCTTTGTCACTGATATCCAGATTGAAATCGAGTCATGAAACTGTTATCCTCTTCAACATTCAATCTATGTTCCTTGAACTAGAGTAGATTGTCTAAGATATATGTAAGCTCAATATCACATATTGACTCACATCAGCATGGTCATGCATTTCTCAGTCTCGCTTATCAAGTGGCCGGAATATCAAACTCCCGTAGGAAGGACGAATTCCTTCTACATCACTCACAGCCATCCTCATGTGTCACAGTGCACCCAAGCACCATCTTTATGGCAATCCTTATTCAGGACCACGGTGGATGATGTCAAAGTACACCGAACGACATGTGATAAGTGTAGTGACTTCAGGTCTAAGAACCACAATCACCACCATCATTATGAGATGTGACTCTAACTACCAATCATGGTATCAATGTTTCACTCTTAAGGTGGGTCTGTTCGATACGCTGTTCTCTAACAAGTATCTATGTATTTGGTTTGATATCTCCATATCATGGATAATGAGATTCTTCCATCAACCAACATACATTCTAATCTTATGTGTTATTGATGTCTATGGATATTTCCACAATAACAACCAATTAGGGACAAAACAAGAATACATACTCTTAGCATACATATGATCTCACTATTCACATCATCAACCCCAAGACATATGTCATTGAGTATATCATTTTATAGACATCTATAAGTTCTATGATCATCTCACAATATAAAACACAAACATATAGATTGGAAACTTTCCTTTATTGATATGATCAATGTAGTATTACAAATTGTTTACATAGTATCCCATTACAATCATCAAATGATAGTATCTATGGGCATGCATACCAACAGATTCCCACTTGCACTTATACCCAATCACTCATGAATCCCAATCCAAGTGATCGAACATGTCTGTCATATTTCTGTTGTGAAAGTGGTTTTGTGAGTGGGTCAGCCACATTGCTTTCTATAGGTACTCTATAAATCTTCACATCTCCTCGATGTATGATCTCTCGTATGAGATGGAACTTGTAAGGACCATGACCTTCATTTAGGGTTTACCCTGTTTGCTTTGCTTAACCTTGGTGCTTTGTTGCTTGCTAATCACCTTTGGTGGTGATTAGGGTTTGTTTGAGCTTTGTTGAGAGTTGGAGGGGCTACTTGCAAACAACCCAAGTCTAGGGTTTTGTGGGAATGTTTGCCACCTTGTGAGGTGTTCCTCTCTCTCTTTGCTTCCTCTAGTGTAGAGAGGAAGGCTTGGGCTCGTTGTTTGAGTTCTTTTGGGCCTTGGTTGAGCTTGTTGGGCCTTGAGGTGCCTTGCTTTGGTTTGGTTGAGCCTTGTATCGCCCAAAAGGTGAGTGTATCGACCAAGGAGTGTGTGTGTGTGTCACCCATGGGGATGGAGTGTATCGCCCATGGTGCTAGCTGTTGTGTCGCCCATGGTGTTTGACCTAGCTTTGACCTCGTTTGTGTCACCACTAGTGGACACTTGGTGCATGATGCTTGCATGAGGCAATGACCTTGGACATGTGTTTAGGGCTTGCTAGAGTGGTGGCTTGTTCTCGAGAACAAGTGTCCCTAGGTGGACGACACCTTGCCTTGCTCTACCTTGTTTTCTCCTCCCTTTCCTTCTATATATGTGGTTCCTTTCCTTGCTTTGAGTTCCTTTGGTCCTTTAGTTTTCTTCTCCACCTTGGTGTGCATGACACAACCTTCTTCCTTGCTTACTTGGTGGTCAATACCCCTTGAAGGAGCAAGTGGTGGACGATATCCCTTGGAGTCTCTCCTTCTTTGCTTGGTGGTGCTTGGTGCTAGGAGCTTGGAGCTTGCTTAAGGCGGGTTACATAACTCCTAACCCTAGCTACACTATCTCCTTTTCTATGATATTGCTTATATGTTGTTGTTAGTTTTACACCTTGCTTAAGTATCCATGTTGGCCGATCCTCTTTGTGGTTTAGGGTCTCCTGGTGATCTTGTGTTCTTGACCCTCTAGGGTTTTGGGTGCCTTTGTGCTTGAGGAAGACGATGACCTTGTGAGTAGTGTCTTGGTCGTTATGAGTGTGGAGAGGTGCTGCACGACAGCCCTCTTGACCTAGCTTCTAGGGCGATAGGCCTGTTGTGACGGGCGTCACACCTTCCATCTTACCCTGTGACGGTCGTTAGGCCTTGGTCCAGTGGGTTGCACGATAGACGGATGAGTTATCTCCCTTAGACGTTATGCTATGTTGGTGGCGGGCGATATCCCTAGTCCCTTGTGACGGGCGTCACAATGTCACTTTGCCTTGTGACGGTCGATAGGCCCTGGCTTAGTTGGTTGCACGATAGGTCTCCTAGACGTTGCCCTTGTGGAGTACCTTGCACACACACGCACCTGACTTAGATGTGGTTAGTGTCATTATGTGGACGTTGCTGAGCAGCCTGTGATGGGCATCACCTTGGCTTGTGTCGACTGATAGCATGTCTTGTGATAGGCGTTGCCCGATAGGGCCGGGTGCCCGACATCCCGTCACACGTTTAGTTTCCCTGCTGTTGCATGCCCTGATGTTGTTGTGATGTTGTGTCGCCCGACACATGCTGTGCACTGCTCCCTGGTGCGGCGTTGCTGAGTGCTGGCCGTTATATGATGAACGATAGGTGGGGGCAGGTTGCCTGATACATCTTCTAGTGAGGGTTCTTGGTATCTCTAGTGAGGGTTCTACATATCACGGAAGGCCGATATGATGAATATGTCCTTGTTTAACACGATGGTGACTCTTTGCATGAACATTATGGTAACGCTTACTTATATAACGCCCATATCTTTATACATGAATTTGATCATCATGATTATCTTGTATAATGCTAAGGAAAATGGTAAGCATGTAATATGACTTGCTTAATGATGTGCCTTATGCATGTGATCATGAGATGAGGCATGATTAAGAAAAGGATATAATCATTAATGTCACTTTGTATTAATAAAGCACTTAATCCTAAATGTCACCCTCTGTTGATGATATGAGTTTCTAAGTTATTCATGATGATTATTGAGTAGTGCTAACCATGCAGGTGATGCATAGCCAAGTAAAAGGCTATATATAATGAGTAATGTGTTTGTCCCATAATGATGATGTAAGCCTTGAGAGGCAGTGGCAATATATGATGGGGGATTGAGATCCCATGGTATGCGATAATCCTTGAGATGGATCTAAATGATTGGTAAGAGGCCAAGTGATAACATGTACTGTTAAATCCTTGTGATGGATCGGTTTAATGTGAATTGTAGTAAAAGCAAATTGTTGAGTTTTATATTGTTTACTTCTGTTATAATTGCATGTTATACAACTTGGTTGAATCTTGCAATCCATATAAAAGATACTAATTAAATATAGTGGAATATATCATGTAGTTTCCCTGGCCATAGATCCATCATCATCAGGAATTTGGTGATGGTGAAATGGGTTCTCCTACGGGTTAACCCAGAGCGCATATTGTTGAATATGTGAGGTTGCTCCTAGCCTAAAGTGAGGAGGTATGAGTGAAACTTCGGTTGTAGACTCCAGGGTGCGAATTCAGGCCCGTATCCCAATTGTGATAAGAGAATGGTGAACAGGCCCATGGCTCAGGATATGTGATATGAGGAGCATGAATGCGTTCATGGCTCAGAGCACGGTGAACAGGCCCGTGGCTCAGTTTCACTAGCACCGAGACCTGTACCAAGGCGAGCTAGGCAGAGGGTAGCCTGACCCTGTGGCTAAGACCACTTCAGCATGAGACTACGGTCATGCTTATGTTGTACTCGTGCACTGACCACGAGGTGGGAGGTCGTGGAATCCGGCTCTTCCATTGACCTTGTATGGCACCGGCTCCGGGTTTCGCAGCCGTCGGTTGGATCTGAGCGGTACGTCTCACTTCCTCAGGGCATAATAATACGTAATCCAGCCGAATAGTATTTATTGCTTAAGTTAAACACGAAACATTGGTTGAGGCCTTGCTTGCGTAGTTAATCTTGCTATATCTTGCAGTTACTTATATGTTCCTCATGTTATGTGGCAATATATCTTATTTTGATAAGCACGTTCCTTTGAGAAATATTGGTGATATGCCTTTTGTACATCCGGTAAGCTGGTCGGTAAGAATAGCTTTGCTTTACATAAACTGCTCTTGTTATACCTCTTATCAGGTAGCTATTGTTATAGCTTTATCTTTCTGAGGTTTTGTAGTTGTCGCGGGGAGTTATGTTTCTCGCTGGGACAATGTTTAATTGTCTCACTCCGCTGGTTTACACCATTTTTAGGTGGTCGAGCTAGACGTGGTGGCGGTCACGGGGTTGCGGCCGAGCAGCAAGAAGAGCAGTAGAAGGCAAGCGGTGGATATGTTGTTGTTTTGGATGCTTTGTAGAAGAGTCTTAGAGTCGTCCCTGTACTCTCATGTCCTTGGGAGCATTTTGACGTTGTTTCACGATGTGTAGCTGTAGATGTTTTTGTATATCCTGCTGCTGGCCGGATGTGGGCCTTTATGTACATATATACAGGTGATGGACCCATGTTATGATCAGACAGTTGTTGCTCTAAGTTGGGGATAGGTTTCAAGGCTTGTATATGTTTATATAACCTGTTTTTTTGGAAGATGTGGACCAGAATGTAATAGTTTCTCAGTTTATCCGCTTTCCGTAATCGGTTTTAATTAACCCGTGTTTTTGGTAATCTGTGGTTATGGTGATTTCCGTATGTTTTCGCGTAACACCTCGCTATCTGTGTGATAGTGGGATGTGTTGCCACAAGTTTTTGGTATCAGAGCTCTAGGTTTGCTGAGTCTACAGGGATTTAGGACTAGGTTGAGTCTGTTCTTATGAGTTTTCCAAATTTTCTTATAATCATCTTCTGCCCTCAGCGGAAGAAAAGCCAAGATGTCTGGAAACCATGAAGAACATGCTGATGAGCACAGTGATGCTGCATTAGTTGATGGAGCTTTTGGGCAGGCACATGAAGATCGGGTGCCTGAGGTCCCCCAACCTAACCCAGCCATTCTTGAACACCCTGCCTACCAACAACTTTTAGGGCAGATGATGGCTACGATGAATCTCATGGTTTAGCGATTTCAAGTGCCTCCTCCGAGAGCACATGCTCCCCATGGAAAAGCATTAGGTATTGGGAAGACCTTCGAGCGGCTTCGCCGAGTCGGAGCTTCGGACTATGCTGGAACGGCTGATCCAGTGGATGCAGATCTGTGGCTGACAAGTCTTGAGAAGGCTTTACGGATCCTTGACATCCCCAAAGCAGACAAAGTAAAGCATGATGTCTACCTCCTGAAAGGTAGTGCTGGTCACTAGTGGACCATCGAGGAATAGAAGCGGCCTGGCGAGGTGATCGGTTGGGAAGTTTTCCGGCACGAGTTCGTCAGCAGATACTTCCCGAAGACGTATATGGATGAGAAGATCAGTCAGTTTGAGAGCTTGAGACAAGGAACGATGAACACCACCGAGTACGAAGCCAAGTTCATGGATCTGTTGAGGTTTTATCCTCACATGGCAGCGACAGATGAGGAGCGGATCAGACGTTTTGAGAAGGGTCTGAGTTCTGAGATGACAACACCTGTGTCTGCGTTGGAGAATCGAGAGCGGTTTGCTACGTTTGTGGAATCTGTCCGGAGGATCGAACGATCAGTAAGGGAGAAGAGAGAGTCTATGGCTAAAAAGAGACATGCTCAGTTTTAGGGTCAGAGGCTTGGTGGCTTCAAGAAGTCAAGGTTTGTGGCACCGTCAGTGATGAGAGGTTCTGGTGTACCGTCTCAGTGGTCTCTGAGTAGGGGAAGAGGTTATGTTTCTTCGCCATCTAAGGCACACAGTACAGCTTCTGTGGCAGAGACATGGCCAGCTAGGACACGGTTTGAGGACAGGTCATGCCATCTTTGTGGTCAAGTCGGGCATTTCAGGCTTAATTGCCCGAATAGAGATATTGAAGTGACGCAGCAGCCGAGGCAGAATCATCATAGATCTGACAGATTGCAGCCCAGTAGTAGCATAGGACGAGGACGCAGTCAAGCGTCTCAAGTAGGTTCATCTGCTCAAGGGAGCAAGGGACGTGGACAGCAAGCAATGGCTCGATTCTATGCTATGAATCAGCCAGAGGCGATAGTCAACCCGCGAGTAGTGACAGGTCAGATGGAGTTATTTCATTCTGATATGTCTTCTTCTTGCTTTATATCTGTTCTGGTTGACCCGAGTGCTACACACTCTTTTATCACCTATAATATGCTTGAGAACTGTCATTTACCTGTTAGTTGTAAGAAGGATAGCTTGTTGTTAGAAACCCCTCTTGATGGTTCCTCGATGCTTCAAGAAGAGTGTCCATCTTGTGTCTTGTCTTTCTCGGGACACCGCATTCAAGTGGATCTCATACCGCTTGATATGCATGGTTTTGATGTTATCCTCAAGATGGATACCTTAGAGAGGTATAAGGTTGTTTTGGACTGCGGTTCGAAGTAGGCAGTGTTTGATGATGCTGGAGAGAAGTGGATCTTCCAGGGAGATAGGAAGATTTTTCCGACGTGTCTAATCTCATCTATGGTGGCAGAGAAGTTGCTACAACAGGGATGTGAGGTGTTCTTAGCTCACGTGGTGGATACCGTTGTGGAGACCAAGGCAAAAGGTCTTAGCCTTGAAGAAGTGCCAGTTGTCCGAGAGTTTGCATATGTGTTTCCGGAAGAGTTTCCTGGTGTTCCTCCGCCCCGAGAGATTGATTTTGAGATCAATCTGGTACCAGGAACGCAGCCAGTTGCACAGACACCGTACAAGATGGCTCCAGTAGAGATGGCAGAGCTTAAGAAGCAGTTGCAAGAGTTGCTGGACAAAGGTTTCATCAGACCGAGTACGTCGCCTTGGGGTGCTCCCGTGTTGTTCGTCAAGAAGAAGGATGGTTCGATGCGGTTGTGTATAGACTACCGGCAGTTGAACAAGGTCACGATCAAGAACAAGTACTTGTTACCGAGGATAGATGATCTATTTGATCAGTTGTGTGGTGCTATAGTGTTTTCAAAGATCGATCTACGGTCCGGATATCATCAGTTGAGGATTAAGGTGGATGACATACCAAAGTCAGCTTTCAGGATGAGGTATGGTCACTTTGAGTTTGTGGTTATGCTGTTTAGGCTAACCAATGCACCTACTGCTTTCATGGACCTGATGAACAGAGTGTTCTGTCCGTTCTTAGATCAGTTTGTTGTAGTCTTCATAGATGACATCTTGATCTATAGTCGGGACAAACAAGAGCATGAGCAACATCTTCGACAAGCGTTGACTCTTCTTCGCCAACATCAGTTGTATGCCAAGTTCAGTAAGTGTGAGTTCTGGTTGAAAGAAGTGACTTTCTTAGGTCATGTGATATCTGCAGAAGGAGTCAAAGTGGATCTGAAGAAGGTGGAATCCGTTGCAGTTTGGGAACAACCGAAAACGCCGACAGAAGTTCGTAGTTTTCTGGGTTTAGTAGGATACTACCGGAGGTTTATCAGGGATTTCAGTGTGATTGCGTTGCCGATGACGAAGTTGACTAGGAAGGATGTACCTTTCATTTGGGATGATCGATGTCAACAAGCTTTCTAGAGTTTGAAGGAGAAGTTGACCAGTGCTCCAGTGTTAATCCTGCCAGAGCCTGGGAAGGGCTATGTTGTTTTCTGTGATGCTTCCAAGAAAGGCTTAGGCTGTGTACTGATGCAGGAAGATCATGTGGTTTATTTTGCTTCGCGACAGCTCAAGAAATACAAGGAGAACTATCCAACTCATGACTTGGAGTTGGCAGCTGTGGTTCATGCGTTAAAGATCTGGAGACACTATCTGTATGGGGAAGTGTGTCAGATCTTTACGGATCATAAGAATCTGAAGTATATCTTTTCACAACATGAGTTGAACATGCGACAACGTCGATGGATGGAGTTGATCAATGATTACGACTGCACTATCGAGTATCACCCTGGTAAGGCAAATGTAGTAGCTGATGCACTTAGCATAAAGTCTTCTTCTCTTTCTTCAAAGAAGGCACAATTGAGTTCTCTGGTATGCCATAGGCGAGATATGTTTGTTTCTCTGCGACAGATGAATGTACAGATGAAAGTTTCCTTGTTAGCTGGACTTTTAGCTCAGATGAAAGTCAAGCCTACACTGAGACAGCAGATCAAAGATGCATAGCAGACAGATGATGTGGTACAGTTGATCAGATCAGAGTTCGGCAGCAAAAAGCGTGATGGGTTCCATGATTCTAAGGATGGACTGGTATGCTTTCGTGATAGGATGGTGGTTCCAGATGTTGATGACCTGAGGAGGTTGGTGCTCAAGGAAGCACACACGTCGATGTATGCTATGCATCCAGGTGTCACCAAGATGTATCATAGTCTGAAGGACTTGTATTGGTGGCCCGGTTTGAAGAAAGATGTAGCTGAGTTCGTGCAAGATGTGCGGTTTGTCAGCAAGTGAAGGCTGAGCATCAGAAGTCGGCAGGTACGTTGCAACCTTTGTCGATACCGCAGTGGAAATGGGATCATATAACCATGGATTTCATAGTTGGTCTACCCCGGACAACTAGGAATCATGATTCCATTTGGGTGATAGTGGATAGATTGACGAAGTCTGCCCATTTCCTACCAGTGAAGACGACATATACAACCGAGAAACTTGCTTGAGTATATGTGGATGAGATAGTACGTTTGCACGGTGTGCCAGCGACGATAGTTTCTGACATAGGTCCTCAGTTCACAAGTCGTTTTTGGGAGCAGTTGCACAAAGCGTTGGGAACGCAGTTGAGGTTCAATACCACTTTTCACCCGTAGACAGATGGACAGTCTGAAAGGACTATTCAGACTTTGGAAGATCTCCTTTGAGCTTGTGTTTTGTAGTTTCTAGGCAACTGGGATGTACATCTTAGCTTGATAGAGTTTGCCTACTACAACAATTATCAGTGGAGCATTGACATGGCTCCTTATGAGGCTTTGTATGGAAGGAAGTGCAGATCTCCTTTGTGTTGGTATGAGTCTGGTGAATATCAGCTTTTGGGTCCTGAGTTAGTACAACAGACAACAGAAAAGATCAAAGTGATACAGCAACAGTTGAAAGTGGCACAGGACAGGCAGAAGTCTTATGCAGACAATCACTGACGACCTTTGGAGTTCTAGGTAGGAGACAAAGTGTATCTTAAAGTCTCTCTGTGGAAAGGTGTGCTAAGGTTTGGAC
The DNA here is from genome assembly GCA_963693085.1 of Alisma plantago-aquatica. Taxonomy (NCBI): domain Eukaryota; kingdom Viridiplantae; phylum Streptophyta; class Magnoliopsida; order Alismatales; family Alismataceae; genus Alisma; species Alisma plantago-aquatica. The sequence goes on from OY856415.1 coordinate 520,514,296, forward strand.
AGAAGGGTAAGTTAGCACCCAGGTATATGGGGCCTTACTCAGTCATAGCACGTGTTGGCAAAGTAGCTTATGAGTTAGAGTTGCCTCCAGAGTTGCACAGGTTACATCCAGTGTTCCATGTCAGCATGCTGAAGAAAAGTCATCCAGATTTGGGAACAGTGATACAGCCAGTTGAGGTTGAGCTTGATGAAGATGTGACCTACGAGGAAGGTCCTGTGGCGATCCTTGACAGAAGAGTTAAGAAGCAGAAGAGGAAGGATCTGGTTCTTGTGAAGGTCCTTTGGCATCATCGTGGTGTTGAGGAAGCCACATGGGAGCTTGAGGAAGAGATGAGGAGAAAGTATCCCTCGCTTTTCTCTTCAGATTTCGAGGAAGAAATCCCTTTGTAGGGGGTTAGTCTGTAAGGACCCTGACCTTCGTTTAGGGTTTACCCTGTTTGCTTTGCTTAACCTTGGTGCTTTGTTGCTTGCTAATCACCTTTGGTGGTGATTAGGGTTTGTTTGAGCTTTGTTGAGAGTTGGAGGGGCTACTTGCAAACAACCCAAGTCTAGGGTTTTGTGGGCAAGTTTGCCACCTTATGAGGTGTTCCTCTCTCTCTCTCTCTGCTTCCTCTAGTGTAGAGAGGAAGGCTTGGGCTCGTTGTTTGAGTTCTTTTGGGCCTTGGTTGAGCTTGTTGGGCCTTGAGGTGCCTTGCTTTGGTTTGGTTGAGCTTGTTGGGCCTTGAGGTGCGTTGCTTTGGTTTGGTTGAGCCTTGTATTGCCCAAAAGGTGAGTGTATCGACCAAGGAGTGTGTGTGTGTGTTTCGCCCATGGGGATGGAGTGTGTCACCCATGGTGCTAGCTGTTGTGTCGCCCATGGTGTTTGACCTAGCTTTGACCTCGTTTGTGTCACCACTAGTGGACACTTGGTGCATGATGCTTGCATGAGGCAATGACCTTGGACATGTGTTTAGGGCTTGCTATAGTGGTAGCTTGTGCTCTAGAACAAGTGTCCCTAGGTGGACGACACCTTGCCTTGCTCTACCTTGTTTTCTCCTCCCTTTCCTTCTATATATGTGGTTCCTTTCCTTGCTTTGAGTTCCTTTGGTCCTTTGGTTTTCTTCTCCACCTTGGTGTGCATGACACAACCTTCTTCCTTGCTTGCTTGGTGGCCGATACCCCTTGAAGGAGCCAGTGGTGGACGATATCCCTTGGAGTCTCTCCTTCTTTTCTTGGTGGTGCTTGGTGCTAGGAGCTTGGAGCTTGCTTAAGGCGGGTTACATAACTCCTAAGCCTAGCTACACTATCTCGTTTTCTATGATCTTGCTTATATGTTTTTGTTAGTTTTACACCTTTCTTAAGTATCCATGTTGGCCGATCCTCTTTGTGGTTTAGGGTCTCTTGGTGAGCTTGTGTTCTTGACCCTCTAGGGTTTTGGGTGCCTTTGTGCTTGAGGAAGACGATGACCTTGTGAGTAGTATCTTGGTCGTTATGAGTGTGGAGAGGTGTTGCATGACAGCCCTCTTGACCTAGCTTCTTGGGCGATAGGCCTATTGTGACGGGCGTCACGCCTTCCATCTTACCATGTGACGGTCGTTAGGCCTTGGTCCAGTGGGTCGCACGATAGATGGATGAGTTATCTCCCTTGGACGTTATGCTATGTTGGTGGCGGGCGATATCCCTGGTCCCTTGTAATGGACATCACAATGTCATTTTGCCTTGTGACGGCCGATAGGCCCTGGCTTAGTTGGTTGCACAATAGGTCTCCTAGACGTTGCCCTTGTGGAGTACCTTGCACACACACGCACCTGACTTAGATGTGGTTAGTGTCGTTATGTGGATGTTGCTGAGCAGCCTATGACAGGCATCACCTTGGCTTGTGTCGATCAATAGCATGTCTTGTGACGGGTGTTGCCCGATAGGGCCGGGTGCCCGACATCCCATCACACATTTCGTTTCCCTCCTGTTGCACGCCCTGATGCTGTTGCGACGCTGTGTCGCCCGAAACATGTTGTGCACTGCTCCC